>JACSVZ010000004.1:15445263-16045263 GCA_014706295.1 Lycocorax pyrrhopterus obiensis
GGCGGGGGGGGAGGGCGGGAGGGGGAGGCGGGACGGGGCTGCAGCCGCCGGCGGTCGGAGCGGGACCCTCGGGGTGTCCGTGTCGTCGTCCCCCTGTCGCTGCCCCACTTCCCCCCCACACCCCCCATTCCCTGCGTGTGGTGCCCGGCCGGGCCCGCGGGGCCGGCCTGCAGCGGCCTGTGCTCCCGGCGGGCGTGGGCGAGCGGGACGGTGGGACACCTGCAGGGCCGGGGGCGTGCGGTCTGGTTTTGCTGTTTGGAAATAGCGTTTGACTCGTGTGCTAAATTTGCTTTCCGTGCTGTGGCATAGAATGACACAGCGGGTCAGGCTGGAAGGGACCACAGTGGGACATCTGGCCCAACCTCCCTGCTCGAGCGGGGTCATCCCAGAACACATGGCACAGGGTTGTTTTCAGACAGTTTTGAATATTTCCAGTGAGGGAAACTCCACCTCTCTGGACAATCAGTTCCAGTGCGCAGTCACACGCACAGTCAAGAAGTTCTTCCTCGTGGTCTGGTGGAACTTCTGTGCATCAGTTTCTGCCCATTGTCTCTTGTCCTAATGCTTGGTACCACCAAGAAAAGCTTGGCTTCATTTTCTTCATAACCCCCCATCTGGATATTTATACACGTTGATGAAGTCCCTTCTCAGTCATCTCTTCTCGAGGCTGACCAGGCCCAGCTCCCTCAGCCTTTCCTTGTAAGAGAGATGCTCCATTGCCATAATCATCTTTGTTGCCCTCTGCTGGACCCGCTCCGGGAGCTCCGTGTCTCTCTTGTGCTGAACGTCATGATAGCAAGTGTCCCACATGTCACCAAACTGAGTGATTGTTGGGCCACAGCCTGGAGGAGTATCCCAGCCATCATCTGTGGGAGTGTGATAGTGGCTGGGGTGAAATCTATGGGAAGGAGGAGTGAGCTAATAAAAGCTGCATCAGATGCTTTGCAGTGCAGACAGAATTTTCTATTTATTCATTTTTTGTAGCCTGAGGGTTTTTAAGTCTTACTCTTTTCCTGTAGGTGCCTAGTTGATAATTAATCTCTCCAGGGAAACTTGTCTTAGTTATATATGTTGATAATTCATAATACCTAGTCTGCAATCTTTTAGTTAAGGTCTGGTTGGACCCAGCTACTCTCCCCCTCCCTTAAGTGTGTGAAGAGTTGGGTTACACGTGGCCGTAGGTGGCCCAGCTTGAGGAGAAGGCTTGAACGAGATGACCTCCAGAGACCCCTTCTGATCTCAGCCAGTCTTCTGTGACTGGGAGCTCAGAAGAGGCCACAAAGATGCTCAGGGGGCTGGAGCACCTGTCCTGTGTAGACAACATGAGAGAGTTGGGGCTGTTCAGCCTGGAGAAGAGAAGGCTCCAGGGAGACCTTAGAGCACCTTCCAGTACCTAAAGAGGCCTGCAGGAAGCCTGGGCAGCAACTTGTTACAGGGCATGTAGTGACAGGACAAGGGGGAATGGCTTCAAACTGAAGAGAGGAGGTTTAGATTAGATATTAGGAAGAAATTCTTCACTGGCAGGTTGGTGGGACTCTGGCACAGGTTGCCCAGAGAAGCTGTGGATGCTCCATCCCCGGAAGTGTTCAAGGCCTGGTTGGATGGGGTTTTGAGCAACCTGGTCTAGCACAACGTGTCCCTGCCCATGGCAGGGGGTTGGGACTAGATGATCTTTAGGGTCTGTTTGAACCCAAACCATTCTATGATAAAGCTCTGTCTCTGTGGGGATCCAGCAGAACTTGGAGGAGCAAATCAAAAAAGTTTAAGAGACATGTTGGTAGTGGTATGGAAGAACTGTGTAATCCAGGTTGCACCCCCCGGAAGCCTTCCAAGACCATAAGAGGGCAAAATGCTCAGCAGCAGTGTGCAGTTACATTTATGAAGAGAGCTGCTTTAAATGTTTGTGTTCCTTAAATGACACATTTGTTGTCTCTGCAGTGTGTCCTGTGAGTACTCTCCTGGGGACTTGGTGTGGGCCAAGATGGAAGGTTATCCCTGGTGGCCATGTCTCATTTACAACCACCCCACTGAAAGAACAATAGTCAGAGGAAAAGGAAAATCCACTCGTGTCCATGTACAGTTCTTTGATGACAGCCCTACAAGGGGTTGGATCAGTATTAAATACCTGAAGCCATATAAAGGTAAGAGGTAGAAACGAAACTTCTTGAAATGGAAATATGCCACTTGTTTTGGAAATACAGGCTTGGAATATAGGATATGTTATTCTCCATAAAGAGCAGCAAAACCAAGAGCAGAATTGAGCATGTTTTGTGCTTTGTAAGTGACAAGTTTTGAGGGTTACAGGTACATTTGTTTATACATTTCTTGAAACATAAACACTAACAGCCCTTTTGTTTATTGGATTAGAACAACTAACTAAGCAAACTTAAAGCTTGCTTATGTTTTAAAGATATTTCTTTTATTTCTCCCATCAGTATAAAAAGTATGTAAAAGATAAATCCAGTATTTCCACTTTTAGCCCTGAAATCCTTAAAATATTAGGAATATGAAACCCAGTTTTTAAGCAGCTATTTAGGAACTGCAGTTTGTCCAGAATTAAAAGGCTTGCCCAGGATATTGGGTAAATGAAATTACTTCTGCTGTGGTGTTTCTTTTAAGCAATGCAATAGTTTTGTAAATATAACTTGAGTGTTGGTGAGGACAGTGCTTGTAGTTACAGAGCAGAGTTGGTGTTTGTTGTATTGAAGAAATGACTTGGCTAACTAGTGAAAATCAAATATAACCAAGAATTAACTTTTTGCATAATAAATCTCACCTTTTTAATAATCATAATCTGTTTTTCCCTTTTTTTTCATGATTTTACTGTTGCCGAAAACTGAATCATTGGCTGTAAACTGTCGTGTGTAAATCATGTTGCTGTAAACTGTCTTGTTAGTCAATCAAATACTTCATATGTAATACGGTAGTTCTGATGCCCTGTAGGATTTGCTTGTGTCACTGAAAAAAACTGAATTTAAACAGTTTCTTCCTTTTTCAAGTCAGAGTTCCATCTCATGATCATGTAGCCACGTTTTTGTCTCCTCTGTACTTCAGTGTACTGCACTTCAGCCATAGTTTTAAATTAAAATGGTAATGTTCTTGCCATGAGTGTTAGCATAATTTATTGCAAGTAAATTGGTCCGTGGTGTATATGTGTCTTTCCTGAAAGTATTTGAAAAGAATCAAAGTATTTTAAGAGCTTAAAGGGTCACTTAGAAGCAAATACAGGTAAGGGGAATTAATCTGTTTACCAAAAGAAAATTGCGAAAAAGAAGTTTAAACACAGATACACAGGTCTATCCACAGAAAAACTGTTGAATGCAGAACAGAGTAAAAATATTTAAAATACCTGGTTTGCTTTAAAATTCAAACAAAAGGCATCTTTGTATACAAAGGAAGAGTGTTAGAGTCTTTGGGTAAGAAAATGGGGAAGTTTCTTGGGTTGTGTTATTTTTTGTACCTGAGTAAACACAGACAGCATGGGGCCTGTGACAAGTGGGCATGAAGAAGTCGGAGGTGCACAGCAGCTGATTAAGTGAACATATGCAAGTGTTGCACCTTTAAGTGTGCAGTATATGAGGAGATTTTCTTCCTGCCATTGTTCAGTTGCATTTAATATTAATGCAAAATATTTTTAGACTGCCTCATTGCATTTGGGAAACTAAAAGGGAGATCTGGGTTGTTAATGTGTTGCCTTTGTGCTGTAGAAGCAGCTACTTGTAACTCTCTGCTTTGCTACTGCGAACTCCCAGATGATTGTGCATAAGGATTTTGTTTGAGTTGTTTCTGGGGTATTTGGCCTCCTCCGAGTCAGCTGCCTTTTGTCTGCCACTGGCTTAGAGCTGAAGCTTCAGTTGGTAGTGGTGGCTGATGGAATGCACAAGAGTGGGAAAAAGGACCTGTCCTTCCTAGAAATCAGTCTGCAGATTGGTTGGCTTTGGGTTTGTGTTGTGTGCTGGTGGTGGCAGGAGGAGCTGTGGTGCTTGGGGGCTGTGCAGGAGGATGAGGGAATGGAGCAGTTATTAATAGCAGGCTTTGTTCACTGCCCTGCCAGTGTCAGGCTGGGTGGCCAGCGTGATTGGCCACCAGCTAATCTGGCTAATGGGCTGGGGCTGGGTGCCTGGCTGCACTTAGAGCAGCAGTTTGGAGGCCAGCAGAGCTTTCATGAAGAGCTCTGTGCCATAGGTGGCTTGTGCCTAGAAAGTGAAGTTAACTCTGTGGTTGAACTTACCTGTCATGGCTAAAACAGCCCCGTGGTCTCAGTCAGGTCTGTCTGCACTGCCAGTGTGAAGCATTAAATTCAGCACTAACTACAGTCAGTGTGAGGGTGTTCAGAGCTCAGCTTAGGAGTGCTCACATGTGCTAATGAGCTACAGAAATAGAAGTAAGTCTTCAAGTGTTCATGTAGGTAGGCTTTTCATTTGTGAATGTGTGTACTTTCCCCAGGGGTAGTTTATCAGGCTGAATGAGTGATAGGTTGCTGTATTTAAGATGTGGTGGGAATGACTGGTAACAGCACAGAATGTTAAGTTATCTGCATATGAATGTTAGTTGTCTGAATACACTGGCTAAATGCTAGACTGGCTTCAGTTCCTAACAAATCTGTGGTTTTTACAGGTTCATCGGATGGGGAGACAATGAAGGGAGGTATGTTTTACAGCACAAAGCCTGAAATTAAAAGAGCCATGGTGCTGGCAGACGATGCCATGAGCAAAGATAAAACCAAGAGGCTTGAACTGGCAGTATGCAATGAACCTTCAGACACAGAGGAGGAGGAGGAAGAGGAAGAAATGGAGGTAAAATGTTTCTTAATTGCTGTCATTTTCAGAAATATTGCTAGAACCTTAGAAGCTGTGACGTGGAACTAAAGACGGAATATCCTGCAATTCTCTGGTACAGTAATCACAGCTTATCTCCTCGTTAACCGTGCACACATATGTATCCATTTGTCTTTTTTTGTACTGCTTCTGTGTTGTCAGGTCATATGCTGGTCTCTCATCTTTTCTAGTTGGAAAGACAAGTCTCTTTGGTGTTCTGTATGGTAAGGACTGACCTCAGAATCCACCTTATTTCTCTGACTCTCTTCACTCATCACTTCCTGGTGACCTACTTTTTCACTCAGAAATGCTTTTTTCTGGTGTATCATTTTATCTTCTCTATCTGCTATTCATAGTCCAAGTTGCCTTAAGTTTGATCTGAAGTTTTAGTGTGTCATAATATATAAATTTCTAGCTTTTTGCGTATTTGTCTAAGGCATTAAATTGAATTTTTGGAGCCTGCCCTCATCTTGTAGAGTAGCACTAAAATAACAGTTCTTGCACTGTTAAGACCAGTCTGTTAGTGGAGTAACTAAAAAGTGATGTTTTATTGTATTGTATTCATGTTGGGTTGATTGAACTATTATTTCAGTAGCACCGTATGCCTTGGAATAGATTTCTTTGGAGAGGAATGGTATGAGGAAACTGAGCAATGGTGATTTCCCTTAGCTCCTCATCCACTCAGTCTCCAGTGTGACAGTGCCCTGAGGGACAGGTGCCACTCCAGGCACTGTGTTATGTGCAGTGGCACTTTGTACTCACTGCAGTCCCTCCACTGCTGGTTTTCCAGAACTGTCACTGGAGTTATTGAAGTTTGAGGCTGAAAAGGCAAATAATGGAGCTGCTTTTCTTTCTCCTACACATGCCATGTTCTTTTTTGTGCAGTTTAAGTGTTTTGTTCATCAGCATCACATATGCACAGTAATGAATGAGACTTTAAAGAACACAAATAACAGTAATGACGCCACTGGCCAGTAGCAGGCAGTTATCCAGAAAAAACCTGAATTCTGTTAAGGTGAATGGAATTGGCTGTGGCTCTGCTCTCTCTTGCTTGAAGTATCATAGCTACTGCATTATTGCACAGTTTTGCACTTTTTTATGCAGCAGTGTCTTTGTAGCCAGAATTATCTACAGATGAAATAATTTATTTTTCCAGGAGATGAGTGAAAATGCATCGGACAACAGTGAAGACTGCAATAGTGAGGAGGATGTGAAAAGCAATAAGCGAGTGATGAGCAGGGAAAGAGCTGTAAAAGCCAAGAGAAGGAGAGTGCTGGATTCTGACAGTGACCACGATGGCTCTGATGTGGAGTTCAAGCCTGATGGGAAAGAAGCAGCAAGCAGTGAGGAAGGCAGCAGTGGGGTGGATGAAAATGAGTCTTCTGACACAGAGGCAGAGAGTGTTGCAGAGAGCCCCGTAAAAGTCCCTTCTAAACGAAAGAGAGGAGAGGTGAAAAAGCCTGCTAAAAGGAGTAGCTTGGGGAATGAATGCTCTGAAACACCCAAAAGAGCTGCAACAGTCTCTTCAGAAGCCAAGTCTAAGCTGACATCCTTTGCAGCACCTGAAAGTTTTGAATCTCAAGCAAATGCTAGCAGTGGAGGCACTAGTGGCTTCTCAGTGTGGGAGCATGAAAAGCTTGACTGGCTGCAGGAAGGGAAGAGGAAGGATGCGCACAGGAGGCGTCAGGGTGACCCTGATTACGACCCCCGTACCCTGTATGTGCCTGAGGATTATCTCAACAAGTGCACGCCGGGCGTGCGGAGGTGGTGGCAGCTCAAAAGTCAAAACTTTGATGCTGTGATTTGCTACAAGGTTGGAAAGTTCTATGAGTTGTATCACATGGATGCAGTCACCGGCGTGAATGAGCTGGGCCTGATCTTTATGAAGGGCACTTGGGCCCACTCAGGTTTCCCAGAAACTGCGTTTGGCCGGTTCTCCGACGTGCTGGTGCAGAAGGGCTACAAGGTGGCGCGCGTGGAGCAGACGGAAACGCCCGAAATGATGGAAGCGCGCTGCAAGTCAACGGGCCACTCCACCAGGTTTGACAAGGTGGTGCGCCGGGAACTCTGCAGGATCATCACCAAGGGAACCCAGACCTACAGCGTCATGGACTGTGACCCCTCCGAGAACCACAGCAAGTTCCTGCTGTGCGTGAAGGAGAAGGACGACTCGGCCGGGACGCGCGTGTACGGGGTCTGCTTTGTCGACACCTCCGTGGGCAAGTTCCACGTTGGCCAGTTCCCAGATGACCGTCACTGCTCCAGGTTTAGGACTTTGGTAGCTCATTACACTCCTGTGCAGGTGCTGTTTGAGAAGGGGAACCTGTCTGTGGACACACAGAAGATACTGAAGGGCTCGCTTGTTTCTTGCATTCAGGAAGGTCTGACCTCAGGTTCCCAGTTCTGGAATGCATCTAAAACACTAAAAGTCCTTCTTGAGGAAGGATATTTCAAGGAGAAGCAGAATTCTGAAAATGGATGTTCTCTGCCCTCTGTAATCAAATCTCTGACTTCAGAGAGTGACTCCCTGGGATTAACTCCTGGTGAAAACAGTGAATTAGCTTTGTCAGCTCTTGGGGGATGTGTCTTCTATCTCAAAAAATGTCTGATTGATCAGGAGCTGTTATCACAGGCAAACTTCGAGGAATATGTCCCTGTGGATATCACTACTGCAAAAACCGTGAGTTCAAGTAGTTTGTTTGCCAGAACCGGCCAGCGGATGGTCCTGGATGGAGTCACCCTGATGAACTTGGAAGTCCTGCAGAACGGAACCAATGGAGGCACTGAAGGTACTTTGTTGGAGAGGATTGATTCTTGTTATACACCATTCGGGAAGCGACTCCTGAAGCAGTGGCTCTGCGCTCCGCTTTGTAATCCTAAATCCATCAATGATCGTTTGGATGCTGTCGAGGACCTCATGGCAGTGCCAGATAAAATGTCTGAAGTCAGTGAGCACCTCAAGAAACTGCCTGACCTTGAAAGGCTGCTCAGCAAAATTCACAGCATCGGGTCACCACTCAAAAGTCAGAACCACCCTGACAGCAGGGCCGTCTTCTATGAAGAACTCAAATACAGCAAAAAGAAAATCGCTGACTTCCTGTCTGCCCTGGAGGGATTTAAAGTAATGAATGAAATTGTCGATGTCATGGAGGAGGTTGCCAGTGACTTCAAATCCAAAGTCCTGAAGCAGCTGGTCACCCACAAAGCCAAAAATCCTGATGGCCGCTTCCCAGACCTGAGTGCAGAGCTCACGAGGTGGGACACTGCCTTTGATCACAACCAGGCTCGGAGGACAGGAGTGATTACCCCAAAGGCAGGTTTTGACCCCGATTATGATGAAGCACTACAGGATATCAAAGCTATCGAGGAAGATCTTCGGAAGTACCTGGATAAGCAACGCAAGGTGCTTGGGTTCAAATCCGTGCAGTACTGGGGGACAGGCAAGAACCGGTACCAGATGGAAATCCCAGAAAGTGCCGTGTCTCGTAATCTGCCCGAGGAATACGAGCTGAGGTCGAGCAGGAAGGGATACAAGCGCTACTGGACCAAGGAGATTGAGAAGATGCTGGCTGCGATGGTGAACGCCGAGGAGCGCCGCGACGCCGCCCTCAAGGACTGCATGAGGCGCCTCTTCTACAACTTCGACAAGAACAGCAAGGACTGGCAGACAGCTGTGGAGTGCATTGCTGTGCTGGGTAAGGGCTTTGCCTCGTTCTGGCACACAGTAAAACTACCCCTGTGGTGATGAAATCTGATCTGGGTAAGCTTGTTGCCAGCTCTTAACTTGTAGGTTGAAAACTCTTGATTGTGGTAAGGGCTTTGGTAATTAACAGTGATTCCCCATTTCCTTCCTGTTGCTAAATGGCAGGACAGTTGCTGGGCCTTGATGTTTGCAAGCTCTTTCTTCATTCCTGTTGTGTGGCTGTAGGTGTGCAGCTGAGTATTTCTCCCAGTTCAGCATAGCCTGGTGGGCCTCACTGCTTCCAGAGTCTTGTATATGGATTAGTGGCTTCTTATTAAATGGAGGCATAAAAATCTAACCTGTTGGTAAGCTCCTTTCCATCTGAGCAGGCTGCTCTCTCAGCAGCCCTTAAGAACAAAAAATTGCTCAGTGTCAAGCCTTGTCCCTTCTCAGGACTGGCATACTTCTGTCCTGTGGATTTTCTGCTGAGATGAGGCACTCTGGGATGTCTTTGTTCCTGGGAAAAATGAAAGCACTCTCTGAATGCCACTAGAGCAGAAAAGGGAGGACAGGCAGGCAGGGAGTGTTGGCTGGGAATGGATTTGCTGGGAGAGCTGGGAAGCAGTCACATCAGCTACACCACAGCCCAGGGCAAGTGCTGAATTGGTTCCCAGCAGAGAGGAATTCAGTGTCCAGGCTCAGCTGTAGTGTGTGTACATAAAGCCTCTAAAATCATAAAACAGTCTCATTTGGTAGGTGATCAGCTTTTAGAACCTCAGGGCTCAGCTAACTGAGGGGATTTGTGCTGCTGTTTTCTGCTGGACCAACAGAGTTGTAATATTTATATGGTTTTCCTCTGGCCACTTTCAAGCAGAATTATGATTCTTCACGAAGTAATTCACTGTCACAGAAGCTGATTTCCTCCTTACTTGTTCTAAATGAAAAAACTGCAAGAAAATACTATTTTATTCATGCATTTCTGAAGTGGAATGATGTGGATTTTGAAGACTTTTAAACTAAAAAATCTAGAGGGGAGGATTTGTATCCTGATATCCATAGAAATCTGGAAGGAATGAGGAAAGACAGTGTAAATACCCCACCTTTTACTTGTTCTGGAGTGCTTCTTGGGTGTTTCCCTTATGAGGAAAATGGAATGAAATAGAAAATTGTGTCTACAAAATTAATGTTCAATGAGTAAATGAATTCCAGTGTATGAAGAAATTTGAAATTGTGGCTGACTGGTATTTCTCCTAATTTTCTAGATGTCTTGATGTCCCTTGCTCACTACAGTCAAGGTGGTGATGGACCCCTGTGCCGACCTGTAATTCTGCTGCCTGTGGATGATGCTCCTCCCTTCCTGGAACTTAGAAATTCCCGCCATCCGTGCATCACAAAAACTTTCTTTGGGGATGATTTCATTCCCAACGATATCGTAATTGGTATCAAGGATGAAGGCAGCAGCAGCAAGGCCTCCTGTGTGTTGGTAACTGGCCCAAATATGGGTGGCAAATCTACACTTATGAGACAGGTGATTGTCATGTGTTCCAGGGTACCCCTGGGGTTTGGGTAAGGGAATTACAGAGCCTGGCTATTATGGGTGTCACAGGAGGTCCCAGAAGTGGCTTTCAGGGTGTGCAGCAATTGCACAGGCAGGTAGAAAATGCCCATGTTGAGACAGATTTTCTACTTTAGGGAAGGGTAAGTTTTATTTCTCCTAGGAGAGGTGGTTGGGAAAAAGTGATAGAGTACCTTTTATCTTTTTCAAGTCCCAGGACTTGGCATCATCTGGCAAAAGATGCTTCTGCAGGTTGAACGAGATGAAACTAGAGATCAGCAGGGAGGTTGCTCTATAAACACTGCTTGCTGTGATAATCTATGTTTTGAAGGCTTTCAGAGTGGTTCAGTCCTGCCAGAGATGATGCTGCTGCAGCCTGGAGCTGTTAAAGCAGCAGGAAGCTTTATGTACTCCAGTCCTTGTTTTAGGGGAAACACAGCTTCCTGCCCTTGCTGTGTGTGAGGAACTGAGGCTGCAAGCACTAGTGACATGTGCGTGTCCCTGTTTGCTGTGCAGGCTGGTCTCCTGGTGGTCATGGCCCAGCTGGGGTGCTACGTGCCCGCGGAAGCCTGCAGGCTCACGCCCATCGACCGCGTGTTCACACGGCTCGGCGCCTCCGACAGGATCATGGCCGGTGAGTGTCTGACACGCAGCTGCACAAAGGGCTGGTGCCACCAGCTTCCTGCTCTTGCTTCGAGTGGCAAGCTGGAAAGGGAACAGTATTTTGCAGGGAGAGGTGGGCACTCTTTTCTCTTGTTGAGTGGAGACAGGATTGTAGTTTGTTTCTTTCTCTGTGTGTCCATTATTTTTGACAGACACACAGGATCACTTTTTAATGAATTTTAATATTAAAAGCCTAACTCCCAGCCAGATGCAAGTCTGAGGAATATCTTTTTGTAGAATTGATTATACTCTGCTCACAATGATGTCTTATTCTAAGTGTTCTGAAATAGAAGTGATGTTTGGGCAGCTGTTGCTCAGGAGTTGTTTTTGTACCTTTTTGCAAGGACTAGAAATCCCTTGTTTCAATCAGAATGCCTTATGTTTGAAATCTGATTTCTTCTGACAAGGAAGAGGGGCAGGTGTCCTTCTTGGAAGCAGTAGTTGACAGTTCTTAGAGTATTTTGTTGCTTTAATGGAGAGGAAGACACAAGTGGAGGATGACACGACAATTGGAAAGGGAAAGTCTGCCAGAGGTGGTGGGCAAAGTGCCACTGGCCTAGAAAAATAAAATGATTGTTGTGGTAAGAAGAGTAGTATTGCTGCTCATTTAAGGAGGGCACAGATTTTCTGTGATCTCTCTGCTGAAAAATGTGGGTCAGTGAATATGAAAGGAGTTAAGCCCACTGAACTCGTTGCACAGAAGGAATTTGGAAGTGAATCATTCTGAGTTCTTAATTAAAAAAATATTTACACTTCCCCAAATCAAGGCTTTTCTTTGCAGCTAGAGAATGTTATTAAGGCCTTCTTTGCCCAGCTCGTCTCCATTTTGTTTCATTTCAGTACAAGAAGGAATCAAAAGTGTGGAAGAATACTTAAGTGCTTATGGTAGGGATGAGAACTGCCCTTCCTTCATGAGAGATGGTCTAGCAAAATGTAGCATTTTCAATTTTTTTTCAATTAACTGAGAACTATACTTCTGATTTAACATTTCACATTGTGAGGGTGAACAGCTCAGAGAATGAGCTTTGAAGTCTGTGCTTGATGCATTTGTTTGCACACTGTGTAGACAGGAAAGCACAGCAAAAGTTGTTCCAAGGCAGTCACTTTGTAATGGATGTCAGCAGGGCTTTTATGAAGTTAATTTTTTCAGTAAAGCAATTTTTAAATTGCCTGTACAATTTTAGGGCTTTATTTTCTAAAGAGAATAAATGGTTATTCTTAAATATTGGTAAAAACAAATTAAATCTTGGACATTTCTTTAAATAAATGCAGAAAATCAGGATTGGTGGTCACTGCTTAATAATTCATGTTGGAAAACTTACGTTAGAGCAAAGCAGTGCTCATGCAGCATGAATACAGGAAATAAATGCTTGCCTTTAATGGAATAAATTGCAGTAATTGCTGCTACTTGTGATTATTTGTAATGAACCCCACAAAGAACTAGTAAATCCTGACTTTTTAAGTGTGGCTTTATCGTGTGTAAGGGTGTGAATAATTGTATACTTCTGCTTGTAATCTGCTAAAACCAATTTCAGGTGTAAATTTCAGGCCTTGTATTATCTGGGTTGCTGAAACTCCCATGAGATGCTCGAGCCTTAGCAGCAGAATATTGCTTTTGTCATGCTTCATCCAAGGGGAGTGCATACAAAAAAAGCCTTTATTATCCAAATAGTTCCCTCATGCCATTACAATCAAACCAGTAATTCCAGTCTCTCAGTCTTTGACTGCTTGTTTTTGTTACTGGAAAGCCACACACACCTTAGGCCTGTCCTGTGCATTCAGAGCAAAAAAGGGACAAAAATTCTCCCCATCTTGTATCATTTGTGCCCCTCTTTTTGTCCAGCTGGTACTTTTGACTGGTGCTATTAAAAGTAAACAAGTGTGTTGGCTTTAAAACTGAATTAATTGTGTTTGTGCCTATACCTGTACTCTAAAGGAACCAAAACTTGTTTTCTTTGACAAATGGGAACCTGCCATTTTCACAGTGGAAAAAAAGTGTTATGTTTTTGTTCATCTTCAGTTTGCTATTGAGTTTCACTTTAGCTTAACCTAAGATAGTAGGGCAGATTAAATGAGGTTTTAGTTGTGGTTCTCTGACTACTTAATGGCCTTTTTTTGTTTTTGTCATTTCCTTTAAAGGTGAAAGTACCTTCTTTGTTGAATTGAGTGAGACTTCCAGCATTCTCCAGCATGCAACAGAGCATTCCCTTGTTCTCGTGGATGAACTGGGTAATGAAACTATTTTGTAATAGATGGAAATCTGAGAGATTAAAGACTGGCTGCAAGGTTTTTGGGTTTTCTGAATGGCAGCCAAGTACACAGGGCCAGTTTCATCTTAATGCTGCTGGTCTTTAACTGGTCAGTGTCTCAGCCTCTCTCACAAACACATCTTGGGTGCCCTGGGAACGCATCACCACCTCCCACCCCCAGTCATTATTACCCTATTTCCAGCTGTGGTTTCCTGCTTTTCCTTTGCGTAATTACTTGCAGCAAACCTCAGGAGAGCAGAAACATCTTGTTTCTGCAGCGCAGAGGAGGCTGATTGTTATGGGGCCAATACTCAGGTCACTCCCCAGAGATGGCTCTCACCCCTCACTGCTGTTTGCCTTCCACACAGCAGGGAGGGGAAAAAAACACTACAACGGCACTGCTGCATGTGTCTTTAGGGTGCCCGTCTCTCCAGCAGCATGTGAACTGTGGATTGACTTTACTGTGCCACTCGTGTTCCCGAGTGTGCCAACGCTGTCCCGTTGTGTCCCCAGGCAGAGGCACCGCCACGTTTGATGGAACAGCCATAGCGAGCGCGGTGGTGAAGGAGCTGGCCGAGAGGATCCGGTGCCGGACGCTGTTCTCCACTCACTACCACTCCCTGGTGGAGGACTATTCCCACAGCAGGGCTGTGCGCCTGGGGCACATGGTACGTGTGTGAGGATGGGATTTGTCCTTGTGGGATTTCTCCTGCTTTTCTGCGCTCTTCTGCCCTGAGTCTGTTTTGAGAACAGGACATGATGTCCCATGCATTGCTTAGGCTGCAGGACAGTATTGCAAACTCTGACTTGTGACTTGCTCTTCCCAGGCATGCATGGTTGAAAATGAGAGTGAAGATCCAAGTCAGGAAACAATTACGTTCCTGTACAAGTTCATTGAAGGAGCCTGCCCAAAGAGCTACGGCTTCAATGCGGCAAGACTTGCAGATATTCCAGAGGAAGTCATTCAGAAGGGGCACAGAAAAGCCAAAGAATTTGAAAAAATAACCATCTCACTGAGAGTGTTTAGGTAAGGCCCTGGGTTTCTGTATCTAAGTTGCAAATGGTTTACAGGCATCCATTTTAATATTCGGGCAGTGGCCTTTGCTCAGTCACAGCAAGAGGGGCAGTTACAACTACTTTTGTGATCATCAGCCCTTCAGAGGGAGGGAGGTTCTATGGGAGGGCAGATATGATGAGCAGTATTTTAAGCCTTGGGCCACTGTGCCCATCTGAATTTGCATACAGAGGTGCTGGGGGGGCACTGCTGGCAGCCTTTACACCAGGCCCAGCATCCGTATCTCCTAAAGCTGTTGCAGGAACGGGAATCTTAAGCTCTGCCCCTCAGTGTCTATGTCAGTAAAGGTGGTTATTTCCCTCAGGTACCTGTGCCAGGTGGTGGATGGAGCAACCAGTGATGCAAACGCGGTTCGGAAACTCACGGCGATGATCGACCGGCTTTAGGAACTTGCACGGGTTTCTCAAGAAGGTGGGAGCAGACAACATTATGATCTAATAAACTTTATTTTTTAAAAATGACCATTTTTCCATTGTCTTTCCTAGGAAATTAAACCCTTTAATTCATACCTACCCTCTACATAATGGTTATTGAGTACTCCACAATATATTAAGTCTAGATGTTATGGTACATGCATACACTTTCAGGCTGTTGATTACCCACTGTCACCAATACACATAAATGGAAAAAAGCTATGAAACTGTATAGGGCTGTATATATACTTGTCTCAGCTTCATTAGAGCAGGAAATTGCTGTGATTTCCAGCAGGTTATGTAAGTAATGTCCAGACTGTTCAAAAAAAACTATGAACAGAGTAAAGTACAAGACTGTTTTGAGGAGACTTTCTACTGTGTACTTTAAAACATAGTAAAATTTCTTTCACAAAACTTAGTTACATGGGTACTTTGTTTTATAGTGCATTATAGTCTAGGAAGTCTCATTAAAACACTCGCTTTTCTTTCTTTTGTTAGGGTGGTTTGAGTACAGACTATTGCTGGGGCAGGGGAGGAGATTATTCTAACTTCAGAGGACACCAGAAAAATCGCTGGATATAATTTAAGATTAGTGTTTTCTCTTTCATAGAAAGAACGTACATACTGGGACATGAGTACAGTTACAGCAAGTCTAGGTGTGCTAACAAAACAGGACACATTCAAGTACAATAAGATTTTTTGCTTGAAATTAGAAACAAACTACATGAGATTAAAGCATTAAAATCATATTTCTCAATCTGAATAAATGTTAAAAAATCAAAAGAAATGCAGAAGTGCTAGCTCACATTTTTACCATGTTACAAAAGCAATTGGTACCCATGTCCATAAAGGCAGCAACAAAGAATGCTGCTTGTCTACAGAATAGTACTACTGCAAATTGGACTGCGTTTCAATGCTACTTGTAAAAACACCAGCTCTCAGAAGTTGGTATCTGTACAAAATTGCAGCTTATTTTTTCTTCACTTCTGTCCCTTCAAAGTCTTTGTTTACACAGTAATGCTAAAACGCCCAGTTCTGTTATCCTGAGTCAACATATTGCCACTTTCTTTTTTGGTAGGTTGAGCTCCATAGTGTCAACACCTCACACATCCGCTTTAACACAGTCTCTTTCTGCAGAAATGGGCAAGTGTAACTTCCTCCAAAAGAAAAGTTTTAATAGTTATGATATTAGAATGGCAGGACTTTCTTTCTGAAAAGGAATTCAGTTGTGCTGCAATGTATTAGATTCTATAGGTGGAGCAGAGTCATATAGTGTATCTGTATCATGTGTAGGCTCTCCGGCGAGCGTACAGGGATTGGACAGTGTTCCAGCACCACAGTCACAGAAAAACCTACAACACAGAGAGACAGCTCTTAGTGGCCATTCCTTCCTGCTCCTGGAGCAGCCCCACACCCTGGATGGAAACATACCTATCATGTCTAATGAATTCTACGTCATGTCCTTGATGGCACTTCTTGATGCAGTTCACACAGATGGCGTTACGGTCTGTGGTGTTGCAGGTGTGACATCTGGAGGGAAAAACAGCACATTAGGCAGTACCAAAACCTGACCAGCTCTCAAGGGAAGTGCTCCAGGAGGGTGGAGGGGCAGAAATGCACGAAAGGAAGGAGGGTGCAGAGGACTGTAAAGTTTGAGAATTTGGATTTCACAGCACACTTTTTGTTACTTGTGTTGCAAATACAGTTATGCTGTGCAACCCCTTGGGCTAAGGTTCACAGAAACAATCTGTTTTCCTCAAGCCCACAGTTAATTCCAGACAATGGGAACTTGTTTAATCCTCTTCTGTTGCAGCTGAGGAAGAGCACACCATTGTGTGTTCACTGACACCCCTAGGGGCCTTGCTGGAAAAGAAGTGGGGTTTATTGGAAAGCCTTACTCTAGGTGACGGGAAAGAACCTGTTACCTGTAGAAGTCATGCATCGGGTAGCTGGTATAGCTTGAGATCTTATATAAACACTGGCCTCTACTGACAGCTTTCTCTATGGCATCTTGATTGTTCATTATTTTGTTATCTGTTGAGGGGAAAAAAAAATCCAGAACTAATCACAGCTGGATCAATGACCTTTTCTTTTCGCTTGAGGCATTGAAGCAAAGGGCCCATTAGGAACAGTTAGTCCTATACCTGCATTTCAGTTCTGGCATTTAAACACATAAAATCCTCAATGCCCACATGCCCAGAGAGCCATGCACTCCTGAAGCAAGCAACACTTGTTCCTCTTTGCACACATGGCATAAAATACGTGATAGCCTCTATTTAAATACTCTTTAGGAACTGGGCTGTTAATAAATGCTTAGAGACACACAAGCCTTCCTAGCACGCTTAAGTTTTCTGCTGAGGAGCCTGAAACCCAATGTCTGAAAGCCTCTCATTTACTGTAAGGCCTTTTACACATCCCTTAGGAAAAGGATGGCTCTTTCCCCAGAAAAGTTTAGGAATAAGGTATTTTCCAACACAATGGAAGTGGAAATTAGGTCTGACCAGCTCCAGTACTTCAAAGATGTGTCCAAGGTACAGTGAATTTGATAATCCCCTCTGTTACTCAACTACCTGATCTTCCATCTAGTCCCAAAGGGCACCTCAAAAAGTTTTGCCCACTCCCAGCAGCATCACAGCACTGACTGATGCCATCAGCAAGCCCAGGAGCTGGGAACCAAGAAGCCAGAGCTTGTGTTTTAAGAGGTGCAAAGCATCCACAGGAAAAGGTTTAACAGTTACAGGCACGTATGTAAAAATCCTGCAAATGGAACCTTTTTCTGCTAGAATACCCTCCTGGAGCTGTCTAGCATTCAAACCATCATTCCCATCTTGTCCAAGAGGCTCCTGTCTCATGCACACTTCCCCACCATACAAGGGAATTTTATGTATGTAAACTGTTCATATTTTCTGAAAAAAGTGTTTTCGGATTGTGAATATTCACGCTTTTAGAGCCTAAAAGCCAAGTGAGGCACATTTCTTTACTGGACACTTGTTTTTGGATATGCAAGAAAAAGACTTTCTATTGTACTAACTCAGAACTGGAGTCTTGGATGGGTCAAAGATCAGGAACCAGTTCAGAAGTGATTTTGAGACAGAAGAGCTTATCACAGTTTTAATATGACAACAAAACCTTAAGTTACCTTTGAAAGTGTCTGTCTGCCTAAAAATCTTAACACAGCTAAATGTGGCTCATTACCTTCACCTGAACCTTAGTCACAACTCAGCCTAAGGTGGTACCAACTGTGAGCCCCAAAGGGTATGATAAACACAAGACCCAGCACCAAACAAATGACCAAACATAAGCCGGGAGGACTCAGGCTCACCTTTCATCGTGACATTGACACCAGATGCTAGAAATAAACCTCCAAAGCGGTTGTTGAAAATCTGATTGCCTTCTAATGTTGCAGTCGCATGATTTGTTATTTCAATACCTTTAGTGGGTCAGGGGAACAAAGGAGAGAAAAAAGAGTGGCAAAGTTAAATCCCTGGTGGTTGTGCATTGGTACCTCTCTCGTGATCTACAGCTTGGTTGGTTGGTTGGTTTTTTTTTAAGCCATCATAAACTCAAGGGGAAGAAAGGCAAATGACATAGCTACAAAACTGCACTGTAATTTGTTATAAAACCGAGGTGAAAGTGCTGCTGTTGAATCCTTTCAAAGAGCTACAGCTGGCATGCATGGTTTCTGGGAGGAACAACACACTACTAGTTTATCTGATAATAAAATGGTACTATGATCATGTATATTTTCAAAGGGGATATGATTTTTGGGTGCTTAGAGCTGTCATCTTCATGTACGTTTGAAAGTTCTTGTGCACATACCTTACCCTTTTTAAAATATCTTTTTTAAAAAGTTCTCAAGATGGGCACCTAAAATTCAATTCTTTAATTCTTAGCTTTTATCAGTAACCCGTGTCTTCCAAGTCATTTGTCCAGGACTGCTCTTGACAGCAACCTATCCTTCCCCCCCACCACACTGAAACAACACCTTTAGAGGCTCTTCTCAGAAAACTTGCTTCTTCTGAAAGAAAGATGGGAGAAAACTCAAGAATGCAATTTTAGTTGAAATGGAATGGAATGCAAGACGTACGAAACTGCGATGAATAAACAGTAAAATTGCAAAAAATCACTGTTAAACATTCTTCATCTCTTTTGGAGCAAGAAACGCTCATTTTTATAGTTCTTCAACTTTGTGGAGTGAGAAAGTTGAACTTGAGATGCAATTCAAATCTCTTTAAAATGTGTATTTGCTCCGTTTCCTAGGTTTTAAAGCAGTGATAAGATATTCATACCAGCATCCAGCACATCAACTATGAATATGTCCTAGACAACTTTACCAATTGCTTCTAAAATAAAATAATGGAAAGTATTTCACAAAAAAAAGAGAAGACAGAGTATGTGTCATTTCCCAACATGCTGTAATTCCAAGACTGCTGTAAATATACCCTGACTACAATTCTGAATTCTCAAGTGACTTTTAGAATACACTGAAGGATATCCCAGTCTCTTTTAAAACGTCTAAATACCATGGGGTAAGAAAACTCAGAGTAAGCTTTGTGAAGAGCTCACTCCAAGCTTCCAAATTTGATTTAAACAGCACAAACCTGCAGCAAACCCATCGAATATTCGGTTTTTCCTTAGCACAGGGTGGCTATTGGTGCTGATAAGAACACCAGCTTGAGCATTCCTGAAGATATCATTCTCTTCCAGAAGACCTATGACAGACCAACAAATGTGACATTTGAGCTTGGGAACATTTTCTGACCTGTAACCTTTCTGTGAAATATTTTCAAAGGATCTTATGTGTCATAATCCTCCTAATAACTCCTTTCATTGGAGAATATGCAGCAGTAGCACTGACATCAGTGATACCAGTTTAAAGTAATTCTCAGTGTATAATTTTGGAAGTGTATTTTTTCAGAAGACAGCACAGAATTTGGGATCATAGGCACCACTGCAGAAAACTAAGTCTTTCTGCTTTCCAAATTTTTCTTTAATTTTTATAACACCTCTCTGTTCTTGTCTTCTAAAATGAGCAGACTGCCAAAGCCAAGCTTCACTTGCATATTTTGTTATAGCAGGACAGGATTACTTTAAAACACTGACTTAAAATTAAAGCTCACTTAGAGGAAGTGATTATCTACGGAATATCAGAAGCTGCTATCAGGACACACAACAGTCAGGGGATTTCAGACAGGGACCACTTCTACATTTACAAGTATACAAAAGATTCCTTAAAGATCTGTGGTTTTTTTCCCCCTGAATCTTGGGGACTGTGGCAGAACCTGAACTACTCAGGTGCCATGATTTTGGCTACACGACTTAAATTCAATACTGTGTTTCAGTCCAATGGCAAAGCTTAAAAAAGCAGATGGGATAAAAGGACTGTCCTAAGCAGCAATCTTAACAGTTATCTTGGATGAGATTAATTACCTCTCTGCCTCCCACAGATTTCAGTATTACTAATGTAATTAAGGCTAAAAAGCATTAGGGTATGTTCGCTATAACTATTTTATCACTTCAGAAGACATGAGCTGTGTTTCTAAAGAGCACTTCAAAAAGAACACTGCTTAAACTGAAATTTAACTCTTATCCAGAATATTCAGTGTAAAATGGTAAGGGAAAAAGCTACCTCTTCCCCCATTAAATATACAGATGCCTCCGTCTCTTCCATCATGGATTTTATTTCTTCTTAGTGTAGGATTACTGTCTGTTTTAATCCATACACCAGCCATGGCATTATCAAAAATTTCATTGTCTTCTATAAATCCAAGCCCTAAAATTGAATGAAGGGTGGAAAAAAATAAAATCAAAAAGTATAATAAATGAGAAGATAATATAACACCACAGAACACAAACAATTCTGGATAAACATAAAAAACAAACCTACCAGAATTATAGACAAGAATACCACCATTCTGACCACCCCAGATCTTGTTGCGTCTAATTTTGGGGTTGCTTCCAGTTCTAGAGTGAAATGTAGACAAAGAAGTAATTTAAAAGTAATTAAAAAGAAGTCATTTATAGTCATTTACTACATCCCAAGGCCAAACATCTCGAACACCTCTAAAGAAGTGCCCCATGGATCTCACTGCTTAAAAATCTAAGTAAAATACAGTTCTTTCCAAACATGCAAACATATTTTAGCTTTACAGACTTCAAGGGCCACACATTCCATTCAATACCCAGGCTGTATTTGTGGTAACTTTCTTGTAGGTTAAAGCAGAGGGTATTCAGACATACTGGATTTCAAAAAAAGTTATTTTTATAAACAAACTGACAAGAACAGCTAAAAAGACACAATAGAGCACATAACAAGCTACGTCTGTTTTGGCATAAAATCAGAATAAATGTTACCTTATCTGAACCCCTGAGTACATGTGATTATAGATGTCATTGTCTTCTAACACGCCATGTCCATTGTCATAAAAATAAACTCCAACCTAACACATCAAGAATTATATTATTAGTTCCAAAGTAATGAGGCATAAAACCACAGGACTTTCTTTTCTATGGCCCCCTTGTAACCACAGAGCAAAACTCACTTGTTTCCCACTGTGTATTCTGTTTCTCCTCAAGACTGGAGTGCTCCCTGTTGTCACCCAGACTCCAGCCAATGTATTGCTGTAAACTTCGTTTTCCTCAATCACACCTTGTCCTTTTTCATGCTAAATACAAGATGGTTTAAGAGTTAAGAAAACCTGCCAATCACCAATACTCTTCATCCTGCTGTACCCATCCCTCCCACCCCTGGCTTCTTTACCGTAACAAAGTAATTCCTTTCCATTTTGAGTAAGTTTTTTCACCTTTTTTTTTGTTAAAATAAAAGTGTATCATGATTTTGAATGTTTGCCACGAAACAAACACCCTGAATGTAAATCATTCTGTTTCAAGGCTCTGCAGTGGTATTTGCAAATGTCTGCTGGCAGTTGGTAGGAGAGGTGCCTCCCCTGTGCTGTGCACTCACATGAAAGCCCTGGCTCATGGTTCTTAAACCTACACCCAGCCCTGTCCCCCCGATGGACAAAAAGCTGGCACGGCACTGAAGGTCACCATCCCCACCACATGTCTGGGCTCAGAGGTCAAACAACAGTTTTCTCAGTCAGGGGAAGAAGCTGTTCTGGTTAAATTTACTCAATGAAGAGATGAAGCTGCACACTTGCAGCGTTAGCTGGACCTTAGGTAACCTTTGGCAGAAAGACAGAGACATATTTCTCAAAATCTGGTATTGCTTAAGGGAAGCTGACATCTCTTTCAGTTCAGTTAGCAGAGCCCTTGCACACGCTGGGAATTGTGCTTTATTCCCCACTTTTTCAATACAACAATTCCAATTTCTATCATCCTGAAGGCAGCAGGAAAAAAATCTCTGAGGTTAGTGGTAAACACATTACGCTCCAAAAGAGCTGAACAGACTTTTTTTTTTAAAGTGATGACATACTACTATGAAAACTAAGCCTTTTCACAAAGCTTTCAACCAAGCAATGATGAAATTCTGTAATCTATCCCATTTTAAATATTTTACTCTGTAATAGGAATAATTTAGTGGTGTTCATAAAAGCCTTCATCTTTTAAATAGCAGCACCAGCTTCAGTCTCTTACCATGAACGTGGTTTATAATGTAACGAACTCAAGCATTGTAAGCACAAACATTTCACACAGGGTACTTTTTCCCAACATTTCTAAAACAGAACACAAGTTTGTGCCTGTCTGTAGGCTGCACTTACTACATAAATTCCTCCATGTTGACCATCATGAATCTTGTTGTGTCGAACGATGGGACAGCTGTTTGTTCGAATCTGTATTCCTGCTAATGCATTACCTGTCAACAAAACTGTTATTTAATACAACTTACACATTCATTTTTTTCAGAAATCAATATGCAGCAAGCAAATCAGCTTACCATAAATGTCATTTCCTTCAATAAGGCCTCTTCCATCACCAAAGATATAAACACCACCTTGATTCCCATTAAAAATTGCATTGCCCCTAAGAAAGAAAAAAATCCACACTATGAAGTGATTGTAATACACTGTACAACACTACATACGTATATAGTGGCAAGGACTGTACACCACTCAGATTTCAAATCAAGAACTTATGTTCTGTTGCTTTGAGAAAGACCTACCTCTAAGTGTACACACAAATTAAAAATGCAGTTCAACTGAACACAGACAGAAATTTCATTTCTACATATACAGGAGTATTTACAGCTCCTCACAATTAAATTAAATTAAAGTGCGCTTATCCCATCCCCATCAAATCTCTTCTTCTTCTACGCAGTAAAATATCAATGAGGAAAACAATACCTTATTGTCGGGTCACTGTTTGAGGTAATCCAAACACCTGCAAAATTGTTTGCATAGATTTTGTTCTCTATGAATTGTCCTCTTCCTTTTTCATGCACATAGATTCCTCCAGTCTGGCCGTGATGGATTTCACAACGCACCACTGTTGGGTTGGCATATGCTTTCACTTCAAAGCCTGCTATCCTGTTTCTATGGATGTTGCAGCTTTCAAAATAACCCTTAAGACATAAAACATGCAGTTTCCTGTAAAAGTCCTTTTTTAAATGAAGGTTATTCCCTCCCCTCCCTTCCCTTTAAATACAATCCTCATTTAAAAGGAAATGGTACCAAAATTGACAACATGTAAGTACTTATATAGCTAATTAAAACAACTCCTGACACTATATAATTTCATTTTTCCAAAAATAAAATACTGTTTCAAAGACACTGTGTTTGCATCGCTATTTATGACTACTCATGGAATACCAAGAAAAAATGGCAACTCTAGATATAGCACATTGAATGGGACTCAGTATCAGGTTTCCTCAGCAGCTCCTAAGGATCAGACTCCTTTCTAAGGCCAGAAAGCCCACAGGCCCAACACAGCAAGGACAGTGCTATGGAGAAGACCACCTACTTGTTTTCAGACGAGGAACTATATACATTTGGCAAAAATAGCATTTCTTTAGGAAGAAGTATGCTAAATTTCTTTGAAACAACTGATTGAAATAAATTATATGAATGTGGGAGTTCAGTAATTTTTCCAGGGTTGGATTGGTCTGAGTGGCCAAGCGGTACAATTTTTTCCTTTTTAAAAAAAGGGAAAAGTTGTACACTTAAGACACTGTAACAGTAGCAGCAGGCCCACAACACAACTGTATTTAAACAACAGCATTATGAACAGCATTGCTATGGGCAGAGAAAAAAAAAGGCCACTGCTCAAAGCCATCCCGGGCACACTCCTTCCATGCCAACCATGGAGCACCACCATGAACTGGCCCATCTGAAAATTCATCTGGCAAAATAGTTGTTTCCTGCCCAATGATTTCTCTGATTCTACTTCATTCCAGAGCCTTGCCAATTAACTGTGCCAGCTCTTTCACAGCATTTTCTTGACACAGACCTAGAACACTTTAATATTCAAAATTATCCTATTCTTAAGGTGAACTTTAATGGTATTTCATGACCGTTTTGCCCAACCAGAAGAAAAACTAAACTGAAAGATAAGAAGCATCTCCTCGTTTCTGTCTCTCAGCACACTCGAGCTGCCCAGCCCTTAAGCTCTGTCCAGCTGCTCAAGCCCAGATCCTTTTGGGAGACTCTGCCAGGCAGCTGTTGAGGCCAAGAAGGTCAATACCCCCCCTCTGCACAGAGGGACTTCAAGCCTTCCATTGCCTCCATCTCCTTCTAAGAATGGTTTTTAAGTGTGCTGGGTATCTGACTTGGGCTTTGTGGGGGTTTCTGGTTACAATTCAACAGCTAACAGAAGAAGAACTTGGAGGACACCGCACCTGGCACCAGACAGTGCCAGGATTGCTAAGGAAAAAGAGGCCCCTATGATTAATAAGGAAGAAGGAATAAGGGATGCATGTGGAAAAAGTATTACAATCCTACACAAAAATACCAAGTAGCTTTCAGCTTGAAAATCCTAAATATTAAAAAGCAGCTCTGTACATCAAATTTATTTACAATCCCAGGCAAAGCATTAGCTGTGGACACAAAATGACAGCTACAGTGACAGCTTGTGTGGGCAAGAAGACTGCTACAGCCTGGTAAGATCTGAGCAGGCAAAGGAATAAGAAACAAACACCACAGCAACGATAATGCTTATGTTCCCACCTGGAACACACTGTACAGAAAAAGATGTGATCACAAAGATGGGATTCCGCACAGCTGGAAAAACTCAGAAGACTTTTTACATCGAGACTAACTCAGTAATTGAACTTGGATGTTCTTTTCTTTCTGCATGTTGTCTAGTCTAACAAACACTGCTTTGAAACGCTTTAGAGTTAAAACTTTTATCTGATGAGATTTGGGTGCTGCTTTTCTTCTCAGAAGATTTTTTCCCCCCTTTATTTCTAAAAGGGCTTTTTCTTCTTTCTCTGTTTTGAAGATCACAACATTACAGAAACACAGAAGCATTTCATGTTACTGTTTGAACAACACATGTATTTAAAAAAAAGATAAAATTTTGTAAGATTTAACATTTCCTAAATATTTATTGAATCTGGTATTCCCAACAGGGTAGGAAAAAAACCAAAATAAAAAAAAAGACAACAAGAGACCAAGAGATAAAAAAGAGTAACTGCCTATGCTTATAAAAATTTGCCTTCCAAACCCTGGAAGGGTCCTTATTTGAGAGTTAGTGCATTTTATGAAAATTCAAACGCAACATATAAAGAAAATCACATCCAAGATGCAAAACAAACCCTTTACTTTTATGCACAGCAAAAGGCAAATTGAATTTTTAATCTAATCTGTATAGAAACTGGCATATGCCTTATTTTTTTCTCAGATTTATATACCCATTTCTTTAAAATGACAAGATTTGTAGTATTTAGAAGACTGAGCTGTAAACTAGGCACGATCACCCAACTTAGACACATGCTGCTACAGTTTTATTTCATCAGAAAGAAATCCCCAAGCCTCTCATTTGGGAGCAATGAAAATGAAAACGGTTTTGCCTAGAGCTCAGCTTTCAACTGTAAAATTATGCTTATTCTTACATTAAATTGGAACTTCTCTGTTGTTTTCATACAACTACAAAATACAATTTATGACAGATGCCTGGTAACTCATCTCAGGCACCTGAGAGGTCAGGGTAAGGCACCCAGGGCTGCCAATGCCACGCTGCATTTTTAATGCCAGCTTGTTAAACATTTGTCACAGCACTAAAGCAAATGTCAAGATATTGCCAGTTTAAAAATAAGAGGTTAAGTTTCTACAAGTATCAAAACACAAAGAACAGTCTGAGAACACGAAACTGAAAAACAAAGCACTCTTGAAGCTTTTGGAGACAGCATTCCAGCACAGAAACCCACAGGAAAAGAATGTGTAGGGTAGGAATTCAGCACTGGAATGTACTTATCCCACTTCACAGTCACAAGCAATATAAAAAAAAATTACAGAAAGTAACAGAAAAGAAGTGAGAGAAGCAAACATAGAAAATGCATTAATTTGTTTAGATATATAGGATTTGTATCTGAAGGATACCACATCACTGTCACTTAACAAGCACATAAACATTGCCAATGATGTCATTTCATTGACTCTGTCACTAGACATGATGCAAAGATAGAAGATGCTGCCAAAGCAGACTTTGAGACATGGGGGCACTGAATCTTTCAAAGGAGTTTATGACTATGAAATACTTCAATAATATTTGCAGCTGAGATAGATATTATTCACACATTCTCTTTAATGTGCTACTGTTTCCCTTAAACAAAAGAGAAACATTTATTTCTATTTCATTTTGCTTGTGATATCACACTGATCACAGCTCTGAAACAGGCGTTTCAGAAAATAGATCAAATACACTTTTATTTAAAATTAATCAAGTGAATTCAGCCTGGCTTTTAAATTTTTTTAATATTTCAGTGCTCATATATTTAATATTTATACTTCAGTACTTAAACAAGAAGCAGCTCCTACCCAGACTTTCCAATTAACCCTCAAGCCTACACACAGACACCTCCCCTGCAGGAGTTACTGAAGCACTTTCCTTTACCAGTTTTTTTATAGCTGAAATCACTTTATTCCCTGTTTCCAAGCCTGTTTAAGTCTTGAAAGGATGTATGGATATATGGACCCAGTGAAGCGGTTTAGAAGTGTTTGCACAATATGTTACTACAGCTTAATGCAGTCCAAACAATGAGATAATACAAACCAAAGACATCTGCCACCACTCTTTGCAAACCAGCCAAACAACATCATCTCTAGAGAACAGAAAATGATGTAAAGCCATCCATCAGAAGGTGGCTGCCAGCAGGGCATTCTCAGCTGGTGCAATCTTGCCCTACACAGAACAAATACGGTCCTTAGGATGTACCTATTAAGAGTGGAGAAGAGGAACCTACCAGCAGAATCCCACCATGTTTTACCTTCCACTCACAAGATTTTATACCAGCAGCAAAAATGGCAGCACCCTGTGACCTGCTTGCCTTCCACTGAAACCAGAAAACCACAAGTCCAACAGCTACCACTAGCACTGCCTTGGTCCTTTATCCCTGCCTCCCCAGCAACCTGGGCAAAAAGGAGAAAGGCCTCACTAGTTTCTATCCACAGTAGATTTCCTGTTAATGCTATTTCCAGTCTGCCAACTCTCATCAAAAACCTGAATAGGTCTGGGTTAGAACTTGCTGAGAGAGCACTTGATCCCACTGTCCGTATCACTGATGAATGGCACTGGTTCCAGTACAGACCACTGAGGGACATGATTTAGCCACTGGCAGCTACCCTCTGGATGCAACTATCCAAACAATTCCTCATCCACCAAACAGTCTATCCATCAAATCCACCTCTTTGCAATGTAGAGAAAAGGATGTTGTGGGGGCCTGTGTCAAGGCCTTACAGGAGTCCACATAAATGCCATCCATAGCCCTTCCTTTCTCCACTGCTGCAATCACTCCATCACAGATGGTCACTGGGTTGGTCAGGCAGGACCTGTCCTTGGTGAAGCTGTGCTGGTTGTCCCCAGTCACCTCCCTGTCCTCTATGAGGCTTAGCACAGCTTCCAGGAGGAGCTGTTCCGTGATCTTCCAAGGCACAGAGGTGAGGGTGACAGGTCTGTAACTGCCAGGGTCCTCCTTTCTACCCTTTATTAAAAATGGGTGCAATGTTTCCCTTTTCCAGTCACCAGGGACTTCACTTGTCATGACTTTTCCAATGTCACGGAGAGTGGCTTGGCACCTACACCAGCCAATTCCCTCAGGACTCTGGGATGCATCTCACTGGGCCCCATACACTTACATACATTCAGGTTCCTCAGGCAGTCACAAACCTGATCTTCTCTTACAGTGGGAGTGACTTTGCTCCCACAGTCCCTGCTTTGAGGTCTATCCACTCAAGAGGTGTGGGAAGACAGACTGCCAGCAAAAATTGAGGCAAAATGTTGTTGAGTACCTCAGCCTTCTCCTCATCTCTTGGTCACTGCCTGTTGCTCATGGCGGGGCGGGGTGATGTACTTTTTTTTTGACATTCCCTTTCTGAAAGTACCTGTAGAAGCCTTCCCTGTCATTCCTTGAATGCCTTGCCAAGTTCAGCTCCATCCACACCCTGGCCTTCCTGACCCCATCCCTACACAACTGGACGGTGTCTCTGGACTCTTCCCAGGTCACCTGTCCCTGCTTCCACTGCCCGTGCATTTCCTTCTTGGCCTTTAGCCTCAACCCGGCACGTCCCTTGCACTCCTTTCCTGATTTCTTACACCTGGGGATCAAGAGCTTTTGCACCCTATGGAAAGCATTCTTAGAAATCTGCCATTTTAAGAGTGACTAAAAGAAAACTGCTTGTTTTGCCATCTGGGCACGGGGAATCGCAACTTTGTCATTCAAGCAGGAAAAACAATGATCTGGCACTCTTTGGAAGACATGCAGAATATTTTCCTAAAACAAACCAGCAAATCACCTTTCATTTTAGTGACAAAAATCTATTCTGTTTATTTCAAGGACTATGAACCTCATTATTCACTATTTTACATGCACTTAGAAGCTATCACCTGCACCCCACACAAATAAACATATTTATGAAAGGAGGCCTGAATTCTGATATGAAATTCTGTGTTGAAATTCCACAACTAATTCCCTGCTACAAAAGTCCTCTTCCCAGAGAAGGTGTACATACCCTGTTTCAGAGTTTTAACACTAAAATAAGGCTAAGTCTCCACAGAGCATTTTTTTTTTCATTTCTAAATCATCCAGCACTTTATTTTTTGTTCCGTTTCAAAGGGAAAAGAATGAAGCATAAATGTAAGCCTACCATTTACATCCTATTTCAAGAGGTATTTTGTCACTGCAACATAATACAATGTAACAGGCTGCCAATCAATTGCAAAAAACTCACTTAAACCTCTTTCAGCTAAAATTGTCTTTAAAGTGAAGTCTCCCACCTAAGGGCAAGAGAACAACAGTAGGCATATTTTAAAGTATCTGTTCATGAGTAAATGCACGCTTTTTTAAAAAAAATTTCTTCAATCACAGGCAAAAATTGAAGACTTTAGTTCTACAACATCTGTATTTCTTTCTTCAAAAGAAAACATGTAAGTTACCATGCCATGGTCAAAAGTGAAAACGCCAACGTCACGTCCGTGATGAATGTGATTCCGTCTGATAATGGGATTTCCGTGGTTTTTAACCCAAATCCCTGCTAACGCATTATTGGATATCTCATTGTCCTCATATATTCCCTGGGAAATAAAAACAGAAAATTAAGACAGGAATCAAGAACAGTAAACAATTTTATCAAAGTAAAGAAATTAATATGGAAAATTACCTGTGCATGGTCTGTAATATAAAGTCCAACATTTTCACAGTCGCTGATGTTACAGTGTTTAATAGTAGGACAAGCTCCCTGGCCACTAACGCATACTGCAGAGCCAACTGGAAGAAAACAGTACAGTTACCATAGCTTCAAAGCATAGTGTATTTATAAATAGTCTGGCAGTGCTTTCGCAAGAAAAGTTAGTGTGAACTGATATTTAAAAAAGATCTGGTGTGCACAGAGCCAAAGCATTGCAAGCCACTGGCAGAAAAACATTAATGTCATCATTTTGCAGATGCAAGAACCACTGTAGGAGTCGCTTTAAAATCACCCTGCCAAGGTTAAACAGCTGCCAGGACAATGGTTTATATAATAATTCATGCTTACGAAAGTTCTCACTCATTTATTTCCCTGCATTAGGCCCACTGTATACCGACTGTTCACAGCAAAGGACAACAGAAATCTAACAAAATTCTTTACTAATTACTGCCTTGTTTTACTTTCCTTTAAAGTTCAACAACTCAGTACTTCAAAGAGGCCAAACAGTAATTTTGTAGCACACAAAGACACACTGTCTACCCAATGTTGAGCAGGACACAAATGCACAATCTCGAGTACAGAACTAAACATCAGAAACCAACAGGTCTCTTCCCAGCTGAATTACAAAGCTCCCTGAATGATCAGCTACCATATCATAACCCAGAAAACAAATATCTTCCAGGAAACTAGGACTCAAACTGTTCAGACTTCAGCAGATCAGCTCAATTCCCTGAACTCCATGAAGTTACAACAACATGAAATTCCACAGCCACTAAAATCAACAGTGATTTCTGAAAGGTAAGAGCTCATCTCAGGGAACCTGGTCTATGTAACACACATTCGTCACAATTAAACATCACTAAATAAGCAAGCCAGTACCTGCTCTGTTAGTCAGTTTTCATATATCTTTCTAGCAAAGTACCACAAAGACTATGCTTAAATAATTCACAGACTCATTTACAGAGAGCTTATTTTTTTTTAATTCCTAAAGAAATTATTTTGATTGTCTAGTCTGGCTTTATGAATAATACAGGCTATATTAATTCCCTGAATTAAGTCCTGCTTCAATTCTAGTAGCAGGAACTTCAGCACATATCTCACAGAAACGTATTTAATTTTGATAACTTTATGATTTCCAGCAACTGAGAAACCAGCATGAAGCTTGTTAGCTGGCTAGAGAGCTGCTGACCTTTTAATTTACACTTTAATTGCTCATCTGAATTCCTCCAGCTTTGGCACCCAGTTACCGGTTCTCTTTATACCAGTGTATGCCATACCCAACGCACGCACGTGTTTGGTGCAAGCAATTTGCTCCTTCAGCTTTCTCCTTGATAAAGTAACAAATTGCAGCCACTGTGGTTTTCACTACAACTGAATTTTTCCTGCTTTACCTTATATGACTTTTCATTGAACAGTTTCTAAATTTTCCAACATGTTGCTATGGACACCAGAGAAGAGCACTTTATTCTGAAGCAGGACTAAGCAGAAGCGTTAACTGAGTAGAAGTCTCTCTGCTTCTGCTCAGTATTCCCACAGGTGTAACTAAGGAACACATCAGTTCTTTTGGCCACTTGACTACATGAGGGCTCATATTTAGCAGTTTATCCACAGTGACTCTTCAAGCTTTTCCCAGCTTTCCAGGAGAGAGGTTTATCACTTAGAAATAGGAACACAAGCAAGTTGTGTGTATAACTCTGCACTTGGTCAGACTAATGTGAGTGGTGCTTGACAGTCCACCTACCAGGAAGGTCATAGCAACCCGTCCTCCTGCTTATTTATACAACTGTAGTTACATTACGTTCATATTGTACCTATAATACTCTATAATAAAGTCCTCATTGTCTACAGGTCTCATCAATATGGATCTTATTTCTTCTCTGTAAGTCAAGAAGTCATCTTTGAAATAGCCACAAAAAAAAAAATCCATTAGAGTTACCCTGAAAGTTGTTTTTCATCTATATGGTGTATGCTCTGGTCATTCTGTAGAACTTTAATATTTTAAGGCACTACGTGTTGAAGTCAAACATTTTTCAAGGATCTGTGTCATTATACTGGGACTGCTGCCTTCTTTTGGTCAAAGAAAGTAATCAAAAATGCCAACAGTGTAATGCAACCATTATAACTTTCTGTAAATACACACTGATCCGATTCATCATAAATTTTAAATCCTTGATTGACCAAACCCCTGCATTTATACCTTATCATTCTACCCAGGATCAATAGGCAGTACTCCTGCCATACTTCATCCTGTGTAGTCTCCTCCCTGCCACCTCCCCCAGGGACAAAGACCATCTCATTGAGGTTTCAAGTTACCATTGATACACAATAGGAAGCCAGAGAATTTCTTGGCCAGTTCTTTTTAAACTCCTGCATGATTTTAGAATGTCTATTTTTACAGCTGTTTAACCTCATCCACAGTTACTGTCAAGAGTGGAACATGTTTCATTATCCCTCTAGGGGATGAGGGCATTTATCATTCCTGCCTATTCTCATTAAATATGGAACAAAAATTACACAACACTTTGCCATTCAAATTTTTCCATTCTATGATGGATCAGCATCACTGCTAAAACTCCCTTTGTTCCCCAAATTAAGACACAAGCACTGTCTCTTCTAGACAGATGTTGCATCTTGTCTTGTTTATCAAGTTCTTTGTTGGCAGTAAAGTGGTATTTTGATGGTGTGTTTTTATTTTGGAAGGAGGTCCCCAGTTTCCTTCAATTCCTAATTTCCTATTTATATTAACTGTTAACAGCTTCTTGTTTCTGGTATTTTATAACTGCTTTCACTCCTCTCCTGTCTCTTTTTGTGAGACTGAGGAGCTATGGATTTTTGGAACCCAGTGTGATGTTCTGAAAGCATACCTCTATCACATTTTGCTTATTTAAATGAAAGCAATCTTTATTCTGACTCACTTCACTGGACTTGAGTACTGATTGTGTGAAATTGGTCCTTTTGGAGTACAAAGCACATGGAGTATTGGTTTAAGCTTTACTTCGTTTACTCAGAATATAATGATTGCACACACTTTAGCAATATTAAAACTAAAAAAAAAAAAAAAAAGGAACATTGCCATCCACTACTACTTTTATCCATCAAGGTGAGGACCAACACAGATTTCTTCCACAATGGATGCAACAGAACCTCTAGACTCAGGATCTTGCCATTTAAACTTTATTTGAAAATATTTCTAAAGATGCTTTGGACTGGCAGCAGGAACCTCCAGCTTAATTCACTTGCACTTACATAGTGCCCATCTTTACACATAACATACATTAAGAACTTTACACATGACATAATGTAGAAATATGCTTTAATGCAATTAGAAGATCTACAGAAAGGGTATCAAGCATGTGCTAGGAAAGAGGTTTTGAATGCCTATGGATCAATACTTCAGAGATGTCAATTATCTGGAAACAGTAAATGCCTTTTCTGGCAGACTGCCATTCTTCCTCCCTTTTTACACAAACTTGGTACTTCCTGAGTAAGTTATAGTAAGGCTTGGTAGGATTAAAAAGCCAATAAAACTTAATAATCGATAAGTGATGACAGTGTAGCCTACAGACAGCCTCCAAAACTGACCAGAAATTTTAATTTTGGAGAAGAGAATCAACAATTCAATACAATAAACATTCAGAAATCCAGAGTCCTGGAGGGAGCAAAACTCCAAAATTCTCAGAAATGGGAAATGATCGTGAAAAAAATTATCAAAACTTAAATTTAATAAACAACTTTCAGATAAAGTAGCTTATTTGTAAGCATGTTTCAATATGAAGTCATGGAGTTCTTCAAACTACTTTAATAATCAAGCTGAATGTGGTCTTATCTAATTCCCCTCACTGTTTTTTTCAGGGTCCCCAATATTGTTTCATGGTAAGTTCCAGAAAACCTTTTCTTCGTATACTTCAATTTCCCAGTATTAGCATTAACACCGGGACACTGGGAGCAGCTCGCTGTCCTTGCTCCTCCTTTTTCATTTGAACACTTCCAAGTATTCGCTGATGTGTCTCCAATAAAAGAGATGGTGATGCAAAGCACAGAGCTGCAAAGCATTGAACTGCCTTGACCAAGTGCAGTGCTTTATAACCCAAAACCTCCAAGAAAGCGCATCTTCCCCTAGAAGGCATAGACCAGGAATCCGTCCGCCATTCTCATCACGGCTCCCTGCAGTATTCTTCACAGGCAGGACCAGAAAAGTGTAGTTTTTATATCTAGTTGGAAGAACTCTTTTCTTTTTCCTTGCCTTTATGTTGAGCTGAGTAATCTCCATGCACAGCCTGCTGCACAGATCCATTCCCTCTCCCTAGCTGACCTGGGCAATGGGAAGTTCATATGGCCATTTCCATGTGAAGACTCACTATCTTAATTCTCCTCAACTTCTTTCTGACACTCCAACTCCACTCCATCTGGCTGTGTTCCAAGATGTTAAACTTGCCATGTCTTGTGTCTCGTGATTGCAAACTGTCATGTCTTCCTGCCGGTGAGTAAACTGCCATCCAGCTCCTCACTTCCAGACTCTGACCCATTCTTTCCTGAGTCTACACTACTGATTTTTCCCAAATCAGGCAATATAAATTCCTCATTGTCTCTGATGGTGAAATGAGTCTTTCAACACTTCTGCCTGTAGAGCTACTACTCATCCTCTGAGTATGTCAAATCATTCCACTCGGAAGTGAGCCGAGCTTAGCAGTTACATCTTGTGACTGCTTAATGAATGACATTGATCCCAATATTGAATATCACAACAAATCTAATGAACAAGTCCCATGTGTAACCCTTTCAAATGCCCCATCCTGCCAGCTACAGCTATACACCAAAGCCAGGAATGTTTATTTAACTGTCACTTCTTAGTTTCAAACCAACTGGCCAAAGAGTCCAAACAGATTCTAACAGAAGACCAACTACACATTATCACAGAGGTTTTGGACACAAAGAAGTCACTCTAATAGTGATGCTCCAAGGCAATTAAGGCTTGCAGACCTGTATTGAATACCTGCATCAAAAAATAAAAATATGCCAATAGTAATCATACTCAATTTGTTGTGTTTTTTCAAACAATAAAAAGCCCACTAACCTGTACAAGTACTTCGAATAATACAGTGATCTATAATTGGACTGCAGTTCACGGTAATCTCTAAGCAGTGGTGTGCATTGTGGTGCTGAGCAGATTTGTCATCAGGGTTGAACTGAAAAAGGAAGAAAACAAAAATGTTGTATTTAACTGCCCAGGCATTAAAACAAAAAGATGTGCTTAAGGTTGAGATTCTTACCCTGATTGTCATATATCCAACGTAGGCATCTTCAGAACCCTCCATAAAAACGAAGGTGGAATCTCTAGTGTTTTCTATTATAACTTTATCTGCTACTTTTCCAGGTGCTGCAAAGGAAACAATTAGTAAGTCTTAGTTTATGCTGCCGAAAAAAATCCTCAAAATACTTACAGAATTCTGTTCAAAGCAACAAAGGAGAATTAACACATTGTTGGCACATAGTCTTCCTGTCAAAAGAATCTTAAAAAAGGAAGTCTCAAAGACAATGAAGAAACTAGTCTTTAACTAAGACAATCTAGTACCATGAGAAAAACCTTCTCTTTTACAGAGCTAGTTTTGGACTACTACATACAATGAACTGAATGAACAGCTTAAACATGGATACTAGGCTAGAGGCAGTTTAACTCTGTTCCAAGTACAATTTCTTTCGATATTCTAAACCCTTCTATTAATGCTAAAAACATACATTCCATCACTGACATGAACCACTATTTACTAATCTGCCCATGACCTACACGTGACCTCCCCACACTTCTCAAATGTAGGATTCAGAGTTTTGAACTGATATACTTGTTATTCTTTAGGAAAAAAAAACCGTATCAAATTAGATTGAACAATACCACTAGCCGTGTGTACAGAAGATTGTAAAGTGGTTCACTTGCAAAATGCCATAATGTGCCATTTGATTTCCTGCGCTACCAGCGAAGCTCTGCTCGATTCTTTACCCTTAATCCAAAGGCAGGCGACGTTTACATTGGGATGGCACGAGCCAGCAGAGGGAGCACGAGTTAACAACAGCCACCCACTGGAATAAATTCAATGACGCTCATTCACAAGCAAGATCGTTTGTCTGATTCAAACCTGCACATTAAACATGCAAGCCAGAAGCAGCCTTCCCTCAATACACCAAATACAAAAGTGGAAGTTTCATGTACTATAGCAGGTAACTTACCAGATAGCATTTTAAACTGCTCCCAACTCAACACAAACATGAGTGGGTATTTGCCCTAAATTCTGTATTTTAATTGAAAAGCCTACACACAGGATTCCTCACGAGCAGATCCTTTTCTGTTGTCTGTTGACAATAGTACAGACAAGTGGTATGTCCTGTTCTTTATCACTCTGGCAGAAAGATGTCAGTCAGAATGAAGCAACATTTACAATATTATCCAGCTTGTTCTCACTATCTAAAAGCTCAATCTCCGCTTCCATTACTGCAGAGCTGCAAATATTTTAAGGTAGTCTGGCTCTGCTCTACACCACTATTCACTTAGTACTAGATAACTAGAAGAGGCTTTGATGAGGAGTTGTGTCATCAGGCAAAACATATTTCTGTGGTTTGGTAACATTTCTATATAGTCACCATGGTGCAAACGCAGTAGCATAAACAAATCCATGTATTTCAGCACATGAAAAGGAACAGCACCACAGAATTGCAGGTGAACCAAACCCAGGAAATAAACAGAGCTCCTAGGAGGATATGAGAGCCACAAATCAGTATCAGAATTGTGTTCCCTCTCAGGGTGCCGCAGAAAGATTGCACTTCACACTGGATGCTCTGAAACACTATTAACCAGAGATCTGTGGAATTGTTTGCAGAGCACTCGGATCATGTTCTCTACAGACACCTTCCTCTCAGCACACGAGTTCCTACACAAGTAGTAACTTCCGAGTTGGTAAGGTCCCAGAATGCCCATCATGGAACATGCCAGTCAGTAAGATCACTGCACTTAGATCTTCCCAGGAAAATATGGAAGACTTCCTTAAACATTAGTTTCATTCTAAACGCACCAATGAAATTCTCTGCAATGCTCTACTTAATCTTTGCAAAATCATAATTCAGAGAAGTATCTCTATTTCAGCTTTTGGCTTAGGCCACTTTAGAAAAAAGAAACCAGTATAAGAATCGGAAACGGAAGAAAAGGGCCACTAATTTTGTAATCAAGCAAAACACAGCTCCCAAGAAGTCAATTTGCTGAAACCTAAGGGAGTCATGTTCCCCAGGATCAGAATTCATGCTCAGCTTAAGGACCATGGATAGACTGTTTAGAAATAATGGAACGGAAAGCCTACAGTAAGGGACTGCCTTAAGAAATATAAATTAACTAGATGTTGCCTCAGAATTATTTAATTCCTCAAAAGGAATAAAACAATTTCACTTTTCACTGCATTAGAAGACAAAAAAATCACTACATTCTGCAGGAACTGTGACTGTCCAATTGTATCAAGCATAAACCAGATACTCTTTTAGATCTTACAGTCTACAAGACCTAAACCACAAATGCCTAAACCATTCCAAAATAAAGCTTTCATTTCAAAGATGCAGAATGGGTATTTGAAGAAGAGCTCAGGCATGTGAAAGTACTCTTGCACTCTAAAGTAAAAAAAATACCCAATTATGATAGTTTCCTTACCATTTTAGATTCTTCCACCCCTACAATTACAACAACAATTTTTACTGGTTTTACTAATTTTTTTTTCTTGATCGAAGAATCTTTTGATAATCCCTTTTCACTTACTTGCACATTATTTAAGTCAAGTGGAAAATAAAGGGAAAAAATGAAAGCTATAGCTCCGAAAACACACATTCAGTGAAGATTCTCAGATCAGGACACGTCTGTACAACTGCTGAAACTCAAGCCAGTCGGGAAATTTTGTGTCTTGAGTGAGATGAGCACTCCATGGAAGGCTCCTATTCCTGCAGCAAACATACCCCCCTCTCCAACCCTGGAAAACATGATTCTTTTAAGAAATTCAAAGGTATTTTTGTCTGCCAAACCAGATACAACCATTTCCTTACAGAACCTCTCCTCTTGCTTCTTTCTTGGCAATTCAGATATGCCACAGTACTAGTAATACTTCCAAAGCCTTCCTTCTGAACCAACTGAACCTTCCCACAGATTTAAGGGAAGAAATAACCCCAAAATTAAACAGAACAACAAACTCAGAATACCAGGCATTATTCTGTAAGCACATTTTGCTTACATGACAAAGCAGAAGCTTCTTGCAAGCTCAAGGTATGTTAAGCTGCCTTTCTAACAATGTTGTGCTTCTTCTGAAGCCAGAAGAAGAAACTATTAAAGCAATTTGAGTAGAAATGCAGAGAGATTTGGTGCTGCCTTAATCCTACCATTCTGAAAAGCATGCCAGACTGAGCAGAGAAGAGGTAGTTCTCCAAGGCTTAGCGGTTCACTTTAATTTGTTTTCTTTTCCAGTCAAATGAAAATTGACTCTCTCTACAATGTCACTCACCATTCAGTGGAGAAAGTCTGAGGAAGTGAAATCAGCAGTGCCAAAAACTGAAATACAAATACATCTAGCACTTCTGGATTCCTCTTGGAGGTTTTGCTCCCCAAGACAGTTATGCAGTTACAAAAATACACAATGAAGATCCCTGGCTTTTAAAGGTCTGTACTTAAGATAACTGTTTTTCTGAATAACTTAGGTTAATTCCAGAGGAAGAGAAAGCAGATGGCTTTTCAAAACTTAAAAGGAGACAGAGAACATGCAGAAGTTTACCCAGATATCAAATACATCATTTCAAGTGTCATGAAGCGATTGAGAAATTTTGTATCTTAGGACAGTGCTGATCCAGTTTCTCTGTATTTTAAACACTTCATGAATGTGACTCTTCATCCCCTCTGTGAAACAGAAGCCAGGGGTTATTTGTCTGCGGCCACATCTCCATTAGCAAGCACTGCAGCCTAAAACAGGAGTGGTACCACAGAGGGAAACAGTCCTGAGGATGCGCCATTCCCAGCACACACTGCAGGACAGAGGGGAGAAGAGACTGACTTTGGACTAGTCCTCAGCAGGTCCCTCTGACTGAACACACACTGGCTACTGAAGGGCAGTAAGAGTATTCCAGGAACATGTCTCTTAAATTAGTCACATCCAAAAGGAATCCAGTTTGTGCTCCAAAAGCTCTCCACAACACAGACCAAAGTATGGTAAGTGAGCATGTTCAGAATGTTAGCTCCAGAAAAGTAGTCACAAACTGACAAATTCACATACTAACACAGCCACAGCTTGCAGATCTGTGGGGACAAGTTTTGAGAGTAACACTGGAACAATCTGACTGCATTGATCAAAACCATTCTCCCTGCCAAGGCTGCAAAACCCAGGCAAGAAGTGCCAGAACAGCCTCACTCAAGAACAAAACAGTTGGTATGGAGAACAGATAAATACCCAAAAAGAGGAACTCTGCAAAACAAAATACACATACGAAACACACCCACCAAAACAAAAAACCCCCCCTTACAAACAAACAAAAAACCCCAAACCCACCACCCTCAATAAAACCCACAACCCAGTAAACCCATCCAACCCAGAGACAGAGCTTCTCAGAAAACACAAACAGCAGGTAATTCACTTCTGGGTCACCACAGGAACAAGAGGTCTGAGATCCCTTAACCAAAATCTCTACCAGACAGTAATACAGCCTGAATTCCCACCAGTTATCATGCTACCGGGAATTAGCATGCTCCTACTAACGACAGGAAAAGCAAGGCGCTTCACAAGTACCACAGTTTGCAGCTTGGTATATTATATTAACTTCCTAAACCCTTCCTATTCTCCAAGTCCTATTTCATTCTCCATAAAGGTTCCTGTTCAGAGGAACAGTTGGCAGAGAACAGAGAAAGAAGTTCCAGTCTCAGAATCTTTCTGCTGGATGCTCTCATTTCCTTCCTCAAGATGGAATTATGATGCTGAAGAAAATGGGACAGATACTAATTTGGGCTTGTTCCCACTGCTGGTTTCTACTCTGGAGATGGGTTTTATATATATATATATACACACACACACATATATATACGTATATGAACGTAAAAACTTCAACTGCAGTCCTGTAACTGAATAAGCTTTGTGACAAATGCCATTTTTTTCTACCAATGACATAAAAAGATAAGTTATTCTGAGAACTAGCAAGCAGACAACAGTATGTAAGTCTCAAGCATCAGCTACTTTTGAGTTAGTGACGCTTGTACAAAAACCACTTATTTTCTAGGCAGATGAAGAAAGATGGGCATTTATACTGGATATTTAATACACCAGAGTATCATGGTAATTAAGGTGGTAATTAACACAAGCTTGTGACAGTGATGCTCCTAGTTTACATACCTGCACCAATCATGGTGATTGGAGATTCTATATATATCCATTCATCAGTATATATACCAGAGTGAACAAAGATAAGTCCGTCAAAATGAGCTTCTTGAACTCCACCAAGAGCATCCTCAATGGTATCATAATACTAGAAGGAAAGGGACAAATTTAGAGCAATGTCCATTTCCATTTATATAGACATGTAAATATTTTAAAGAACTGCTTTAGAAACATACCAACATATTTTCTCTTCCTTTGTATCTTGCAGGATTACTGTAGAAGTGTTCAGCAAAACCTGGCTTTACATGTGCTCCTTTGTACTGAAACAAGGAAAAGAGTTTGTGATAAGCTTGCAGACAGGTAGGCCTGAATGCACTGACAGATCTACTAATTCCCTAATTAACAAGCCATTTGCTGATATCAGTTTGTCCCAGAAGTAAGGATCATACACTGATCTCCCACTCTAGACACACAATTTGAAATGACAACACCAAAAAATGTCTGAGCCTAAGGGAGTGATCAACTAAGCCAAGAGTCCAACTACTTACACAGGCAGAAGCCTTGAAACTGACTGAAAAGCTTCATATACCTGAAACATTCCACAAGAGCTGCCCTTACTTCCATCTCTTGATTTTCTAGCAACTTGCCACAAAAACTGTGTTTATATGGTGAAGAAAAGAGAATCCCATACCTTCACTTGTGATTGAATACTAAACAAAGAAGCCAAGTCAAGCATTTGTCCTCAATGCACTTCAGAAATTCATTAACCAACAACACATAGCATTGTGTGATACGCTCACCTCAATGTTTATTTCTCTTACTTATGTTTTCCTAATATCATGCCCAGCCATTCCTTCAATACCTTTGAAATTTTGGATTAGAGGCGCAAGCACATTCCTTAAAAAAGACTTGTTTACCTCCAATCAGGCCAGCTGTAAATCACTGTTTAGCCCAAGTGATATTATCAATATATGTTTGGTTCACCAGAGGAAGATGCACACAAATCTGATAACCAGCACACACACTGGTTTAGTAAGATATGACAACAGCATCTTTCAAGTTGTGAGTGTCAGACCATGACAATCTCTTACACAAAATTTCAGTGATGCAAAACCCAACACAGAAGAGCTGGATACTAAAGGACTCCACTTTACCATGCGGTATCTCCCTAATATGTGCCTTAAAACAGGAAATAACTTCTGAATTCCCCCTACTGCATAACACCACAAGGATCTTAAAGTCTAAACCCAAGATAATTACTATTGTCAGCCACATTTCAGAAGTTGGTGTTTTTACTTTTATAAATACCTATAAATTTGAATATAAATGAATAAAACTGTTACCAGCTGCTGGAAGCTTTCTTTCCAGGGATTTGGATGTTCATATTCTTCTGGATTAATCTGATAAAATTTACCAGGTTCAGGATGCATCATTGGACGAGTGTACTCAAATACTTCCATATACAATCTTTTCCTGAGCAGAAGAGAAAATTAATGCATTTCTGATTACTCTTCCATTTTAAAATAAAACCAAAGGCTAAAACTTGGGGTTCTTCCGAACAGAATTTTCCAGTCAGTGACAGTGAATACGACCAAGGTCAGTACCTACCACTTAGAACCAATTTTTATGTTGTACTGACTTTTGTGTTTTTCTGACAAAAATTTTTATGTTTTACAACCCAAGAGAAAAGGTTCTCAACGTGCAATTTTCATGAAGAAACTTAAGAAGTTACATTATTTGTGAATCAAACTGTGTATTAACTACAGCATTGCTTTAACACTTACAAAAGCTAGTAGCACAAGTATAACAAAACTTAAGACCAAGTGTGCCACCACCTCTTCCTCACCTTGCCAAAAAAAGACTGAAAAATGCGTTCACTGAGAACAAGTGATGCACTGTATTCCAAAAAGAGTTCATCAGTGAACAAATTACAGTGGTTTAAAAAGAAGAAAACGGCACACAGCAGTTGGATTCTTTTCATTAGTGCCAGAATGCAAATAATTGCAGTGTCCGAGCCCGCTGATATTAAGCCCAGACTTACAGGACGCCACTGAATCACAGAAGCTGTAGTTCATCTGACAAGGTATCCCTAAAGCTGTCTTTAGGACAGGAAAAAACGGGTAGTGCTGTGATGTTATTTTATTATTTTTCTTTTAGTCTAAATTTTTACTTTCAAAACAAAGCAGCTTAAGAAACATGCTGGGGCTTTTTTCCCTTATAAAAAACTACAAATTTAGATCCCATTTATTCAAACCCTCAATAACCCAGGGTAGAGCAGATTCATGTGGGGGAAAACAGCCCAAGTATCCAACCATTAAACAAAACAAAAAAACTCTAACCAAACAAAAAAACGCATTTAAGTAACACTAGACAAAGCTTGCATCTAATGTGAAGAAATGTTTTGTTCCTTCTGTGTGAAGTAACACAATCCCCATAGCAGCCTAAAAAAGGTTAAAGGGGGAAGAAGGAATGGACACCAAAGGAACTGATTTTTTTAAAACAGGCATTGTTTAACTAGCTATCTACACTAGTAGAGAATCAAGTTTTACTCTTTAATACATATAATCAGATGTTCATAGGTAACAAAGAAGGCTTAACTAAACCAGACATAATAAAACACAACTGGTTTTACTTCAACTAATTGTAACCAACATTTCAATTTTTCTATTGTACTGGCATCTTGAGCAGCACATCTAGTATTTCTCAAGATAATGAGGAATAGCTTTTCACTTACCACAAAATTGGATCATTAGCCAGCTCACTGAAGCGTTTACACACACAAGCTGCTCTACAGAGATCCTGCTCCAGCAGGTAGGAGAAGATCTTTAGAACCACTTCATCTGGCAACTTCTCCTGAAGATATTGTTCTGCAGGTGCTGCTATTAAACAGTAATCAATACAAGGTTATTGACATATTTAGCGAGCTCAAATTCTGACTGAAAAAGATCATCCACTTGTCACTTGAAAGATTCCCATTTAAAATGCCAATTATCTCAAGGCAGCCTTTTTTTAAAGCATGCTTCTTCTAAAACCAAAGGCAAAAAATCCGATAGAAGTTACAGACTTCAAGTCCTCTTTCCAGACTTCCTAGTTCACCTTTTCTATTGGAGGAATCATTCTGCAAACAAGTGCAGATGTTAAGCAGGCTACTGTGCATGTTCCAGATATGCTGGCTTCTCAGTGCTATTAGCTTCATTGTGGTTCAATTAACCCACATTGACCATACAATAATAATAATGCAGTCCCAAAGCCAAAATCTCTGCAAATGTTTTCAAACACAAAAGAATTTAATCAGAAATAGTCACTGTCTGGAAAAACTATGAGGAAGACTTCCTTCTTCTCCCACAATGAACACGTTAGGGAAAGAGGACATCTGGGATGTAGGAAATCAATAGCCAGCAGTAATTCCAAAGTCTCCTCCTTCCACTTACTCCCGTTTATGTTCTTCCTTTTAAAATGAAAAATCTAAACCAGAAGAAGTGTTAGTCTTGCCAGATGTATTTCTTCAGAGAGGCTGGAGAAAGTTGTATTCCCATGTCATTGTGTGGAGACAGGAGTGCACTTTGTTAAACCCCTGCTCTTGGGCACTTGGACACTCCACAAACAGTTCCTTTGGGAAAGCCCTGCCTGCAGTTAGTGTTCTCACCAGACCCTCCTGGGGCACGAATCCTCAAAGCAGGCAAGTTTTGCTTGCAAAGGTCACTTGTTTGGTTAATGCCTTCAGGATCCTTTCTACGATTCTAAAGGCACAACCACACAGAGCAGCTTCCAAAGTTTAGAGGATTTGTACACAAGGCATTCAAAGTTCCTGCCTGTTAAATTCACAGCACAATTACATCCATGTAATGCCCCTCACATTATTTTTTCTTAGAACAGATGAGCCTAAGGAGCAATAGGATTGCCATTTTGGCTACTACAAGAAGCCTACTGAAGTGACCTTAAGAAAGATGACCTACTAAACATGCGGGAATAACATTCTGAAGAATATATCCATGTGAGATTTCACATATAAATAAACAAACAGCCCCAGGATTCCCCTGGGCAAGGCAGCACAAAAAAATGTGTTATTTCCAGCTGTAAGAGGGAGAAGACAGGAACTGCAGGGACCAGAACTGTGGCTTTACAAAGATACTAAACTGGGGTCTGCAGACCACATCACCAGAACCTGTGTACTATGACAGTGACTAGAGCTGTTTCTCCAGGGTCATGCTTACATCTCTGATCAGACCAGGTAGCAGAAATTTTGAAATATTCCTGAGTTTGCAGCACCTTTCCCTGAACGTGTTCCTTGTTGCGCCCTTGTATGAATGTCCTCTTAGCGATGCCCGAATACCAATTTCTTCTAAGATGCCAGAGGGGCATTTATGCAGCTGACAGCTGCTCACAGCAGCATCACAGCTTAGAGCCATAAACTATAGGTACATACCACTTCAAGCCAACAAAAATCTATGCTGTGCCAAAGTGGGAAGTGCCATCATTCCACATGCCCACAGATATTTGTTCCCACAGTATCCCATCCTCTCCCTGAATTTATCCCATCATTTTTTTATGATCAGCTCCTTGCTGTAGTTCATTGCAAGCTACAGAATTGCTAGCTTGGATCACAGGGAAGGAGGCAGGAATGAATGCCCAGACGCTGGCCAAGATACTTCTCTTCTGCAACAGCATTATTAATGGCAGATTACAAAATTATTTTTATTCAAGAAAAAACAGAACAAAGACTTAGGAGCCAAACTGAAGCCAGTAAGATGGTAAAACTTATGAAATGCAAGTAGTCTGGAAAGGCCTTCTGCTCAAGAGACACTTGGCGAGCCTGAAGTCTGAAGAGCATAACAGCAGCCCATGAAGGAAGCATGGCTGGGCATCACCAAAAAATGCTACATGCACTATCAATGCTGGTTTTTAAAAAGATCCTTTTCCAATGGAGACATAAAGGGTCTTCCCTGTGTCAAACAGGCAGGAGCAGTTCATTCTACAGTCCTAATTACTCCTGAAATGCATCACAGGATAATTGGACATTGCTTCTGAATTAATCTTTTTCTGGTAGCTTTCCAGTTAGATGTAGACTTTTACTGTCTTACTGAAAGCTGAAATGTTATATTGCAGATGCACAACAGTAAATCCTCCCAAGTTTTTCATGACCTGTCTTCTCCTTTTAACACACAAATACCTGAGGCATACAACTGAAGCAGTTACTTCCATAAACAACCTGCAGGTTTTTTTCTTCCTTTACCTATGCTAGGACCTTGAATAATTTTTTATTGAAGGGGGAAGCTCACTAATGTAATGCCTTCCCATTGCTCCAAAGTTCATACTCCTGTTTTCCTCCCTAGGCTCTACTTCAAAACTAAAATTGAAATCCAGATGTGTTTCCTTACTGCAGGGGACAAGGACCAACTTTGAGAAAGTGTCAAAACACTTGAAATAATAAAAAAAAAAAAATTTAAAAGTCTCAATAAACACCCTTGCCCCTGCAATTTTTCAAGTTGCATTTACTCAGAAACTTAGGCACTGCTCTCAAAATGAGGATGATGATTTTACAGGTGTTTGCTATGCTCACTCAGTTTTATCCAAAATCTTGTAGAAGTGAGCAATTTAATTTAAATTGCCCTTCTGCTCAATTAAGCAGGGGTTGATTTAAGATTTCTCCCCTCAAATCACTGATACAGTGATTACCAGGTGAAATTCACCAGTATAATTTGAAAAAGCTAATTCACTTCTTAATGTGAAGACTTTTCTCTGTATACAAGAGAGACCCACATGCTTTTGTTCCACACTTCACATCTTGGGTATTTTTTGATAATGTGTCAAAGCAAGGATGCAATCAATGTATTCTTCCTCTCAGTTTACAAAAATGAGCCAAAACAGGTTTAAAGGCTTGTCTGGCCACCAAATCAGAAGCATTTACATGCTCCTACTACTGACAGTTTCATGCCTATTGATGAAGTGAAGGTAATGTACAAAACACAAACTCCTATTAAAAGAAACCCAACCAGTTTTCCAAATAAGTGTCAAAACCAGACAAGAATAAAAACAAAGTGCAAGAGGCCATCACCGATCTTTATCTTTGCCCTCACGTAAGTTGACAACTGAACTATTTAAGATTTAGTAAGCATTAATACACTGCACATCTGAAAGTTAGAAGCACAGCTAGTTATGTCATTCAGTTTCCACAGGATATGCATTAAGCTAATTCAGTTTCAGTTGTGATCATTTAGCTGATAGGGACTAGCAAAGTAATACCAAGACAAAGAGGAGGGAAAGCTGCCTGAAAGTGAATTCCCTTCTTTGTACAAAGACCAAGAATGCCATCCCAAGAATCCAGAAGTATAAATTATGTCTTATATGGTTGCCTTTTTTGTCCATTTTAGTGGAGAAGATGGAGACAAATAGCTTTTGCTCCATAAGGAGGTATTTAGTAAAAATCTTTTCTTGTTAAGAAGCAGAAATACGTCAGAAACATAGCGTGCATTGTTCTTGGGAAAGTATCTTAGGAAATCAATAGGAAAAGAAAAAGATCCATTTAAAAAGTCGGTAAGTTCTATAAACTGAGTTGTGCATGTTCCTAGTGTACAGAACAATCAGTGAGTGATCCAGTAACCTCCAGTCTCAGTACGTTCAGCAAATCCATAGTTCAGTGAAAAGAGAAATTTAAAATAGCAACACTCCCAGCAGAACTAACTCTGAAATCTGTATTAAAACACGTTTTTCCAACTCCTGGCCCCACTCCCGTTGGAAACTCCAGTTGACTGGCCTTTCTCCTTTCAACTTCGCTGAATTTTCCTCAACTCAGAGTCCGTACAACAAGGAATGGTTTTCCACCAAGAAATTTTCCTGTATTTCTAGTCCTATGCCTTCATTTCATCTACAGTTCTAAAATAAACAACTGTACAGCCCAAATGACAATACACAGTCACCACTCATGACAATCCAAAAAGCCTCATACTCACAATTCAGTTACAACAGCTATCATTACCTATGCCAACAAAAAACATGAGGGGGCTGCATGTTAAAATAAATCTCACCACAATCAATACCTGTACAAATCTACAGGAATCTCTCAGAAATTCAACAGGAAGAATAAAAAATTACCGTCACTTGTACTGGGAAAGAGATTAATAAAAAATGGTTTGAGGAGGACACTCCCTTCTTACACCGCAACCGGTTTGAACATAGCCTTAAAATTAAAATTGTAAAATCACTGTTAACAATTCCTCCATTAATTCCATGCTGGAGAAGCCTGCACAATCCCTGTACTTTCCCCACATGAGCTCACGAATCTAGCAAATGGAATGCACAGTGAAAGCGTGGAGAATTCCTTGGGAAATCAAGTGTCATTCACGTTGTAAAGTTATGGACTTTCACTAAAGCAAGGAAGAGTAAAAGCACAAAGAAGACAGCAAAAAAGTGAATTAAGTGGAAGAAAAAGTAAGAACTGTCAAGAGAAACAGAGTCTGTGAGAAGAGAACTCTGCACAAGGCTCCAAAGAGCAAATCAGGAAATGAATCAATGCAAAATGACACAGGTTGATGTCCAATTGGTTCTGGCTATTTCAAGAATATAAACCTGAAGTTAAATGGTTCTTAAACAGCTGCTGAAATTAAGGGTTGATCAAAGAGGGGGGGAATAAAACAAAGGGGGAAAAAAGAGAGCTCAAAAGACAAAAAACTATGCTATGGAGAAGATGGGAAGCCAGAAAGAGCAGGCCTCAACAGAAGCAATGAAAACAAACCCAAAGCCTTGTGCCAGCTGCTCAGTTCTAATTCACAGTATTAAGGAAGATGTGGACTAAAAAAATAACAGAAGCAAGAAAAGCAGGAGAAACCACATTGAGGGGAGTTGGCAAGCATTGGTGTTGATTTTCCAGGCCAAAGTGACAGCAGATCTCCTGGAACTAAGGAGTGTGTCAGGAGACAAAAAAGAACAGAAGCAGAGAGATTGAAAAACTACACAGAAAACAGAACAAGCAGGGTGTGTGTGCCTGTATATATCCACAAAGTGTGTGCACACAAATCAAATACACACACAATATAGTTATATACACATGTACTGGATGTGTGTTTATTACACAACATACATATACTGCAAATGTGTGCAAAAATCTACGTACATTAAGTATGCAGGTATATGTGTATTTTTATTTACAAACATACAGTCTCTCCCTCTCTCCACAATGAAGTGCTATAATGACATACCCAAACTACCCCTAAAAATGCAATGAAACAATGCCATCAATACGATAAATAGTAAATAAGGTACCATTGCAGTATTATTGCTCCTAACAGTAGCTTAGATGCAACTACACAGCACTGCGGGAATAAAAACCCACCAAAATATGCCTGCAGTGAAGCAGCCAGAACAAAGAATCATATTCTAAAAATTCTGATTAAAATCATGCTACTGAATCTGAAGATCAGAACAAGCTTGTAGTTTTGTTGTTTTGGGATTTTTTTTTGTTTTCCCCACTACTGTTTCTTAGTTGGAGAACACACAGAAAAACAATTTGGGGACAATGTGTGGAGGAGAATGTGTGATGTTAAAATGTCCCCACTCCTTCTCTCTTGCCCCCTTTTTTGTACAAAAGTTATTACCTGATAAATCCTGGGATTTCCCAGACACTCTAGCACGTTTTGCTCGGTGACCAAAGTTTTCAGTAGCTGAAGTAGAGGCACCCTTTAATGAAATAAATAAGAAATAGTTCAGTCATTAGACTCAAGAAAAATACTAACTAGTTTCATATTCTTGAAACAGTAAAATTTCCTTTACAATTAAAGCCAAAGAAGTTACCTCCATACTGCTCTTTGTAGGACAAGCTGTTCTTTTAGGTAGAAGAGTTTTTCTGCGAAGTTGGTATGGACTGTTTTGTGCACCAGGACCCGATTCTTCTGCAACCATATCTGCAGGTACATCATCATCTGCAAACAAAAAAAAAAATTCAATAATTGGAATTGTAGTTCTGCTTTATACCAGGAAAATGCTACAGAAATTTTTAGGTAAGTACATAGTCAGAAGGGTGGGGAGGAAGTGCTGAAGAACAGAGAACTTCTAGTAAAAAAAAAAGTCAGAATATACACAGCATACAAAAACCCACAAGAATCTAAGTTCCTTCATGTGTACTTTCTCCATACACACACAGCAGCTACACCAAAACCTGCTTAAGAAAAACCAAACAACCAAAAACCTAGGCTTTTGGTTTCTCTGCAAGCATTTAATTCACTATGCTAATTCTATCACCTCATTACTTCAAATTTTTCACCTATCAGCAGATCGAGGAACACTGAAGTGTCAATTATTAAGTAGATGTTATCACGAAATCCTTTAGTTAACATAGCACTTAGTACAAAACTCAAGACTGAGTTTTCCTCAAACATTTTGGGAATAGCTCAAGCCAGCACACAAAACCTTATGTAAAATGGAGGTAGCTTTAAATATGTACATTCTCTTCACCCAAATTATACTTGAAAAAGTAAGCACATATTTTCTCCCTGCCCTTTAAAAAAGAAGTGCAGAAAGTGTCATGAGTATAATTTTAAAGGTTTTGATTCATCAGTTTCAATTTTCCCTGTTCACATATTTATGGAACATACTTGAAACAAGCAAGAAATAATTACTCACTGCTGCATGCCCTATAACTAACATTACATTATAAAGCTGCAAGAATTTTAAAAAGGCCAGAACAAAAAGCATCTAGAAAATAAATTAAAGCCAACTCCACTTAAGTAAAAGTACACTTCTTGCAGATGTTTAACTGTGAGAAAACAATTTTGTATTTCCTTTTCATTTCAATTGCTTTTTTCTTAAACTGGGCAAAATGTGATGTGAAAGTAATAGCCATAAAAGCAATGCCATAGAGCCAACAGTTTTCCTGAATATATTAGGTTGAAGAGACTAATGTAAAAAAAAAAAAAAAAATCCACAAAAAAAGAACCCAACATCTCACCATAAAACTCCCCTACTCTTCTAATACTACAGTAGTCTGTTTAAAACATAAAGCGATGCAATTCTGAAGTGACTCACTCGCATTTCAAAATCCTAATCGCATGATTTTCCTAAGGGTTTCTGCTTTGGAGTTTTTTGACATAAATTACAAAACGTTGTGTTTATATTGGATTATACATACCATGCAGCCTGAGCCGCTACATCAGTGAGAAAAAAACAAACCCCAAACTATTTTTCCCCTTCCTTATCAGATATTTATAAACTGCAACCTTGCCATGTACCATTAGAGATCACAACACTGCCACAACATCCAAATAGAGGACAGAGGCTGGTGTGAAGTTCACTGGTGATGTGTACAGCTCCACACAGGCTCCTCAGAGCAACAGAGGAGAGCTTCATCAGCTCATTAATCCACCTAAAAATTAACCTGCAAGTATCTCGATGATCAGCCTTCAGCCAGCCCAGCAGCTGGTCCAGCTCAGCACAGCCACAAGATCCCATGACTGGGGAGAACCACCAACACTTCTGCAGCAACAGCACAGGTTTTTAAGGACAGAAGTGAACAGTGAAACTTCTATCAAGACCCACCACTTTCTGAAACTTCAGCTAGAAGCTGGCTCACACTCCCTGTCTGCTGCTTACCGGGCACACCCTGCATGTGAACACTTTACTGCCTAGGAAGAATAAGTATTTATGAATTATGCAAAAAGCCTAAAGGACACTGATAGATGAACTGTAGTGAATTTTCCTGTGAAGGTGTGTCTGGCCCAGTGTGGGCATCACTGCCTGTGGGATGTCAGTGACCTCAGAGCAGACTCAGTGCACACTCATGGTTCAGTCATTTGGATTTACCCGTTTCTTTGCATCTCTGATCGAAAATACCCTCTCAATTTAACAAGGTAGGCAGAAGACAGAAGCTGCTACAGGAGAGTTCCCAGCCTTCCCTGGCACACCAGAGCAGAAAAGGAGCCGTGGGTGTGAAGCAGGCCCTGCCAGGAAGAATTCAGGCACCACCACCAGCCCCAAGGCTCCCCACAGCAAAACACCCAAATGTACTCAGATGCTGCAGCACTGTTCAATTCTGCAGCCCTTGTTTCTATTTTAGATTTGATACAGTAACTATGATTACTGATGCTAATATACCCCAGTAGCTACCTGGGGACTTTGAGCGTGGTGTCTCAAGCCCCCGTTGCTCCCCTATTTTGCATTGAAGACACAAGATGACTGTCAGAACAGCTGGGTTTTTTCCCCCTGTTCTGGACGGCTGGTACAACAGTTCGAAATTCACATGAAACATAGCAAAAGCATAATAAGCAAAGATAACAGAAAAAAAAAAGGCAAAAAAAAAAAAGTAAAGCAGAGAATTTTGATCTCTCAGTAGGTGATGAAAAGGGCACAGATAAACCCCAATCAGGTCTTCAGAAGAACACCCATGGAGGGCACAAAGACAAAACATATTACTGCTGGAAAGAGAAGGCAGACGCCTGAGGGGTAAAATGGAAGCAAAGGTCAGTTTGGCTGAAACACTGTAGGACTGGCTAAGCACAAGAGAAATATATTCATTTTCTTGCAGTGTGTTTAGGAAAATGGCAGGAGTCCCACTCAAAGATCACTTTGCTAGCACAGATGACATTAAGGGGTATGCACACATTCACAGCAGGTATCGGAAGAATTAAAATCTTCCTTTTTCCATCTGAACAGCAAGGAAGATGAGGGAAGGGTACCATGGTTTCTCTCACCAGCAGTTTTTGCCACACTTCTGAGGGGCTTCTGCACAGATTTCTGACATTTCAGGAATAACAACTGATCCTATTTTTCCAGATGCAGCCCGTGTAGTTACCGCCAAGCGAAACAGTACCAGGAAACCTGAAGGTCTTCAGTGATCTCTTACAGCGGTAGCCTTGGTGCTTGGTTTTAGCCTTCCAGATGCTCCCTGTAAGCCCTGAACAGACTAAAGCAGCTACACTGGGAGCCTTCAGAGAGATGCTGCTCACAAAGCAATGCTTCTTCAACACTGCATATTGCCCTTCCCTGAGCAAGGAAAGTCTTAAAACAGACTCCAAGAGCTTTATTTTGAAAATCCTTCCCTAAAAAACACTTAAACATATACCTGCTTCAGAGCAGAAATATCTATTTTAAAATACAGAAGCTCAACGCCTCCAAAACATTTTGAAAAACCCTACTTTAAAGTGTAACAGTATCAGGCAGTAACATTCATAAAAAGCATTATAATCACATTTGTTGATGATAGAAGCATAAAAGTCAATAAACAAATTTGGAAGAGTGCGTGTGTAATATTAATATCATCATACAAACACCTGCTGAAATGACTGCCAGATGCTGTCACAGTTTTAACCAAGTCAATATGTTTGCAGTTTTTAAGAGATTAAATTAAGCTGAGTCTGCTCTCAAATAAAAATATTTACCCGAATATTTTACATCAATTATATTGTACAGTAAGATAAAATAATTTCAAATAAAATTATGTTTACTGAACTTTGTGACACTGACATATCAAAACCTAAATTTAAATTAAGAATTATCTCATCTGATAGCTCGAAATGACTCATGAACCTGAGCTGTTACACTATAAGCTTTAAGACCCACAAAAGACCAATAAGTACAAATATTTCCAAGAGGAAAAGAAGAAGAAAATAAATCTGCCATTCTGGCAACTGCTGTCATGACTGCTTTGTATGTCCACAGATGCTGTGGAAGTGAGTACATTAAAATAAAGAAAAAAATAAAACTACACAATTGACTTCTTTTGTTTCACGAAGATGTAAGTTAAAGAAAAGTGACAAGGCATGGTCAAGCTATTTATTAAAAAATATACACACCTAGGTGTCTTCTAGAGAAAATTTATCATGTCCACAACATCTTTCCCAAAAAATGTGCATGTTGTTTCATTTCTACCTTATATGTGTTCAGATGATATTTCCAAAAAGCATCTTAAATATAAATGACAGCTGTAAGGTTGACAAATTATTTAAAATAAAAAGAAAAAAGCTTTAAATTGCCCCAAGAGACTCATCATAAAAAAGAAAAAGTGGGGAGCGGGTCTCAAGGGAGGCAGTTCATACACTAATCTGTAGGGGTTGATCACTTAAGTTTTTACTCTGCAACATCACATTTTTGTGCTGGTTTTCTCTACCTTCCCCAAATGGGGCAAGAGGAACAAAACAAAACAAACAAAAAGATTTTTAGTCAAGAGAAGCAGAGTGCTGGGGGTGGCAGATATTTCCAAAGAGACACAGCATTGAAATTGCTCCTGCAGGCTGAGGGAAGAAAGTGGTGAGAAACGTAACCAACTAGTTTTAAGACAGAAAAATCCATATCAAATTGGGAGCAGATCCTAGAAGAGCAGCTCTGAAAAATAAAGTTAATCTATACTGAACCTATTTAAGCCATGATTCATCTTGTCTACCAAACAAATTCTAACAGAAAGAGTTCATTACACAGTGTTTTAAGTAGAACCGGTACAACTTCACAATGAAATAATAAACTAGTAAAACAACAAACACTGCCCATCTTCATAACTAGAAGAAAACATGAGTTAAGCAACTAAAATGTTAACTGATACAGCTCAAATGCTCTGGATTGACCACATCTTGCCATAAATCTGGCAAAACCCCTATAAAGCATCCTGCGAGCCTGTGAGATGACAGCCCCGGCTACTTGGTTGGATCCACTTCTGGATTAGCTCAACATTCCAACAGAGGAGAGAGGCTGACACAAGTTTAAGGGAGTAGAGAGGAAGGTACCCCCAAGAGAGCTAACAATGAAGGCATATAACTTACAGAACAGAAATACAAGGCAGTTCTGTATTTGCACTTACAGCAACGTCTCTGCAACAAACTGCAGACCCAAAAAACAAGCAGAACACACCCACCCACCATTTTCCTTTAAGAAGCAAGTCTCTGGGAATGAGCTGTTAAATGCATGCATGTATCAGTAGTGTGACTGACACTCATCCTGTGTCCTTGAAAACATTCCTAACAAGTGGCTGACACTTGAAAGCAGATACAGTACCAAAACATGAAAGATACTGAATATAGAAATTGCACATTCTACTCTGGATCTCAGAGCAAAGGTTTCTCACACCAGTACAGGCTTTCCTGTTGATTCCAGGCAGCATTTAAGGGTTAGTTTAAATTATGGATGGCTTAAGGTTGCTTTTGAAATGGAGACCATTTTCTTTTGAGAGCCGGGGACCTCTCTAAAGAGAAAAAAAAAAACAAACACTAGCTAGGAATATTGCCACTACCAAAAAAGCAAGTGTACCCCCAGAAACCCCCACCCAAAGCAAACAAAACCCCTACAAAACTCAGAAACATGACATGCAAAGTTCACTGAGCTCAGATCCAACATGTCCTAAAGGCAGGAGCATTGTGGTAGTCCTTTACAGTCAAATTCCACTTCACTACAGTGGACTTGGGGGAAAAAAAAGGTCCATAAGAAACAGGAGGCATGTATACAGCTACTCCATTTTATGTTTAATGTTAAAAACATGGTATTAAAATAAGAAATAGCTGCAGACTCTTTTGCTACTAACATAAAAGACCTTAATAAATACTGTGATATATTTTAATTATTAGGGAAAGAAACCCTGCAGTATTTTACAAGCATTATCCAGAGCAGCTCAGCTCACAGAAAGAGAAAATCTAAAAGGTAGTAGTTTAGTAAGGTTCTGATGGCACTGGTCAACGAGGATAAACCTCTGACTGGAGACAAAGCTGTCTGGAACTGGAAAAGACCCTGCAAGAAAAAGATTCTGAGTCAGAACTGCTAATCAGAGTAGCAAGTTCTCAGTTTGAAAAGGGGAGAGACCTAACATTAAAAATATATGCTTTCTTAAAGACTACAGAAAGATCAGACTTCCTGAACACCATATGGAATAAAGAGATTCTGCCTTCTGGGAAGCAACAACCAGACACAATAACCATTACTGACTACTAGAATATTTTAAATATACATACAATTTCTTACTGACAATAAACCAAAGATACACAACAAAATGCAAGCGCACTGTAGCTTGTAACAGCTTCTTTGATAAACAAAAATGGTGTGGAGTACCTTGAAACTTTCCTGTATGAAAGTTATTTCTTAAATTGAATGAGGGGAAAAAATATGCTTAAGCTATAAGTCACAGTACTTGTATAGAGCAAAATTTAAGAAACACATACACCTCACATCACCTTCCACCTCAAGAATCAAACCACACCTTTTTTGTATTTACATTTTAAGCTTTTAAACATCAATACCCAAATAAGACATCTTATTACTCTCTCTGGAAATAGGTCGTGCAGTCACGATGGCCTAAAAAGAGTAAGAATAGATCAGATGCTCAAACTCGATCTGTACTTATCCAGGAGCTCATGTTAATTTTACAACATATTTAGAAGTATTCTCTACAAGAAGAAAAGCAACTACCTCCAGCTACATAGAGAGTTTCTTACAGCTGAGATTATTTCTTAGTGTTATTCTTAGATAAAAGTTAATTTCCATGAGAACCTAAGAAACTGATCTTTTCTCCTCCTCAGCACACTGTGAAGCCCACAACAACAATCTTCACACAGGTCTCTCCAGCCAGAGAGAGAGAAAACACTCCCTCAAAGGTCTGCTAGGTCAGCTGGCACGTGCAAAATGCTGCATAGGAAAACAGGGCTTACACAGCAAGGCAAAAACTTCAGTTCTTAGAGCTGGCACAAAACAGACTAATAGAAATGGAGACAACTGGGAAAGATAAGCTGGCTGCAAGCCCAAAACTTGTCCACATCTATATTTCTCAAAAAATTATCAACAGTCACAAACAGCTATTCACATCTTTACACTTCATTCTCTGGGGAGCTCACAGTCCAAAACCAAAACTAGCACAAAAAAACATGTGTGAACAGTAGTTAAAAAACCCTCCAGGTACTATGAAGAATATAATCCTTTTCAGAAGCCAGGAGCAAAAAGTGATAACTAGGATTTGATGAAAAAAATCTGGTTTCTTTCCACAACCATGCCCCCAAAACAGATATTTAACATCAGGTTAAAGACTGAATTTCTAAAAAAAATCATTAACATGCACATTTTTATTAGACATGCACAATTATTCTGCAAGTACCTGCATACTTGAGGTACTTCTCAAATAACTCATTTTACAGAGGGAAGAAAAAGATCTTTTTTCTTAGAACAAGCAGCTCTAATGATCAGCACTAGCATGTAGAACTGATAAACTAAAATTAGAAGACAGACTTTTTTTTCTGTTTTTTTTTTTTTTTAATTACACTGTTTTCCCAAACTGATGATAACTGTATTATGGCATCATCTATAACATTTAGCAGAATAATAAACAGCTCTCCAGGTGGCTGCTGTGCAAGTATTAAGGGAACTTCCCTCCCTGCTTAATAGGCAGCTTGACTTCTGCTCTGACAAGCTTTCATTGAGAAGGGACAAGGAACCCTTTTTGGGTGCATTCCTCATTAAGAAAGCAATACTTTCAAAGCTGTGGCCTTGCTGCATGGTTCCTTGATGCTACAGTGAAAAAGCTGAACAAGTGGATTTTAAGGTTCAGAAATACACTCTTAAGAACCTTTCATTGTCACATTTCTGAATGACACTAAATAAAATAGACTAATAATACAAGCTGATTTTTTTTTTTGTCTATTGTGACTACTATACTCAAGATTCCAACTAGGACCTATGACCAATTAAAATTTCTACCTGGCCATATCACTTCATTTGTTAGGGCAGTCAAATTACCAGTCTCAAAGGTCATCTCCCTCTCTGGCTGAAATACAGCAACTTTCATCTCATTAGAAAAGCACAGCCAGTGAGAACAATAAAAACACACTGAAATAGGTTCAAGTATTGAACCTTTGGTCACTTTATTCTGACCAGAAAGATGTTTCTGATAAATTCTCATACTTCAACTTCAGGCAGTACTTCAAGATGCATGAACAAAGAGGTGAGAATGGAACCCTGTGACCACATCCTTGGGGCCTACAAAAAATTCCAAAATCCCATTTTACCAGGAAACTAAGTGTCTCTCAGACAGAAAGGAATTAAGAGATTCTCCAATAGCAACACCAAAGTCACCAGAACATGTGAACAGAGGAACTGTGGAACCAGTCACTGGTACTTAAAAAAAAAAAAAAAGAAAAAGGTAAACACAACCCCCACCAAAACAACCAACCAAATAAACCATTAAAAAATATATATTAACAAACCCAGAGAACTCATTTCCGTGAACAATGATGTCAGTCAAATGGCTGGACATTAACAGAATGAAAACCAGCCTCCAAGACTCAGGAGAAAAATGTTCTAACTAGCACATGTAAAATTAATAAGAGATACTTACTTGTGAGAATAGGTTATTTCTAATAAGCAGAGAGTAGCTGAACTATGAAGCAGAAACCTTACCTTCTTTAATTAGACTAAGTCTGGATATTCTTGATACCAATAACTCCAGAAAAATAATTAGAAGTTTGTGATTTCCTCTTTGTATTCACTTCTGGCAGCAATTATTTTCAGCCTCACCTCCTTTAGCACTGCTGAACTGAAGGAGGAGCATGACACTATTCATTTCTTCTCTAGTTGAGTTTCTGGTATCTTTGAAAAAATTTGGGGCAAACCCACAGTGTAGGAATGAGTAAATTCAATGAGAATGCAGAGATTTCACTTAACACATCCACAATTTACACTTCAAGATTTCTACAGTCCATAACTGATCCATTTGCAGAAGTTTTCTGTGATCCATGGAAAACTAAGAGAAACATGGCTTCCCTTGAAAGAGCAATAAAACAATCCACAAGTCTCATTATGAATTAACACTATTACAGCTATTTAAGCATAACCCCTGCAAAACACCATCTCAGGGCACAATCATTTCACTCAATTTTCAGGAAATGAAAGCCTCCCACAGATTTCGCTCTCATGAGCCACATCTGCAGAACACTGTTGTAACACAGGCAGAAAAAAATATGTATCTCCTGCTACTAAGAGTAGTAGCAGATTTGGAGATACTTGCCATGCAAAGCCATCTGCCTTCTGTGGACTCTCCATCAGAAGTGACTGACATCTATCAATACATTGGCCCAGCTGATACCTCACTATGTCAAAGAGCAGTTTTGATGAACCTTAGGAAATTCCTGGTTTAGTGTTTCAGAATTAAAAGAGCTTCTGAAATGCCTAGCATGACAAGGAAAGGCAGTCATGGATCTGTCTTGCAGTGGCAAAAAGGCTAAGGAAAAAAACAACCACGACGAGAGGCCAGACAGGTCTTTCTGTGTGCTGGGTTCCAAAGGGTACAGCCAGTATTATTTCCTCTAAGAAAGAAGCATGAAGAGGAAAACTATATTAATAGTATTTTATTTCTTACTGGGTTCGGCTGCCTTTCTTCCCTATGTACCAAGCAAAGTTTCCAAGCTGACCATTAGTCTATGAAGAAGCAGAGAAACACCAAACAGTCCAGAGGGAAAGATACGGACCTTGTAACCTTGACAGATAGCTGGGAGGAAAACATATCTTGTGCTAATACTCCTCACAATTTTGGATGTTCAACAGCACGTCTCTAGAAAAAGACAACTGTGCAAACTGCAAAAGGAAAAAAAATATTAATTCTGCTACCTTTTTTGGCTATTTCCCCTTACTAATACATTGGTTTTAAACAAGCACGCTGCTTTCTCCTGCTGCCCTAGTACTACAATCAACACTTACACAGAATTTCAAATGTTACAGCTGAAATGAAAAAACCAAAAAAAACCCAAAGAGACTCCGGTACGTACACCCCCCAAAGAAACTGTGAAATACCATTATAAGAACAACATAACTACAACAGTATACTGAAAACTTAAATACATTAGACTGGAGAGGAAAAAACAATTTAAAAAATCATTAGTTTCTGACAAATTATTGTTCTTTTATTCACCAAAGATATAGTTATTTTTAACCTTTCAAGCAAGGCTATTTAATGAAAATAATATATATGTGTGTTATTATGCCAGAAACACGCACATATACAAAAAGGAAAGCAAGCACTTATTATCCTTGAATTAGTCAAAAATACGCTGTACCTAACATATGTCATAGTAAGGCTGAATTTTACAAGCCTAGCTGTGGCAAGGTTTACAGAGTCAAGACTTATCTGATTCTTACTTTGAAAACTTCTCAATGACTGTTCCTATTGTTCTGTTCCTTAAATTACCAACTCCAAGATACCTGTCAAGAGCAGGAAGGCATGGTTCTGTTTTGCTTCAGGGAAATAACTGAGAAAATAACGTGTGGAACCACAGCAAATGCCAAGTATCGTCGGGGTGCAGGAGGGAAATACTTATTTGCCAGCACATATGTTATTAAGACGGGTTAAGAAATCTGTCATCAAACTATAAAACACCACTGCAGTAGTCAGCATCTGATTCAAAACTAAATTTGTTAAGAGCTACAGTAAAAATAAAAAACTGCTGACAACACCAACTACTGTAGGACTAAGGGCCTCCCTAAATCCAAGCTGCTTTGAGACAAAGTAAATCCTATGCAGAGAACAACTATCATTACTCAAACCTTTTGCTCTGGGAGATAAAGGCTAAATAGCTTTTCTACCAAGTTTTACAGTATTAATACATGATTTAAACACAAATTGGAAGAACAGGATCATCTGTTTTCCACTGCCAACATATGTTGCAAAACAAACATGAGGAAAGACGGAAAGAAGGTTTTGTATTATATGTTCGAGGAAATTGTAGCACAGGGAGGACACTGTTTTTTGTTGCCCTGTATGCTAAGGTTCTCCTAAGCACCCCAATCCAGAAGTTACTGCTCTTGGATATCTGGAGAGGAAAAAAATAATAAAATTACATCCTGATTTTATTAGAAAACCAAATGGCATAGTTTTGATATATTAATCAAGTTTTTACCTATGTTTTTGTTTTCTCTGCTTTTAAACAGAACTTTTTTTTAAACCAGGTTTTTTACAGACACACACTTCTTTTTTCAAACCTAAACACTGTGTGAATTCTGTACACATTAAGTTATCCAGCCCATTCCACAGCACTGCATAACCATCCACCCCACAACACTCAGCTGGTTTTAACTTTCCTGTTTTCAACTGCAAGGAAAACAGGCTGTCAGATACTGACTGATTATGTATTTTTGCCATTAAAAGCAGTATCATGCATGAAACGCTGCATCAATGAACTTCTAAAAGCTTTTTTTTTAAGTAGCTATTAAATTTCCATTAGTATTTTCTATTAACACTGTCATTTCACATCGTGAGGAGCTGTTAGATATATATACACATAAAACCATGTGCATTCAAACTTGAGAAACATGTATTTAATATACGACACAACTGATTTTGTTACAGGAACTCTGCTTTTGGTAAAGCTTCAGAGACTAAAACACCAGCAACTGCAACTGTCAAGGTGAGTGGGTGGTGGTGCACAGCAAAAATCTGCGTATTTGGCTGTTAATGATATATATCTTTTGGTAACTAATTACCCTAATTGCAGATACATTTTTCCTGATAAATTCTGAAGTTAAATGTAATGGCTGCATAATTTAAGAGTTTCCAGAATGAGACTTTTTGCAGCAAACACTCTCAAGTTTAAAACCGCAGATGATGCCCTGTATCTGATGAACTATTTTCAACTACTGACAATTTCATTTAAAAATAAATCTAGCTTCTTTTCTCAGCATCTCTCAACTGTTTTTCTTATGGTCCCAATTTGACTAAAGCTCTGTTACACTAAACAATATGGAAATGCCCAACTTGAAAAAAAAAAGGCAAAAAAGGCCTTATAGATTCCTCTTTGCCAAAAGAAGTAGAAGCTTATTATCTCTGTTTCAAATTTATTCTTAACAACATTAAGAGGCAATAAAGTTCAAGCAGGCAGAGTAAGCTTTATCACCTGAGAGCAAGCTTAAGTCACAAAATGGAAAGAAACTACTAATTTTTGGTTTTGTCAAAATTGTCCAGAAACACTGAAAGTTTTCAAAAGGGTTGTTTTTCTTCTTCCGCTGTCTTTTATGTCTAGTCTTTCTGTATCTCTATAGCAGAATCCTGAACTTTTTATTTTTTAAACAGGTCCCCCTTCTCATGCACCTGAACTCCTATTTTTAGTTTCCCAAATTCTCGATATTCACTCATTTTAAGACCAGACAGAAGGGGGTTTTGTTATTTATTCTGTATCCATTTTGAACATCTGAGCCACCACACTTCCTACAAACTTCCTATAAATTTGTCATGACTCAGTATGGTAAATTTCTATTCAAGAAAGTATTTTTAAATCATGTGCATTAACTGTAAAGGCTGTTTGAACACAGCAGCAAAAAGCAACGGAGAAACAGTATGGTTGAAGAAGAGCCCAATAACAGCCCCTTCCATCCAGACTCTCAAAGCCTTTCACCACACATAGTAATCCTGTGTTGTGAGCCATTAAAAGACAGATTGAAACAGCCATCAAAAAATAAAACCTATGCTAAAAGGCCACAAGGACCTAAACAGGTTTTAAGAGGAAGAAATGTTCTTTCTCACTATGCCAAAAAATCAGAGATAATCTAGAAGTTGCACATTAAGAAGGTCAGTTTTCTCCTTTCATGTCTGCACAGCTCCATCATTATGCATTGACCTCAAATATTTTCTCTCAGATATCTACACCAAGAAGCATATTTACTGACCAGGACACTTTAGAGAGTCAGTGGACAAAGTACATGCAGAAAAAAAGGGAACTGATAAACTCCTTTTTGGTTATTTTACCTACATTTCCCGATTTTTTTTCCCAAAGATTTTAAAAAATTAAAAGACTGATTAGAAAGTATTCAAAGACATCAAGATGTGCCATGACAGCTGCCCCACGGTGAAGTTCCCCTTCACATCTTGACTAGTGCTGACTACCCCTCTACCCCCACATTCCCAATGAGCCTACCCAGTCTGATCTTGCCCCTTCCAATAATTTTTAGTGTTGATGAAAAGTTAAATGTGTACAAAATAAAATGTAGCTGTGTGCGTATGCATAGCTGCCAAGGCATTCTTCGGAGACAAATTTGAAATAGACACAAAAACACATTGTGAGAGAGGAGTCACAGGTGTACAGACCTGAAACAGTTCACTGATCCACCAGAACAGATAACATCCCCTGTTTAGCCAAACTAATTTTACTTAGTACATCAACAGACTAGGTCAGCCACAATACCTTGGTTGAAGAGGGCTGCCATTTCATAGTACTAATTTATTGCGGTTTTTAGGTCATCTGACTATATCCTTAAAAGGCTGCAGGAATAAAGAGTATTAACATTAAGAAGGAACATCATATTACAAACAAGACAGATGGCCGACAAACCTTCAGATAAGTTCTGTATGACAAATAATCTTATAGATAATTATCTCTTCTGCAGGACAAACTGCTCAAATATTTAAACTAAAAACAAAGACTTTCTTGGCCCAAAGCACTGCAGAAGCTCACTGAGTTTACAGCTGTATACAAATAAGGTGAGAAAGCATTTAAGCACTGGAAGGACATCAGAAAAAAATTTCCATAAGGATTTTTTTTTTGACTGTGAGGGTGACTAAGCACTGGCACAGGTTGCCTGGAGTTTGTGGAGTCTCCAAACTAAGTGAACCCTTTCCAAGGTGGCCATGGCTTTGCTAATGTGGCAAAGGCAGAAGGCACCATCAGAGAACAATTGAATCGCTGCTTGACTTCAGCATTCTCATCGGCTAAATGCTCTCCCATTCCTGCTTAACATACCAAGACCTGAAGTATTTACCCTCCAGATTTCTATTACAAGGCCTTGCCACTGGCCTTCACTGACGCTCCAATCCAACTGTTTCGCTATAAAACCTAAGTTTGTAGTACTTCAGCATCTCAAAAACCTCAGCCCATTTTAACTCTGCTGAGTACTCCACACTTCTAAAAATCCCAGACATCGTGACATTAGGACAGGAAGACAGACTGCAGTATTTTCAACCACACACATGTAAAACTACATTGCTACATGAACGTGGCTATTTTCCACACCACTGTTGCTTATGTTAAGTTGTCATAATCTGTATCAAAATATATTTTGTCAGCAAAAATCTATTATGAAGAAATACTATTTTAGGTTAACTCAAAGCATCCTCAGCACAACAATTTAAAGATTTGATTAGAAGTACTAAAATATAACTTGTTAAAGTTACAGAAACTCCCTCCTTCTCTTAGATTTCCATAATATATACCTTACATCATTCCTTCCCAACTGTCAGACTCAAGTTTCATTTCATCATCTTCCTGGTCCAGAGGTTTGAGAGGAAAAAAAACACCACTACTGTGCATTTTGATCCAGAGTTAGGCTGTAAAACATCCCAGGGCCCTTCTATGCACTTGACCAGGCAAGTGGAACATTACCAAGTCTTTATCTATTTGTTTTTAAATAAACAGTGTTTTTGTAGAGGGAGAGTAACTGATAAGGTATTTGTAACAAAAAGCTGTTTTAGAGAAGCAGCAACGTTTTTAAAAAACTGAATGCCGATGAGTAACTGATAGAAACATCCTTCCTTTTCAATTTCTTTAATTATACCTACAGAAAATAATCCGAAGAGGTCAACGGCAATTTGCAGAAATTTTAAACAGGAGGACTCAAGCTGCTTCTCTCCTCACCTTTCCACATTACAGACCAAAAGGTAATGAGGTATTTGTGTTTACCTGGACGACCAGCATGAAAAAGTAAACAAACCACTGCGTGACTGTGAGATCTTGTTTACACTGCTCAAACGTGGTTATAACTGAAATAAAAGCTTTGATTACAGAGCTACGGGAGAAGATTTATCCCTTACTGCTAGAGCCGAGAAAGAAGGGAAGACAAACTCCAAGACGTCCATCAGACCTTTAAGAGAATTAAGATTTCAAAATCTGCACTGCTAGGGTGGTAGCAGAGCAGGGGTAACCTCCATCTCTGTTCCGAAGTGAAGCCCTCCCAGGCACAGCGAGCTGAGCAGAGGCCATTGGTCCTGCCAGGCAGGTACCCCTGGCCTGTGCCTGGTGACTCTCTCATGGCTCAGAAAGCTCAGAAGGGACTCCAGGGTATCTGCAGCAAGCTACATTCTCTTCCTGCTCTTCCTCTCCCCATCTCATGCTCTTCCAGTCATTTCTGTTCATGCCAGGATGAATGACATACAAGTGCCACCTACTTAAGGGTGATCTTCAAAATACTATCTACCCCCCCACCCCCATGTCTTTCACCTGGAATGAGGTAAAACTTACACTATTACTGTACACCATCTTTGCACATATCTGTGAATGTCCTTGGTACAGAAAGATAAACCATTTTTTCTCCATATTATTACTAAGTTCTCAGCATTTACAAAAATAAAATTTAAAAAAAAAAAAAAAATCAAGAAGTGGTACTGTGCCAATTCATGGTTTTAAGGATCTTTGCAGCTGTAAATAGAAGTATGCTGGAACACATGCTGGCTGAACACACTGAAAACCTCACCTGCTAGACAAGATCGCATCAGCTAGAAAGTCAGAGTAATAATATATTCTACCTCCTACACCTTCACTCTAAATTACAGTCAATTTGCTAAAAGCGAAGCCACACACAATCACTCTCCCTTACAAAGTATGTTCTCAAACTAATGAATCTACAGGCTGCACTAAGATGGTTACATAACATCACCAAATTGAATTTATTTTCCGGGCCCTATTTTCTGTCAGTCTTTGTAATCATCACCTCAGTTTCAGTTTCCTTCATCAAGTCATCCTGTCACAGTTTCACCTGTTCTGAATTTACCAATCTGACACACCTGCAAACTACTCAATTGTTCCACTGTTTTTAATGTGCAGTAGCACCGGGAGATGCAGCCAAGTCAGTCACTTCAAACACTTGCGGCAGGGGGAAAAAACCCAAACTTACCCTGAAGAGCTCATGGACACAGGTGCAAGTAAGACTAGAACAGGAGAAAGTAAGACAACAAGGAGGCACGGTGAGTTTGTTTTCATACGGGCTTAGACTGGTGTGTTGACCGTGCTGTGTTTCGGGGTTACATGAACAACATTCACATCTCTGTCCCTGCTGGTTTGCTTACAGCCATTCCTTCTCCTAAATGATTATCTGGGATGAGATGATGGCACATTGTTTAAGAACTCTACACTCAAAAACTTGCTTGAAACTGCTGGAGCCAAACCAGAAGTGGCTGCTGCCATCTTGGCACACTTCACCTGATTCATGAGTTAAAGGATTAACATCTTTCAAAAGTAGGCAAGGAGGATTTGAAAGACATTGCTGCTTATATTCTTTCACACATCACTACTGTAAAGCAAGGATAGGAAAAGTATTTTCTACGAACTCATCTGAATTTAAATACTACTGAAAATTGCTGGTGAAAATAAAGGAGGATCTAGTGAACCACAGTTTCCAATGTTTGATCTGAATTACTTTACCTTGTGTTAGCACTTAGGAGATCAATTCAGTACCAAAAGTCCTTAATTTCATTAACCACACTTATCCCACATTTTTCTTTACTGAACTTGACAACTATACAGTCACACTCGTTACAGTGCAACTGAAATTTTCATAGAGCAGCCACCTCCTCCCTCCAACCCAAAGCTACCAAAAACCATCTCAATGCCACTCGTGCTTCTGAAACACCATCCCCAAACGGGCTTTCGGCAGCAGTTAAACTGGGAAGAAAACACACAGCCCATGGCTTCTACACTCCCAGTTAAGGGCTAGACATGTGGGCATTATCCAAACCCTGTGAACCCAAAAGCTTGCAGCCAGCACAGCTAGAAGGTAGGCTACACAGAAATACACCTTGAAGAACCCTGTCACAGTACGGTAGTTGCTTGACAATATTTTTTTCCTTAGATGTCAGAGCATATGCCACCACTGATGACTAACAAATAAGGAACACAAAGAAATTCTGGTGCATCAGTCAAACCATGGCTGAAAAACCACGAAGCCTTACATCAAATCAGGCTGCTATCTTTGAAGTGTAGGACTTAACAGTCAGTGAATTATTTCATGCCAGTTCTGTGTGCATTTCTGATACTGGCACAAGATGAGAAACAGGCCAGTGACTGAACTATGATGGAATGAATTTTTACTTCCATTTGATAAACAGTAGACACTAGTAGCAGATGGATGCATTGCACTGTCTACAGTGATATTCTGGGGAAATATTATGGTAGCTGGACTGTCCAGTTATAACCAGAAATCAACAACTAAACAAAGCTGAGACATCACTGTAGAGATTAATTTCCCTTAACAGATGCCTCTCATTTACCACATGCAAAAAAATACTTCCAGAAAAAAAATATTCTACTTAATATCTCAGGCTCTCAAAGGACTTACAGGAGGTCCTGTCTTTGGTGGAGGAAAGTTCAAGACTCTTGTCACACAGCAAGAGCTATACATGTGTGCATACATATACTAGCTAATTAAAAACAAAATAAGAACCAACCTTAAATACTTAGAAGAAGAAGAGTCAGAACCACTTCATTCTGCTCCTGTCTTTTCACATTTCCTGTATAATTTAATCCTGGAGAACTGCAGTTCTTCAGGGAACACAGGTCAATGCCAACAATTCAGCACCAATCTAATACTAACCATCACTTCTAGAGACAAGAGGGTTTTTATTGACTATCTAGCATCTTTACCTTGAAGGGAGCCTCTGAAGTGTCTGAGTGTTCCTAGAGGAAAACCTTGCGTGCAAGGCATCTAGAGACTGATGATCCCATCTTTACACAGTCACTCTACATCCACCTTCTCGGCAGACCAATGCCTATCATGAGATAGCAAGACTATAGATGCAAACTCAGAACAACACATCACAGCGAGTTTCAAACCCTACACAGGCAGAATGTGCAAGACACTGTCCCCATTTGGAAGCACAAAAAGCCCTGCATTACACAACCACATTTATCTAGTCTGTGAGATTTGAAGTGCCAACACAGACACGAGCAGATTCAGTATCGCTACAGACTCAAAAGAAAAGAATCCTTCATGAGTTGCTCTTAAATCACAAGCATTCAAAACATTTCTAGCAAGTGAAATATATTTTGTGCACTCAACTTCAAGTATGCCACAAGGGTCACGAACACAGTTAAATCCAGCCTACTAAATAAATGGATATCTCCCCCCACTGAACTAAAATACACAATACTTGTCAACTATTAATTATACTGCATCAAGCACAGCATTCTTACATCTCTGTTCACTGTTTTTCTAGAGGCAAAACTGGGATATTCTCCATGTTCTAATATGTATCAAAGATAGTTTACAAGTGCATTGAGCTTTGCCATGTTCCCCCCTGTACTTTGGTTGAGCACACGGAGTATTAGTCATCTTTGTTATATTCATGCTCAACATGACTAAAAAATTGTCTTAAGATGTATTCTAAGCAACTGTCAGATTGAATTCTTGACATGTTTATTCTCAAACTATGGCTAATTTAAAAAACAAACTGTTCACATTCTATAGGCTGAACAAATAAACTTATATGAAAAATGCTAGTATATTTATGGAATCATTTGTTCATATGTAATTTTATGACTGTTTTACGCAGAATACAAATTTTAAGAAGAATTCTTTAAAACACTGCATTATGTCTCACCATTCTGTAGTTAATCAAGAAGTTACCTACAGCAACCTTTACTCATTTTCCTCCACATATATCAACATCCATCCTACATCCAGATGCTGTAAATATGGTGTTTTGGGTTCACTTTCTGAGGTTTACGTGATTACTGAGGTTTTGTTCACAACTTCAAAAACTAGTATTTTGGTAGGAACAAGTGCTGCTTCCAGGAACTTTTACCTTAATTGACATAGGCAATCTAGCAATCCACACTCCTCAAGAAACAAACATAGGTACTCTAGAAGGAACAGGCAACTCGAGGCCTTGCATACAAGAGAGGCAAGAGGCTGTTGGCACCTATAAGCAACATACACCTGTTCCTTTTAATTAAACATACAGAAAAGTACATCATGCAGGACCAGATTGAGCCCCGGTAGAAATACCATGTACAGAAATAACAAATTAGATACTTTCTGATCAAGTGCACTAGTCAAATGCAGTTATCAGAATGAAAAAAAATTAAACATTTATAACAACATAGACTGGGAGAGTAAAAGTCATATTTAGAGCTCAGATTAGATTACTGCCAGGCAGTAAACTGCTGAATACACATAATTAAGCATGCAAAACCAGTATTATGCTAACAAGACTTTTAAGAGCAGCACTTAGGCGAAAGACTAAAACCATCTTTCATTGCAGCAGTCTTCTATATTCCAAGGGCAAGAACCATTTATGCTATACATAGTGCTATCTATTAGTCAGAAAATGTCATCATTCCTGGGAACAAAGTGAAGAGCTATGAAATAACAGGTTTTGAAAAGTTTGTTAATAACATTTCACACTTGAGAGCCAGTGCCTTCAAACTTAAAAAGAAAAATAAAAGAAGTCATGTGCATCTCAAAACCAAAATTCAGTTTGGCTACTTAAGCTTAGATTTTAAGACAAAAGAAAAACCCTTACAAAAATATCTTATGTTCATTAGGAAACAAATGGAGAGAAGTTTTCCCTTAATGAAAAGTAATAAATTGTGGCTGAAGACCTGAAAACACCTTCAGCTATGACAGTGTTGGGAAGAAAATCTTACAAAGTGAAAACTTCTAGAACAAATGTGGCAATAAAACTGTCAATGACACAAGTGCCAAAAAGATCTGGTTTGTGCCCTTAGTGGACAAATACAGAGCTGCACTCATCTTCAGTAAAGAGCAGTTCAAAATTACTTCTCATGTTTTAAAAAGCCAAACCTTACTGTCAACTTGCTCACCATAAACACAGAAGACTTCTGGTGTCCCAACAAAGAAGAAACTTGAGATAAAAGGAGGGACCAAGTACCACCACCCCATTCCTCCCCACTTGATCACAAATGACATTGGAGACTGGAGGCACATATGTATTAAAACACAAGTTAAAAACCATTTTAAAAAATACTAATACCAGGAGTTCCCCCTGCAGCGGGATAGCCCCAGACAGGAGCTGCCAACAGAACGTTGTCTCTGATGTGTATCTATTGGGGAGCATTGTGCCTGAGTAAAGATCAAAAGCAAGGCAACTAAGTCATGGATTTGAACATCTCAAAATACAGACAATATCAGGCAAGTTCTTTATCAGAAATAATTACACTTTAAGTAATTTTGAAAGTGCCACTGAACTTCATTTTGCCACTACAAATGAATACAATACTTCGTCAGTGCCCTTTCTGAATGGTTGTAACATTTTATTCCAAGTCATTACAACTTATTTTTTAAATCAACTTTGAAAAGTGCAGAGAACTAAATATAATTTCCTGCAAATTTGAAGCAATTATTAAAGTCAAATGTTTCCACCACATCTACAGGACAAAAAAAATTGCCATCAAAGATTTGCTTTCCCCTAGCAAACAACATAATTTAGTAGGACAGATCTAAAGAAAATTTTAATTCCAGACTGTTCTCTGAGCTACAAGTAGCAATGAGGGGATGTCTCGGACATGTTCTATTGTATGTTCATAAGACTCCAACCTTAACAGCCCGGAAGCCCTACCACTTACTCCTAGACATGATTGTGAAAGGCACAATCAACACTGTGACAGATTCTGAGACCAAACTATGGACTCATACCAGAGCAAAGTAAATAAATGCATGTTGCACATATTCCCTTTAACAATCTCTGGTCTAACGGACGGAGAAGTGGAGAGAAGCAGATAAAGCACCCATATGCCAGCTACCGTCTTTTTAAAGGTCATTTTAGGGCAGCCAGTAGCAGGTTCAAGTTAGAGCAGAACATCATCTGTACCAGTTCAGACTACCACTGAGTACTAGGAATCCATTATTTAAATTATGTTGCTTCCTACAATCTCCCCCCAGCACATCAGCTGGCTGTATGGGATGACCAAGTTATAGCAGTTAGACTTATGCAAGAGCCAATGTAAATGCTGGATTCCCTAAGAGTTTCCAGAACCACTAAACTATTAACTCATGCCTAGTCTTGAAAAAACAAAAAAGCCAACCACCAAACAAAGAGAGGGAGCAGTACTTCCCCTTCTGATAAAATATTCAAAGCATTTCAAATTAAAAGCCATATACCGTTTGACTGCCAACTGCAGTGTTTTCTCCAACTACTTATTTTCCCAACAACTACCTTTTATAAACTCACACAATCTTTGTCAGATAAAATGTTACCAAAGGTTTTTTTCTCTTTCTGTTCACAGCAATGTGCCAATACGATCAATACCATTAGGAGCTCCCACATCCCTACTCAGAAGCCTATGATAAAGTTTCTAAAGAACCAGTGCAAAATCTCACTGTTCAGATCTTCCACGAGCTGTAGGCTGTCTCTCAATGCACTTCCTTCAGTATTTGTGCTTTCATAATGTCACACTGCATTTTAGTATGAATGTGTAATTTTCTTGTGCCATACATATGGTTCAGTGCACCCACAGGCACACCTATGGCTTCACAACTGTCACGAAGTTGTATCTCAAAAGCACAAAAAAAGAATCTGTAAGGGCACAGAATGCAAGTTATAAGAACATTATTTATTCTCACAGAAATGCCCACTGTTCCTCTTGGGATTTTTTAAAGTTAATTGCACAAACAATTAAAACAACCCCTACTCTCTGCCTTACCCACAAATAAGGGCTCTGACTGACACACACTGGCAAATAAAGAAAAAAAAAAGTCTGCCAGGGAAAGCAAGTCTCAACCCTGCCAGCTGCCCCTTAGAATGTAAGTTGTTGCCCCAATGACAGATGGCCGTACAGCTCACGTGGCACTGCAAGAGCAGCTCCAGTTTTCAGCCCAGCATAATTAAGCCAACCAACTGCAATTCCCCTTTACCTTCATATGCTGCCCTGAAAGATTAAAGCACCACCACAGCCATATTCTGAGCCATTCAGTGATCCTTGTCTTGAACAAGGATCAGCTGGGAGCACAGGACAAAGGACAACTGAGAGCAACAACTCCCAGTACGCCATCCAGATTTTAGCCTGGGACAAGCTGAGCACTAACGTAAGTCCAGAAAGAAAACAGGTATTGTACCAAGAGACACCGTGTGGTCCACAACTATAATACCAACCACAGGAACCCAAGGACATCACGTTCAGTTCTGTGCTGTGCCACAGATGTGCTTCCATGATAAACCAATTTAAGAGCATAATACTGCCAAAAAGGAGAATGCAGACCTTTTTTCACCAGCTCCCACACACACTACCCAGTGATTGTACAGGTACACGGTCATTAAAACAAAGGAAAGAAGAAGCAAACCACTGAGAAAATCCCTTTTGGTGGCCGTTTGCAATCACACTGCTTAAAATATCAGTGAAACTGTGCCTACAGACTTCCCTGGTGACTTTGGGCAAGTTATGCCATTTCTTCAAGCTTTCGTTTCCCACTGCTGATGTCAGAACAATGGTACATCAGTACATCCCAGGTGTGCAATGATGACAGCTACAGACCTGACTGAAGGCCTGCAAGACACATGAGTTCTGCAATACAAATATCCAAATTAGTAAAACAAAGGGGATCCTTTACCAGTATCTGGAATTACTCTAGGCAATCACTACAGTTGCTGCAAGAAGTGGTGGAATAACAGATATTTCCCCATGTTTACTGCAACTCCAAGACAAGACCTTCAGGCAGAAGGGAAGGATTAAAGTTGAGTGCACTGATTAGTATTCTTTTTACATCGCTGAATGCTTGAACAGCTCTTGCCCAAGTAAACTCTTAGCATATACAAGAGTAAGGATTTCTGTGAAAAGATCAGTAAGTCAGGAACCTTCTGGACTAGAAACTGCTCATTAGTCTTACTCCACCCACTACAGTGCTGTTACTAGAAATACTAAAAGAGGAAACAAAGAACCACTGAAGTGTTCCTCTCACTTTAAAAATTAAATATGCACACATATACACAAATCTACTCTTAAAAGAATTTCTTATTTAATTTAAACTCTTAAGGTCATTAAGTCTACTACAGTGATTCTCTCTAAGAGAAATTTTATCTAGATTGGGGAGATTTTTGCCAGCTAGGTTTGCAGAAAGGGATACTTAAGAATTGTCTCCATATATATAGTGAAAAATACCTGACAAAGGGGAGGAAGAGGCAAGCTTTGGAAGGAAATATATCGCTTACCTGTTTTAATAAAAAAGGAGCATGATGGTTTTTTTTTAAACTGAGCAAAAAACCCAACACAAGCAGGATACCACATTTCCAAACCTTGCTCTTCTGATCCCTTTATCCTTTCTCAAACCATATACTGATTTCAAAAGGCAGACAAATTAAAATTCATTTTCTGTAATGCATTTGGGCATTTCTGTAGTACTAATGAATTTGGGAAAATTCAAAATACGTCCCAGAAATCTTAAGGAAATCTTAACCAGGCTCAAGCAGTTTCCCCAGCCACCATAATGCACACACAGCACTCATATTACTGCAAAACATAATCTTTCTGCCAACAGGACCCTACACACGTTACAAGAAATAAATCATAGGTAATGTTTAATACTCAGTATATATACATAATTTTAGTGACCACCTCTGCACCAAAACATCATAAAGATAATAAGAAAAAGAAATGGTCTGTTTCACTATTTAAAACTTGCTCATTATGGAAGTGGTAATTATTTCCACCATGCAAGTGACATAAAGAGTTGAAAATTTCTGCCTTTCACAGCCATTACAGCACCACTTCACCAGACTATCTGTTTGCTAATAGTGGTAGCCTAGAGGAATGCTCAGGGCCAACCTTGCTGCTAGGGAAGAAACATTGGGATGACAACTAAAGTGCATTTAGTCTGAAAAATCACTGTGCCCAACTCACTACAATTCAGGTAATGCTCCTGACTCCACACAATTGCACAACATTTCTAGGTCTTACACACACACACAAAAATACACTGGCAGCTCGTAGCACTCTTTGTGATACTGGTCATTGAGCCAACTGAAATAAGTTAAAAACTAAGCAATCAGTCTGCTGGGATTTACCCAAGAACATGGCAATGAATCCACTCTGAGCACCAGTGGATAACAGGTATTGTTTGGTAGGCCTTTAAAAGACAGGAGTTAAAAATTATGCTTTTTCCACACACTACCTACTTTTAACTTCCATTGTATTAATCAGCATAAGAGCAACTCACAGAAGAGAGAACGCTCAAATCTTCAGTTTCTCAAAGTTATCCAGAAAAACATAGGCTGAAAAAATAATGAAGTGAATATGAAAACTGATCTTGAACTGGAACACCACATACTTGATTGAAATTTTCAAATAAAAATTTGTTTGAAATTAATTTTCTGTTCTTCTATTTTCCCCTCAGTTTCACAAATTTAAAGATTTCAACATTAGTATGACCAATACATTTTCCTTTAAACTTACATATTAAAGTTAGGTTGCCTGCAACTGAAAAATCAGAATTTCACCTCCTCTTCTTTTCTGGCATTTAAAAAACAGGTTTAGAGGAGATGGGGCTGTTAATAAACATTATTTCCTGTTTAGACTTTTAAAGTTAACAACCTCAGATGTTGAAGCATTATTTAGACAAAATGGGAGATCCAACATCACTTTGACAAGTCCTGTGTGATCTTCAGAACAGAGCTTCATTAGAAAGACACCCACCGAACCTAGTGGGATACGCCTTTTTCAGTTACTTAAACCTTTCAAATTAAGGTAAAATTTGACAATGACAAACATCCATACTGATACTGTCAAGTGTATCAGCAGATTATTGATCACAAGCTGCTGATCGATAGGAAGAAATTTGGCAAGATATGAAAGGTTCTAACCTTGTTATCAAAGGCCACTTGAAGTTGCTCAAATATCACCCATTATCACAATCACACCCATTCTTCTTCTAATCATCCAGACAGCAACAGTAGCCCAAAGCACTAACCCTCTCTCCTCCCACTGATGCTTAGCTGGCCAAACAACTCTTGTGTTGAAGGAGGTTCTCTCAACAGCAATCCGAGGCGTGTACCTTAGAGGCTCAATTATTATAGAGCTTTGCGGAGACTTAAAAATGGAACCAGAGGAAGCTCCAACTGGATCTCAGTACAGGAGGCATTGAAATTAGATGATTTTTAAGGTCTCTTCCAACTCAAACCAGTCTGTGATTCCACGAAAAGGGGTTCTTCTGTGATGGAAAAACCACTACTCATTTTCATACACTGCAATTGCCCTGGATCTTTGGTCCTCCAAGGTCTTAACAGATGGAGCTCAGCTGTCTCTTGTCCCTACCCATGGTCTCAACTTGGGCAGCTGCAGCCAACACAGGTCAAAACAGAGTAAATGAATATGAAACCAGAGTAAACTCTGGTTTATTTTGAATAACTTCTCTTCAAAGACTGTGGATGAATGTCCAAGAAAATGGTCACAGATCTTACCACCTTCAGAGAAAGGTGATGCATCACATCATGACAACGATTAATGTAACAACCATCTAAGACCTGCAGTCCTTCCTTCAAGACAGCAACAATTGAAGGAAATAGTAAACATTAATTTGAGCAGCCACTACACACAATTTACATTGATGACCCAAGAGCATTTGGGTCATCTTTCTGGCCTCTTGCTTTCCTAACCATCAGGAAAGGCTTGTTTAGCCAAAAAAGCATTCCATTTTGTCCTCAGCTCTTAAAAACAGCAATTGAAATCTGAAGTTTTCCTATGCTTCTGCAGCTTAATGTTCTTTCTAAAGATATTCTGACAAACTAAACTTTTGTCTAAAGGTATGTTGACAAACTTTGCAACTATTTATTTCTCACAGGACTATATCAAGTCTGCACCAAGACCTATGTCTCGAATTCCAATTAAAGAAAAAAATTTACACATTTCCTCTCACTTTTCCAAGTACGAGAAGCTTGGGAACTGCAAATTTTACCCAATTACCTCCTAGAAAAAACACTTATTGACCAAATAAGAACAAAAAAATAGGGACGATACTTTATATACACATAGGATCAGTAATGAGGTAATTAAGTAAGGAGATTAATCTGTGTAAAGACAAAATGGAATACATTCAAGAGGCAGTTCTGAGTTTCTCTTTGGGAGCCTTAAGAATTCAGTAAGGTAGCAACACAGGGTGGCTGTATCAGACTACTGAAAAATATTTTCCCATAAGTATTTCAGCAGTATTTTAGATTTTTAACAATTGTTGATGAACCAGACTGGACCGGATTTTCTGTCGCAAAATCAAATTTCACGTAAGAACTAAGCACTACGAAGAAAATCAATTGATTTACCTTTCATGTCATTTCAGATCAAATTCAAGTGCCATCTGTAGTAAATGGGAATCTTTCAGTTAGCCAGGATTTCAGTAGGCTTTGAATGAGAACATCGACAATTGTTACTGCAGTGTTAGAATTATTTCAATTACCAAGCATTGTCTGAAAGAAATCAAGGTAAAATATACTTATTCAAAAACAAGAAAGAAGCAAACCAAGACACTGTGAAACAAACAACTTGCTTGTTGTGTTTCAAAATGCACTAATAAAGCTTTGTATGTTCTGCTAAAGAAAAACACACCTGGCAGTTGTAACATCTGACTGGTTTTCAGGGTAGCATCTCTGTAGGATTTATTTCTTCACCAAGGTATGGTCTCAAAACAGCAACAATATAGGAAATTGGTGAAGTACTCATCCTGCTGTTGTACAGATAAAGCCAAACCAGCTGAGAGACAGAAACTGCATTACAGTTTTATCCAAGGCTCTCCAACAGGTCTAACAATCCACATGGAGAAGGGAGTGCCTTGCAAGAGCATAATGAAAGAGGGTCAAGCTCACTCAAATTACCTTCCATTTGCCACAGGCTAAGAGCATACACATGAACAATTACTGTGAATCAGATACCACAGATCAGCTGACATACGGTAACTTGTCATCCTACAATAACCTGCCCAAACACAAAGATAGCTTGAAATTTAGACCTGCTGTAGAGCTACAACTCTCCCCTATTCAGAAAGCAAGACACGAAACCCCTGAACCTTTGCTTCTGGATGTGTAAGATGAAAACAAGCAACAGAAGAGAACCCACAAACGAGGGCCTTTAAGGTAAACAGGCTGTTTCCAAATACTACGAACTGGGATTACCAAAAGGAAATAGTTACTGTAACATGACCTATTCATGCTAACCAGCCCCTCGGTATAAAAGCATGCACACAGCATGATGACCATGAGACTGCAAATTCAGCTCTTCTGCTGGTGTGGCCAGTGGTTATTTAAAATAAGTATACGAATTCCAAGTACAGTTGTTGATTTGGCCTGGTTGCCGTGTAATGGCAATTCAAAGTAGGACAAAACCCAAGCTTTTGCTTCCCACCCTCATTCCCAGGAGTGCTTGTTTCTCTATGCTGTGTGTACCTATCAGGCTCAATGCAGTCAATCAGCATAGAAAAAGTGACGAAAAGCTTTATATGCTCTACCAGCACTAGACTGGCACTCACATGATACAGCTGAATCAGTTTTTTGGAACACAGAACTGGTTGTGCAAGAAGATAAACACTACTATTATTTTGATACTGGAATACCAGTGATATCCGGTATGTATGGGAAGCATATCTCTACAGGCTTCTATGGAATAACCTACACAGAATCAAGAAGGTACAGCTGCTCAACAGAAACAAACCTAGGAGCCTGAGTGACAAGGTTTCCAGGCAGAGCTCAACTATGCAGCAGTTTGAGCTCCCAGAACAAAGCAGTGCCTGAACTCTCACATATAAGACATCAGAGGGACCTGACAAACCTGGCAACGGAATGGAAACTGCAGGTTTCTGTTACAACGAACAGTAGGTTTCATTGTACGTCCCACAGCACGGAGCAGAGCACAGAGCCCCAGCAGCATTGCAACAGCTCCTCTCAAATACAGGACTGGCACCAGGAGCTGGGGAAGGCTCCAGTCCCACACGACAGCCAAGCTGATCTAAGGGTGACCTGTAAGGGCAAGGGCCAGTCCCACTGATCACCAATTCTCTTACGCACTCACCCAACCCTGCAGTTAAGATAGCTCCAACAGCTAAACCAGCAGGTAACTACTCAGAGTGTTTTGGAGGCTTAGTTTCCGTGGTGATACGGTTCAGGGAGCTAAGAGTGTAAAAGCAAGGCAAAGGCTAAGAGCATGGAGCTAGAAGCAGGACTAACAGGACAACCCCTTTCTCTAACAAACAGGCTCTACAATTAATTAGTTCTCTTGTAAAAATGCAACTAAAGGATGTATCTCAGAGGAGAGCACAAAAAATAGTCCCCAAAAGCCTACTGAAAGAACTCCAGGTTTTATAAGTATTCATTGCTTGTCTATGTCCTCCCAACTTCTACCCACAGATGAATAATAATTTTAAGAAGAGGCAGCAGTATAATCAGGAAGACTGTTACTGAGAGGAACCACAATAACCACTATTCAAGCTATCTTTTAAGAAGGATTCCAGATTCATAGATTTTAATCACCTCAAGAAAAATTCACTAAACTTTCTAACAGGAAGTACAATGCACATAATAGAAGATGCTTCTAGAGCATCTTCTTTACTTAGAAACGCACATCTAGAATTTACTCTTTTCTTCAACAAAAATTTAAAAGTAGTAATATACTATAAAAGCAGAATTTTGATGTTCTGTAATTTCACTGCATGTTTTACTTTGCTTTCTTTCCCGCCCCCCTGCTTGGCCCCTGTTTCACAAGAACTGAGACTAAAAGCCTAGGTTATATTCAGATGCTACAGCTTAGTACCACGAACAAGAATCACCAGGTTTTGCCCCCCTTCCAATCCAAGTGCTGAATGCAGAAACACCACATAAGTAAGAAACAAAAACAAATACTTAATCTGAAAACATGATGGGATTAGGTAATGACAAAGTCAACTGAACAAACCTTCCATTTTCCTCAATTCCTGTTAGTTCAGTCAGTTCACCTCTGCTTTTGTTGTCCATACGTTGCACAGCTCTGGTTTAATTTTCCTATTGCGTCTGTTGTAATGTGCAAGACTAAATATATTTAATCACTAACCAACACAATTTAGAAATCTTACAAAAGCACACTACCTCCTCTTCCTAGCAGACCAAACAGTTTACAGGCACAGCCTGCAAGAGGAAGTTCAAGTGTTGCCACAGGTGATGCACGTTAACAATGCACCTGGTGCATCCTCCTTCCAATTACATGAGGGACCCAGAAGAGAGTGTGGGCCAAAGGAGCTGTCCTGACTGCAGTAGCAGCCCCTGGGATGCCACCCCTGTGTGTGTGCTCAGTGTGCCAAGCAAATATGTGGCACAGCAGTGGCGCTGCACATTCAGCACTTGCGAGGCACACCAGGCTCACCACGCTGCTGAGGGAGCTGCCCATGGAAAGCAGGCTGCCAGCCTGACCTTCCCAGGCAGCTGCTGGGCTGACAGAGTGTTCCTAATGCTCTAATTCTATGCATATACACCAAAGCCTCATATCCAGTGCACAGAATGTTTATTTATGCTCAACAAATGAGATCCTTCATGCCTGCACACCTGCAGTAAAAGCCTGACATACACTGCACAGCTTTGGTCTACTCTGTAACTGTGATTGTCCCATGAAGCACCAGAGCAAGGAGGGGATGCAGAGCATAACCTTCCCCCAAAGCACAAAGATATAAAAACAGACCCATGGAGGAGACCCCATTATCTCTTAAAACACTGGGCTCCAAGTTTTTGTAACATAGAAAGTAAAAAAAAATTTGGTATTTCTGGGAAACTATAACGGATGTTAATAGTCTTATGATTGACTAAAATATACCAAAACTATAGGCAATGAACACTACTGTGCATGCCAAGAACAAATACATTTGATTTTGATCTCTCCAAATGAAATAGAAAGCTTTAGCATAGGTTTAGGCACTTGTCCTACATGAAGGACAACAGAGGTACACAGATACTCCTTTGTACTAGTAATGCAGAATGAGCCTTTGGGAAACAAAAGTTGTACTTGAAGAACCAAATTTATACACTCTAAACTTTTATCTGTAAGGTAGACTTCGGAAACTTTTGATTGCAAAAACAAGAATTACATTTCCATATGTGAATGTATCTTTTCCCAGCTCAAGACCCACTTTCAAGAAACAGAGGAAAGCCTTAACAAGATTTCTTTCTACATGGAGCAACAGATGCCCAACCTGACTTCTTGCCCTAAGGGATGACCCCACAAAAACTGAAACCCATTTAGGTGCTTTGACACAAGTCTGTGCATTTGCTTCAGAATAAGAGTAATTTAATTCAGTTACTGTTACTGCCCTGCACTCACCAAATATGCCTTTTGGTGCATACACTAAAAAAAAAAAATCATATATAATCATGCACATGCTTACACGCATACACTTGAAATAGAGCCAAATAAAGACTCCTTACCATTCCCGAGATATTTATCTCAACATTACAAAATTCAAACTTTGTGAGCAAGAACTCTACTGGAGCTGAGTTTCTACATGTTTGTTTTACACAGCCTAACCTACTCTTTTTCCCAGTACGCCAAGCCCTCGTGTCCCCTATACAGACAAATGACTAATTCAATTACCTTGTGTGCTGACAGGCCAGCTGGTTGCTGCTTCTTGGCATGGGTAGAGAGGGTGAGTTATAAATGTCTTTCCATCATTGTCTTCGTCCTCTGCCCAGCCAATAGTTTCCACAAAACTTCACACCCCTTTGTCAACTTTGGTTGAAATGAGCTAACAAGTTCAGAAGTTGCAGAGTGACACACCGACTGTATGGGTGTATGTATCTAGTTTTCACTGGCAAATAGATTGGGGCGAGGAGGGGAAGCAAACTTGCAAGGTAGGTTTATAGGCTGCACATATTAAATCTGCCTCAGCTCCAAAAGTATTGACCCAGCTTAACCCAATCTAAATTGGAGCTGCCACAGTCCCACCACACCCACAGGCGTTCAGTGTTATCCCTTGCCTTGTAGCAGCACTCGTGCCAAAAATCAACCTGGGAAAAAAAAAAGGCAGTTAGCGTTTGGCGCAGGCAGCTCCGGAGCCAGCTCCCTGCCTTGTCACATGGACACCGCCACCACGTAACAGCAGCGCGCAGCACTGAGGCAGATGCAGCTGCCACAGCGCTACACGCTGGGTACTTATCAGCACACAGGAGCCGATCCTAAGAGCACTTAATTCTGGACATGCAGCTCAGAACCTCATTAGTACCATATCCAGTGATGCGCTGGTTTTACAGAGGCACATATGCACTAATGGAGTTATTATTTTGAGAAGAACAGAAACAAGAAAAAATATTCATATGATAGCTCTGAGGTTGGCAATTTCAGCTGCATTCTGGACAAGATCTTTTTGTTTTCTAAAATAAGTGTCTAACCTTGTCTTCTTCCTAAAACTAGTCAAACCTATACACTCAAGGGAGAAAAAACCAGCACTATAAGCAAACACGTGAATATTTAAACACAGACATTACCCAGCCCAGATTTCCTTTTGGGTAGACCTTTGTCCTAAACAAAATAAAAAGACAGATCTATTATATATCCTTCACGCAGAATTACAAAACCACTGGTGACTGGGGAGAGACCAGGAGGGAGAAGGTAAAACAGAAGTAGCATAGTGTAGCCAGAGTGGCTAATTTAGATGGAGGGAGGTGTGAACAGCAGAGCATAAGGCAAAACATCTTGGGAAGTATATCCTGATGACATCTTATCTTGGCTGTACAACACAGTGGGTCTGGGGGAGAAAACATTTTTATCTGCAATCATTTGTTACTTCCCTTCCCCACTAACCAGAACACAGGTACACAGGTATTGTTTATCAATGTATAATATAGACAGTACAGTTATATATTCATTAGAGTTATTCCTACTAGAAACAGAAAATGAGAATTGCTTCAGTATAAAGCACAGCTTTGTACGATTTTTAAATTCTTATAAGGAACCTCTGAGGGAGGATTTTTATAAAAGCATTTTTTCCCAGTGATCTATTTATTAACAATAGGTGTCATAACTTGATTTTTACCCAGTAGTGAACATGTAACAGCTGTTACTCAGTTGTAAAACACTGTCTACTTACACAGCATTAAATAATAAATAAAGCTCAAGACCTAGTACACGTTTTACTAAGCAATCTAATGATATGAAACAAGAAGTTCCAAAGATTAACTGTGAGCTGTATTATCAACTCTGTCCCATGATATCTGCGCTTATAAATACACTGCTGTAATAGGAAGGAGGAAAGAAATTAACAATAACAAAAAATAATTTTCATTCAGTCACAGCTGCACTCACAGTATCCAGTACGAGTTTTCTGAAACAAATTTAAATCTGAGTTCAATAGACTAATAACTTATACTGATTCTTTTGTATAGCCTTTTTTAGCATGACCTACATTGCTTGGGAATAAAGGTGAAAAAAGTCAACACTGATTTGCATGTCATAGTCTTACCCCAGTATATTGGCTTTTAATTTAGTAGCATTATTCATCAGCCTCTACTGCAATAGCCCTGCACAAAGCAATCAAAGACACAGGTAAAACTGAAATTATCTTCCAGATATAGTGTATCAGACCCTGCAAGTCCTGAGATAGAACAGAAACTGCACTAGAGACACTCCAAATGTAGATGGAACACTAATGACCAAAAAACCTTAATGCTGTTGATACATTTTTGGGTAAGTGAGACCTAGCACAACTGACCTTCAAAAATGCAAGGAAAAATCTAGCAGTGATCCATACGGAACGGTAATTTCCACAAACTGTGGAACTTGATTTTGTTACAATTTCATTACTGAGTGGTCAACAGCACAGAACAACAAAAAAAGAAAAATTAGGTGAATCCAGAGCTCCAGAAATGTCAGAGTACACTGCAGCCTCACATTTTAATAGAGAAAGTTTCTGCCTGTATCTTTAGCAAATTAGTACCATATGAACAGTGGCAGTCCAACGTAAAACTGAATAATCACTGCATTTAATCCATAAGCACATCATTCTGGATGCCTTTTAGAAGTTGTGTTTTCATCTGTTTAAAAGGCAAAGTAAACCATGGGGTTGAAAAAAAATCTATATTCTGCATATGGAACATCGATGATGAAAACCCTCACTGCATATCTTTGAGATGAAGTTCTTTTTTTTGTTGTTGTTTTGCATTTTTTCTGTGTTGTTGTTTTTCTTTTAAATGTCAGTATACCAGAGAAGTCATTTTAATTATATAATTACTAAAGATTTTGGAAGGTTTACACAAGACCCATAATTGGGCATAAGACATCACATCCTCTGGTTATATACACAGCAATCTGGTCTGGGTAACATTCTTTGCTCTGACCAATGTGTGCGGGGGGGGGCGGGGGAACGAAGGGGAGGGGGAGGAATGGAGAATTAAAAATACTTCCTCGGATTAAATTTTCTTTACTTCATTTACTTAAAATGTTTTGATTGCATAAAATGCACTGAAATATTTATCGCGACGCATCTCCGTAGTTAAAATACCTTGTTCTCAATGTGATATCCTAGATATTCAAACAAAAGACATTCAGCTGACAATGAAGCCTTTTTTTTTTTTTTAATTTTAAAAAGGCATTTGTACACCTAAGACCGCACCAAGGATCAGTCTCCTTTATCACGCCGGAGTTGTGACAGGTAATGCATAAAAAATTAAAATCCAATCCACCAGATAAGACATGCAAAATGTCTCCTCCAATCCCACCCCCATCTCGCCTTCAAAAAAAAAAAAAGCCCAGCCACCACCAGCCCTGCACATTCGGAGCACACGCACAGTGGCACCCCCAGAGCCACCACTGGGGCGACAGTGACAGGGCCGAAGGGCCGCCACCCCCGAGCCCCCCCCGCACCCCGTTCCGGCCTCCATGAGGGGCGAATCCCACCTCGCCGCTTCCTCATGCCCTCACACAATGGTGCTTTCCCCCATTAGCTCCGAATTGTCAACATTTTCACACTAGGCCCCGGCCGGGCAGGGCTGAGGCGCGGGCGGCCCGAGCCCCCGCTCCGCTCCGGGGGCGCGGGGGCGGTGTGGCCGGGGGGGATCAATGGCCGATGGGCCGCGGCCCCCCCGCCGGCGCTGGAGCCGGAGCCCGAACTGCGCAGCAGGCGCGGCGCGGCGGGCCCAGCCCCGCGGAGCCTCGGCCAGAGCCGGGGCCGCCGCCCCCGGACACCATTTCGGGGAAGGTGCCGCCGCAAGTCGCCCGGCACCACCTCCCCCCGCCCCGCAGCCCCCCGGGCGCTCTCCCCCCGCACCCCTCGGGGGCCCGGCCCACCGCTCCCCGCGGGGAGGCACCGGTGTTCCCGGGGGGCGAGGGCGGCTCGCCCGCTCGCGGTCCCCGGGGACGGGGCGGGGGCTCGGGGGGGTGTCCTGTCCCGAGGGGCCGCGGGCAATCGGCTCCCCCCTCCCCGGCCGGGGAAGGGGCCGAGCCCCCGCCTCCCCCCGAGCCGGGGCAGAGCCCGAGCCAAACAAAGCGCGGCCTGAGCGGGAGCCAAGGGTGAAGCAGCCTGGGCTTTTCCTGCCGGTCCCCGCGCAGGGCGGGCCCCGAGCCCGGCTTACCCCGATCCCCGGCGGCGGCGGCGGCGTTGTTCCTCTCCTGCTGCTGCTGCTGCACCGGGCGCGGCCTGGACACTCGCCTGGGTCTCCTGTTGGCGGCTCGGACCGAGTTCATTTGCCGGCTCGTGTGGGCGGCGGGAGGGGAGGGGGGGAATCCTCCGGCAACCGGTGCCTCGGCGGGGACGGGGGAGCTCGGAGGGAGCCCCGGGGCGGCCGCCTCGCAGGCGCGGGCAGCAGGGAAGGGCGGGGGGGGGAAATCTCCGGGCGCGGGTCCCGCCGCCGCTGCCGGCTCGCTCGAAGGCAGAGGAGCCGCCGGCTCTCCCAGCGCTGCTGTGGGGGACGATGGCGCCGCGCCCCCCCGTCCCGGCCCCCGGCGATCCCGCGGTCCTGCCCGGCTCAGGCCCGTCGCTGCTCCGTGGCAGGAGGAGCCATTGACACCGCCAGGGACGCGCTCGCGAGCGGGCGGCCGTTGGGCGGCCGCGCTCCGCCAATCGCGACGCCCCACACAAACGGCCGGCGCCGGCGCGGCCAATCCGCGCTGCCGTACTATCGGTGCGCGGGTTGGGGAGGGGCAGGCGGGCGGTGCGGCGCGGGGTGGGGCGGTGCGGTGGCGATAAAAGGCCGGGGCCGCGCGTGCTGGGCGGCAATGGCGGCGCTGGGGCTTGGCTGTGGCGGTGGCGTCCGTGAGGAGCCGGCGCGGGAGCCGGGCCCGGGGCAGCCCGGAAGCCGCTGGGACCGCCGGCAGCAGGCGGGGAGCGGAGGGGCCCGGCAGGCTCCGCTCAGGCCGTGTGTGATGAGGGAGGGAGAGGGGGCGTCTGGCGAAGGTGCCTTGTTGTGGTGCCGTGCGCCTTGGTAACCCTGCCTGGGCTGGGATTAGCCGTGCTGCGGGTGCCGGCTCGTTTTGGTTTCCTCACTGGTTGTTAACCATTTTTTCCCCTCCGGAGTTGTTTATGTTCCGTGGCCGATGTGCACGCTCGTGTTTGTGCCACTTTTTGCTAATGCAGCCTTACGCTCTTTATTTGGGGCTGTAGACAGTGAATGAGGCTTTTCCTCTTTTATTATATTTGTTGTGTTGATGTTCAGCTGATGGCCTCAGAGCAGGGAAGAAAAGTAAACGAAGTTAGCTATGGTCTTCTTCCTTTTCAGGAATCACTTAATAAAATGGATGGCACAACACAAGCAGTAGGGAAGCGATCTTTTGTGTGTAGGGTTGCTCAGGAATCTGTTTCTAATGCTGTGAAGGTGGGTTTGTGTAGAGTCCTACTTAAACTAAGCTCTGGGAGCTTCTGGAACCAGGGCTCTTGTCTATGCCCGAAAAGTAAAAGAGTGTTATCTGGTATAAAATGTAAATAAATGATGGTAATTAAAAACACATTAGGTAGGAGCTTGTTTCAAGCTGACTAATGAAGGTATAATATAGCTATAGGAAATGCCAGCTTTTAAAAAGAAAAAGCTTTAAAAACATTTATACTTGTGATTCTAAAGGAAATGACAGTGAAATTGTAATTCTCAGTTCATATTAGACCAAAAATAAATGTATGAAAAATCTCAGTAATTGTTAAGGAGCACTTTTTAGACTTAACATTTTGTTGCCTTAAGGAATGACTAGAGAAACAGTGGAGGATGTTTTTCCATGTCCAAAGAAAGTAATTCTTGCCAACTTCTCTAATAATAGGGGAAGAAATAATGAAGTTAAGCTCTTGTGAGAAGAACTTCATAGGGAAAAAGAATATAAACATAAGTCTGTTTGGGGCCAGTTTCTGTCATAACAATTACCAGGCTACTGTACTGAACATTCTGTAGAGCTACATAATTACATGTAAATATCATAAAAGTATTTTTACTTTTGATAGCGTTGTGAAACTCTGCTTTAACTCTTGAATGGGAAGAATAACCCTACCCAAGTATTGTGCTGAACTTACTGTGTCATGGTTAAGGATTTTTCCCCTCATTAAGAACTTCCAATCTTTAAACTAGAGTATTTTGATAGTTTGGATCCATTTCTATGTAGCTGTTCTAGTTGTGCTCTTTTCACCAAACAAATGAATTTTTGGTGTCACGAGATTACCTGAAATTGCTCAATATAGGTGTATGCCAAATTTTTAGTACTCTAAACTTTCGAAAGCTTGTTCAAGAATGTATGACAAGCTAACTTTCACACAGAGCTTTCAAGAATCTAAAGCTTCTGATACTAGAAGAAAACTTTATTTAATCCAAGCAGACTCTAAACTTCCTTAAAAAGTCTTGAACTAGTTTGAAACTGAATGATCTCTTGGCCTAAAAAACCACTTTCTGTAATTAGCTCCTTAAGGTCCAAGATGTAGTCTCACTGGCAACCAAAATGCATTGAGGGCAATCTATAGAAGGTTATGCAGAAGTTTGGGATAAATGCTCTGAATGTATACAATGAGAACCTCATGCTGAATAATACAGATTTGCTTCAGTTACTAAATAAATTACTGATGCAAAAAGAAGTGATTCCTGTAAGTATTCAATGTTTGTTTGCGAGGCATGGAGTAAAGAAGTAGTTGCAGTGCTCGTCTGACATTCTTGGCTGTGCTTTAGAAGGCCAGACAGTAGAAAGCCTGAAAACTCATCAGAACATTATTGACTAAATTTCTGTATCTCTTCTCATAGCTGTTAAACGTATCCTGTCTGGGACTTGATCATAATTTCAGGTTTGTTTGTCAATCTTTAAAATGTTCTTCTTAGCCATTCTGTGCCTCCATTGCTGTTCTAAAGCCTCTGAGAAGGAAAACACTATTCTGTGATGGAAATGGCACTGAAAGCCCAAATTAATAATTTGGGCTTCATTGTATTGACCACTGTGGAGGTGCTTTAAGCCATCCTATATGATGTGCTAATAAGCCATTCCTGAATGTATGTGTGATTTATACTGGCAAGATAATTTTGCCTTTGTCAAGACAGCTTTTTCTTTATTTAAATTGGGAAGAGAGGGAATGGGAAGTGGAACTAGACTGTACAGTGATCTTTTTGCATAATTGTTGACAATAGAAATGCTTGCTGGGCTGGTTATGTTGGCCACAAATCACCTTTTGGTGACCCTTGAACAGCCTCACATTATGAACAGAAAGGTGTAAGACCTGGGTGAAGAGCTTGCTTGGAGCATTTATAGCATAAGCAATTTGGACAGAGTTGTCAAGTGCTAGCTCATCATATTCAGTCTATCTTCTAAGCTGCACTGAACTTCAAATGTGTGTGTATTTAAATGTTAATGATAAGTGGTTCTCTGTTTCTTCTTGAAGAGTTGGCTGCTGCTTTGAAGCGATCACCTTCCTTCCTGCATGGAGGAAGAGATGCCACGGAGTGCTTAGTGATAACAGTAACTTGCTAATTATGTGTTAACATAGAATAGTTAGAGATGAGGCAGCTTCATAGAGAGAAGCAGTGCAAGTTGTCATGAAGGGGATTCCTGTTTGTGAGGGTGATGTGCAGAGACAGAAGAGCAACTTTGAGTCAGCTGACTCGCTCTGAAGTGAAGACAGTTAAAACAACTTAAAGATCAAGATAGCAAGCCAGTATTTCTTTTCTAGAATCTCAGAGTAGTGCTGAGAGATTTGAGGTGGTGGGGTTACAGAATAAGCAGAATTGGGAAGTGACTGTGGGACAGTGTAAACTGTTAAGTCAGCAAGGCTGACTGAAGCCAGGGTGATCTGCAGGAATCACCACAATTTTATTCCCTTTAATGTATATGTCTACTAGCAACCTGAAAAGCATTGCTTCAGAGCCTGTTAGAAATGCTTTGAATGTGGGACAGATTAATTTAAGTTGTCACGATCCATACTTACCATGAGGGTGTGGGTATTACTTTAAAAGTTGATCAAAACAAATCTAGGATAACAGATTTCAATGAATCCGTGATCTGTGGATTAATTCTAAGGGGTTCACAAGACGTAAGTAAGGACAGACTTCAACTTGTATATGATGGCCTAAAGCTCTATTTTGAAATTATTCAGGAACAATAATTTTGAAAATTGAAAAAAAACCACAAAAAAACCACCCACTGAATTGCTGGCTTTTAATTAAGTGGCAAATGCACAGTATTCTCCCTAGCTTTTGCTTCCTAATATTTGTGAGAGAACAAGAAATATTTGGAGAGCATGGTTATAGTTTGTAACACAAAGCCCACCACAGAGCCTTTAGTTACAGCTCACAGATTTGAACAAGAAATACAAGGAGTCTTTTTTTTTTTTTTTACTGTGCTTTTTTAATCGATTCAAGTGGCTTTGCAAAGGAACCACGTCTCTCCCTCTCTGTATGGATGAAAGTGAAGCAGAAAGGGCTGAAATGACTTGTCCAAGAGCATTTCCAGGCTATTAACAGGGCTGTGAACAGAGCCCAGGGTGCAGGAGTCCTTACCTAAGGCTTTCTCCACAGTGTCATGTTACTGCTTTCAGAAGTGTAAGACTTTTGCCTATTATTTCTAACCATCTCATATGCTGTTAATATGTCCCTGGACTAAAAATACTTTGTTGAAGATTTGGGACTGACCCAGTGTGAATTTCTGACTTATAGCTCTTTAAACTTAGAGGATTGTTTCTCCTAAGGTTGGAAGATGTGAGCCTTTCAGAAATAGCTAAGGATACCTAGAACAGGTAGAACATGCTTTCTCTGCAGCTCAAAAATTTCAGTGTCATTTTGCTGCAATGTCTCTGACTCTCAGTTCCTCGTAATTGCATTTTACAACCCCTCTCATGCAGCTACAGTCTTCCCACTCCTGCAGAAAAAGACTCTTAAATCTCTCCTCCTTTTACCTGGAATCCATGTCTCCTGAAATCCAGCTTGATGTTAGCTGACCTTCCTGGGTTGCCTTCTGGGTGAATGTCTGTGGCTGGGATGTTTTCTGTTGCTATACCAACCTGGTTTCTGCACTAAAAATAAAGACCTCAGGGTGGGGAATGTGTGTTGTTTCCTATAAGCTCACATGACTGTTGCAACATGTTTATCTAACATGTTAATTCTGATTCTGCCCGAACAAAAGCTCTCTGGAAGCATGAGTGGTACTTCAGTTCTCATTAATTTTTTTAATAAAAGTAACTTCTGAAAAAAGTCCTGGAGGGATTGTGTCTGAGTTTTAAAGCATTATTAGCTGTCTTGGTAGAAATTTCATAGCTAGATAAATATCTGCACATCAGCTGCCTTCTGGATTTTTGGGAGTATGTTCAGGGGAATGAGAGGGAATATGGAGCTGTTTCAAGTATCCAATCTATATTTTCAGCCCATTTTTTCCTGGTAGTACCCACTGAAATCCCCAAACTTGGTCCTCTGGATTATACTGAGTTTAGGTGTTTCAGATAGTCTGAACTGATACAAAGCTTCATTGTTAAAACTAATTAAAATACATTGGGTATAAATCACATAATTTTATGGGTGACCCGTCAAAATAGCATGAGCCTTGTGAATGATCTGTCTAGACACAATATAATCCTGAGATATTATTTTACATTGGTGGTTCTCATTCATTCAAGATTTGCTTCTCGCTGTTTGTTTTCAGACATGCAGGTGCAGATATAAAGGATGGGTTTCATTCAGTTTTTATTCCTTGGAGCCTACTTTTGTTTTGCACATTGCATCAGCAGTATGTCCATATGATGAGTTCTGTCTTCAGAGCTGGGGTTTTCTGCCCCCCAAATTAGGCTGGTGTGGGTTTTGTTTATATTGCCTTGGAGAGGATGCAGCCTGAAGAGATCTTTCAACATAATGGATTGAGTTAGGTCCCAAATGAGAAATGTTTACAAGAAGTACATCCAATACTCCCAACTGGAAAAATCAATCATTTAATACCAGGAGGCTGGAGTTGTTTGAGGGCCTGGCTCCAGATTTCAACCTACCAAAGGAAAATAATGGCTTCTTTATGAAATTTTTTGCTGGTTTGGGGGTTGGTCCTTCCCTAAAAATATCTCAGTGGGATTCTGAGTTCCTCATTTTTATAAAGTACTTATGTTCCCTGAAGCTCATCCATCACAGGCCTAGAGTGGCAGGAACAGTTAGGGATGTTTTGCTTCACCTTTGTTATGAACAGCTAAATCTGAAACGAGTGTGAGGAATCCCAGTCTTCATTTTCAATGTGTTAATCAGTTGGCAGCACTGTAGAGCATCCAAGGGTGGGGTGCTTAAATGGGATTTGGTATCTCCATGCAGAGAGGGGTCAGCAGTGAGAAGTGATGCTTCTTTCAGTCCTGGAGGCAAGAAGATGAAAGTGGTCTCACCATCAGCATGTGAATACAACTGCTGTCACTTCAAATCTGGAGAGCAGGGTTTTATTGGTACTGACAGTTTTAACCCTAACAACATCTGATTTTGTTAACTGGTGGGAACAAGTTCTTAATGGTGAAAAGAGGGAGATTACAATTTTTCACTTTGCTCCCTGGTAGACAGATGCCCTTTTAAATGTCCTGCTCCAAAGCTGTATCCTTTTCTACCATAAGAGTTCTCTCAGTATAGAAAGATTGAACCCACCCAGGAAAAAAAAAAGGCGTAGCATATTGTGTGCATATGTCTTGATAGTTTGCTGCTTCTCTAGTCTGAGCAGGTAGAAGAGATGAATTTAGGTCCTTTTTCTCCATCTTGCAGTTTCAGGTGGACCTCTTGGTTGTGCCCTATCTGATAAGTGAGGGTAAGGTCTAATTATCCTTGGGACCAAGATATATCTCATCAGAAAGAATTTTTGAATGCCCTGGAGAATGTTTTGCAGTTGGAGTCTAAATTGCCATTGCCATTAAGAAGCAATCCTGCTCTTCACAGTCCCATTTTTGCTGCCCCTACCCTGTCCCCTGTTCTGTCAACCAGCATTTCTGCAGCAGCACAGTTAGGCAGATCGAGGAGGTATTTTTCAGCTATTTTTCAGATACCTGCAACGGTAGTGCAGGAAAGTGGTGGGAAAGGATGGCCCTTATGTGGTGAAGGAAGCTTGCAGGCAGATTGGCTTACTGTGATCCTGGAAGCATGCCTTTAGTATTTCCCTGGGCCTGTGGGTGAAAGTAATTTCTGATTAGATGTGTTTTATTGGAATGCTGCTGTAGGACCTGTCTGAGCTGCTGCTGAAGCCCCATGTTCTGCTCTGTGGTTGAGCTGTCTGTGCAAGCAAGTGGCAGCAGGTACTTCAGAGATGACCAACTTGGGAGCACACGGCCAGCAGAGACTTTAAGCTACGTGATGACTTTAAGCAGTTAATTTCTCTTTGTTGCCACGTGGTGGTGATGTTGGTTGTTGCCTTCAAGGAGCTTGGACTTGTGCTGCTGAGGGCACGTGACAGATAAGTTGGCAAGGAATGTCTTACAGGCCAGTACCCATAGGTGTACTTTCTCCAGTGCTGCATGGTTTGTCCAGTTATTCACGTGGTGGTGACATTTTTGCTTCTGTTTATCCTCCATTTTCCATGTACACATTCCTACACCTCAGCAGGGTCAGCTAATCAACAGCAGGAGGTGTTTTGCTAGGAATAACTGACAAAATATAATAGATTTTAAGGGTAACATGCTGCAGGTATCTCCTTTTGAGACTGCTCAGCTGTCATCCTAGGTTATTCTAGAGCCAGAAGGTTTTCCTATCTCATGTTTATACATCAGAGGCTTGGCTGTTATCTTTTTGATTCCCCAATGACCCTGTTTCTGTGGTGAAATCCTAATGTCTCAGGTTCTTATCATTATCTTATTTTATGCTGATAAACAGAGGTGGAGGAGAGATCTTCCATTCAGAAGAATGTGTGTATAATTGAGATCAATGGCACTGTAAAATCTTCTCCACCAACTCTTGGTGATGAGCATGAGTGTGATCTAGGCCTTGACAAAATTTATATAGTATATGTAAATGCATATTCACTGTAAGGACAGTTTACAGAACAACTGATTTAAATATGTTAAATAAAATCTGGTTTTCCTCCACTTGGCCGTGTCCAGTACTACATACTCAGATTTACTGAGTCACTGAGTTCCTGAGTCTTAAATCTTCTCATTGCTTAAGTTCTTATGGTGTTTTGGGTTTTTTTCGCAGCAAATCAGAAGAGGAAAATGGGAAATAAAGATTATCGTATATATTCAAGTCTCAGCTGAGAAGGAAAACTTGAGTAAGACAAGACTAGTGTAATATTTTAGAGAATTTTCCTTTTAGGAATTGGATAAAGGGAAGTGATGTCTCTATGCTGTTTTATGGAAACAGGTTACTGACTGTCACTGTAAGTTCATGTTCAACATCTGTAGAGAAGCTGTCGCTCTAGAAGTTTATAAATGTTCAACCTTTATTTGTTTGTGATCTTCGTTTCTTACCAGCTGATCCTTGTCTTTGTTTTTATCAAACTGGTCATCTTCTTACTGTGTGTGATTAAATGGATGACTTTGTCTTGTAAGCTGCTTGGCAAAAACAGGCATATTTTGATGCAAGTTGGGTTTTTTCAGATTTACATCTGTGTACATGGCATTGCTTCTGTGAAGCACTTTGGGTATGGACTAGTTAATAGTTGTTCACAACAAAAACTGCAGGCAGGCATTTTGCTTTTTTTTTTTTTTTTTTTTTTAGCGAAGCAGAAAACTACTGAGGAAAAGGAAAAGCATCAAATCAAATTTTCTCTCTCTATGCTCTGTTCCAACATGACATTAGGTGCAGTAGTCAGTGTTGGGCGGTGCTGGGCTGTGGCTGCTCAGTGCTGGAATTTTGCATAGCTCTGAACATATTTGGGTGGAAAGGGGAGGTCCAGCTCTCACAATCACAGAGTTTCCACAGCCTGCGTGAGCATCTTGACAGGTCACTGGTTCTGTTGCACCACACTCAGTTGGGCTGTGTGTGTGCAGTGTTTCCATACTCAGCCTGTGAGGTGTGGAAAAAGAAGGTGGCAGTCCAATTTATGAGTCAATTTTTGGAGGTGTGGAAGAGTAGTCAGTGAAGGAACATAAAAAGGTGAAGATTGGGGAATGGAATGTTTGGCGTTGGTTTTAATTAGAAACATCCTGTTCATCACTCATATGTGATATAAAAAGGGAAGAATATCCATTACTACAGTACACTGAAAGAGGAAATATCTGTATTATAGTGAGCAATTCTAACTGAGCTGCCAAATGTAATTGAATTGAAATACAGATCCTATTCCAACAATGTTTCCCTTATTGTAGTGTATGAGTAGAGTCAACTGGCACTATTTTTATTCCTAATGTTTCTGCAACTGATGACTTTTGTCTAAAATCCAGAGTACTTCAGTACTAACTCAGTATTAAACTTAGCAATTACCTCTGTCAGCTAAAAGATGAATAAAGCCCACCCAACAAACCTTTCTTTCATGAACACAAGGCTTCTTGTACCTGTCCCCTCAAAAAGGTACAAAAATGGCACTTGTACTGTGACCTGGAAGAGCGACTGTGTAAATCAGAGAAGGAAGCTGATACTTGCAGAGCTCAGAGCTGAAGGTTCTTCTGATTTTGGGGGGGAACTTAGTTCTTGCCAAGGAGAAACCAACCCTTGAACTCCTCTGCTCACCTTCTCCTAGGTGTGGTGCTGTGACTCGATGAGAGAGGTATGTGCTGCCCGTGACTGCAGCTAATCACGTAAAGTGACCTCTCCTCTCCCTCCCAGCACTGCAAACCTGTGCGCTGACTGAGACTGTTACTTCAAGTGTTACTGGAAATTAGATTAAAATCTGCTGCTCCTGGATTTGGTAAATTAGCTGGCAGTACCTTTAGAATACTTTTTAGAGCGTTTGGACAGTGATGGGCAACATGCATCATTATCAAGGCTTAAAGCTTACTAAGTTAAGTGAAACAATCTGAGATCCTTCCACATGTCAAAGGGAAGAGTTTAAGAGGTTTAAATTCAGAGTGTTCTACATTATAAAAGTTAACAAATATCAATGTAAATGGGTACAAATAGTCCTTTCACCCTCCGGTTGAAATAAAAGATTCTCCTCATTTTCTATGAATGTGTCTATGTCGACTGAAGCTTCCTCTGAACCAATTTTTTTTGGCTTCTGCTTAAAAAACTTGTAAAGAGATGTTCCAAAGTAAATACTCTGCATTACTATAAAGCTGTGACATGTCATACCTAAAAATAGTGTAGAGAAAAAAAACCTCTTAATTGATTGCTTTCCTTTTCTAAAATACACAGAAAGACATTTTTGACATTATTCCATTCAGGTCATCAAATTCTTACAAGCTATTGTTCTACAATATACGACATAAATTTTAAAAGAATGAAAAGTGCAGGAAGTTTGAATGATGCATGACCATAAATTTACTCATCTTTTGTATGCTGTCTTCTTGAGGTGCTGACATTTTCAGTACATTAATTGTTCATAATGAATACTCTTGCATAAAACATTCAAAGGTAATTTTCTGAGGCCAAAGAATGATTAAAAAGTTATTCACTAAAGAGCAGTCAATAATCTGTATCCAAAAGAACATTCATGGGATGTGAAATAAACTGATGTAACAGGTAGAGAAGTTTGCCTAAATAAAAGAATCTGCCCTTTTTTACAGTTTTGATGCCCTAAAACAGAAGCCACAGAATTGGTGGGGACTGTTGCAGAGGCAAAATCATTATGTTCTAATCATGTTTCATTGAAGGAAAGGAAAAAACCAGCTTTGGGCAAAATATCCATATCTCTTGTGGCAGACATCCAGGAGGTAGCCACCTCTGCTGCAGGTAATATATGATCACTTTTGTGCTGTATACTTCAGGATGGATAATAATAATAATCAGTGAAAATATGTTTAAAGGATATACTAAAATATCAGGAAAATAAATTAATTGATCTATCAGGCTTCTTCCAGGCAGTAGATTTTAAACAACTTGTCAAATATTTCTTGGCTGTTATACCCTCGCATAAGAGCTTTCCCTGGTTCATAAAGAAAATTAATGTGAAATCAATAATGGTATTTAAAAATTCACCAAACGCTTCCCATCCAGTGAAAGTCTCACTTTCAGAGTGCCACTAATGCAACAGGCAGAATGGGAAAATCACACAGACTTGACCTTAGTGGTAAGCAAAAGCAAGTGCAGATGGAAAGTGCAGTGAAGAGATGCTTTCAGAAGCAACCAGGAGGACCTGCCTGCTTCCCCACAGGAACAAACCTCTGAACAGAGTTACTGTGAGCATCAGCTTGCAAAAGTCTTGTTTGAAGGTGCAGTCTAGATGCTATGCTGACTTCCTGCTAGAAGATACAAACTGGCCTGAACAGCAACCAAAAAAAAAAAAAATCACATAGGGGTGAAAACCACAACAGAAAAACAGTAGAATAAGCTTCCTATAGCATCATACAGGCCTAGGAGCTGCCAGATTTCAGACAATGAAGAGGAAACATTTGCTACTTCAGGTTGCTTCATTCTTCTCTTGCAGAACACCTGGGATCATTGTGGAAATGGGAAGAAACAAGCCATAAATTAGATTTGTTTGTTAGTCTATATTTTTAATAGAAGCACAAAGAGGAGTAATACAGTACCTGGTGATTTTGTGGCTGTATCTGCATTTAGCCGATTTCTCTGGTGAAGGAGATACATTGTAGTTACCATTTATGTAAATCAATACAATTGTAATTACCCACAGTTGCCACATTTGACCTGTCAAAATAAATAGGATTTGTCAGTATCCCCTCTTCTCCCCCTTCCTCCCCTAAGTGATTCAGAACTGTTTCCCAGCCTCTTGCACAGAGTTGTTCAGCAAGGGCAGAAGGTGAAGTGCAAGCCTGTGGAGTTTGGGTGTGGTGGTCTCTCCTGAAAGGCTGACTTCCTGAGCTGCTGCATCCCAGAGCAAATTTCGGAGTTTGCTCAGTATTGTCATCTCCAGGCACCCATGCCCACGCTCTCTCGGTGGCATTCACAGAAATTTTAAAATATACTGCTTTATTACTCATGGTGGTACCTAGTTTTGGGGGTTCACATGTCTCACACCTCCCCAAGCTTTTTTATCTGACAGAGTTAAAAATTTGTTTTTCTTTTTAGGTTAGAATTCAGATTCACATGGAAGCACTTGACTCCCAAAGCTGCGGCTTCAAGCAGCAGATAGGAGATGCATGATAGAATTGGCAGAATTGCACTGCTCTAAGCACTTTTGGAGACATATGCTGCTTTTCCCACTCCTGGAACTAGTCCCACAGATGTCTCATGACTATTCACTTGAGTCATGGTTGCAGAGTTGAGTTTTTGGTGGTTTGGATTCCCAGATTCCTACACTGCATATTTAATAGGAGAGCAAATTCTGACTGAAGACCTGCCCGGTTGAAAACACAGAGGACACGTTTAACCAAAACCGAATGTTTTGAACTCAAACTAAATCTCCTCATGGCTTACGACGCTATTTGGTGAAGATGAGACATCTCCAAGGAGAGAGAGAGACGCCGAATGATGCAAGCAGCCCGTCCGTGGCGCTGAGCTGTTGGATTTGGGCGTTTGTTCCGCTCCTCGGGGACACTTCCCCGGCGCTGGGCACCAGGTGGCGCTGGCCCGCGCGCTCCCGCTCGGCCGGGGCTGCCGCTGCTCGGCCGGCGTTTATTTTGGAAGGGAAGCATGGGAGTCACGAAGCGAGACAGCAACATCTCTGGCCCGCTCGGGCTGGAGTGAACTTTTAGAGAGCGCGATCGCTCTGGGGAGTCTGGGTGTTATTTTCTTGGCTGAGGTTCCTGGAGCGAGGGATCGCCTGTGTGCCATTGCTGACCGGCTCTTCTCCCGGGTTCATGTGCTCTGCGAGAAACGTGGGAGCGCTAAGCCTGTGCTTACACGCCCTTTAGCTCTGTGCTGCAACGCTTTAACATCTAGTGTATCAACAGAAAAATCTTTTTTTTTTCCCGCCAGGTATACTCTTACTGTTAAATAAATTATTACATGCTGCAGGTGAACAAATGTTAGACAACCTGAGAAAACTTTATTTGCTTCGTCTTTTTAAAATCCATCCGTTTGGTTTGTTGGGGTTTTTTGTTTGTTTGTTTGTTTGTTTTAATAGAAAAGGAAAACAAATTCTGCCCATAACAGTCCTTTACAGAGTTCAGAATGTTACGTATGCCCTGCAAATGGAGATTTAAAGATTCATTGGGTACTAGAGATGGTCTGAAAATAATAAACATTTCTCAGTGCTTTCTCTAAATTTTCCGCAGAGCTTCTGGAACATTTGAATCAACTGACTCTAAGTCAGTTCAGTTTTCAGGCAAGGAAAGTTGTTTTCTTTTTCCTCGCTGGTAGTATTTTTACAAGAAGTGAGGACAAGATCAGGCAGATGGAAGGGGAAAAAAGTGTGAAGGAATTGTAACATCAAAATCTTTAAAACTGCATTATTGGTTTGAAAAAATGAAGACATTAGTTGTGTGGCTTCTGCGTCTAAATTACAGAATGTTTTAAAATGCCATTTTAGTTTTAAAAATGCTGTGTTTATTCAGAGACTGCTGAGAATGAAAAGTATTGATAAGCTCTACTAAACATTTTCATATGGAATCTATTTTCAGCCACATACCAGAAAATGTCTTTGTTATTTTTTTGAATGAGACCCTAATCTTGGAATGACTTTTCATTTATCAGAGCCTTTTAAGTCTGCTATTGTGTTTCCAGTCAGATCCTTTCCACTCACTTCTTTTTTCCTGTGTCAGCCTCTTACAAACTTGCCATAGGGCAAAGTTCGCAGTTATTTTCCACAGGCACAAGGATTTCCCCTCTCAGGGGTGCACTTGGGCTTTATGCAGTGGAAGCCAAGCACAAATTAATGCCAGCTCTAATAGTTTGTGATAAAGTTTCTTGTGGTATCTCATACTTAATAGCAAACCCTACAATTTGTGATTTAACTTGTTAGCAATTCAAAGGCTTTTGTTTCTTATGCTGTTTAGTCAGATGAAATGGCTTAGTGGTTTTTTGCATCACCAGCATTGGCATTTGTGTCTGTGTTGGTGTTCTTATTTAGCGTTGCGTTAGTTCCCACTTCAGCTATAATTTAATAATGTTCAAATACCACTTTCTAGAAAAAAAAAGTAAGTTCTGGCATCTGTAGTTGAGAAGTTGGAAAACGTGAGTGCAGTATGCCAAAAAAAATCCCCAAGGAAATATAATTGACTCCTCTTAAAATTTCATTATTTTCTGTATTTTTTTTTGAGGGGGTGGGGATTAACAATATTGTAGCACTTAAGTTCCTTGAAATATATTTATTTTAACTTTTTCCAGAGTGTTCAAGTTTATTTCTGTGTATTTTATGGGCAAGAAACAGCTGAAATTCTCTCAGGGGGTTAAAAAACGCACAAAACCTGTTTGTTCTCTCCTAAATCACTGTTACAGTTTTTATGACTCCTGGCATCAAGAAGGATTTGTGTTCCTACCCTTGATCGAAACTTCCACCTCCCCATCCTTCTGCAGTGAGGATGTGCCAGCTGTCAGCCTGGCTGCCATCTCCCACCCTCGTGCAGCTGAGCAGAGCTTTTAATCAGTCTTGTAAAATGCTTTGCTGACCCTTCCCTTCCAACAGAGGCTGATGTTCAGGCTGTAGCTCCTCTTATCAAACGTGCTTTTGTGTCTCTCACTGGGCATTCGCTGCCTTCAGCTGGAGCTGGGACCAGCAGTTGTTTGCCTGTGTCAATAACCAGCTAATAACAGGAGAGAGCAGAGGATGCATGGATCAAAGAAAGAGGCAAAGCTGTTCTGGTTAGTGGCACCATGGGCTCAGATTGCTCAGTAATGGTTTACCAAGTATCAGCGTGAAAAAATAACCAATCAGGTTGTTTAGGTGACCTGCCGTACCTGTTGGGGGCAAATAAACATCTACATCACAAAATGCAAGTAATGAGCAAGAAATCTGGGGATCTGTGCAAGTTCTGTTTAGGAAGAGCTGGCCTGGTCAGAGTCAGCTCTCTGGGAAAGTGTCACCAAGGAACCAGGGCAAATCAGCCAGAGCTCCAGAGGTGTGCAGCCAGCATGGCCTGGCTTTGCTTCTCCTCCTGACACCGAGAGGTGACCTTTGGCTGATTCCTTTCCCGTCTCTCCACCCTCTGATCTCCGCCTAACATTTGATTGCTTTGTCTTGTTGGAGTTGAGCTCCTGGGCAGGGGGAGGCTGCAAGTTCCATTTATTAGGTGTGTGTGAAGCACTCGGCACCACAGGGCTGAGCCCGGTGAACATCTCCAGGCCGCTGCACCAACAGCAATTGTTCCTATTAACAGCAAAAACAACAAGTTGAAATAGAATGTGGAAAGGGGAATAGCTTGCCATTATTGATGTCAAGTTTAGAGAGTAACAACTGCATTTGTGTTATTACTGATCATCCTCTGGAGAACCGTAAGAATCTCCCTGGGTGGGGATCCAGTTTCTGCCCTTACCCTGTATAACCTCATTGGTTTCAAAACAAGATTTGATGTCATTAGAGCAAATTGGCATTAAGGCAAGGGATTTTGTCCCAGGAATTCAGGTTGTCTTTACTTATTTTTCTAAGCACGTGGCATCAGAAGGATCATTGAGAAATTTACCCATACAAACCTTTCTTCCCAGCTGTCTCAGGTCCAGCTTGTGTCACCAACCTTTTTGCCTATGCTGCTTTCCATTCTACTAAGTGGTAAACACCCTCTGAAACGTCGTAGCATCCTTCAGGATATTTTATACTCCCTTTGTTTGATCTCATCCAGGCACAAGGGACAATTATCTGGTCTGGTTGTCAACTTGGGAACTTGGTCAGCTCTCCTCATATTTTCAAGGTTGGTTATAGAGTAATAATTCTCTCTGGTATTACTGTGAGTAAATTATAACTCAACAACGGACAAGTGTGTATGGCTAGCATTTAGTTTTATGCATTTCCCTTCCTTTTCTGCAACATTTTTCTTTTCTGCAGTTTAGTATGGGTACCTACTTCCATAATAGGTTGTGTCTGGAACTCCTGAAGGAGCGATTTAGGCTATCCTACTATCATTCTCTTTGCTTGCACTTTAGCACTTTGAAATTTCTGCATTTCAAGAAAAGGAAGAAAATTCCCTCCCGTACAGAACTGCTTAGATTTCATTGGTAGCCTTTTAGTGTTTCAGTCAGTGCTTTGTCTCCTGGTAGGTACAACTCCTCTCTAAATGTCTCTCTAAAGTCCTTCAGGATACCTCCTAAAAGAATGTGGAGTCAATATGACTTGCAAATTGTTTTAAGTGATTTGTTTATTGAGTGGCCCGGGCTTAGTTCATTCTCCTTGACAAAATGCAATCAGTTGCTTTGCATCATTCCTCGTAAGCTACAGTTAGAATCTTCTTTTGTTTTTCCAGAGAAGGATCTGAACCCTGACCCCAGCAGCACTTTGAAGTCTTCCCTGACAGACAAAGATGAAGCTTGAGGTATCAAAATGTCCTGGGAGGGACGTGACCCTTCAGTGAACAGGGACCTAATGGGGTGGGCTTCTTGCACAGGGCTGGAGATGGGGAGGGGGTGACTCTGCATGGTAGTGTGGCTGCTCTGGAGCCTCTGTAATTGCAAATTGTAGCTGAAAGCAGGGGAGAAGCCAGGAGGCTGTGAGGGGCAGTGTATCATTTCCTAGTGTCATTGCAGAAGATTAAGAAATATGCTTTAGTGGGGAAAGGGGTTTTACCTTTGGATAAATACACGTGGATGCCCATGTGTTTCTTGGATATAAAGGAAACTAATTGAAGATTTCCACTATGGTATTTTGATTCCAAGAGAGACAGAGGCCTTGATAAGCAGTAAAGAAACAAGGCTTACTGTGATTCTTTCTTCTTGTGAAACTTTTAGCAGAAGAAGTAGAAAGTATGGAAAGGCAAATAAGAGGTTGTGCTATTGGAGAAGATTAATTCAGAACACATAGCAGATAAGGGTGTTCCCAAAGTTCAGGACATTCTTTTAGGAACATCCCCACGTAAAAAGGAAGTGTCAGATGCCTTAACCAAACTAAATCAATCTTCATGACATGACACGTCTGTGGGCATTTAACATCCTTGCTGTAGCACCTTTGTAACTGCACTCTCCTGTTGCATAGATGGGTTTCCAGGCATAAAAGTTGAAGAGATAAACATTTCATCTTTATTGAAGTATAGGCTGTATGAAAGATGTTGAAAAAGACCCTGGGACTTTTTTTTTCAGAGAGCAAGAATACATGAGATAATGTCAAGTGTAAAGAAAAATTCTTATATTTGCAGTGAGAATATTTCAAGTGAAATGTTTCCATCTGAATCCAGGAAAAAGACAGAGGAATGATAACAGCTGATTTCTTGTCAGAGATCAGCTGTCAGAATGAACAGATAATACTTACTTAATGGCATCCAAAATAGAAATTCTCCAGATCAATCTGCACAGTCCCTGTAAAAATAACAAAAACAGAAAAAAAAGAGTAATTAAATACTTGAGAGGTATACAGTGACAAAAAGCAAGACGAAATAAGGCTCTGAAAGATTAACTAACACAGAACAGTTATTTTGCCTTTTCTCTTATTATTTTCCTTCCACTCTTCTGCTTCTTCTTTTCATTTTTTTTTCCTAAGGCATATGCTAAGAATGTTTCCAGTGAGTAATTTCAGACAGGTTGAGCAGATATCTAAGGGAGCAGCCTTTGGTAAATCAGGTGGGATCATACAGGTAGGACTGGAATTCAGTGGCCTAGGCTGAACATCCCTTTGTAACTCAAAGGCTTTGCTTATTCAGTCCCACAGATGCAGCATGGCAACAGGGATGTGACATATTGCTTATTTAAGGGCATGTGCCAGAAATCGTGAAGTGCAGATCAAGCCTTCTGAAAGAAAATCAGACCAATTAGAATCTTGTCTCATGTTTTTAATTAACTTAAAACTCAGTCTTTTATTTCTAGAAAGGAGTGCTTGTGGGAATGGAGGTACTTGGATACCAAATCATCTTCCAAACCATTTGGAATTCATCCTGATAAGAGTGGTTTTTGACTGAGCTTTGTTTTCAGCTAAATTCTAATGCAAGATGCCAAGCAAGACAAATGTGTATGAACTGAAAAGAAAGAGGAAAATCCTACTGGTTTCTGATAGCTGTGTATTGAGCCAGTCAGTCCAGCTACTACAATATCTGAACATCTCAGTCTTTAATGTGAGTCCCTTCAAAACTTCTACATAGCTAAAATTTCTTTTAAAGGTCAAAATCAACTTCTTAGAAGCCACTTAGAATGTGGAACCCATTTCTAAGAAGAGTTTACATGCATATAACAGGTGAAGATATATTGCAATATGCTGGGGTTTTTCTGATTTTTTAGTTTATAAAATATATTTTTCCCAGGCTTACAACCAGCACAAAATCAAATATAAAATTCACCTAATAAGCTGATAAAAAGCAGAACATCATCCATGACACTTCAGTCTGCCAGTTCTTAAATTTTTCACCCACTTATGCTGTTCTCAATACATCTTTTTGCCTAGGGAAAAACACAAGATTTATAATGTACCAGGAAAGAAAAAAATCAAATTCTTACCACACAAAGGTGAAAGCTCCAAGTAAAAGGATCATCTCCCAACATATTCTTGTCCATGTTTATTTTAGTCTAATCTACTCAGATTTTGTATATTTTTAGAGTATCTTCATCATCATAGTATTTGATCATTACCTCCTACAGACCACATATGGAAAGAAATACTCTGGTATACGGCTGGTAGGAATATTTGTTCGGGAACAAATGGGAGTCCAAAAGGAATAAGCCTGGATGGCTAATGATGTCTTTAATACTTGCAAGCATTTGCTTGAGATGCAGCAAGTTCTGATCTTGCTTCAGGAAGATCCACACCCGAAGCCTGAGTGCTGCTGGATAATAAATGAGGAGCAGAATGCACCCACATTTTTCAGTTCCTCTAAAGCTATAGTGGAAAGTTGTAGCTGATCTGTGCTGTCTTGGGATGGCTGGGTGGGGCAGAGTCAGGCAGGGAGATGGGCAGCTCAGGTGATGCAAACCCCCTTCACTTGTGTATTTGATAAAGGGAGCACAGGGAGCATCTGTGCCTTGGCTGTGGGAGTGCCTGTGAGGCAGCTCTGAGGATGCTCAGTCCCACTCACAGAATGAGCTGCATGGAGCAGTTGTGTCCAGTTAGGATAGGGGGAGAGAGGTGCCATACAAATCCATGGGAACACCATGGAATAATTTTTAGGCCCAGCACATTGCTGGCATGCAATTACTGAGTGAATGTATCCTCCTGGAGTGAGCGTATCCTGCCTTTTCAAAAGGCTGCACAGGGCTGGGAAAGAAACAGCCCTATCCAGTCATTTCCTTAATGAAACCTGAAAAAAAGATGAAGTTGGACTCTCTAATGCCATGCTGACAAGTGATATAATATTCTTATTCATCTTCTAATCCTATTCTTTCAGGTGTCTAATTTGGTGCTTCCCCTATTAACTTTCTCATTTCTTCCTGTGCGGTACATGAGAGGTCACCGTAGCTCTTGTCATAATATTTCCAGTTTACAGGAGGGCAGAGGGAGCAGAAAGTAACTACAAGGTAGCTCTGAATCTTTCATCTTCATTTCTAAATCCTGTAATTTCTTTAAAGTACATACTCTCCTTCTTTCTTACCATCAGAATCAAGAACTTATTTGAATGTCAAACAGGGCTTTAATGAATCCCATAAGATAATCATAGCAGCAGCTGTCCAAGTTAGTTTCTTTAAAAAATTCTGTATGATTTCACTTATGTTTTTAAGTGCTAACTCGAGAGTTTGCCTTTTTCTTCCTCTCACACATCCCTTTGAAAACAGGGACGTTAATTTACTGGTTAATGCCTTTTAAGTGCTTCTTCACCTAAGATACTGAACACAGCTCCTCAAATGTGCCGGCTGAATTGGAGCACATACCACTGAGGAGAGAGGCACTCAAGTAGCTGATATTGCAGTCATGACATTGTTGATATAAATATTTAGAAATGCCTTGATATAACAGCTAGAGTTCAGCAAAGGTTGGCACCTCTAGAATGGTGATTACTAAATATTTTTATGCTTTACTAACTTGGTTCAGTGAGGCCTAAAGGGTTTATTGCCCTCCTCTGAGGGAGCACTGAGCATATGCAGGGTTTTACCCTTTAAAAGTCTCTCCTACAAAGAAAGGCAGATGACAGTAAATTGAAGTTCTGTTGACTTTTCTTCTAACATCTGGGTGTCTTGTGCATCACTAGCAGATGCTTATGCCTTCCTTTGGGCACAGAAGAAGTCTGAGGGTATTCTAAATTTGAATCACTTTATTCACACATACATCCCAGTCCCAAACTGAGGATGTACAGCCAGCATGTAAGGCAGTTTCTTCATGTAGGAGTCCTAGCCCAACATCTCTGTCTGGTTCCCAAGTGACAACTCTTAACACCAGAATTACTTTAACAAGAAGCAAGGCAGACAGCCAGTTTCCAGGCTGTTCACATTGCCTCCTCTTCTTCTGAGCCTGCCAAGGTACAAAGTCCTTGCATAACCTAAACACTGAACAGCAAGATACCAGCTCTCTCTAAGAGATGAAAACCTGCTTGCACACTGTAAAGGTAACATTAGAAGACTTTGTAGTGATGCTGCGTGGTGATGCTCCCCATGACAATGTGCCTGCTTATCTGTTAACAGAAAAGGTACCTGCAAAGCTTTAGCACTTCATTTCTGGCCAGTGTTTCTGCAGTTGGGCTCTTATCCTACTTATTTTTTTCTGCAAAACAAGTAGGAATCAGCTTTCTCATAGTGCACTGATACTGTTACAACTTATGTTTAAAAATTTTTCAGTGTGTTTAGTGACAAGTTTGTTCTCAACAATTTTAATTCCCAGCCTGATCAATTACACAAATGGGCACATTTTTACTTCATGGGGACATTTTGTACTTAATTTTGCTTCAGTTTTGCATCAGTTACTGGGGCTTCATTCCTGATGTCTTGTAGGGCATCCCTCAAGAGTGCTGTGTTTCACACATGCTTTTCTCAGAAGAGAAGAAGAATTTAGGTTTTTTCTAGTAGCTCAGAGCTGGCTGTCTCTAGTCCTACTTCACCTTTTCCCTTCAATTGTTTCAGATTTGCAAGTAAGATGCCACTAGTAACATAGGAAGGCTGCAGTCACTTCCAGCTTCTCCTCAGCACTGCCTACAGACTGATGCAAATTGGCACATTTAAAGCCCAGGCAGACAGCAGCTGTGTAATCCAGTGGCATTTCCTTCTAAAATTTTCTGCACAGAAGAGGAGCTTGAAAGGAAGTAACAGTTTGGGGAGAAATCCAATTCCAGCCCCAGAGGCAGTGCTACACTAAGCAGTAAATCTTCTTGTCTGTGTCTACAGAAAGAATAAAGCACTCCTGGCTTGCTGGCTCAGTCTCTGCAGCCAGGGAGGAGCCTGCAGACTTGCTGCCCCACTCTTCTGTATCAGAAACCTATTTGACCATGCTGCAATTCCCTGTCACTGCATGCTCCAGGTTTTCTTTTCCACAGAAACCGGGATGCTGCCAATGAAGGAGGATGGGAGAGATGCTGCGTACCTTATTTCAACCTGACATGGCTTGAGGACATGAGCAGAAAACAATACCAGAGCCAGACACGGCTCTTTTTTTTTTTTTTTTTTTTAGCTTGCTAGGTATCCAATAGTTTCAGGCAAGTCAGACAGTGTCTGATGTGAAAAACAAGCTCAAAAAATCTGGAAGCATCTAATTCATGCAGAAACGTACCTACTGAACTGGGGGGAAATAGAGACCTGAAGCTAGTCAGTGCTGTAAAGTCACAGACAGTTACACAGCTTCAAGGTAGCAATGTCTCCTGTCTAATTCCAGCACAATCTGTCTCTCGGCTTTGAAAAAGGCAGCGTGAGCAAGGAGTCGTTCAGCAGCAGAAAACACCGGCATCTATTGTGCCTGCACACCAGTACTGGAAGGATGATTTCTGCATGATTTCATTCCTGAGATCCCACTGGGGGTTTTTTGCTATTCCTTTTTAGTAAGAATAGGCCTGCTTCTAAATTTCCCATTAAAACCATGGTTTTGATCAAAAATGCCGTTTCTGCCACATGAGCAACTCTAATGCACTAACAACTCTTTCATCAGGAGATGCAAAAGAAAGTCTTGCTTTTAGGGTTGCCTAACCTGAGCTTACTGACCTTCAGCCTGTTGAGCTAACCCAAAAGGTTGAAGGCTGAATTGCTTCCCTGCAAGGCCAGCAGGGAGCTGCCCCTGCCATCCTCCAGTCTCTCCATCCCAACGACTGATCCAACAGCAAAACATGCTTTTCTGGCTCAGCTGAGTCAAGGAGATTGCTGTAGGTGGTGCGTGGCAGTGACATTTTAGGAGAAGGAGTCCAACGTAGGAGGCCAGACCAGAGAGGAGACACAGAAACCCAGGCTGCAGCTCTCAGGAGACGCGGTTTCCCTGCGCAGCGAGATGTAATTTAACTTTGAGCTGACTCAAAATAAAAGGCTGAAGGATTTTTCTCTCCCACCTCCCTTTTACATCACATGGGTATTTTTCTCTTTACCAGTATTTTCAGGCTTTCAGTTCCTCTACCCAGCTACAGCCTGTTCTGCTTCTGGGAAAAATTTGGGGAAAGGAACTGCAAATAGAAAATATGTCTCCTTGTTTCTATCCACCTCTTCCCTCACGTGCTTTGGTAAAAAACAAGTGTAGATCTTATATCTCTTCTTTTTAAAGTCCAGATTGCTTCCCTTAATGCTTTCTTTAGTGGTTTCAGCTACACTTTTTTCTTCAAGAAGAAATAAACCACATTTAAAAGTCACAAATTGTGACTTCCATTTTGTTAAAAAGGCTGGGCTCCTTCCAGGTTTAGAAATACACTTAAATCTGCCAAGTTTTGTCAAACATTACCTTCCTTTAACAAGAAATATTCCTACTTTTTGGATTAAAGAGAAGGAGGAGAAGCATCCATTCAAGTTCCTTTTATAAGAGGGAACGTTCTGTATTTTCTTGGGAGCAGACATGGGGGAGGAGGAGTATGGAAAGAAAAAATAAAAAAGAAAAGAGCAGACAGAAATACCCAGCTGAGGGCCAATCTGAGTTTATAATTGGTATCAGATTCTGCCGATCTTACTCATGTAGTGCAATTCCTATTGATTTCTGGAGGTTCCTCACAGGGTAAGCTAATGTTTAACATAAATAAGGGTTACTGAATCTTGTCCTTGAGAAGTAGGGGTCAGGAAACTGTTATCAGTTGAGCTGCTCTATTCCTGACTGGCAAGACTGCTCAATACAGGGTTAATTAACTGATTCCTTAAAGTGGCAGTGTTGTGGAGGAGCATGATCATTACCATTTATATTCATTCTAATATGATGTATTCCAACTCCCTCTCCATCATGTCTTGCTGAGAGCGGTCTGGTGAAGGAGAATGACAAGTCTTTGCAAAATGATCTTGAATTCTGCCAGATACTCATAGTTTAAGTTGTCTGGCAGTGCAAGATCAGATACAGTGTGAAAGGCAATAATGCACACATTTTTTATTCCAGACTATTTTCTAAGCTTGTGTGATACAAACCCCCATCATTGCTGCTTGCTCACTTTTTATGTCAACATTTGCTACCTATCCCACTCCAATGTGCAGGAAAGAAACTTCGATTTGAATTCTACCAAGATGCCATGCATCTTAATAACATTCTGGAGTGATTGGAGTCTGGATTCTGGGGCTGGATGCAGACAGGGGCTACAGCTGTGGTCTCTGAAGGGACCTGGCCACTCTGTCCATGTATCCTTTCCCTGTGTCTTGCAGTGCTTGAAGGTACTAATTTGTTCACATTTCCCTCTGTTCATTAATGCATTCTGTCTTTAAAAATTCAGTTTTTTAAAACAGTAATGTGTGTTGTCTAGTTGAAAGATTAATTGCAAGGAGGGGTTTGAGGTGGGAAGGCTTTTCCGCAGAGGTTCCACATGTTGTCAGCTAGTCACTCTTCATGGTGGTTTCCAGCAGGTCCCCTAGCTTTTGGAAGTGACATTCAGTCTGACACGTGCCAGCCACGCAATCTACCAAGCCCTGCAAAGTGCAAATATTAATGTAAATGCATATTAAGTTACTGCGTGTTAGCTCTTAGCTGAAACAGAGAGTGGGGGTTCTAGCAGAGGCAAACAAATAGCATTGATTTACACTGGCTTGAGGTTTTGGCCCATTACCGTCTCCTTTCACCCTTCTTAGAGGAGCTGCAAATTAGATAAAGGCTTTTCCTGGACCATGGCAAGTAATGGTATGTTTAGGCTGACTAGCAGTAAAGTTGGGGAATCTTTCTCAAAAATCTTTCTGCTGGATAGCTGATTCCTCAGGTAAGAGCTACTTATTTAGTTACATCCTCCATCCTAGTCCTGCCCCTCAGATACGTCTTCCTTCTCAGCTGTCCCTCTGAAATCCAAGTGGATTTTGAAGAACAGCTCTGATGATCCAGGATATCTGTGTGTCTGATCAGTCTGTCTTTTGGAGGAGGTCCTGGACCAGCTGCACCGTGCTGAGCAGAGCAAGGGCCCTGGCAGCACCTCACTCCCAGCCTGCCTGCATGGAGAAGGGGCAAAAGCCACTCCAACACTTTCTGAAAAGCTCTAGTGTTACTGCACAAGTGCAAAACAAAGCCAAGCATGTGAAATAACACAGATGCTTCCAGAAAATATCAACCTTCCTGCTCAAAGGGCGTGTACTTGTTCTGTGCCCGTGGTGTGCTGGGGTAAGGGCCATGTGCTGAGCACCCTGCGTGCTGTGGCCACCCCAGCAGCTCCCGAGTGTCCCCTGCAGTACTGCTGATGTTGTTCTGGGGGTTTTATCTGCTTAAAAAGCTGATTTTGTTTGTAGCATAATTTGATGGCAGTTTTCTTGGGCGTTTTTTGCCTCTCTAATAAGTATGCTGTGAGTACATCTGCAAGCATTCATATGTTAAGATAAAATTACTGGTGGTGCTCATCTCCCCCTGTGCTACTGCTGCTACCTCCAGTGAATGCTTGTGTGCCTGCATGCTCATGTACAGACAGATGCATGTGCACAGCACCTGATCCTGCTTCTTAATTATTTTTAGCCCAATTCCCAGAGTTGTTCTGCTGCCTGCTGATGAATGGGAAATTCTAGTAGTGCTGTTTCATTTCACTGGCCTCTCAAGTGTAGAAATTATGGTAAATTTGAGAACAAGTGAGATTAGATTGATAGTTACCCCTCCTCCTTTAATTAGCCAACCATGGGATCTGTGGAGATAAGGGAGGGGAATAAGAATTTACCATGGTGACAGTGCTGGAGGTTCTTTCTTTTCTGTCCTTTCTTGCCTGTCTGTTCTCACTGACAGTAGCCCCTTTCGTGATGTGGGGTTTATTTACAACTGCCCTGGCTGTGCTACATCAATGGTTTCCCTGACCTTGGCTCAGTGATTATGCAACAGAGCATTGTAAATTATCTTGTCACCAGAATCTCTATTTAGGCAAGTATAATCACTTCCTTGTAAGATCCCAGGCCTGGTGTACAGAAACAAAAAAATCTACGGCATAATAATGAGTGCAGCGCACTGTTAGGGCTGAAAAAGCCCCTCTGCCATATGGAAAACTACCACGTACTTGTGCTGGGAACCTGAACGTCAGGAATTTGTGCAGAGTGCTTAGCAATCTTCGGCCAAAAGGTGTAAATTACTATCTGTAGCTGCCCGATAAAATGCAGCATGCCCCGTCCTTTCTTTGACGCAGCACGGAGCCTCTCTGTGCCTCGCTGCGGTGACACTTGGCAGTGCTGTCATCCCTCCCTGGCAGTGCTTCTGCAGGCTCCATATTGCGGGGTGCCTTCTTCGCCTTATTGGCTCTCTGATCAATGTGACTTGCAGCCTGGTTTTTCCACACCCATGGCAATAAAACATGTAATGCTGGCTCTTTCCGATGCATCAGAGGGGCGGGGCGGAGCGATCGCATTCTGCTTGCTCCTGGCAAATCCCATTATGGAGATGAGGTATCAAGTGGCCGCGTGGCTGCAGGTGGGTATGTGCACACATGTGCATACTGATTCCTTCAAGGAAATGTATCCTCGCTTGGCTTTGCCAGCTGGGCTGCAGGAGATGCGGGAGCGATGGGCTCTGACAGGGATGGCTGTGTCCAGCGAGCTCAAGTCAATTTCAGATGCAGCATAGCTGCTAATGCCAAACCTGTTCTTGTGTTTGTTTCGCTTCAGCTGAGAATTACACCTTCCCTTCTCGTATCTCGGAATGATGGGAAATGTCCCTCCCATGAAACACCCCTTCAGTATATCTCTAGACCAACTCATCGGCAACTTCTCATTTCTCTCTCCAAAACCTTGAATGTAAAACCTTGGGCTGCTGAATTATTATTACTGTATCTGAGGGAATCACACTATCTTGTTCTAACTCCAAAGACTGTACAATTAGTCCTCCAGAACAATACCTTCTCCTCTCCCTCTCCATAGTAACAGAGGAACTGTTATTTTTGTATATTTGTTAGGAATGTAGTTAGCATTCACTGAATAAACTCAGAAAGCAATATTTCACATAGAATAATTATGAATATGTATTTACTTGAATAAGCTGTTGATTTTGCATGAATTCTGCACACTGTTTCTTAGGCAAATATGCTAATGATTGATGTGTGAAAATTTACTTTATTTTGGGCTTGTCAGACTAACTAACACAGTGATCCAAATCCAGAAAATTATTTCCTTACGGCTAAGGAACCATAACAATTACAGGAGTATTCCAGGGAAGTTGATTACTAATACATCAAACCCTTCTCTATGGATATGATGATTTTGCAGCAATATTTCAAAACAAAATTTACTTTGCTGCTGTCTCTTGGCATTGGTATTCAATCAAGTCCTTGTGGCTGTATCAGCTGCACCAGGAGACCAATTAGATTAGAATCCTTTCACATGGTCTCTGTGACAAAACCTGTGGACAACACCATGGGCACTGAAAGGGGCAGTGCCAGAGGGCCACGGCCATCTCAGCAGGCACTGGGGAGCAGTGGGTGTTGTTTACCTGAACTTCAACAAGGCTTTTGACAGCCTCCTGTAGTATCCTGGGTGCTGGAGACAAGAGGACTGAGCAGGAGGGTAAGATGAGTGGAAAATTGGCTGGACTGCAGGGCTCCAGGTATTCCATGCAGCAGGTCAGAGCTGAAATAGTGACTGGTTACTGGTGGTGCTCCTCGGGGGTTACTACAGGGTCTGATGTTATTTAATGCCTTCATTAAAGCTGGACAATGGAGTGGGATGGAACCTCTCCGAGTTCTCTGATGACCCAAAACTGTTGGAAGAGTCAATGCACTGAAGGGCAGGGAGGCATTGAAGAGGGATGACAACTGGCTGGAGAAATGGGCTGACAAAAACTTTATGAAGTTCAACAAAGGCAAATGCAAAGTCCTGCACCCAGTAAGGAATAATGTCCTGGAACAGCACAGGCTGGGCTTGCTAGAAAGCAGCTTTCAAGGCAAGACCCAGGGGTCCTGGTAGACAACAAGCTGGTGCTGAGGCACTGGCTCAGGTTGCCCAGAGCCATTGTGGATGCCCCATCCCTGGAAGTGTTCAAGGCCAGGCTGGATGATACTTTGAGCAACCTGGTCTAATGGAAGATGTCCCTGCCCATGGTGAGGGACTGGAATGATGTGATCTTTAAGATCCTTTCCAAGTCAAGCCGTGGTGTGATTCTATACTGGGTCAAGTTCAGCAAAAAACGCCAGGATGCTCAGGGTGCTAGAGCATATGGAGTAGAAGGACAGGTGGAGAAAGCTGATTGTTCATCTGGAGAAGAGATGGCTCAGGAAGTGTCTTCTTGCTCTCTGTAGCTACCTAATAAATGGTTATAGACAAGATGGAGCCAGACTCTGCTTGGGGGTGCACAGTGAAAGGCAAGGAGCAGTGAATGCCAACTGCAGCAAGATGAATCCCATTAGATATATGGAGAAAAGCTTCACGAAGAAGATGATCAAGCACTAGAACAAGTGCTCAGAGAGGTTGTAAGCTCTCCATTCTTGGATATACTCAAAACCTATCTGGATAAGGCCCTGAGTACCCCCATGTCACTTCAAAGCTGAGCCTATTTTGAGCAGGAGTATGGACCAGACATGAAAGCTCCTTTCCAGCTTATTTTATGGAGAGTTTATGGTGAAAACTTCTAGTGGATTTTGCACTTGGAAAACTACTCCTTTTATCTGTATTTTGGATATCTTTCATGTCACAGTAAATTTCACCAGAAAGGCATCCAAAGAATGGGAGTTTTGCCAAAGAAAATGAGTGCTGAGACTAATTTGTATCATGACAGTCTGGCTATGAATTTATAATTGTGTCACTCTAAGCCCTGACTGGTTCCATACCTACGGTTCTCTGTAGCCGAACATTAATCACCAGCTGCTAGGGATGAAAACCTTCCGGAGCTTTCCTCCCCAAGTTGTGGGGGATGTAAGCTCTGCCCTTCAGTGGGCAGCCACAGTCCCTGGCTCTGTGTTTCCAGCCTGCCTGCCTGCACTGAGCAGCCTGTGCAACCCCACGTAGGTCTGGAGATCTGTGACTGCTCTTCAGAGCCAAACGTGCAGCCTGAGTGTCTCCCACATCAGTTGTGTGTGGAGAACTATGCAGAGAACTTCCCAGCTGTCCCGAGTGTTAGTCATTGGGAATTGTGTTGTTAATGTAAATGACACCAAGATTTCACAGTTCCCTTCCCTTACACATGTGCATTCAAATCCTAGAGGCAACGTTTAATGCAAAAATAAATAAGCAGGTTTGCACAAAACTACTGGAGGGGTTTTTTTGGTGCTTTTCTTTTTGAAATGTGAATGGGACTGCTTGCAAACTGAATTTAATTTTTCAGTCCTGATGATGAACCTGAAACAACCATCTTGAGGTGAGTTTGTATCTGGAGGACCATGCTTTGCACTTTGCTCGGCCGTTTCAGTGGCAGGGCACCTATTCTTCTAATTCTCTGGCTGATGTGCTCAATGAAGCATACACAGAGAAGTCCTCCAAATTGTTTAATAAGCTTTCTTAAGCCCACAAAGATCATTTTAATCTCTGTTTGTATGGCAAACTAATATGTAAGAGGAATTAAACTAGTGGGTAGCTCCATGTTACAAGACTTTTTAGCACTGCTCTATTAGTGTGACTGATTGAGTACAAGATGTGTTGCTTGCCATTTCCTGGAATAAAAAAATGAGCTGTTGAGTCTTAATGTGCTATTCCAATTATGGTTATAAAATACTGAATCAAGTCTTTCTTTAAAAAAAAAGAGAACCATTTGGAATTAAACAGTTCGACAGAATTAATAATGATTCCAGATGGGCCTGTATTTGGCACTAAGAAGTGTGTGAAAGGAAACATTTTCAACCAGAAGCTTGAATGATTTATAAGAGTTCTTGAGAGATTTTTCACTAGTAAAGATGCCCTTTCAACCTCTGCACATTTGGAGCTAACAAAGGAAGTGACACTCAGTGAGTGAAAATCTTGGCATTGGTGAAAAACACACATATGTTCACAAGCAGAAGTGCCTGAAATAGCACAATTAGCAAAGCCAGGTTCTTGACACACTCTCAGCTCCTTGTTTCCCTATGAGTAGAAGAGGAAGAGCAGCAGTTCCTCACCTTGAAAAGGTACTGAAAATAGGAGATCTTTTGTGTCTGTGGGGTAAATAGATACCATGGTACTGATAGCTGTAGCAATATGGTGGGAATAAAAGCAGCTTCTGCTTGCAAGTTAAACCTTTTCTTGGGTCTGAGAGAGACAAGACACTGGGCCAAAAAGAGAGAGGCCTATGTTTGATGACAATTATTTTAGTATCTAATGTTGGGCAGACTTGGGACTACTGGAAGAAGCATAAGGCAGATTTACAAGCTCTTATCCAAAAATGAACACTAATGAACTGTCTCCCTCTTCCATAGCATCCCTATTATAACCACAAAGTATTTTGCAGACATTTAACTTTCTTAAATGCAAGTTAGCAGTTGGAATTAGTGAAAAAGTTAGCATTGTGTGGTCAATCAACCACTTTACTGGTCACCATGATTCATGGATTATATTAAATGGAGGAACAAGGAAACAGATTACTCACACTTCATGTCCTACATCAAATCAATTATTAATAGACAGCTGGGTATCTGACTGCCTTGTACTCTGTTATGAACTTGTGGGAATGATGAGCAGCAAAGCAGAAGTTAATAGACTGCCCCAAACCACTTTTTTACCAATTACAGCGTTAGCCTGGTGTCAGTTAATGGAAATTACTGAACTTCGCATCCTGCCTCTTCTGTGATTTACAACCCAGTCCTTGATCAAGACTTTAGGGAGGATGTCTTCTGCAGGGGGAGTGGAAACGACAACATATGGCTTCTGTCTCGTATTACATCCATTTGTAACCTGCAGATTTAACTTCTTTTATTCCTGTAAAGCCTGAGAGGCATCCCCTCCTCCCTCCGCCCCGGTGCAGCTAGATCCCAATGCCACAGGATCTCTCCTTGCCAAATTCCTCCCTTTTTATTCTGATGTCCCTTTCCTTTATTTCACCACTTTAACACTTTCTGTCTGCTAATGCCAGTCTTTCTTTGCACATATGACTGCCCAATTATTCATAATTTCTGGGCCCAGGTTCAACAAGTCTGTTTGGAGATGATAGTTGCTTTGCACACACAACTTCCCTTCATATTGGTGGTCCCAAGGCTTGTATCAGGCTCCTTTTTAATGAATAAATGGCATTCTTATTTACCTGGTTTAAAATGTTAAAAAATTATTCCACACACAAGTGATTGGATTCCATTTCTTCCTAGGGCCATTATGTGCTGACAGTCACGTGGCTTTATCCTGTGAGTGTCATGATCCTTATTATAATTTAAAGGCAGAAGTAATGTGATCAGGAATTTCATTCACTAACTCCAATTGTTGAAAATAACCAAGAATTAGCCTTTAATGTTTCAATTTTAATTGCATCTTAGTAGTTAAGCAGTATATCTCTACCTTCTGTTAAGTCTAAACTTAAGGAACATCGAAACTGGTCCTTTCACTTCCTGAATTTTCCAGGCCTTCTGTTCTTTCACCTTTACCACTGCATGACCTTGGGAAAAAACAAAATAAACCCAAACCTTGCAGCCTGCATGTTGGATGTAGGAGAGTGCCCGTGTTGTCCATGTACTCTGTGCTCTGCAGGTTGTGCTCCCTGTTCTCTTCTGCTTCAGGTGCTGTGAGCACAGGCACAGCTTCTCCTTCATCCTCACCATGAATTTATCCCTTCTAAAGGGGTTCAAAAGGTTGCTCAGTTCCTTCTAGTTCTTGCTTTGTGCTCTTTTGCTAACAAGATTGGTAGAGAATATGATCATGTGCTTTTTCTTCTCTCTGCCTTATTCAGCAGCCTCTGTGGCGTGAAATGTATCGTGTTGTCCACAGCTCTATAACTTTTCCATTCATCCAGTATGTTCAGATGAATCTGACTTTCTGGTGTTTAAACCAAAACTCATCCAAGCAGATGGAAAAATTTCTAATTCCCTCAGTTTCTGGGCCTCATAAACTTGGCTTGTCTCTGCAAGTCCTTGCACCTTTTGTATAATTATTTATAACTTTGCAAAGTCGTTCAGAAGTTTTCTAAATGTTGCCCAAATGAAATATCAGGACATCACACCCCCTCTGTGAAGCTGTAGATGAGCTGGAAAACTCAGAAAATTTGTTCTGCTGAATAAAAGAATACTAAAGATTTGGAATTAATGTTGGGCTTAGGCAGGCAGAGCAAAGCACCAGCAACTCTGCCTAGGAAATGTAGGGAGAAAAGCCAAACCTCATAAACATTTCCTTTCAAGGAAAATAGGTTTTGAAACAATGTAAATAAAGACGTTACCAAAATAATGTTTTTCTTCTAGGACAGCACCATCCAGAAAGGATGTTTTTTTCCATTTAGGAAATAAAGAAGTCTGTGAAAAACTATCAAAATCTATCTGAAGCAAAGCAATCTGGACAAGAATAGGAACAATCAAATTAAAATTAACCTTATTTTTTTAGGATAGTAGGAGCTGTCTGTGGGTTTTTGTTTCATTGTTTTTGTGGTGGGGTTTTTGCTTTGCAGGTCTCATTTTCTGAGGAAAGATCAACAGAATTTTCAACCTATGCTTTTGTACATGTTTCTGTAAAGTAGCAGATGCTAACGCTAGCATTTATTCGCAAAAACAACTCCAGATTTGAATGAGCCACTAGGAAAAATACAACCTTGCTGCTGCTCCTTGCTAAGAGACAGCCTTCCTGCCTTTTTCCTGACCCAGCCCACAATAAAGGCATGAGTTGGGACTTGAATCCTGCAAGACCCTGTGGCAGGCTGGATTATTCACTTACTGATAGCTGTGTTGCAGTAGTGTGACACGAGCTTCAGGTCTGCACCTGCATGGCATTACTTAATTTTTGGGATATATGCTCCTGTCCTTCACAACCCCTTTCAGTTATGCATGAGAGGCTTCTAGCCATTCCCTACTGATTGGGAAAGTAGAGGGCAGTTCCCAGCCCATTCCTTGGTCTCTAATAAATCCTTCCTGCCCCAGTGGCAGGATCCCAGGGAGGAAAAATTAAAATGAGGGAAAAGGCTGTACTTCTAATGCAGATCCTGTGTCATTAAATGACTACCTGGGCTTGCAGGCGCACAACACCTGTGGGAAAGGAAAAGCTACAAACGGGAAGTGATTGTTTATAGGTACGATTTTTCGTCTTAAAAACACAAATTTGCAGCAGAACCACACGTACCGGAAAAAGGCGTTTGAATGAACTGGCAGATTCTAAAGCCCACTAGAAAGTGAAGCTCACTTCTGCTTTCCCAGTTGCCTAGGTGATTAACATGAGACAAACACAGTTCTTCCTATGGTTAGTCTTCAATCCTTAAGACAAAGAGTTTTTTGGCTTTGTGTTGCAAGATGTGAAGGTGTTTCAACAGCCGGATTTCGCCAGAGCTGTGCCCTCCTCCTGTCCCTTTGCTTGTATGGCATTTCTGCTGTGAAGGTCACCTTACAGTCACCATCTGGGCACCCTCTCTTAGGGCCAGGAGGGGACACTGTCCCTGGGGGCAGCCAAGTTCAGCGGGTGTGTGCCTGTGTGTAAAGCTTCCAGGAGTTAAAAATACCGAGCCACACACGCAATTATCTTTAGTGCCATTAACACCCTGTAAGCACCAGAGTGGCAAAGAGTGGCTGGCCATGAGAAAGAGCAGATTGCTGGGCTGGAAATCAGAACACCAAACCATGCAACTCTGAGCTCGTCAACTGATTTCTAATCCTCCTGCTATTCTTCCTCTGCCGTCTCTGTTTGGAGAGCAGGTCCTTTGTGACAGGGATGGCTCTCCGTGGGTGTTTGTACAGTGCACGGCACAATAGGCCCCGATCCCCATGGATGGCTCCCAAATACAGCCTTCAGACGAGGCTTCTGGTACAGAAATTACCCTGTGTGATGGTTCAGAAAACCCGGTTCTGCTGCGTTTTTCCTTCTCCTTTCTAAGGATTTCAGGCTGCTCGTAAAGAAACATCAACACAAGACATAGAAATGCTGCTGCCCTTCCGTGACAGATCAGGGAAGAGAACTACAAAAATGTGGAAAGAGTTTCTCTGGCTTATATAACAAACAGGCTTTTTTCCCCCCTCTCTTCCCCAGTTCAGTACTACAAAGAGGCAAAACCTTTTTCAAAACAAAAAATTCCCTGCATGTCTTCAAGGTTTTGCCTCCTGCTTCCTCTCCCTCTTCCTGGGCTGGTAGAAGCTGCCACATCTGCAAATATGTGCTTCCTTTAATGTCTTCACTTTCTTCCATGATTCTCTGCTGACCTCTGGAAGCTCTCCAGGGATTACTGGAGCAAATTTCAGCTGGGGAAAAATGGTCTCTTCTTTGCAGAGGCAGCCACTGAACATGTGTGTTATGCCTAATCCATGCTGAGGTTATAAACACCTGCATCCACCTAGCCCTATTTACCCACAAATTAGGATTTTTTTTTTTTTTTTGTGAGATAGGAATTTTTTGTGAGGCTTGAACATCCACAGATTGATAGTAATTGGATTTAATTTTTTTTTTAATTGGGAAGCAAAAGCAACATCATCACCCTTCATTTAACCTCTCAGCTCCATGGCGGAGGAGACAAAATGGAACAGGATCTATTCTAAAGATGGGCAAATAGAGGTGAGGGATTACAGTACAATTTGTCTGGCTCCTACGGAATTCAGAGGTGAGGCTGGAGGGATTAAGCCGGTGGTGCTTGGGCTAAAGCAGCCCATCACCTGCTTGCTATCCAGGAGGGGAAACCATTTCCTTCGGGCCAAAAACTTTCCATTACGCTGCAGGGCAAAACGGAGAGCTGCCTTTTCCATCCTGTGTGTTGTGCGTGAATTTGAAGCTGCTTCAAAAACGGAGTTTAAAAAAAAAAAAGAAGAAAGGAGAAGAAGTTATTTCAGACATGTTTCCTGGGTTGTTGTTTGTGTTTGATGTTTTCAGCTGAAGCCAAGTGGAACGAAGCAAATGCAGCCCTGGCTGCGGCGCTCTGTTTTCCTGGCTGGCAGGGACACCTAGTGGGTAGGACAACGTGCGCTGGTGCAGGCAGGGGAAAACACGCGGTCTTGACTCCCCACCAAGGGCAATATTTCATTTTCTGAGTCATGGTAGTGCCTAATTGATGCTCATGTTATCCTTTGGAATTAGCATGGAGTCGGGAGCAGTTTACAGCCAAACCTCCTTCAAGGAACAGTGAGTGTAATGTGAGAAGGTGATCCGAGCGGTGTTACCCAAACTACTGCTGACAGGAGCCGCTGCCAGCCTGGCTTTTGTGCAATTGATTCTTTTGAAGCCTGCTACAGTCATAATAACACCTACACGGGCTCTGTGTGAGAGCTGACTCGGTGGTGGCGTGATTCATCTCTGTCTGCAGTTACGCCTTTCATGGGGTGGTGCATCGGGGCCACTTTTATTCTCTTGCAGACACCTACAAAATGACATTTACTGCTGCTCACAGTGGGACAGCTTCGGCAGGAAAAAGCAGCAGGAAGCTTAAAAAGGAGAGGAAGGCAGTGTGACCATCTGCCTCCCCCAAAGCAGCAGGGCTGTTCGGAGTCAGGGCCAGGCCCAGCTCCCTCCTGCCTCCTCAGCGCTCACAGCACAGGTCGGGCTTTGCTGGCCCTGTCCCTCAAGCTGTTTACCAGATTGGATCCTTGATTGCATTCCCTTAACACATGTTTCTATGGGAAGAGGTTGTTGAGTAATTTCTTTGTTTCCATTGTGGGGCTGTGGACAACTTTTTTCCTGGCCTCTTCCCAAGCACCTGTCTGAGAGGGCTGGCATGCAGATGCTACATTCCAGATCGGTGGCAGCCCTAAAATCCTCCAGCCCGTGCCAGAAGCAGAGACATTACATGTGAGAGATTTCATGCAGGGAGAAAAACACCCCCCCTTTATATACATGGTAATTTTTGTTTGTTTTAGATTAATTTTCCTGTGCAAACTACAAAACGTAGAGGCTGGGAAGAAGCAGCCTCCTGCCACCACTCTGGGGATGTAGGCCCCAAAAAGATTCTTACCCTTAAAAATATAAGATGAACTGCAGCTTTTTGTTCAGAAACAGATCATCTAAATAGCAAGAAGCAGTTATGCTCTGGACATTTTGAAATCATCTTCTTCTGATCTAATTATGTGCTAGCAGTAAAACTGACACAGTTATGGTTATTAAGTACTTTTCCTTTTTTCCACCTTTTACCAGGAATTCTATCTTAGGATTAATAGGCACTTGCATCATTTCAGTCCAAAGTGCTGTATTAAGGAGCATCTACATCATCAGCAAATATTTTTATTGTGCTGACGCTGCGCACAAAGTGAAATGTGAAGGTACAGAGCTTTATTTTTTTCCTCTGGACTCTCAACATAATTTGAATAGCTTGTGCCTCATAAGTTCCTTCATTAAAGAAGATGTAATTCTCATTTAATGAAATTAATAAATCTGAAGGAAGGAGTAAAAATTACTTCTTTCTGACACAGCTGCACAGTTTTGTAGCAGGACCTGAATATCTGTATTCTAAGTACTGATGATGGGGAGAAACAGTGGAAAATATATTTAATAAGACTTTTGGCACTAATAACCTGAATTCATACATATAAGCTGGCAAAATGCAGTTTATGCAAAATTATGATTATCAGTGGGTATACAAATAGATGAAAAAACTCTCGAAGTATTATTGCCAATGACTCAGTGTCAAACTGGAAGGAAATTTCAAGAGAGCATTCCAAGCAGATGTGCAGAGATCTTCAGAACTGATTTTAGTCAATATTTTTATTAGTGATTTTCAGGATAAATATAGAGTACACTTATAAAATTTGCTCAGTCTGGCAGGCAGCATCAGAATGCGAAATGCTAAATTGAAGAGATGGTCTCAGATCAACAAGATGAAGTTCACTAATGACAAGTATGAAGTGCTACACTGCAGAGGGAGATATCAAATGCATAAATATTAATTGGGAAATAATCAGCTCAGCGTCAATATGAGAAAACGTTACTGTGTGTATAGTGGTTCATAAATTAAATATGACTCAACAATGTGATTATGCTGCAAAATTTGCTAATCCCACCTGGAGTTCTGTTAATAGACGTGTTGTATGTGGAAGAGGAGAGATCGTGCAGGCATCCTGCAGCTCCTTAATTGCAATCTGGTCACCCAAGTAGACCATGCTGCCCATCACCTCCCAGACCTTCCCTCTGCTCCCTCTCCAGGCCCTTTCCTCAGCCACAGCCATTCTTTGCTGCCTTCCTCTGTGAAGGATCCTTGACCTCTTCTTCCCTTTGGAAAACACTACCCAAACTCCTGCTGCCTCATGTTGTTTCTTCTCATGAAAATAAGTAACTGCTGATGCCAGGGGTGGTCTCCATATGAATCCTATAGGCACATCCTATATGGATCCCACACAGGCAATATGTGCTGGTCTTGCAGAGGTGCTGGCTCCTGGCAGCCGTGTTCTGACACATGGGAGCATCACTCAAACCAGGGCGAGGGTGTCACTTCCAGGTGCAGCTCCATTCAAAGAGGAAACAAAACACTTAAACAAAGAAGGAGACAGTCGCCTGAGAATTACCAGGGCAAGAGAAGAGCATGGAGGGAATTGGTTGCGTTTCATTGCATCGTTTTTTAATCCCAGCGAAATTTTTGAAGCTGTTTGGTTGTGGGAGTGGTTTTAAACTACTCAGGATTTAATGATACCCGGAACCATCCCCGTTGCACCGTGTGATGACCGAGGGAGCTGCCCCAGGGCTGTGACACTGTCACAGCCAGCAGTGACAAGGTTCAGAGCTTCTTCCATCACTTCTGCAGGCAGACCGGGACGGCGGGCAGGCTCCGACAGCTCTAGAAATCAGATCTGTGTCAGAAATCATAAACAGATCACCCAAAAACCTGGAGGGGGTGCGCGGCTGCTCCCAAAAGCCCGAGGCTGCCGCTAGATGGCAAACTTTAATTTTCAAATCCTGGCGCTGCCGAGGCTCGTGCCCGGGGCCGTGTGCGGCCAGGGATGGGGATGGGAGCCAGGTCCCAGCCCTGCACACACCCAGGGTCCGCCGGCATTCCGACTGCCCCGCTCCTTCTCGGCACCCGGCTCAAAGCTTTCCCTGGGAGCTTCTGCACAGTAAAGAGCCACGAGATGCTTTGCCAGGTGTCTGTCCCTCCGAAGCTGGGAACCAGGGCTCTCCTGCGGTTTTCCGCTGCGTGGAGACTCCTGGTGATGCTCCGAGCAAGGCCACGGGGGACAGAGGTCCAGGCGGTCACTCAGTCAGGCTCGGGGCTCTGCAGGACAGGTCTCACCAGCAGCTGGACACTCTCCAAAGACCCACCGTCCCTTCTCCTCCGGCCCTGGCTTTTCTCCCTCTCTTGGCCCCAGGCTGGCGCTGGGTGTTCTGGAGAACAGAGGTGTTTTTCAAGGCTCGGGACATTGTATAGGGTGGGAAAAAGCCTTTTCTGCAGTTCCCTCCCTGATGGTTATCTCGGAAAGCATTAGGAGGTAAGCTAAGAAAGCAGCTCTACTGAATCTGGTCTTCTCCGGATCTTTATCAATCCCTAAGGAAATAGGCACAAACTGAAAATTAGAGTTGTGCCAGCATTGCAGCAACCTCAGGTCTTGCCATATTGTGAGACGTACATAAAGCACGTAAAGTCTTACACATATTTTAGGAAAGCCTAAAAATTGTCTAAATCAATCTTAGTTTTCTTATGGACTTAATGAAAATATTCATCTTCCCCATCAGCCATGAGTGTTGCCTGATTTTAATTAGTTAAATTATCTCAGTGTGAAGAGATTCCTCAATGGGTACTGGGAAACTCTGACCCAAGTGTGAGATATGTGCTCCCCTGTATAGAAATAAACTGTTTGATCATGTTTCTCATAGCCCAGGTTTTAGACCAGGAGCTGACCTTATCAACAACGCTTCTAACATGGCAACTCCAAGATCCCTTTATGGGATAAATCACATTTCCTCCACAAATATAGTTCACTATTCTGTGTCACACTACCAGGAAAAGCATTTCTTCAGCACAGCAGATAGTGTTTTTGTGGCAAAGCACAGTGGTTAAAACAGCAGCTTCTGTGATCCTGAGAGCTCTGTAGGGTTCCATATGGTTTTCCTTGCATCTCTCCAGTCGTGGCAGTTCTTTTACATCTTTTAAAGCCTTACTTACTAAGTCATTCAATACCCATCACTTGTCCTCCACACACTACAACTCTTGCAGAATTTTGCAATGTGTTATGAAAAATAGGGCTCGCTTTTACTGACTCTTTTAAATTGCCTGGCATGAGTGCCATGTGAGCTGTATTCTTCATCTTCTATATTTTATTCTATCTTTTATTCTATCTTTTTCAGTTGTTTGGCCCTACATCCAGTGTCATTAGCTGAAAGCAAAATCAAAGCCATTCCTTCCAACTGATGAAGAGCTGTTTCCTCCCCATGGTATTCAGAGTCTCCATTTTGAAGCCCAAACTTCCCAAAGTGGGGAAGGGTCTCCCCTGACTCCACACAGCAGTGTTAATCACCTCATTTCACAAGTAATGTCCTGAAACAATGAGCTTTTTTTTACCACCAAAAGCAATATTTTCTGTCTAAAATTTAGATGTTGCAGCAAGGTGAGGAATTCAAAATACCCTTGGGCTGGGTAAGGGACTTCTGCCTCCATGCCTCTTGGTGCATCCCTTCCCCTGAGCCATGGACTGGTACAGCACATTCAGAAGAAGTCCCCTGCCTCCTATTTGCTTCCTGTGGGATTGGAATATGTAGTTCCTTTAGCTTTTTCTGCAAATGGCTGCCCAAACTCGTGTTTTCCAGATCACCAATAACAGGGTCAAACTGAGCCCAGGTACCTCCTTCTCCTTTTCCTTCTCCCTCCTCTCACCTTGGGAACCATAAGCTTCTTCCTGGGTTTTTTCTCTCCTTCTGGTGTCTTGTCAGGACTGGGAAGAGATATGTGATACCAGTGATGCTTCTGATTAATGTGGAATTCAGTTTTAGCTAACACAGAGCTAAGGCAAATAATGAAACATTTTTCAGAATCTGGTTTCCCTGATGGATTCTTGCATCAGTACCTTTCAGTAACAAGAATCCCAGGCAGGTGAAAAGATCAATTTAGGGTCAAATAACAAATAAGTAATACAGTGTCAGTTATTACTTACTGCAGGCATAGGCTGAAAACTATAAAGAAAGATTTTGTATTGCAATGTATATTCATTTTTAACTGAGAAGGGCTAGCTTTGGGTAGAGTGAGGCTGTATATCCTTCATTTTCTGAGTGGAGAAAACATCAGGTAGTTACATAAAGGCAGGGATTTAGTTTGTTTTACTTTATTAAGGTCTCATTCAGTGCTCTTGCCTGTAGTCAGGATGGACACGAAGGAGTAGCCCAGGACCTGCAGTAAACTGAAACACAACGCCCACACACTGTAACACTGGGGGAAAATTTTTATTGGGATGCTGTTAACACTTCTCTGACATCAAAAAAGCATTCCCTGTGTGTTTGGTGCAAGGGGTGAGCATTCCCACCCACTCAGTCAGGATCTCGCCAACATGAGGGACATGCCCTGAGGCTCTGAGCAGTCAAAAATGTCAAAGGGGGAGAAACATTTCGGACTGTCTTCTTACGTATGAGGAAGGAAGACAGATCACAAGCCAGTTTTCAAAACAAACTTCCATTTCAAAGTTAACTATACTCACCTTCTGTGTGAGGAGAAGGCAGCTGAAATGTAATCTGTCCGTGAGGAACTGCAACCTTGAAGAGCGTAGCTTGAACAGTGACAAAGTATCCAGCAAGGACTGGACCAAGTGGTACAAGCAGCTGGATGTCTGACAGCTCATCCATTATTGCTGAAAGCTGCCACTTGTGAGGGACAGGGAGGCTCACAGGGGCTCTGCTGCCTGAAGCAGCGGCTGGGGAAAGCCGCAGAAGTTTCCAGGAATTGCAGAGCTTTTGTGAAGGGGGCTGGTTACAACCTACTTCCCACTGGATAAACGTGTGGGAGGCAAAATCTGCCACCAATGGCACTGAGAGGTGTGTTATCCGAGGGCAGACATGGCCTGATGGCTATTCTGTTTTCCCCCAGGAATGCTAGTTCCACCACTGAGACTGAGGCTCTCTGGAAAACACATTCAGCTGTGGAGGGAGCCCAGGTGGCTTCCAGTGGCAGTGGATGCCTGGAGGTACTCCTTGCCCCTGGACAGGCCACCACGGTGACCGTGCTGTTCACTTCCCTTAACCGTAGGGCTTGTGGTAGGGCTTTGCCTTCCATATTTTGTTTTTAATGCCAGCACAGGCATTTAATAGTGCTCAATTGAACATTTGCATTCGTAGCTTGACGGAATTTTTTGAGTTCAAAATTATATTGTTTGCAATTTTTTCTCGAGTTTCTAACTAGTAACTTTTCTTGGATGTTGTGGTACAGCCTAGTTGCCTGCTGCCCTACATATTATGCAAACAAACACCTAGGGTAATATGAACCCAGACATATTAAAAAATATTAATGAGTGCTGGATGGAGAAAAGGGGAATAATTCTTTGGATTTTTCAAAATTTTATTGTCCTTTCTCAGAACAAAGCAATGTTTAAAGCCCGCAAAATATTTCGTGAAAGGGATTTAATTTTTCCATGCATTTTTCCTGACACATCTTAGACATGTTTCGATTTTCATTAACTATTTGATAGCAGATTCCTGAGGTAGTGGAGAAAAAAAAAAAGAAAACAAAAGAGTAATGTTGGTAATTGTTTTTCAAAGGGCTGTGTTAGCATTCCAACTGTTCCCTTTATGCAGTGGGGTAGTAAATAAAATGAGTAAATGAAGAACTGGCTTTATTTAAAAGCATTAATTGCTGATGCAAAAGGTGCATGGGATTTAGTCTTAGCTGGGAAGGCAATAAAAATCCTCTTTTATTAATTTTTAATTTTTAACTTTATATTTCTTTGTCATGAGTCCATAAAAATGCAACATCCCAATTTTTTTTTCAGGTCCTGTGTTAAGTACAATGGATTGCACTTAAGAAAATACAAAGGCTTTCTCTTTTTTCAATAATATTGTTTAATTCTGTCTCTCCCCCCAGGTAATAATGAAATGTAGAGCATGGAACAGGGAAGGTCTGTTTTTAATTTCAGACTGGTATGAACTGGGAGCTAATCCATGGACTCGGTTGTGTGACAGTGTGAGAAAATGGTTGGGAGATCAGAGTTAAGGCTTCTGTTCCTAGGAAGTCTGATTGAAGAGCATATAGCTATTTTCCTGGAGAGATGCTCCGGAGCCTTTCACACGCTTATTTTAATCATTTATTAAAAATACACCGAAGAGAAAAAAAAAAAGTTGGAAAAAAAAAAGATGTTTCTAATTCTAGTAGTTCCAAGCAGTGTCTCAAGGTTGAGCACAAAACAAACCATACATAAATAGTAGAAAACAGTCCGCATCTTGTTGCCATGACAATGCCCTACTTATAGCACATTAAGCTGATTCATGTCTTTTCTCACCTCACTGTTAATAAATTATGGTGGCTGATGAGAATTAAGCCAGCTGGAAGAGCCAGTGAATGCAAGCAGCAAATTAATTTGCCACTTAAACGTGGTGTCCTTCAGGGGAATTACCCTCTACATAGCAAATAATATCTTACTGTACATGTAAAGCAGTAGGAATAAGTTGAAACAGCTAATCTTTGTTTTCTTTGTAATATTGATGTATCATAGCTTATTGCTGTACCAGCAAGAGCTGGTGCAGCCCCACTCCTGCTGTAGGCAGCAGCACCAACTTCATTTGGTGGCAGACGAGTGTTGCAGAGGCTCCTGCACTCCATCCGTGAAGATTACAGGAATAATTCTTTAAAACATTGATTCCCCAAGTCTGAGTCATGTTTTCTCATTGAAAGTGTGGGACATTTGGCCAGCAGCTGCTGAAGGATGTCACCTGCAGTCCAGCACCTTTATGCTAAACTGGTGCACCACGCCTACACGTGCAGGGTTACAATGGGGACAGTCATTTCCCAGCTGATGTGTCAATGGGGTTTATGCAGGTCACAGTGCAAGAATGCAGCTGAGAGCAGGCATTCATCAGTGGTGAGCAGAGTTTAGGCTTCTTGATTAATGTATATTCACAGTGGAAAAGATTTTCTCCTTTTTCTGTAGGGAGAGATTCAACAATGGTTATGGTAGAACTGAATAAACTCTGCGTAGCTCATAATGGCAGCCTTTAACAGAAACCAGCCACACTTCATTCAAACCTTTGTCTCTACGCTCACTTGAAGTCAATAAACTCTAACAGCTGGAGCTGGAGGTCTGTATTGGAGGACTTTCCAAGTCACAAGTATAAACCCCCTTGAAAAATAGCAAATGCTTGCTCTTGGGGCCTGAAATCTGTGAAATGCTGACTGCATTCTGCTAATAAGCATTCTGTGATCTTCAAGTATTTGGTCAAGTGCAGGAGTCTTACTGCTTTCCCTATATTTTTTCTTCACTGACTTTCTTCTTGAATGGTTTCACTTCTCTCTCAGCCGTAAATCAAATGCAAATTTTCTTTGGCATTGCACTTCAGTTCGAGTTAACCAAAGAAACATTACCTGATCAGAATCACCTGAGGAAGCCAAATTAAACAGTTGTTCTGTATAGCTTGGCTAAGCTAAGCCCTCCTCCTTTTGATTCTTAATTTCATCTGTTTATTTCCAGGACATGAAAAATCACTGGAGGCTGGCACCAGCTCAGTTATCAAAAATGCCACTACTGTGTATTCCACTTTTGCTGCTCCTTGTCAGCCCCTTCTGGTTCTTCAGCCTCCCTTAGCGAGGCTCAGCCAAGAGGATGCCAAGCACACCTACTCCTGGGCCTCCCCCATGGCATTAAATCAGAGTGGGACACAGGAAAGAGAGGTACTCCAACCCCAGCTCTTCTCAGCAAAATGATGCTTGGGGTCCACGTTGTTTCTTTCCCCCACAATGCTCAGAAGCAGAATCTCCTCTGCCTCGTATGCCCCTACACACGCAAAGTGGGACACAATCAAAGGTTAATTATTTGTTTTCCCCACATATTCTGAATATACTCTCCTAGAGGCTGTTGGAGAAGATCCGCTGCGTTGTGCTGGGGACCTGAAGAGGTGATTCCCCTCAGAAGCTGAGTTCTCACCATGATCTGAAAGCTGTGCTTTGTTTCGGGCAGGAGCATTGTCAGCGCGCTCCGGCGCAGCACAGCTGGAGAGCCGGAGCCTGCAGCTGCAGAGCTCCGCAGGGCCGGCGGCTCCATGGGGATGGATCCCGCCGGCATCAATAGGCTCGGCCTCTCGGTGTCTAGACACTCCTGCCCATCCTTTCACGGCAGGAAAACAGCCTAAATGATTGTACGGATTTTGCAATTCAAAAGCATGTCTGTGCACCTCATCCAATGGCTTTTGAGCCACAAGGAAGGCGCAGGCACACACTGGGAATTCTTGCTTTATTCTGTATACAATCCTAAACTCTCATCTTCTTCCATTCCGGTAGTGCTCATCAGATCCATAGCAGTGTTAAGGTTTCTTTCTTTTTATTTCCACACCAGCAGATTTGGATCTTGATGAAGAGGATGGACTGTTCTAAAATGCGTTTTTTCCCCCTGTCTTTGTAAGACAAGATATGGGGACAGCTGAGAGATTTTTCTGAATGGATTCAGAAGTATTAGCAGCTTTAAATCCACAAAACTAAAATTCCTAGACTTATTGCAATTTCAAGGCAAACACAAAATTTTATTTTATCTAATGTGGATTTACTACCAATTAATTTGGTTCCCTACTCTGAATTATGGAAAAATTAGCACATGCGAGTGCTGCAGGAATTTTACATTGAAATCTGCTTAAGACTTTCTGAAAATTGCAGGAACTGATGTGAAGCTGATTTCCAGCCTCTCAAACAACGAGCCTTTGGGAAACTATGAATTTATCTGTACCCTACTTTTACTCTTCCCTCTCCTGTTTTGCCTTATGACAAATGTATTAATGATCCAAAGCAGCATCACACAGGGAACCAAACCCCAAATCTCACAGAAGACAAATGAATGCCACCTCCTCTCCTCTACTGCCATTATCCACCCTGCCCTGCCAGAGCATCAGCTGCTGCACAATGGCTTAAAACCTCTCCCCTCCAGTGCAACTGAGCAGATTTATATCAGCTGACTGACCCTCCTTTGTAACTTGCAGTGTGGAGGCCTCTGGATTTCCAGGGGCTGGAGCTACAGAAAGGTGACAAGCCTTTTCCATGTTTCCTTTTGATTATTTTCCCTACTCAAAAAAAAGTAAGCAAGAAGAGATTTGGTTACTTCTAAAGCAAGTACTGAGCAGCTACAAAGAAAGAGGATGTGCTTAGCAAATGTCTATGCAGCTTCTGCTGGGGCCTTGTCATGGTTGGGTGGAAAAAGCAACGGCAGAGAAAGCTTTGTAATGTGAACAGTTGTGTTTCCTTCTGCATGTACTGAAAATACCAAAAACTCAAATCAACCCATGATTATGAAGCATCACAGCCTCCCAAATCTGCCATTACCTTCCTGCCCTCACCAAGAATGTTGTTGATTTGAATTAAGGTATGTCCCACTTAATGCATCTTGGATGCCTGGGAAGTTTTTCCTATTGTCTCTGCATGTACCTCTGAAAGAGGGAGGCCTGGGGTGGAGAACCTTTATAGATCAGCTTGCAATCTTCTCCATCTGTTTCAGTAAATAGTAGATAGAAATCATGAAAGGCAAAGCAAAAAATCAATGCATTCAGTTGCATGACACTTAGCACGAGAATGTCTGACTTATAGAGCCTCATCCTAAAAACTGCTTTATAGATGAAAGATTTTTTTTTTCTTCTCCCTGGGTTATTCTAGTTCATCTTCCTCATATTGATTCTCTCCTTCAGTTTCCATTGTGTGGCACATGATGTGATTCTTGGGGCTGCCCTGTGCAGGGCCAGGAGTTGGATTATGATTCTATGATTTTATGTATTGCTATTTTAAATTAAAGTGAAACAATTTTGTACTGTAAGATCACAGAAACAGATTTACAGCTGCTATGTTTTGCCTTTTCCTCATTTCCTCCATATCAGCTTAGGGTCTGACTTCTTTTGTGGTTTTCTTGAAGCATATTACATTAAAAAAAATCCATCAAGTGTAAGTCTAAACACAGCAGCAAATTGTTCATTAGGGGCTTTGTAGATAGGTAGCCTTCAACAACCTATGCTATTAATACAACTTAGAATTGCCTTTGAGTGGTTGTGTTGTCAATAAAATGCAGAAGGAAAATGAGTTTCCAGTCAACTTTTCATATCCAGGAACATCTGAGCTCAAGATTATGAAACTGTGATATTATATATATATAAATGCTAGTGATTTTATCTGAAAGTGCCAATATTACACACTAATATCAGGATATAAATGATACTTTTACTTGCTAGCTTTACAAGTATTAGTGCTCCTGATGACTTTTTGTTTTCTGAGATATAGAATTGACGGGGTTCAGTAGCTGTTTTTCAGACATTAGCACCCTGGCTGAAGTTGATTAGTTCAGCACTTAGAACAAAGGGTCTTAACATTGCCCTAATTTGTGCTGTGTTCAAAAGCAACGTCCTAAACGTTCAAAAGCATTGTCCTAATTTGTGTGCACCTTGTGTTAGAGGATGTTGCTGATCAGCAACTGATAATGCAGCCACCATATCAACGTACCTGATCTTGCTTCCCCAGAAAATAAGTGGACATTTTTTTCTTCAGTGGTTAGAAGAAGCCCCAAATCTCCTGCTTTCCCACACTTTAATATCTTGCTCTCTCTGTGTTTGTGTGTGTGTGTGTGTGTGAGAACCTCTTACCAATGTGGCTTTTATGCTCTCTTTAGTGTTTCTTAGCCTTCGGTTTCTCTTATTTACAGTCACATCTTGTATATGTGGCAATTACAGCCATGACTTATTTTGTAGAAAGTATGCTGGGGAAGTGTGTAATTTCTGACACTATAAATACGGGGAGAACCTTTACCAGATGATGATCAGCTCCTTGAGGATTATGAGCCACCGCAGAGTTTAACAATTTCGGATCCATGGTACTTTGCAATGCTTTTGCCTGGAGACTGTGTGAAAGTCTTTTTTCATCTTTAAAGATTTTTTACACTGAAGTTAGTTTCATTAAGACAGCAAATGGCAGAAGCTGTGCACAGTGAACTATGGCTTCACTTATCCCCTTCCTCTTTTTGAGGGGGGTGGTGTCTTTCCATCCCCCTCAAACAGGGGAGACTTAACACGAGGCAGAACCCGGGGAGAAATGCATAGCCAGAATAACTGTAACTAATACCAAGCTTAGCATTTGGCCTCTGCTGAATAACCCCATTCCTCAGGCTTCCTAAGCCAGACCTTGCCTGTTGGTGAACCAGCAGCAGGATTTGGACCCATTGGACCCAAAAGAGGGCATGAAGAGGAGAGGTACAGGGGGTGACAGCAGCAGGTGACAGCCCTGTGTACCAGCAGCTTCTCGCCTCTGTTCATTTCTGCCCCTCTGGCCAGTTCCCAAATGGGTCAGCCCCAGCGCTGGGGTGGATTTCAATAGCACTGTTACCTAGAAACTAAGTCTGTCTCTTCCTTCCACTGCTCACTGACTGAAGGCTCAAGGCTGAAAGTTTTGCATGTGTTAAAAAGAAACAAACAAACAAAAAAAAAAGAGAGAGAGAGGAAAGGACCCAGCTTGGTTAGCATTTCTAGACCACTGATAGTGCTGTCAAGTGGTCTGCAACCTACAAGGGGCCCCAAAGTCTTCACTCGAGCAAATGTAGGCACTGCAAGACACTGATACCTAGTATTTGAGTCAGCACTTCCTAGCGTGTCCTGCTTGTCCTCTCTTCCAATGAAACACATGCTGAAATATGAGACCTAAATGCCTCCTCTCCTGATCTGAAGCAGTGGCAGAACACTGTCATTGACTTGCTTCTGTGACAAAATCTGCACGGTGGCTGACAGCCATGACACCAAATGCTATTTGCCTTTTTGTTGTTGTCAGCAGTGTTAACTCTTAATGAGCAGGAAAAAGCCTGTTCTCTTTCAGGACACACATCCCCCTGTCTCAGTGCTGTGGGATGAGCCATGGTACCTATTGCTATGAGCAATCCTGCCTGTGCTTCGGCTGTTTTTCAGCTGCAGGTCAGCAGCAAAAACTTTACCAGGATGTTTTCTTTCAGACTTAAGGTGTTTGCTGCACTTCTTTCATCTTAAAGGTAGATTAGGAGCAGTAGTGCTTGTGGTTACTTTAAACAATGCCATTTATAGGTCAGGTCTGGGGAAGGAGGGGTAGCTTTGGTCACAGTCTGTCTTTCGGCAGCAATCTTATTTTGTGAGGTGGGATGGGGTCACATGACTATTTCTAAATGGCTGTTTACTACATCCTGTGGTCCAAGGTGTGTGTGCATGTGTGTGTAAGAACTTTATTTCTAATAACCATGTCAGTTTATCTGTGCATTCTGAACGGCTTGGTATGCTGGGCACAGTTTAACATGGCTTAAGTCTGTCTACAGCTGGCTTGTTGTTCAGTATTTTCCTTATACTAGAAAATGGAAGGAAATTCTTTTCCTCTCTATGGCAATGCTTGTCCTTAATTACCCAGAAATCATCTGAGAAATCTGAACTCAGGGAAACACAGTTTGATATCTGTGTGCTTGAAACACCAGAGCTTCCGCAGAGACACTTAGCGTTTATGGAAAATCCATTATGGTCAATACATATTCTTCTAATCACATGATCAGGAGCCTGTGCCATGTGAAAGTTCCCTGTCTGGTTCAGTCAGAGATGCTTTTTCTATTTTTTTTTGTTTTGTTACATTGCTGCTATTCAATTTTCTGTTTATTTCCTCCCAACTGGACTCCTGTTTCCCTCTGCTGTTCCATTCCATGTCAGCTTGCTTCCCATCTTTTATTCCTTCCACAGTTACAAGAGGCTCTGTCTTGCAAGCCTTACACTGGTTTCTGCTGTGTGCTGACACCAATGTCTCTGCTCCAGGAGCTCTTCCTTTCCTGGAGCACTGACCTGCCTTAAAAATTACATATTGTTTTCCTGGGTTAATTTTACCCGGTTTTTTGGGGTTTTTTTGGTTGACTCAGTTGTGAGGGAGTCATGAACAAAGTTAAAGGATGGAGCTCCAGAAGATTTTACACGATTTTTTAATTCTTGTGGGTTTTAAATTATTTTTCTTCCTGTGCTTTGGATTTTATGCCTGACAACAGAATTGAAACAAGTGAAGTGTTATAAATTTTGCTAAGCCCCCACAGCATTTTGAGAGTAGCTCAGGAATCATGAGACTGTTTTTAAGAGATTAGAGCTCTTTTTATTTTGTCTGGATTTTTAAGAAGTCCTGTGGCTATATTTGGGTCACATTTTCAAGCTTTGTTCTGCAACCGTGAAGACTAAAACTTTATATTTTATTATAAAATTGGAATTTCAGAGGTCATCACTTCAAACAACCAAATACTGCAAGACATATAATTTGAGAGATGCCAATTCTTCTGATCTTCTCCCAAAATGTGTTTTTACAGTGACCTCTTCACTACATTGGAGGTTTCTGGGTTTTTATTTATTCAAGCCACTGTTTTTTTAAATTTGTTTTCATCCGTTGCTTTTGAACACAGCACATATGTGCAACCTGGGACAACTGTAAATTTCATTATGGATTGGGAATAAATATTTCCATACTTAGCAAGAACTGTTTCTTGCATTGACACTTCACCTCCCTTCCCTGGGGCTATAGGATCTCTCCCAAATCCTCGATGAGTGCAGCTGATCCAAATGCCATGTAATCCTTCTGATGCAGTTTGGTTCCCTCTGAATCAGCAGAGCATTTTGTGTGCTCTTAACCTCCATACTGCAGCCACACCTGTAGGGGGGCTGCTAATCTAATTTTGATTCACAGTGGTGGCAACAAACAGGTCACTTACGGAGTTAATGTCAGCCGCTCCACTAATTACTGCAGGAAAGTGATCCCATCATCCCGGATGAAAATCTCTAACTCCAGCCTACAAAGCACTTTCAGTGCACTAATTCTGTTAATGCTCCATTACTGCTTCGTTTGAGCTGTGTAGTCCATCTCCCAAAGTGAGGTAGTAAATCCCCAACCAGTTCCAGAGCTGGGAAAATGTACAGACTAAAACATCACTGACGACATTATTGGGCGTTGTTTTCTGTTGGGCTTGCTCTGTTTCTTGAAGTTTATCTAGACAGATCTTCCTTGCTAACTCTTAGCTTAATAGCCTTAATCCTCCACTCTACCTTGAAGGGAGTTAGATGCCAAAAAATACCCTGTGGACGTGGATCTGATCTCTCTGCTCCTTAGATACTGAAATATAAAATGAGACTATAAAGCTACATGATTGCAATATCTTAAAGATTATTGCGGTCTGAGAAAACCTGACAGTGGCATGTTTATATATATATATATATATATATACACATATATATACATATATATGTATATACACACCAACCCCCTGAAACAGAAGTAAAGAATGCCTTGAAACATCTGGGTAGGTGTCTTTGGGCTTGAGATCTTGCAGTCTTCTCTAGGCATGAAAAGCTCCACAGCAGCCTCAGTCTATGAGAAATAACCTGGGCACTATAGAACAGCAAATGTTGCGATAGTAACAGAGACAGAATTTTATGCTGCCTTCCCCCCTAGGCCCCCACCAAAGACACAGGTACATACAAATTGTCTTATCTTCCTAAGTTTGCAAGGCTTTAATTTTCTTCTTTATGAAGTAAGTGGGGATCCTCACGCTGGTGTCTTTAGATATTCCTTAGGCTTCTTCCAATCATCCTCACTGTCATTTCTCCTGAAGCCCACTTGTATGTCTCCTTTGAGATACACAAATTGTTTTGGAATCTGTTGTCAAGCAAAGTGCTTTTGAAGAGCAGAAGAAAATGTGTTGTGCTGGGAGTTGCTGGCTGGCTTGGTTTTGAAAGGAGCTCTAAATGAGGTGTGTTCACAGTGACAGATCAATAAATATGCCCAGATGCCTGAGCTGCCTCTAGGCATTCCCTGTTCACTTCTCAGCTGAACTGCAAAGACTCTTGAAAACTTTCTTGGAAGTTGTAAGTGAAAGGCAAAGTGAAAGCTGTTGAGCTCCTTGTAGCTTGTGGGACAGCAAAGGCTGGGTGATGGTGGCTCCTGCAGGCACTTCTTGTCTGATACTCCCTGCATGCCCCATCCCTGGCATCTCTGTTAGTCAGAATTCCCTTGCACTAAGTCTTATGGAGTTCATGCCTCAAAAGTAACTCCAGGCTGTTTTTATCTTTCTGTTCATCTTGTTTTAAATATATCAGCTGTATAAAAGTATAATAAATTGTGATATCATGACTTAACCATATTGCACATCCTGTAGGGAACAGAACCTATTGCTCAGAGCTCACTAACTCCGTATATAGAAAGAAATGTTTCTTCAGCCCTTTCTGAGTTTAAAAAACCCCTTATGGTTCTAAATAGAAGTTGAATATAAAAAATTGCTGTCTGAGAGGAGCTTTTCTGTCAATGCTTAGGAAGCAGTGAAGTGAATGGTTATAGATGAAGTTGGAATGTAGCCTTAATGACAGGATATGCTGACGGCGTACATTATCCTGCTATGAAGTGGGTTTATTTATACAGATACAGTTAAAGCACCTCGTGTGAGAAGGCAAATGAGTGTCAGAGGAAATACTGTGATTTGGTCTGAAGGTGTGACTACATGTTGTTTTGCAGTGCTTGATTATCTATAACACAAGGTGTTCACTGTCTCCTGGAACTCCAACCATGATTAACTCATACTTGGAAAACTGCATCTCTGTTTCCCACAGGGAATGACCGCCCTGACAGGTACATCTGCACCAGCCCAGCAGATGACACACCTTCCAAGAGCCAAGGCTGACATGGAGAGCGTGGCACGAAGCTGTGCCCCCTCCTGCCGGACAAGGGCTCGTGCCTTTATTTCCCACTGTTTCCCAAGGCTCCTTGGCTCTGCTCACCAGGCTGCCGGCTCTGCTGGGATGCCTTGAGCAGATGGCTGATTTCCATACCGAGGGGCTGGGCTGTTGTGGCCACTGTGTGCACACCCTGTAACCAGGCACAGCACAGCTGTAGCTAAGCACGCCAGAGCCTCATTCGTCTTCCCACTGACGCCAGGTTTGACCTTTCGTGAGGAAAACTGGTGGTGTCACTTGGAGCAGGTGGTGAACAGGAGCTTGGTTAAACATCTGTGGTGTCATTTTTAAAGAGTCCTGTCAAGCTGTTCGAGGGCTGGGGCTGTGGAACCAGGATATCGCTGTTTCTCCTCGTTCCAGAGGTGAGCTGCCGCTAAGGGCAGTGTGCACCTGATATGGGATGGAAAATGTGACTGTGCTTCCATGCAAGAAATTGTCAGCATTCCTTTGTGATGTCCTGAGCTAGGTGAAATATAGGCTATCATCTTCCATAGCGTTGGACATGGCCAAATTATCCAGCAAAAAATGTTCAAAGCACAGTGGTCATGAGAGGTCTGTTGGACACATTCAGGCAAGAGGCTGCATGTGTGGATTACTCACTGACCATGGGACAGCTGCAAATGGAATTCTGACAAACCCTCGCTTGTCAGCACTGCAGTCATTCTCAGGAGCCTTTCAAATCCATTGCATTGTATTTAACTCAGTATTTAGCAAATTCAGCCTGATAGAAGAATCAGTGTTGGTTCTTCTATTTCATCTCCCAGAAGTAGGAGGTGAAGATGTCTAAAGAGGAAATGGGCACCACTCTAGGATGAGCTGGGGAATATGGGAATCACAGCTGATGGTGTACGAACCATAGCTGTGAAAACTGCTGTATTAACCACTGGGTCCTGTCCAAGCACATTTTTGTGCACACCTGATGTGGGTCCTGTATCAAGGCTCACAAAAATAAGTGGTGGCAAGGACCGATTTAGGCAGGTAATGGAACTTTCTCTGCTTCAAAGGGAAGGGGATGGGAGAGATCATGGAAACAGATTGCCCAGAGAAGCTGATGATGCCCTACCTCTGGAAGTGTTCGAGGCCAGGTTGGATGGAGCTCTGAGCAACCTGGCCTAGTGGAAGGTGTCCCTGCCCATCACAGGGGGGTTGAAATGAGATGTTCTTTAAGGCTCCTTCCAATCGAAACCATTCTATGATTCTATGAAACTTTGAGCAACAGGAGTGACTGAAGGGAGTGTTTAGAAGGGTTATAGGGACAGGCTGAAACCAATGGGAAGTTTTCATCAGTGCAGAGTGTCTCACATTGCTGGGATAACTAAGCCGGGTGAGAGAAAACAATCTGTGTGCTCAACATACCTAGACCCTGCGAATTACCAGGGCCAACATGGCCTTACATTTAGGGTGTTTGTGCTTCTGCTAGTGCTCTCTGAGCCTGCGCTGATTTCCCAGTTGTGTGATCTGGTTTGTGTGTTGTTTGCACCTGACATACAGTTTGTGATGTGTCATCTCACTTGTTTTGGATTACCACTTCTACCAATAATCTTGCATCCTCCAATTTTTCCTGGTAATCTGACAGATTCCTGGAAATCTTGGCTTCCAACACAAGAGTTGGAAGTCCTCTTCATTTTGTGTGTGGTGAACCTGGCATGCTGGGAGTGCACGTGGAGACGGGCGATGCCTTATAGATGTAGGAGGCTTTCTGTGCACACGCAGTGGGTGCTGCTTTTTTGTGTGCAGATTTTAAGAGTTATGCCATAGGTGGGTGTCTGGAAGAGACCCCATTTCAACTTCAGAGAAAACTTTGGGACTGAACTATCTCTAGCTGAGGGAAGTGGTGACAGACTGGCTTGTCACCAGTAAGTGTCCTGACAGGGACAGTGTCAGCAAGGGCAGGTATTCCTCCCAGCAAACTATGTGAGAGGCTGAGGAGGAGGGGCCAACGAAAAGCATGAGGTAGTTGTTATTCCTGTTAGCTGGTTTATTTCTCAGTGTAACAAGCCCATGTTTACCTGTGATATCTACACAGCACCTCTATGTGTTTCATTGTGGCAACCTAAAGTGACACAGGGATGTGCCTCTTTTTCCCTTCCCCTGGGCAGAAAGGGAAATCAAAGTTGGCAAACGGGTCCCAGTTGCCTAAGAGGTATTCCTTCCCTTCAGTGGCTCCCTGGGACTGGCCCAGGTGAAATATACACATGGCTGTAAAAATATGAATGAAAAGAAGTGTAGCAGCATAAGGTGACAGTAACTCAAGTGCTGAATTGTCTCTGTGAAGAGTGGGATAAAGGATGACTGACTGGTTTGGGTGCAGTACCAGCTGTCTGCAGCAGTGGGAATGGGATTGCAATGGAGTTAGTTCACTGAGTGAATCACACATCCCCAGAGACATGGATGGATCCCCCCTGATGGATGCCGTGAGCATCCATGACATTTTATCTTTGGAGAATAAAATCGCTCTCATAGTGCAAGCACATTTCTCACACATTGATGATGCTTCTGCTGCTTTCTTCAGTGGGGACTGGTTTGGGTACCCCAAGAAACAGCAAGGTGTGCCACGGACTTTGCCTGTCTCCCAGCTCACACATCCCCAAGCCTGCACCCAAACTCCCTTTGCAGTGTCCGTCTGCCCTGGATTTGCTGCTCCCATCTTTGTCTGGTGCCACTTGGCTTCTCCACAGTCATGGGGTATCTGGCCCTTAAAACAATGAGCCCTAAAAACCTGCTGGAACAGTTAAAATACAGCACTGGAACACCATGTTCAGCAGACTACCTGCTTTTTCCTGTTTTGTTCTTCATCACTGCTTCTGCTGTGTGCCTTTAGGAAAGAGCTGTTTGTGTCTTCAAGCGTTATTTGAGGCTGTTAAACACCATCCTTACGTTACTCAATTAGCTCGACAAATTCTTGTCCTTAAGATGAGTTGGCCATAGCAGGGTCTGCCAGAGCCCAAACCCACCAGCAACAGGCACCGCTGGGAGCTGCTGCTGCTTCAGGTGACGTAGGTACTCGACTCTACAGGCAATACTTGGAAGCGATCATTTTTGTTATCAAATATAAGGCATTCAGGCTGACTGTTAGGTTTCATCTGATCACAAGGCAGGCTTTTATTAATCCCTTATCAATGCAGTGCTTTTGATTGAAATCTGTCTCTCTCTTTCTGTCTCCTCCCCCCTTTTCCTTGCTGGACATAAAAGACAATGGAAGGGATAGGGCCAAACTGCTCTTCTGCAGACAAGAAGCCAATTGTCTAAAAACAACACGTCATTCAAGACCATGGGAGACTGAGGACAGTGGCAGGAGCATGAATATACAAAAGTGCCTACTGTTAAGACCACAGCTTTAAGTGTTTAAATTCAAATCACATTTCCATTTGAGGTTCGAATTTATAGCAAGAACATACACACAAGGGTTTCAGTGTTCTAAATAAATCTCATCTGACTTCTCAGGGTATTCCTCATGGCAGAACATCAGAGCTGAGTGCAAGGGAGACTCGCTTTCCTTGCTCTGTGAAGCAAAAATATTGAAGTAGGTTATTTTGGTTTGGTTTGGTTTTGTGTGCTCTGTGTTAGTAAATAACGCAGCCTGTCATATCTAGGCTCCGGTTTTCCGATTGTGAGGTTAGTCCTTGGCTTGAAACGCTATTGTTCTTGGACCTTTGCCTTGAGCTGGAGGGCTCATATGTGGGGAGGAAGAGGAGGAACCAAGCTAAAAATAAAGTGGAACAAAACGCTGCTTATTGCCATGGAGTAGATAATGTTGTCCTAGATGTCTCGGCAGCCCTGTCCTTGCAGGCAGTGTGGACTGGCACAGTTTGCTTTCATCACATGCGGGGTGTGATTATCTGTATCCCATATCACCTTCCTCATATTTTGCTGTGTGCTCTGTCTAATATTTTGCTCATGCTGGTCACAGCAACAGCAAGAGAAACAGGCTCCACTTTCTCTTACATGTCAAGCAAAGAGCATTTGCATTGCAGATGTAAGAGGCAGGTCAAGTTCCTTCGCTCCTTCGTGACCCTGTGGTGTCTGCTCCTGCCACGGCCCTGAACTGATGGAAGATGCTGAGAGCCACAGGGACTGCAGCACAAAATACCTGTGTGTACACAGAGCCTGGAACAAAAGCACTCTCTGTCCCCCTTTATGGAGAAGCACTGAAGGCAGGGAAGGAGAGACTTCTGCACACAGGGCCACAGCACTCGCCGTGACAGGACTTGGTACACGCAGGAGCTGAGCAGATGTTAGATTTCATATGGGAACAATGAGAATATCCCCAATTACATCAGATGAGCTGCAAACGAGGCGTGAGGCAACTGCCATTAGTCAGGATTTAGAAGAAAGCTTCTGTTAGATGGGACATTCCCTCCTTACCCATTTTCAGGCTTTGAGTATGTGACCCTAAACCCTCAGCTATGAAACCCTGTTGGTGCTGGGCACTTGGCTAAAAGCACAGCATTGACTGAGTGCACAAATTGGCCTGTTCAGTATAGATGCCAGAGAGGCAGGTAAAATATTCAGATGCTCCAATATTTTCCATGAAAATCTCCCAGCTGAGGTTATCTTTGACCGGTGTATCAACATCCACATCACACAGATAAACAGTGACCGAGAAAAGATCACAGAGGCCACATCCTCTGCCTGTCCAGCCATGCTCCTCTTGCACTGATAAAACATTCCTGCAGCCTTACAAGTTCAAAGAAATGGATAAAGGGTTTCTATCAGCAATGTGGTTTTAGTCAGACTGTTGTGAATAGTTTATGCACAGTATCATGAGGTGCTCAGTTTCTGAAATACTGGTACAAGCAGAATATCATTTCAAGTTTGGGTTTAGTGTCTGAGTGCTGAGGCATGGTGCATTTTTAGACATTTTAGAAACCGATCCATAATAATATTTCTCTGTGTGAGTAAAACACAAAGCACTGGTGATGCCTCTGGTGTCCTTTCCCAACACGTACTGCCTGTGCTCAGTGGGCCAGTGGCTATCTCCTGAGGATCAAACCAGGGTATCTGCACGGAAAATTCCCAGGTCTGGCCTTCGAGTTTGGTTATATTATTAGCACACCCTGTTTCTTCTTTTAGGGCAGCTAATTGAGAAGCTGCAGCAGAGCTGTCTTTTCCTGAATCCCCAAAACCATGGAGGTCCCTTTCCCTTTGCAGCAGTAATTGAGAATATGAAGTCAGATTGCCTCTGGGAGTGGTGAGTTATTAAAAAACAGGCACTTGAGTACTGGTTTTGTGAGCTGGAACGATGGTAAAGGGCAGACAGGCAAGTCCCTTGTGCAGAAACCTCAGGCTGGGCATGACTGTTGCCAAATGCAGCTGTGTGGTGCTTCAAGTGTCTTATTCTAAAGTCCTCTTCATTACTAGGAAAGAGGCTTGTGCACCCAAAGGGATGGATAATTTTCTTCCTGTGTGGGCAGTTGCTTTAGTAAAAGATGTAATCTCTTCTTACAAACTTTGTCTCATTTAGTGGAGAACATGGAACAGTAATTTTAGTGTTGTGTGGATCGTAAAGTGCAGGAATTGTCCGTGTGTCATCCAGACACATCCCAGTCCTGTGTCTGTGCCTTACCTCTCCAGGAAATGGGTGGTAAAAAGAAAGACCCTGAAGCAACCCCTACCACGACTGTTATCAACAATTAAGGCATTGCCTTTTTCTCTTCCTGGTACATTTGGTGCCTCACAGATTACTAAGCCTTAAATCCCTTCCCTCCCCTTGGCTACTGTGCACTTAATCCATGCTGGTTGCAGGAGGAGTGGGGTGGCCAGGTGGAGTTCCCTTGTCAGCTCCATCCCTGCAGCTACTGGAAACTCAGGTTGTGTTGACAGTGTCATCATAGAATTATGGAATGTCCTGAGTTGGAAGGGACCCACAAGGACCATCGAGTCCAACTCCCAGCTCTGCACAGGACAGCCCCAAGAGTCACACCATGTGCCTGAGAGCGTTGTCCAAACACTTCTTGAGCTCTGTCAGGCTCGGTGCTGTGATCACTGCCCTGGGGAGCCTGTTCCAGTGCCCAGCCACCCTCTGGGTGAAGAACCTTTTCCTGATATCCAACGTAAACCACCCCTGGCACAGCTTCAGGCCATTCCCTCGGGTCCTGCCACTGGTCACCACAGAGATCAGTGCCTGCCCCTCTGCTTCCCCTCATGAAGAAGTTGTGTTGTTTGCACATGGCCTGGGATCACTCTCCAAAGGCTCACTTGGATGCAAGATGAGGATGTGGCCTGTGCCCCACTGCAGTCAGGTTGAAGTGACTCACTCTTCCAACCCACCACTACAAGAGAGTTGGATTTTGGTTAGTCCTCACCTTGTCATTTGAGGGTTTTGGGAAAAAAAAACAACCCAGAAAACAGCAGCAAGGCAGCCTGGCAGTGCCATCTGTGCTGAAGGCTTGCCACCCCTCACTGGCTGGATCTGCACGACAATCTACAGCCAGCATCTGCTGGGGAAGCTTGTGAGCTCCAGCTTCAGTAATAAGGGGAACAAATTACTATTGGAAGGAAAAATCCGGTATCAAAGCAACATCAAAAGCAAAAAAGGAAGCAGGGAGTCACCTGGAAGCATGTGCTGAGCCTGAGAGGGCTGGACATGAAACATTCAAGGTGAATGGACGGAAGTTGGCAACGCTGTCTTTTTTGTGCCAGCTGAAGGTCTTGCCTTATCTTCTGGAAATGCAAGTACAGGAGCTCAAAGTTTGCAAGATGTGACTCTTGGAAAATAAAAGCAGCAGGCTTCGTTCCTTCCATGGAGTAGCTCAGTGTCTTCATGGCACCTCTGGAGGTACAGCACGGGTGAAGTTTGCTCCTTTGTTTAAAGTCTTCACCTTGCCATTAAGATTGTTATAAAGCTCAGTGCTGAATTAAGTGTTGTGATACTCTTATTCTGATTCTGTCTCCTCCAATGGCTGTTTATTTGAAAAAAGAAAGAAATTTTTTACAATTCTCCTTGCTCACCATTCTCACATGGAATCAGCTCTTTCCTCTGGTTATGTTACTGAGCACCACTACAGGAGGTGGTTAAGGGTTTTTTAACTGGCAGCTACAGAAGTATCACTTTGATTGCACACAATGTGTGATGGATATTGAGAACGCTTTCAGCCAGTTGTTTGCCTTGTTTGATTTGTGTGGCACCACTAATGTAATACCATCTTCACAAATTACGTTAATTATGACTTTCCCTGTGTTATGGAAACAGAATGGAGAGCTTTTTCAGAATATAACAACTACACTTTCTCATGTCCCATATTTTGCAATATTCAAACCAATTATCACATTGGTAAAAACACGAAAAACAGTTTCACTGTAACAGTCATTATTGAGAATACATGGCTGTAGTTGTTGAAAATGTGCTATCTACATCTACATACATCTTAGTGAGTGCCAAAAGACTTTACTTAAAAGAATCTTGTATTTTTCAAGCAACCACAGTGTTACAAATAACCACAGTGGTGATAAACAAGTGCACTTGCTTCTGTGGTCATGGCTCAAATTGTGCTTTCAAGATGAATGTCTGAATATTATCAGATTGATACAGATTTTAAATCTGTATTGTCGTAAGTGGGAGTAAGGTTTGCCTTAGCAGCTGGGAAAACATATTTAAAGCTGGGAATAAATTAATATGATTAAGAGGATGTGTGAGGAGCTGTTTAATACTGCCAGGAGCAGAAAGACCAGGTATTTTTCAGTTAATACAAACAGAATATTTGCATCCACATCTTAAGATACGGACCCAGGAGTGACTGAAGGCTTCTGTATAGATGTTTTGTTGGTAGGATTTTGTCAGCAAAGATTGCAGTAGAGGCAGCACCTGCAATGATAAAACTTACCTTCTTCCTAGAGAGATAAAAATCCCCCAATCAGTGTGATTAATACAGTAAAAAGTCTCTACTGCCGCTGTCGGTTCTGCATGTGCTGGTGGCTTATTTTGCTTCATCAGCGGGAGAGCATTTTTCTTGTCCTTGTGGCTCCACATTTGCTTCCAAAGTGTGGCTTTGACGATGGATGGAAGCCTTCACCTGAGCAGCCTGGAGGTGGCTGTGTGGAGCGGCTGTCTGGTGACATAACTGGGAGGAAAATATCCCTGCCCTGAGTCTGCAACATTATTTCAGATGCAATAAAGCATTAAGCCTTGTTTTAGTTATAAAACTTAATGGAACACTGCTGCAGAGGTGTTTCAGGAGCCCTGCTGTCTTCCCTTGTTCTTCATAAAGTTGCTAAACAACCTTCTGCTGTGTTTGGGTTTAATTCTCATGGGAAAAGTTTACCCTTTTTTTTCTTTGTAGCTCACTAAATGCTGACAGCCAGCACAACATTGTGCAAGATAGGCAAAAGGGAAAAGAGAGCAGGAAAACTCAGAAGAAACATAATGGAGGATGTACCCACCACGGTAACCAGAAAGCAGCTCTAAGTAGGAAAATCATGGGACTTGCATCAGCCTGATGTTTCCTGGATAAATAAAATGAAGCTAATTTACACTGATGACTTAATTGCTTTTCTGCAGAGTCCAACTGCAAAGTTCCCATCTGCCATCAAGTTCAGTGTCTTGCATTTGTACGTGCGATATCCCCTGAAGAGAGGGACTCGGATAACGCACAGCAAGGCCAGCCTTGTTTCTCTTTGTGAGCCAGCCTGTTGTTCCCCAGCCACACTCTCCGTGGTGCTGGTGCTGGCGAGGCTGTGGTGGCCCAGGGGTGCCGTGGCTGAAAGCAGCCCCGATGCACGTCGATAGTGTTGATGTTACGCCTGGTTTGTCACACGCACGTGACTCTGCCCTGCCCGTCCCTGCATCAAAACAGTCCCTCAGAGTGACATTCCGGGGCTCTTTTTCAGACCCCTTCATCCATGGAAGGAGTAAGCCAAGGAAGCTGGGAGACGGACGTGCAGCTGATGCAAACACAAATCCTCCTAATGAGCTCAGTGGAGCTGAACCAGTTCCATCAGCAGAAGAAATTTCCCTCTTTTCCCAGGTCAAAAATGGTGACCTGCAGCCTGGCTCACTCATACCCTGAGTGCTGTCATTTGCTCCCAGGAACATGTTTCCTGTATTTTCAGAAAGGGACAGTGAAGGCCCAAGGGAAGTGCTGAGGGCACAGAGCTGGAGCACCAAAGACTGTTTTTAATTAACCACCTTGGTGGCTGCTGGGTTTCTTCCTGGGTGGCTCAGTGTAGCAGAGTGCAAGGCACTGTGTGTCCTTCTGTATGGCAACAATGCATGATATCAGCCAGCAAAAGCCTGGATATGTGTAATCCTTTACAGCTCATCCACCCTCACTTTGCTTTTTTATTATAGGGAGTATTAAATATATAAATTTATATTTTTACATAATCAGGAACAGTAGAGTTTCAGGGACTTCCTGAGAAGCTGAAAATCTGATTGCAAAAGCAAGCAAAAGGACATCTCCAGGGGTTAAACTCAGGGTTGAGCTTTGAACTTTTGCCACATTTTTTAAACAAAGTCATCAGCTCTGATTGCATCCAGTTCGAGATCATTGGCATAATTAATTTTAATTAAGCGTACTTAAGTTAAACCTTGTAAAGGCTTTTTCATGTCCTTGCATAGCACCGATATTCACGCGTGATAGGACATCACTCACATGCAATTTTGCAGTTCGATGTTGACTCACACAGCACCTGCCAGCTTAGCAATGCTTTGAAAATTCAAAATATGCTCCTGCAAGTAGGTTGCAGTGAATGCCAATACAATGATTACATAAGCAGAGGAATCTACCGTCACGCGTAAATGCTATTTTGTGAAATAGCACATCACACGTGTCCTCACACGTGCTCATAGGTTTTCATGGCATACAGGGGATTGATTTTGCTGTGCCCTCATCAATCTATTCCATGTGATGATCTCAGTTTGAGGTGATGATGCGCTGTGGACAGGGATTTGATCCACGCTTCCAAAATCTCTGTAACTCTGGCCGTTTGACTGACAAATTCATCTCCTGCTCCCCCAAACTGGAGCCAGCCCCAGCTGCTGTGTCGTTCACTTCTGGGAAGCTGTGAAAAACAATGAGTGCAGCTACAACTGACTTGAGAGTCAGAAATGTTTGGTATGGATATAAAATTGTTTCTGGCAGAACAGGAGAGGCCATCTTAATACATAATTGGCTTTATTCTCACTATACATTCCTTTTGCAACTGGCTGCAGGGTCGAAGCAAGTGGTATTATTCCCTTCAGGCCTCATATAAAGAGATTCTGACACAGAAATCAGAAAACCAGCAAGTATATAAAGGTGTGATACTGTTCATTAGCTTATGGAAATATCATTTGGATTTAGTAGAAAATTAAACGGAAGTGTTTCTTTTATATATTTGAAACAAAAGCATGGACAAAGTAAATTATTTACCATACAAATCTCCATATAAGCAGGGCCCCCGTGTTTAGGTAAGGCTAGAAATAATATTAATTGAAAAAGTGTTGATTGAAAATTGCTTGTCTTCCTGAAATTTACTGCCACCTTGAATTAGTATTCTTCATGGTAAGTGCTTGTCAAGCACATGGCCAATAAATAACACGGGTGGTGTAAACACAGCTATGTGATCAGGAAGTTAAAAAAGGTTTGCTAATGCCTTTTGGGGGGTCTTCCTGTTTCCCAGATGAAGAGTTTTCCTGCCCAGAACACTCTCAGATATCTGTATGAGCCCGTGTTGGCTCAGCCAACAGTTCACCTCTGTTCTGCCGATTTTAGCCACAGGAATCGTTTCCAGTTCCGCTTTCCTATTGCCTCCCGTTCTCAAAGGGGAACGGGTGCGATCAGGAATACCCAGCTTTACTATTGTTGTTGCTAAACCAAATGAGAATAAAGTTGAAAAAGCTCTTGAATGGCCTCCTGGAAGCCAGTGTTTAACTCCTGGTGTTGGGATGAAAAACACAGGTTTTTCTACACCCTGGGAAGCGTCCAACACTAGTCTGCATCAGAATTGCTGAACAGACTGGACTTTGAGATCGAGCCAGGAGATTAATTCCTACTTTCCTGTCACAGCCTCCTTCCTCTTGAAGGTGGAAAACGAGCCAAAACCCCATAAGCAGTGTGTCTGGCCTGTGCTGTTGGCTGCCAGTGCACCCGCTGCCCGGCTCCTGGGATCCCCATGCACCCCATTCCCATGCCGTGGCTGCTCCTCATATGCCTGCTGGATGCCCCCATCCAGTCATGGACCCAATGCTGGGTCACCTCACCCACCACCAAGCTGCTCCCTGGCATGGCCACCTGCCACCATCTCTTGGGCAATCCATCCATCCTAGCTTCCCTCTGTTAAAGGGAAAAGCCTGTTCCGGACCAGGGTACTTTATTGTCAGTGTGCTTGGCCAGCCTTTGGCACACAGAGATGGTCTTTACGAAGAGAGATGTTTGAATTTTGTACAGGGAATGAGGCGACCTCTCCTTGGCTGCTACCGAATTATAGGGAGGTAAACAAGCAAACCAGGATCAGGACAAAAGGAGGTGGTGCTCCATGAAAGCAGCCTTTTCATGGTGTACCTGAGGACCTTAGGAAGCCTTTTCCAAAGGGTAGTGTTTGGACGGTGTTTCATGAGTTCAAAGGGAAGATGGCAAAGTGCCTGGAGGAGAGACCCTTTGGTTACTGAATGACAAAGTGCAGCAGGCTCTGGAAGCCCCTGAGCTGAGCGGAAGGAGAGGTTGGGAGAACATTAGGGACAGGAGGATCATGTACACTTGTGCTGCTCCTGCCCTCCCCCCGCTGTCCACCTCTGGCCATGGCTGGGCACAGAATTATGGGCCAGAAGGGTCCTTGTCTGGAGTGACTGTGGCCCCCTTGTCACCTCATTGGTGGCTTTCAGGAACAAAATGCAGCCTCTGAATGGTGGCTCATAGGAACAGAGAAATCACCTCTTGCTGAGGTCCTGCCTCTGCAGACGACAAATTATTGCATTGCCATGCTTAATGATTTAGGAGGGTTTGAGGCAACACTGCTGCCTTCTTGTGTGGATCCTTGGCAACATGAAGTGCTCTGTTGGTGATTGATTTGGATGGAGTGCTTTATTGGTGGCTCAAACCTGTGGGTATAGGAACAGTGAATACCACCAAAAATAAGTTTTAACATTGTTTGCCTGGGTTTTTTTTCTTAAACATTAAGTAAAATAATCATCTTAATTAATTAGATGTGATCTTTCAAAGTCCAAAGAGCAAAATTGCTTACTGCTGGTGGGTGTAGCTATAGACCTAGGACTAAAGTTCTACATGAAAGCCTAGCCCTACATTCATTGTAATTTTACTCACATGAAATGTATCTCTAGGTTAGAAGTTATGCAATATAAACTTGGTTTGTCTAACTTACCATTCATGAGTTCCTAGAATAATCAAATGAACCCTCAAGTAAGAAGTACCAGTTTCTATGCTTCATTCTGATTGATTGAAGCTCCAAAATCCAAGTTGCAGTAAAGAGGAAAAACAACAACATGGTTTCATACCACATCAGACATGCCAGTGGAATAATTAATTTGGTCCTCTTGATGATCTTGTTCCATGTTTCCAAGTCAAAACTGATTTGAGCAAGACATCAGTTCAGAGAGAAATAAAAGCAGTTTTTGTTCATTGTGATAATTAAAAAAACTTGTTTTTCTCTCTGTCTGCTGAGTTTGTCTGATGTTTTTCTCTCAGACAAAGGGGTCAGTGCCAGAACGGATGTCAAACAACATAACATGAAACGTTAACGATGATTTGCATTTTATTTTGTTTCTCATCATGTTTCTCATCAGGCTCCCATCTCCCTGCTGACTCTCTCAGGATGAGTGTGTGCTTTCCACGTGGGTTGGAGGCTTTCCTCCACCCCCAGGTTTTGGCCAAGGCACCTGCAATGTCTGGAGGCCTTGGGCCCTCTCAAGAAAGGCAAACAATGCAATTTTGTTAATGCAACATCCTTTATGTGTGGATTAAACAGAAATAGATGCATCCTCAGCTATGGCAGGGGCTATCCCCGTGCAGATACCAGAATGTATGAGCCCACTGGACAGCTGTAGTCGGGTCCAGGCAGTAAACCCTGCCAGCTGTTGCACAGATGTGCATGTCAGAAGCATTTATAGTTCAGGAAGCTTAACAGGCACCGTCTAAGAAAGTCCTCCTCTCTTTGCCCGCAGCACAACCCTCCAGTGGGCTGTAGTACCAAGGCCTGTTGATTTCTAAATAACTCTCCAAATCATATGAATCTAAAGATTTCTGGTGATAAAGTGTAATGGTCTGTGGAAGTGAATAGCTGGTGCACGCCTCAGAGCCTGATTTTGATCTGAGTTACACTGTCCAAGCTATGCTGCTGTAAATCAGGAGTGACTTTCAGAAGAGAGATACAACAGAGAATGAGGCAGGGGACAATGCTCTGAACAGGCAGAGCTTGCAGGTTTGCCAGCAGGATTGCCAGGAAGTGCAGGTGCTCTGCAGAGTGGGGTCACGGTGGCGGCTGCTTCTCTGCAGACGAGTTACAATGGGCTTTATAGCAACTGCTCCAGTCCCAGGGGGAAAGTCCTCCGGAAGGTTCTCCAGCAACCATCCCAGGACCACAAGCTTAGGCTGACTGGGAGAAAAGGTGCTGGAGCCTGAACTCTGGTCCCTTCTGCCTCCTTGGAAGGGGCAGGGAAAGCCCCTCCTGTTGCATTGGCAGAGGCAGTCCCTATCAAATATGGGAAATAGGTGTGCAGAAGGTGCTTTTGACTTTCTGCACCCAACTGGAGATGTTATGACAGACTCCAGAAAGGAAAGAAATTGCTCTGAGGAAGATTCTGTTACCTTGAACCAAGCATGATGCCCAGGAAAATCCTGGAAAATTTACTCAAATGAGGATTACTGTGCTTGAGCCCAGCCATTTGTCACTACTCTTCTTCACCTTGTTGAAACCCCAGATATTCTAACTTGAACACAGCCCATTCTTTTGCTGAACTCTATGCACACCGATAACAAAGTGGATTTATACTGAATATTTAGTATAATCTTACAGTTCAGTTACATATATACAGTTAAATTGTGTGTATACAAAATACACAAATATTCACACATATAAAAAAATACATATACACACACACACACATATATACAATAATCTCAGCTTCGAAGGACAAAGAAAATGTAGAAGTGGAATACAATCAGTAGCTCATAGTGTTTCTGAAAGCCAAGGTAACCCTGAATAAGTTAAACAGTCCAGTTCAGGAACATCATCTTGGATATTTTCAGGGGCATATGGAGAAAATTCCTTGCAATGATTACAGAGCTGTAAACTGCTGCTGAGTGGTAACCAATGCTACATGCAAATGCAGAAATTGCTTGTTAAGTGTAATGTTCAGTGATAAGGGTTTTGATTACAGTCATTTTAGGGAAATCTGATATATGGCAGTAGAGAGATCGAAGGAATATTAATTCCACCTTGGATCATCTCAAGCCTTGGGACTGGCAGAAGACAGAGAAAAGTTTTCTCTCCTGGATAGCTTTCAGTTTTAGACAGTTCTGAATTATTTAGGTTTTTACAGGTGAAAGAAAGATCAGGACATCAAGGCTGTTATAGCCTGTCAAAGTCAGAGTGCAGAACCACCCCACCAGCAGCTGCAGGTACAGAAGGCACATCACCAGCTCTCCAAAACTCATCAGGCAGCTTCATTGGCCAAAACCTAATCTTGCACTGGAAAAAGAAAAGGAAATCCTGGTCATAAAAACACAACTTTTTCCCAGGGATGTAGAAGCAATATTTGTCAGGAAACTTTTTTTTTGAAGACATTGGAGATAAGATGTGGAGAAATGCCTTCTGGTGAGGGGGTCCATAGCTCAGAGACCAAGCTCACTGAAATGTGGTGTTCGGTCTTCCTCCTTGGCACCAACTCTGTGCAAAGTGGCCTCTTAAAACTGGCATTCCTTGCAGATTATGCACGGGAGGACAGTCTATGTCTCTTCCCACACTGTCCCCTCTCCCACCCTGGATTTGGGATTGGGAGCCCCTGATCAGGCATATCCGAGTTATCAGATGCATTTGCATCTGAGCACTAATTTTTTTGTTTGCCTTTGATCTCTGATTCAATCCTCTTCTTTTTTTGCCCTGACGGATTCATATGAGGGCAAAACTCTTCATTTTTTAAAAGTACAAATGAAAAGTAAGTAACAGAATAGGGGGAATATACACTGCTAATTCCTGACATTTTAATGAACTCTGTGGTCTCATTCCTGCACTGAGCATCTCTGGTCAAAACAGCCCCCTTAGGGCAATGACAGGCTCATAAATGAATCTCAAACAGCATTTTTGTGGATTTTCTCCATTGCATATTCAACACAGACTGTGCTTGGTGAGCAAAACAAAGGGTTTAAGGACTGTCTTTAACTGGACACCAAAATTTTGTCTGCCCCAAAAGAGAGCCAACAATAATAACCCAGGGAAGGAGAGGCAGGATGACTATTCTTTGGTTCCTGACTAAAACCAGCCTCAGATGAGGATCAGGACATTTTCTAGATAGACATGTGTGGACACATGGTTTTGCACAGAATTGCTTTTTGTCCTTCCAACATTCAGCCCATCCTCTATTTCATCTGCTTTTTAGCAGTTGGTAAATTCCCACTCACAAACAGAAACATCCCTGGGGAGCTTCCATCGGCCGCTTCCAGCTGGATGCCATGGTGATATGAGTCTGAGAGGTGCTGTGCTGCACCTTCCTGTGCTGAGAGGGACCTGCTAGCCTTGCCTGAGCTGTGGCAGCTGCCAAAGCCACCCAGCTGAAGGGTGGAGATGCCACTTGAGCATCTCAAGGGCCATTCCCCAGCAGGATGTGTCAGCCTGTGCAGAGGTCTACACCACCAGTCATTACTGGCACGACTACCTCAGATACCTGGCACATCCATGATCCACAGGCTTAATGTTGGCAAGCCAGCTGTTGGTGCTTTGGTAGTGAAGTGGATTAAAACCTTGATAATCCATGAGTGATGTGTATTGTGAGTGTGCCTAGAAGGACAGGCTTCCAGAGAAAAGGCTTCCTACACTCAACCAGGACCATTAGTGGCATACGGTTTGCTGGCTGCAGTAAGTACATGAATATATCAACCAAACAAAATGCTGCATGATCATTATGCTGCCCTTAATCAACGGGAAGGCACCTTCCTGAATGCCACAGAGAAATGCACCAGCTGGTGTTGAATAGGCTTTCTTCTCTCCAAATAAGACCATAACCAACAGGACATCTGAGTCCAGATTGTTTTCCAAGACCTCATCCATCTCCTCCTCTGATTCATGAGATTACACACAGCATCAGTGCACTGAAGAGGACAAATTTTATTCCATAGCCAGGAGTTTCAACACAGTTGATCCTCCTGCCCAGGCAATGAAAGGGTGAAATAGTATTTTTTGTCTACAGAATAAAGAAGCCATTTCAATCACCCTTCTCTCCTGTGCCTTTTATACTCTGAGTGATGGCAATGTCACAGGTCAATATCTTTATCTACTTGGCATGCTGTCATTTCATTTCTCCAAAGCAGCCCCCAGCACATGGGGATAAGGGTTTCAGTGTTCATCCCCTGAAAAAGAAAGTTTAACGAAAACGTGATTTTGACTGTCAGAGACTGTGCAGCAACCAGACACAAGGTCCTTGACCATTATCTTTCTAACATTTCCAGGCAGGAAGCCTGTCTGAAATCGTTGACTGGAGCAGGCTGTGACTTTCCACTTGATGATGGAATATCATCCGTGTGAGAGTGAATTTCTTACCTTGCTTGAAAAATTTATTGAGAATCAGTTTGTACCAAACCAGCCATTGCTATTTGCCTCATATAAGGACCACATTTCCTGAGTTTCTCCTTTATGGAGAGATTATCAAGCAACTTCAGGAATGGGGGAGATTCAGACAAAGGGTAAATTCCCTGCTGAACCAGGCTGCAAACCCATTAACGTTCAATGTACCTGGCATCTGAAACCATATTGGCCCTAGACAGGATGGATCAGAATTCCACACTACTCTTCTAATGAGCTCTTATCATATCATGAAGTCACTGGAACTGGTAACTTGTACTGCCTGAGCCAACGCTTCAATACCAGCGATGTCATAACTCTATAGCAATCTCTTGACATAAAAGCCTTGGTTGTGGATTAAGCCCAGCCGGACATTAAGCCACTCTCACACAGCCGCTCTCTCAACTCCCTTTTCTCCCCCCTCCCCAACCCAGTGGAATTGGGAGAAGAATCAAAGTAAACCTCATAGGCTGAGATAAGAACAGTTTAATAATCAAAAATAAAGTGAAATTCAGTAATAATGGCAAATGACAATAATGATAATAAAAAGGGAAAAAACAAGTGATGCTCAACACAATTGCTCCCCACCTGCTGACAGATGCCAGATCCCCCCTTCCCGAACCCAGATCGTCCCCTCTTTCTGGTAACTCCCCCCTGTTTACATACTGGGCATAATGTTCTATAGTGTGGAATATGCCTTTGGTCAGTTCAGGTCGCCAGTCCCACCTATGCTCCTTCTCAAGTTTTTTGGGTACATCCTCACTGGCAAAACGCAAGACAAGGAAAGAGTCCTTGACTTAGGAGAAACACAACTTAGCAAAACCCAAAACATCAGTGTGCTATCAACACCGTTCTCACTCCAAATCCAAAACACAGCACTGCAACAGCTCCTGAGAAAAAATTAACTCTGTCCCAGCTGAAACCAGGACAGCATTGCACGAAGTACCCAGGAAGACACAAGGAGTTGGTAGGCTGATCATTGTCTTGCTTTGTCTCGGGCCAGGTGCTCCTCGGTTTGTAAGTGGTCAGACGGCATGTCCCAAAGCTGCCCTCCCAGCCCTGGAAAGCTTGTGCATTCCTCTTGCTGAACATGAAGATGGCATCACCCGTAACATGAGTCCAAAAACATCCAGCAGCAGAGGCACAGCTCTTCTGTGCTGTTCCTAATTCAGCCAAAACACATCCTGATGGCAGGATGAAAGCAAATCTCTCTGGGGATTATTTCGGAGATGCTGAACGCCAGCCCACCACTGTACAATGATGAGATGCTATTCCCCTCCCAGTCCCCCCCGTATGAAGCCATCTATATTAGTGGAGATTATAATAACCAGCTGCCTCAGTTGGTGTTTTGAAGCTAAGCACTTGTAAATGCTTGAAGATATTTGTATTAAAGACAGGCTAAGCAAAAGCTGGTATGAGAAGTAAAGCTTATAACGTTCAGGAAGACTGGGGGGTAGCTTTCAGGTTTTTCATTGGGCTTTAAATCTTACCTTTTCTTTTGAATAATAATGCAGAACCATAAAACTTTGTTATTGAGAGGCACCATAATGAGTATTTTGCATTGAAATCAAAATAGTTTCTTTTAAAAGTACTCAAGCTCTCTTCAAGCTGCCACATTCTTAGTCAGGTATTTAACCTCAGATCAGAATTTGAACTACTGCCATTTGTCTTAAAATTTTAAGCATCAGCATAAAAATGAACCACAAGTTAATTCATTTCAAGTACTGCCGAATACAAGTTGAAAGCCAATTGTTAAACAAGCAAGTACTCTCCTAATCACAACAAAAAGAGAGTGCCATAACACAAGGTGAAAATAAGCAGAAAGCAAACAGAACACACCATTGATTGAGTCCTTCATTATCTAGGATAGCTTTTAATGGAGGAACCTGCCTGTGTGTCATCGCTCTTATCTCTCCAAAGGCAGTATGCACACACTGTAAAAATCAGTCTCTTCATTTTCTGCTTGAAAAGATCATTGTGAAAAAAAAGTGTCAGGGAGTGGAGGTCATGCTGATTTATTGGCAATTAAACCTGCAGGATTTCTGCACTCCTTTCAAAACAAAGTATCTCGGGGTAATTCAGCTTGGCACGTTACATAGCGGTCTAGATACTAAAAGGCATGAATCTTTTTGTTTGTGCACAACAAAAACAATTGACTTGGTCCTATTTAGGAAATTGCTACTATTTTCTGTAAGGTATTTATATTACCCATAAAGAGAGGGAGGTAAGTTACCTCTCAGCAATGCAAAATTCTTCCCAATAGTAAAGATGCTGATTTTATTCCTCATCTTTTGTTGAGGATAGCAAGTCTACAGACAAACTTCCTCCTGCTTAAGAGTAAATAGATGACAGTGCTAAATATATGATGTGTTGCTAAGGTAGACCACATTTGCTTTGCTCCATGATTGATTTGTCCATTCTTGAGTAAGTTCTTATGCAAAAGCTTTCAAACCAGACTGCATCTTGTCTGATCTCCTTGTGTGTATTTTCCAGCTGTATTATTTATAAGATTAAAAAAAAAAAAAGTCATCCTCAAGTTACACAGCTAAACTGGAAAAAATATTCACTGTTCTGTTTTTGCAGAACCATCTTATGCAGGTTTAGGCTTACATCATTTACTGAGCTAGCATAAGCTATACCACACAACCAGATGCAATTAGGATTGATATTCCCACTCAAAGTGCTTCCCAGAGTACCAGTATTCTCAGGCTCTTTCTAATAAAGGTAACTTCTTAGCTCTGAAAACATTTTTGGAGATCCGATATTGAAGTCTTAATGTTTTGGTGGTAATTCAAGACATTTAATTCAGTTCTTGGACAAGTGACATGTGGTGTGGGAGGAATACTGCAACTGGCACTGCACATTTTTCCAGTCAGTGGTTGTATGGTTGAGAAATCATCTAAATATTAATTTTTACAGGTAACATTACCCCTACGACTTCCTTTATAGTTTACCTCCTTGTCTGAGGTCTGGGTCTACACTGGTGAGATGTTCATAGAAAGGTGGGTCTCAGCAGATGTTAACAGACCCTCAGTCGTAGGAAGAGGTGTTCAGGAGTAAAGGAAAAAGCTGGGGGCATATTCAGTCCCTAAAATGAATGACTGTAGACCTGTCTGTATATAGCTACAACAAGAACAAGAACTTCAGCACCGACTCCCACTCAGGACATAGAAAGAGTTGAGAGAGAGCAAACGTGGCAGGCAGCAGGATGGTGGAAGAAGAAATGCTACAAACTACACACTGCACAGTGTCCCTCGTGGCTTTGCCTAGGGCGAGGGAAGAGATCAAATGCTAAACTAGACTGGTGGTAGGAGACAGCAAAGCAGGAGACATTGCCAGATAGAAACCGCGAGCAGAAAGTTATGGTGTGGGAGCTGAGTAGGCAGATGCACCAACCTGGAGAAATAGGAAGTCCCTTTGAAGTTATTACTTCAAACAGGGCTGTCAATGTAAATCAGAGGTGCTGCTTGCAACAAGAATTACTAGAAGAAGCAGGTGTCCAGCCAGTGATGGGCCAGCATTTGTCTCACAGCATCCCTGGGCAGAAAGAAAAGTTAGCCAGAGCATCCTGGTTTGCTCGTGTGGAAGAGACGATGCTATTCCTGGATGGATTAACCTGATAAACTCTTATGCCAGCTTTTTACAGGGTGATACACCAGGTGTAGGTCACCAGGATAAAAGGGCTTGTGGTTTCATGAGGAGAAGTGCTGAGACACTATGAAGCCTGGCTGACTGTTCACATGTGTGGCAGAAATCCCAGCCCAGTAACTGGGACTCGCTGGCTCTCGTAGCACACACCCATGGCATTGCACCTCCAGCACCCGCCCCTCTGCTTTGTTGCAGTTCTCCTCTTGCCCTTCCCTGCTCTCCACACTCTTGGGTGCAACCTAAGAGCACTGAACATGCACTGAGCTTTAGATGACAGCTTGGGTGAGGAGGTGCTTTCACGGCACTGGGTGGCACAGGTCAGCCGATGCGTCCCTTGGAGGATCCCCATTGTGCCCTCTCCTCTCAGGAGAAGGAAATTGCAACTGCCAGGAGGCCGGTGTTACCTTCCCAGTGGGCTTGTCCGCCACATAACAGGTTAGGATGACTGTCCTCTGTGCTCAGAGAGTCTTCTCCCAGGATGTCCTTCTCCATCCACATCTTGCATTGTAACGAGAGTGGAGATCTGAGGATATCGGCCCTGACATTGGAGAGGTGGAAGGGGCGATTTTCTGCATACAGCAGAAAACAACCCAAACAACAAAAAACACTTCAAGTTTTTCTGTTTGTTTTCTTGCATTCAGCCACCTGTGGTGATGGCAAGTCACCCAGAACCATGGCTGTGCCCTGAAGGGGAGAGGACAGCCAGCCTCTGGTAGAAACCACGCAGGAGGCAGGAAGGAGGGCTGCAGTGATGACAGCTGCCTTGGCAAAGCAGGCACGGCTGTCCTTCAGTGGGCAGGACATTCAAGGACAGCCTGGAGCCGGGCCAGGAGGCACCAGCAGCCTCTGTGAGTCTGTCTTGGCTCAAAGCAGGAGGTGACAAGGGTAGGGTGGAGGGCACCTCCTGCCACCTCCTCAGCACCTGCCTCGGCCTCTGCCGCCCATCTTCCCCACACCTCCTGCTGTGGGGGGCTGCAGGAGGTGCCGCATGGACATCCTGGGGAACTGTGCGGAGACCCACATGGAGCACCATGACTAATGTCTGTCCCACTTATTTTAAAGGTCTGTGTTGGAAAATAGCACCATGTCCTTGTCATATTTATTGGATGAGTTCTGCTTTGCGTGGTTGCTGTTTTGCCGCAGGTTTCCCTCAGTAGCTCTGGTGCTCTGAGTAGAAAACTAAGATGGCACATGAGGGACACCAAGGAGGTCTCAGACCGCCAGCAGCCACAGGCCTCCATCGTGGGACAGGGGACATTGCAGGAAAAAGTGACTTAATGCCTTCAGTCTGAAATGCGGGAGCAAGCAGCTTTCAGGGATCCTGCACAAAACACCTTGGCAGGGCATCCTCCACGCTGTGGCTCTCCAGCTTCTGGGAGGTGATCAAATGCACGGCAGGACGACACCGGTGGCCTTGGCTCTGTCCAATGCCATTGCTCCCAGCCCTCCACCACCTGCTCCCTCTTGCTCTCACTAATTGCGTGCAGTGTTCAGCCGGGAAAATGGATCGCAGTGAGGAAGCAGGGATCAGACTTGGTGTGGACACTGAGCAGAGACAAACACAGTTCCCTTGATCATCTGGTACCTGCCTGGACACTAAGTGAGGCATCCTGATGCTGTACTGTCAGGAATCAGTACAGGCAGGGACAGGCAAACATCAGGAGAGGTGTGAGTATACCCTTGATGACCCAAAAATTCTCTGCACCCCCCTAGGCCAGGCCAGCTACAGTTCCTCTGACCCTGCACAGACAAGCTGTTGCAGCACTGCAACTATACATGCACTGTGGGGAGGCTTAACTTTGCCTACTGAGCCTTATGAGGATGAATACAACATGAGGCAGAAAGTTTAAGCCACTCTAAGAGGCTGGACTTTCTTTTGTTCCCTGTCCCAGAAGCACCACTGCAGCCACTGGTGAGTTTGCAGGCTTCACAGTGATGTTGACTGTCGTTGGACTTGGAGATAAGGGGGAGATGCATAAGGTGCTCCAGAAAACCTCAAATCTTGGTTACTGTTTTTATTGATAAAAAATTGGTAGATTTGGAAAAATGTAGTATGGTTTAAAGCCAAAAAGACTTAGCATGGGTATGCTGAGAAGTAGAGACGGCTAAGGAAGATAAAGGTGACAATGTTTTTCAGGAGGTGCAGAAACCCTTTATTTTATTTGAAGTGTTGTGCTACAAGTTGGTTTAAATAAAGTGCTTTATTTTTTAAATAAAAAAGGCCAAGTTTCATTTTTGTTTCTTTGAGGGGGTGTCAACTTCAGGGCACTTACAGCTTTTATCTTTTTAATTCTTGTTTGGTTTTGTCATGTTTTTTTTTCCACTGAACTATAAAGGGGGAGAGAGCGTGCGTTCCTACCGAACTCAGATTACATTTTTAAGGGGTATGCGGAAAGAACCTGTGAGCAGACACACTTTAAAGGCCAGGGTGTAAACGCAATCAAAGGTTGAGAATAGATACCACCTTCGGTGGCCCAAACGGAACCTTCCACGTAACAAATTGAAGCTGGAGGGGTCCTGGATTCAAACGTCTCTGTTTCAAGTTGCCGCCTAGCTGGGCAAAAGTCAAAGCAACACACCCTGATCCCAACGGGCAAACAACGCTCTGCTGGGCCCTGCTCCTCCCTCTGCCGAGGCAGCTGAGGTGTGGAAGGCACACAAGGCACGCCGATGTGCACTTTCAGAGGGACAGGAATTCAGGCACAAGAGCCTCTTACAGGCAAAGCGTTGCTGATACCAGCAGTGCTAGCTCTACTTTTAATGATTTGGGAATGGAGGATGCTTTCAGCGTTAGATGGCTTTAGCAATACATAATTAATACAAGTGCACTTCTGTTGTCTGCCGAGAGGGTAGGAAGGCCCTGGCTAAGTTCTGAGGCTGTAAAAGGAAAAAGAAAATGTTGAATGAATCATAATGCGTTCAATCGGTGGAAATTAGGTAGGAGCTAAATGAAAGTTGCAGAGAATAATTTATTCTGATCAGAACTCTGTGGCTGGGCTCTGTTTCTGAAGCTGGTCATGCTTCATGGTGCAGTGGAAGGAGCCTCCCTGCTACTGGATTTGATCCTCTGCCCTTGGGAGAATATTCTGCCTGCTATAACCCTGAGCCTGATACATCCTCACTCTTAAAAAACCCAAGAGGTTGTTCCCTGAAATTGTTGCAAATAAAAAAAAAAACCAACCCAACCACTGGTTCCTCCTAACGTGGAGTGGGGGAATTTCCTTGAAACGCATTCCCATAGTTCCCTATAAATAAAATTACCACAAGTCATCATAAGGCAGCCATAAGCTGTATCCAGAAGGTGAGGAAACCTTGGGAAAGTGAACAAACTTTTCTTGCGGCGGAAGATCAGCTCTGAAACAAGACTTCTCCCTGCATGTGACTTCCCGAGGTTCTCTTTATGATGTTGTAAAACTGCAAGTGCGTGCAGGGCTGTCCAACCCTGCTGAGCAAACAGCCGAGTTCTTGCCCTGAAAAGGTGAAAGCCGAAAGCACGAGTGGACGACGATGCGCTACCAGGCAGGGCAAACACGGCGGCGGTGGCTTCATTTTTGTTAAGAGGACAAAAAAAAGAAAAGAAAAAAAAATATACATATATATATATAAAGAAGGTGAGGAAAAGGAAGTGAAACTACAAGGAGGGTTTATGCATTCCTATTTCTAAATTTTTAAAATTTGGAAACTGTGGTACTTCTGGGGGGACAGGGGAACTTTTCCGAGACGGCGCGGATGCTCGGGGCGGGACGCGGAGCCCGGCAGCCGCTCACAGCCCGCACGGCCGCGGCGGGCGCGGGGCGGCGGCGGTGCCAGAGGCGGTGCCGGCGCCGGGGGAGGGCGGGAGCGAGGGAAGGCGGTGGGGAAGGAGGCGGCGGCGGGGGGGCCGTGCTTGCTCGCGGTTGCCATGGGGAGCGGGAGGGCGGTGCCGCCGCCGCTGCGCAGGGAGCAGCTGCTCCCTGACACATCCCCCCGCTGCCATATTGTGTCCGCCGCCGGCCGCACGGCTTCATGACCGCGGTGAGTGCCGCCCGCGCCCGCCGCGCCCGCGCCCCCACGCCTGCTTGGGCTGCCCCCGCGCCTTTTTTTTGTTTAGCTTTCGGCTTTCTCGTGGGTTTGGGGGGTGAGTTTTTTTTGTTTTTGACGCTCCGGGAGGGTTTCGTGGGGGGAAGGGGAAAGCGCGGGGAGTGTGGCGGCGGGTCCCGCCGGTGCCGGGCGGGGGTGGGGGTGGGGGGCGGTGTGACCGGTGTCCCCTCATTCCCCGCGTGGGGACAACGCGCGGAGGCGGCGCTTCCTCTTCAGCCGCTCTCGGTGGCGATGCGTGGGAAGGGGGGGTCCCCACGCACCCCCTCCCCGCGGGGCCGTGCACCCGCAGCTCCTCCTCCCGGCGCGGCTCCGCGGAGCTTCCGCCCGCCCGCGGGGTTCACTCGGGTGACCCCCCCCCCACCTTCACCCGCTCCTCCGGCAGGGCAAACCCGCGCTTCTTGCGCGCTTCCAGCTGGGATGATGGAAGACGGGGCCAGCCCGGGGCCGGGACCCGGGAGCGCGGCCCCGACGTGCCCCTCGCCTCCGGGTCACCCCCATCAAACTCGGGCTCTTCATTTGATGAGATAAAGACGCTTTCGGCGTTGTTCCACCGCGCCCCGTTGTCCCTGAACCGGCGGGAAGCCCCCGGGGATGTGCAGAGCGTCTGTGGCTTGCCGAGGTGGGGGCAGCGTGGGAGACGCGCTCCGGGGTTCCCGCGTTTTGGGGTAAAGTCCAGGAAACGGCTGGCGAAGTGCTCGAGGTGAGGCTGGGATCTGCACGTGGCCCTTCGGAGTTTTCCATCTTTTTCGAGGCTTTTTTGGTGAAGTTGGGCGATGAGTTGGTGGCGGCAGCGGAGCAGCATCCCACTGCTTTTCTGCCTTACTCCCGCTTGGACGCACCGGCGTGCTTGGTGCTCAGGTTCTGTGGGAGCGGAAACTGGCTTTTGTTGGTAAGGGTTTGGATTATGACAAGGCTCAAACAAAGAGTAAAAAGAACAAAGAAATAAAATAAAGGGTAACTTTGAAGAGAACCCAGTAAACTCGTGTTCCCGCCCTGGTGCCTGCCTGTGGATGGACGCTGTATGCTAAATGTGAAGTTAAACATGCTGCGTTATGGTGGACTTAAGTGCTGAGAAAGCAGTTTGATTAGCTTTGTGTCTAATCTATGAAGTCAAGATAACTTTATATCTAATTTACCATGTGTATATATACGTATATATGCGCACACACACACTCTTCAAATCTTGTTATCGGTGGGCTTACATTTAGACGGATTTAGTGATAGCTGGGTTGTAATATATTGACATGTGAATCATTTAACTTCTGTTGTGTTTCTTGGATTGGGTTTTTTTTCCCCCTCCTTGAAGTCTGGTGTGATGCTACGTCTATGCAAGAAAAATTAAGCTGGCATTATCTTATGTCGGGAAACTTGAACTAGTTTGAAGGTTGCTGTTTTGTTTTTTCTCGGCAGGTGCCAACTCACACTTCCCAAGCTCTGCAGAAGGTAGCTGGGCACAAGTCTGAACTGAAAGCTCTATAGTAGCAATGAGTGCAGCACAGGGCTTGAGCTGATGAACTTAGCCGGCTGCCCGGATGTGTTATCTCTGACCTCAGCCACATGCTGCTGCAGCAGATCAGCTTCTGCTGGGGGCTCACTTGTGTCCAGCTGTGCCACTTAACTTTTGTAGGAACAGAGAGGAGATGGTGATTCTCACTTTGTACATTTAATTGCCTGAAATAAGTATAGGACTTTTCTGTGCTTTTTTTTTTTTTTTGCTATCAGATGTGCCCATAAACTGAGCAGTGCTGCTGTACACGATGTTTACACTTGCAGACTGGTGGAGATGCTACATTGGCTGCCCTGCAGGTCCTGAAGGGAGCTGGAAGCACTGGCCCTGTATCAGTCCAGGCATGTGGCTCTGAGCACTCTCAGGGACCTTGCTGGAATAAAACTTGGTTGATGTCTTTGTTGGCAGTGTCTAGACCAGAGAATGAAGTTGTGACCTGCTTTGGGTGCTGCTGCTGGGGCTGTGCTGAGGAAGCTCCTCAGGGATTTTTCAGCCCAGAAGTAAGATATTTTTTGTCTAAAAGGGACACCAACCAAGGAGTGTGCTGCCTCAACCGCTCCAGTCCCCACGGAATTTCTGCTTGAAGTGCCTTTCAGTGTCCTCTAGAGAGCTCAGGACTGAAGGCACCAGCATTGCCAGCAACTCTCTATGTCAGGACGTGCCAGTCCAGTAAGTAATGGAGCAGATAGAGGGATGTGTAATGGTCCTGCTGAACGAGAAGTACTGCCTGGCAAGTGAGTGGAGTGCCTTGGAAAGAAGACAGAGGCTTAGGTACACGTCAGGCTGATTTCTGCCGTCTTTATTAACCGTGGACTCTGTCCATTCAGTGCAATAGACTTGAAAACCTGACATGTTGAGGGAAAGCAAACTTTTTTGGTGAATGAGATAGTTTGGCATCTACAGATACTGTGCCTGGATATAGTTTAAACTGGTGAGAAAGCCATGCAGTTCTGGTGCGGAACTGTTGGTTCCCATAACAGCAGTGGAAGTTTTCATGTTAATTTCTCTGGAGTTGTAATTCCACCTTCCTGCCCTGTTGTCTCTCCTTGCCTACTCATTGTTGGGGTTAAAAGGAGCAGATATTTATGAGAGGAAGTACCCCCAGCACTCAGAAGACTTTTTCCATGTGCAGGTTTGTGATACCTTATCAGAAGTAGCTGCACAGAGGGATTATAGCCAGCGAGGTGGCAGAAAGGATGGGTGTTGGGAGGAGTGACAGTGTGCCACCGCTGCCATGCGTCTCTTGATGCTGTTCCCTGCCTTGGGATAGTCTTACTGCACTACTGTGGTGCTGTGTGAAACACAGCTTTTCTTGCCTGGCTGCAAATGGATGTAAAGCAGCTCTAGTCCCCGTACGTACATGGCTCTCAGCAGTCTGGATGAATGCTCACTACCTTTTAGCAGAGGTGCGACTTCTGGATTATTCCCTTTGGCTCCTTGAGTTTTCTCGCCGCGGCAGTTGCGGTTCCTCCCCTCCCGGCAAATGAGTGCATTTTGTGTAAGCTCATCTATAGGGTGTCACTGCACTGGTGGTAGCTTTTCCTGAGGGAGGTAGATGGAGGCAGCGAGTGCCTCGTCCCAGTGTGTGTGTGCGTTGCCGCTCCACAACTGAAATGGTGTTGGGCAACTTCCTGCTCCTCGTCGCTGCTGTGGCAGCTCGGGGTGACTCACGGCAGCGCCCGGCTCTGCTCTCGACAAGTGCTCGCTTGCAGGCTGCAAACCCTGTCCCTGTGGCTGCATGTGGGGTGTCTCTGCCCGGATCCAGCGGCCGCCTTGGCTTCTAGAGAAGACACAAGAAACCCATGAGATGCTGCTTCACGTTTTTCCTGGCTGGATCTGTATGTGTGAGAGGTGTTTGTTCCCTGGCATGTTACACCTGCTGATTTGGTGATCGTGCTGGCTGATGGTGAGCTCTCCATCTCATCCTCACCATGCTGGGTAAAAGCACACAGTGATGTTCCACGGTGCATTCAAAATACAATTTAGGTCAGCAAGAAGAGACAGCTCACTGTGCTTGGGTAATAAATTACATGGAATGGAAGAAGTGCTACCTGATGCCAGCCAGCATCTTCATGACCCCTGATACTCTGCCCGCTCCCTGTAAAACATTGTGGCTGTGGAAGCACAAGGGTTGGGTCACTCCTGGTTGGGAGACTGCTGCTGAGTGCTCAGTGCTGGCCTGTATGGTCAGCAGCTGCTGTGTTTGGGGCAGGAATACCCGTTTTACTGAGTGGTTGCTCAGGGGCACCAGGACCATTTTAAGAGAAGCCTGGAATTCATGTGGATTGGTATACTTACACTGAAAATCAGTGATGTGGATTTTGACCTTTTTTTTTTTCTAGTGCATTCAAAATTTTTTCCCATTATGTTCAGACTAGACTTAGTGCTCCCTGCTTTTTCCTCAAAGGTTAGGGAATGTTAGGAACTCCATTAAACTGACTACTGCAGGCATCACCTCCCACCCCTACTCTTCTGCACACTCAGTCTTCGTGTCTTCTCTCAGGTTATTTTCAGTGCATTCCTAACTTGCAGTTTGTCGCTACTTTTAGTTTCCCAGTTTAAGTGTGGTCCTGTGCTTGCTTTCTTTTCAGCAGTGTCACTGGATTTTGTCGTGCTTAAGAATTGGGGCAAGTACGAGTTGCCTAAAAGCCGAGTACTGGATATGGAGAGCTTGGTGCTTGGAAAAGTTTCACGAAGTAGAGCTGAAGGAGTGGGAGCTGGGAAGCAGCCACTCATCCCTCATCCTCAGGTCTGTGAGGATCATCCCCAGACCAGTTACCAGCCAGTTTAGTTTGGTTTAGGGATGTTGAGTCGTCAAAAGTAGGGAGGGTTTTTTGTTTGCTTGTTTGTTTAAACAGAAAGCCAAGTTCAACACTGGTAGAATAAAATTAAAAGCAAGTTGGCCAGGGAGGTCAGCATGGTGAAGAGCATTGCTTTGCCTTCCCCGGGCTCTGGAGGAAAACTTTGGGAGCTGGAGCTGGGAAGCAGGAACTGGGGACAGCTTTGCAATCACAGAGTTTTACAGGTAATGTGGTTTTGTGATACGGCTCCAGGGGTGCTTTCCACTTAAGTCTTGTAGAAGGGTCACTTGGGGTGAAGCTTCAAATTGTTGGTTTTTCACTGAAGATCTGGAGTTTTGGTACTTTAAAGGCAGAAAAGCTGTATGGAAAATATAGCTTTGTGTTTTCTAGTGTTGGTAAATTGGTACAGACACCAGCTGAAATGTAGCTATGTTCACTTCTGTTTCAAGAGGATGGTGGAGAAACACCATCCTCCCTGGAAAGGGAATTAGCATCAGAATTATTTTGCAAGTCATTTGGTCAAAGGCATTAGCTCACTTGTGAACATATCAATGGTTTACATTTTTTTTTGCAAGCACAGTATTGAATTTAAGGAAAATGACCCATAAGCATCTCTTGAAAAGCTACTATTGGCTGTAAAGCATTTTTCTTGAAAGCACTTATTTCCCTCCCCTCCCCTTTTTTTGACACCAAAGGTTTTTCTTAATAGTTTAGATTTCGCTGCTTGTTTGGGTTTGGGGTTTTTTTTCATTATTTTCATATCTCAGTTTCTCTGTTAGACTGTTTTCATGTGCATGTTTTAAATCTGAGGCACAGGGAACCAGTTCCAACAGTGACTGCAGCCTTTGGAAAGGCTTCACGTTTGCAAAGTCTCTGAAAGCAGCACTGGAATAAATGTCCCAGAGGCTCTAGGCTGTGTACAGGGTCTGGATTGAGGTCAGGGCATGTCTGAGTTCACTTATTGTTTTCCTTTCAGATATTTGTTTCAAACACAAACCCAGTTATGTGTGTGTATATATGTGTATTTAATAAAAAAAAAAATGCAAACTTTTATGAAAAAAAGTTAGATTAAATCTTCCTCTTGCTCCCAGCCCTTTCCTGGGCTATGATAAGGGTTTATCTAATCCCTTCCCTTTTGCAAGATTTCTTAACTTTTCTTAATATTGTACCTTTGAATTGGTTTTCATTACTTTTTTTTTCCCTACCCTGCCTTTAATTATATCACAGGGTGTGGGAGAACACTGACATGAGAGAGGCTTGGAAGTATTTTTGTAAATCCCTGGGAAACCTCTCTTCCCCTTTGAGCCCACCAACGCCAAGGTTCAGATGAAGTCCCTGAGCTTGTGGCTTGTCCAGTCCTTTGGTTGGATGGTTTTATTTTCAGGCTGTATTTGAGAAGCTGATAAATGCCTTTTGAATGTTTTTTTTAAACCATTATTTTTAATTTTCCCCCACTTTGCAAGCCAGGAGGAGCGGGAAGGGCCTGTAGGTGCTGCCTCAGGGAGCATCTCTGGGTGTCCTTTGGGGTTCATCTCTTCCACAGACACTGGGTGCCAGCTTGCTGAAATCTATGGCTGAGGGGTGGTTTTATCCTCGGAAGACTGTAATGCCTTTAGTTGTCTTGGATACGTGACATCATATAGTGTTATAATCAAATATAGGCCTTTCTCAGGGCTGGGGGGGAGGATCTCAGCTGACCTCGAGCAGGGGTGTGAGGTGTGCAGGGCATGGGCAGCCCGAGACAAAGGAGGTGTGTGGGGGGAAAGGTTGAGTTCGTAGGCGGCAAAATGGTTTGGTGTCGTCCTTTTAGTGCTCCTGGTCAGGCTGATAGGTGCTGTTTATTGATGGGTTTTCATTAGTTGTGCCAGCATTTTTTTTTTTTGTTGCACTTCCCTCCAACGTGCAAAAACTTGTAGCTGGTCCAGTGCTGTGTGCATGATGACTTGGAAGTTTATCCCCAGCTTGGGTGGGTGAGCAGTGACAGTCATTTATTTGTGTAATTCTTGGGCTGTTTTGACAACACACATTGATGTATTTAAGTCAGACAAGCCCTTATGCTTCTTGTAGATGCAAGGGAATATGAAAAATCAATAGAGGAGTTTGCTGTTGGTGTAGTTGTTTGCATGCAAAAGCACGTACCATTTGTCTTAAATACTCTTACAGAGCCTGTTTGTGTCAGGACAGAAGTTGTGTGTAAAGCACACAGTGCTTTAAGGCTGCTCACCCCGAGCTTGTTGTGGAGAGAGTGGGTGCAGAGCTGCTGTCGTTAATCTAAGTGTGATATGGCTGAAAATCTCTTTCCCTGTATTATAATTATGTTCGACTCCTCAGACTTGGGCAATGCATGGTAAGATTTTTTTTTTTATTATTTTTTAAACCTGGAGGGAAATCACTGCGCTGTTGGCAGGCTCCAGGTCTTCCCACTATTAGCAGAGGTGACCTAGTTGCTTGGCTGGTCCTGCAGAAATAAAGAGGTGCATTTAATTGTGGAGAAGGTTGTCCTAACCTGGGGCACTGATGCTGTGCAGGTGCCAAAAGGGCACCTTTCATCTGATGCCACTGTAAAGAAGGATCAAGCAGCAACAGCAGCTCTGTTCTCATGCTAACTTGGCATGGAGAAGGCTGTGGCATCTTCTGACCAAAAGGCTGAATTCTTTCTTGCTGGGTCAGTGAGTCCAAGCGTGGTGGGCGCAGTACTAAAATGATACCTGTACACTGACACCTGCAATGCTGCTGAGCTTGGAGGAGGTCGCCTTTGCCGGGATGGTGGCATCTGCCACAGCTTTGTCCTTTGGGCCTGGATTCTGCTGGAGCTGAGACTTCTTCCAAGAAGGGGTGCTGCAAAATAAATGTGCTTCCCTGCTTGCCTGAGGGTATGCCCAGGTGGACTTCCAGTTTTGTTAAATGGTTGGCCTTCATTAAAGCAGCTTTGTCTTCATTAAATGCTCACGCATCAAAGCATTTGCTCCTATGGCTGAACGTAGCAGTGCTCAGGGTCTTCCACCAAAATTCAGTCGTAGCTGGGGATGTATGTGGGGGCACGCAAACCTGGTTTAACCCAGATGTGCTCTGCTAGACTGAGAACCTTTCAGTGCTCATAACTTTTCCCAAACGTAGCTCTCCAGTGAGTTTAAGAGAAGCCTGAATAAAATATTACCTTGTCTTGAGACACAGAGTCTCCTCCGATCTGTTTGTGCTTCTCTGGACCTGACTGCTGCCTTCGTACACCTGCAGCCTTAATCAGCCCCTTCGGACCTGGGCTCTGCTGCTTGGGTTGTGAGTGCTCTGGAAGAGCAGGTCTTTGGGCTTTGGGTGCTGGACTGGCATGGATTAGCAGGGAGATCTGCTCCTGGCTTTCATCTGATGCCAAAAATTAGACTGCTGGAAGAAGGTTGTCTCTCTCACCTCTTTTCTGATGCATCCTAACTTTTATTTGAGCGACCTCAGTTGACTTGGCAGCCTTTTAATCTTCTAACCCTGGAATCGTAGTCCTCTGTCTGTCTGTAATTACCATGCAAAATGATGTGCACCTCCGTTGTGATACTTTGAGGGGTAGATTTTTTGGTTGGCCTTTCTTTTGAAGGTACTAACAGGAGATAGATGCTTGAGTTCCTTAGGATTTGGATGCAGGAGGCTCTGCTTCCAGTTGGAAGTGTTAATACCAGTGAACAGCAGCGTGCTGTGTCACTCTGCACTCATTGGTAGGGTAAAGCACATGGGCAGAGCACAAACTCTTCCACGTTTTTCAGAGGTGTGCTTAAAGCATATTATTTTTGCATTTGCCTGGCTGGAGGTTGCCTTTTGGCTCTGCTTGCAGGGCTGGGGCTGTCCCCATGGGAATTATCAAAACATCTGCACTGGAGTGCTGCTTCTGTGCTCTTTCCTTCTCACAAGCTCTCCTTGCTCTTACTGTGGTTTTTCTGCTGGGTCATCCCTGAGCACAAAAACCTGACAGCTTACAGCAAAGATGACTTTGGTGAATCCCATGACCCTTATGTAAAATATTAAACCCCAAATATTGGAAGAGGTAATCTTGAAAGTGACAGCTTGAAATTGTGTTCTCACAGTTGTGTCTGCTTATAGGCAATCAGAGCACACATGGAGAAAAAAATTGTGGATTTTGGATCTCGTTAAGGATCTGTGTGAATGAAGAGGGGTTCTGGAGAGCACACAAGCTGACCACTTGTGTGCCTTCAGATGTGCTCCAGTGGCACTGGTCTTGCTCCTGTGATTTTATTTTTTCTTATTTATTAGTTGATAATAGTCTAATAATGGCCTTTATACCTTTCTAGAAAAAAAACCTAATTTCTGATGTGTTCGTGTAGAAGATACGTGAGGTGGTGAACTAGGATAAGAAGGTAATGAGATGTGTGTATTTCTGTAGTGCATCCACTAAGAGAAACATGGCACCAACCTATATTATTTACTGTAAGTATATTACCTGCAAATAATTTTTATTTTCAAGTAGGGCATTAATTAAGCTAATGATTCTCTGCTAAAACGTAGTAGCATGCAAACAAATAGTGCTTTGACACCACAATGTCTACCTGATTATAAGTGCCGGCTTAATAAGTTGTTACATTTTTTCCCTTATATTTTTGAGAAGATTGAGCGTGCCCAGGCCATTTTTGTGTTGAAAACAGACTTTATTGCCCCCTTTCCCCTAAGAAATGAATACAGTGACCTCAGACTTGCGTGTGTGTGTGAGCACGAGCATGTTCTTGATCTGCCATGCTGACGGAAGATTTGTAAAGGGAGATTTCGTGCAACATGAACCCAGAGCTAAAATTACCAAAACACGGCTGTGAGGTGTAAGCTCCTGTGTAGCTGCCTAAAGAGGTGCTGAACAAGGGGGCTAAGTTAATCATTATAAAGGAGAACAGAGCAGCTCGCATTGCAGCAGAGTTGGGGTTTGTCTCACTGTACGAATTTTATCACTAGCTCTTTGTTTGTTTTTTTTTAATTTAAGAAAGGATTGAAGAAGTGACATGAGCATATGTATATATGGCCGTGTTTAAAGCCAGCCATCGCTGACTGCCAGTATAAATCTGCTCTGGTGCCTTGGGGGGAAGTAAATTGTAGGGAGAGCAAAGCTATTTTTGACCAGCTATTTGAGCAGCTCACTTTGCTTTAATTTTTTTCTTTTTTTAATACTGACTGAGCTGGTAGCTAATCATACCCGTCCCTGCACTTAATAGAAATAAGAAACAGAAAATAAAAAATTTATGGATGTTTTCCAGCACTGCTACTGGTAAGCATAAGTGCAGGTGCTCTTGTCAACGCAGCTTTGCAATAGCTGGTGCACGAGTGTATGAGCAGATGAAGAGAGGGGCAAAAATTGCTGGTGGGAAACACGGTGTGTTTCCTGGGATAGGCACAAATTCTGCACCTCATGAGTGCCTGGCACCAGGCAGGGGCTGGCAGGACTGGGGAGCATAAAATGGATTATCCTGTTGCCTTTTTGTGTCGCTGTGTCGCTCCTCCATTGCACGTCTCGTTCCCCTTCTCCAAAATAAGGAGGCTGGGCAGTGTACTGCCATGGACATGGTGAGGCTGCCGGGTTAGAGCTGGTGGGTCTGGAGGTGGCACAGCCAGGCAGTGGACACTTTGTAGGAGAAGATGCAAGTGCAAGGAGACAAGTGTTTACTGCAAACTGGTGAAAGAAAAAACATCCAGTAACTGCGTCGAGCTGTCTGGTGAGATGTGATATGGAAACTATCCTTGTCTTGAGCTCTGGCACTGGGAGCTGGAGCGTGAAACCAGAATGATAGCACTTACAGGGACAGGGAACTGGATTGGGGGTTTGGGTTTTTATTTGGTTGTTTTGTTGGATCTTTTTACAATTAAAATGAACTTCAGCTTTGCTGGTAAACTGTGTCCATAGTTGGAGTGTCTTATGTCTGTAGTGTACGTGTGTGTGTACGTGTACACACCCTGCATTTGTACAGTGGTTTTGTTGCTCTGTACTTCAGCTCTGTTGGCCAAAGCTGTGGGTGCAGTGAAGCTCTAACATGTTCACATCAGCAGGAAAAAACCCAGCTGCTCCCATAGCATAGTTTGCTAGAAGACCCCTTTTAAAACTCTGCAAGCAAGATGGTTTTTTTGGTGTAATGCCTCTAAAGCATGGGTAGCCTGTTGGACTGTGCATTCTGGGTGGCAGTTTTTTATAGATAATAATTTTATGGTTAGGTTTTTAGTGTTGTGTTGTTTTGGGTTTTTTTATCTAAATGATGAGCCATTACTCCTGCAGGTCTGAGCTGCCGCCCCAGTGGCTGGTCCCTTCCTGCTGAGAGCTGGTCCCAGCACCCTCTGCTCCACAGGGAAGCCCAGGTTAGGGCAGCAAGCCCTTGCAGCGGGGGAAAAGGATCTTTTGGACCCAGGCAGCTCTGTGGGACCCAGCTGATGAACAGATAGGCTGGCCAGATCTTCCCCTGGTAGAAACAGGCAGCAACACTTGGGAGTGACTGTGACTTGTAGGGGGTTTTAAAGACTTCATTTGCACTGAGACCACAAATGGACTTCATGCTGATTTAAGTTTTGCAATTCCTTTTTCACTCTTTGGACACCAAAGGCAAACACTTCTAAACAGGGTTAGTTTACAATATAATGAGTAACTTAAGAGTTAATGTGAGAGCTGAAAGGATTAGATCCTACCTGTTGAGGTCTTTTCCAGGTTTCAGATGTCGACATCAAAATAGCTATTATTTCTGTGTCTGAATTGGTGTTTCTAGATAGATACAGCAGTTTCCAGATGCTTCCCATAAGCTCTGCTTATAAACCAAGGGGAGTTAACACATGCTCAGGAGATTACTGGGAGGCTCCTGTTGGACCTTGGCTCTCACCAGTGACTTCAGTGTTCGCGCACAGCATGGGGATGGTGCAGCCCCGCACTTGGGTTGAGTGGGCTCCTGCTGGCTGTGATTGTGGTGGTTTGCAGTGATTTCTGACCATCTCCTTTGTTGCAGACCAATCAAGCTAAATGGGTCCAGTCACTGGAATGACTCCGGATAAGAAAGCTGAAACGCCCGGAGCAGAAAAAGCCGCAGGACTACGGCAGTGCCATGGGATGGGCAGCCTGCCCGACACGGGCGACGCCGGCAAGCCAAAGGCCACCGTGGTGGACAGAGATTCAGCAGATGATGAGCTCACAAATTTGAACTGGCTGCATGAAAGTACTAACCTGCTAACAAACTTCAGCCTCGGCAGTGAGGGCCTTCCAATTGTTAGCCCCTTGTACGACATCGAGGGTGACAGCGTGCCATCCTTCTCACCATCCTGCTACCAGAACCCTGAGAAAAAATCCTCCACTTCCAAACCCCCTTACTCTTTCAGCCTTCTCATTTACATGGCGATTGAGCAGTCCCCCAACAAGAGCTTGCCAGTCAAAGAAATCTACAGCTGGATCCTGGACCGCTTCCCCTACTTTGCTACGGCCCCCACCGGCTGGAAGAACTCGGTCCGACACAATCTCTCCTTGAACAAGTGTTTCCGAAAGGTGGAGAAAAGCCATGGCAAGGTGAGACCTGGCAGGAGGGAGGGTAAAGCAAGTTTGAAATTCAGGGAGAAATTGAGAAGATTCTGTTTTTTTTAAGGACATTTTGTTTGAGGTTTTTTTTCCCCCCCACCATGTCCTCTTAACACTACTTGCAGATGGAGGTCGTTTGGAAATGCTGCTTCTGAGAAATCACAGGATGACAAAAGTCGCTGGGTTTTGTTATTTATTGTTGACCTGGGTACACCCAGCTGTGGTGCATCCTTTTTAAATCTGGCACACGTGCAATTGCAAAGTACTCTGTTTCCATTTACTTACAATGTTGTTAGCCTGCAATAACCAGCCTGAAATTTCAGATAACCCTCCTAGGATTTCTTCATGATGAAGCTTAAACTAGTGCTTTCTCTGTTTTCCAGTGCTGAAATTCTGGGGTATGTTCCTCCTTCCCTGCTTTTCCAGCATGGCCATGGCTACGATCGCACTGGCAAGCAGAGGAGACTGGGATGCCAACCAGCTTCCCTGCTTGGCTAGCAGGGATGTTGCCCCTCTGGGTGCAGATGTGGTCCTCTGCAAGGTGCCCTTGCTTGTGGGCACACCGGATGTACGTGGCTGAGTGTTCCTCAGTCCAACAGCTTTCTCAAATATTAAATTGCCTCTTCCACTTGTGCTCTCCTGTTACACTTAGCATGGCTCTAGCTTTCCAATAACCATATTAATTCCTGCATTTAATGGACTGTAATGCTTTAACATCTGTCATAAGATGTGTGTCTCTGTGTGGTGCAGACACACTTCTTAAAGTCAAGGATACTCTTTTCTGTACAAGTTCTGTCGTCTTCTGATTTGTATGATTTTACTAGTGACTTTCTTCTTCCCTCTCTCATTTCCCATCTTGTTCCTCAAAGAGCTGGCTCTGACTTAAATAAACTAACAAACCACATACTAAAAGTCAACAAACAAGTCCTGTGGTTGGAGGTCAGACTCGGTGGTAGCAGGCTTGTTATCAGAAATGCCTGCAATGCTTGGAGTGCTTGACAGCCTCTCGCTGTAGAGAGGGGTCCTGGAGCTGAGTGGGCACTGGGGAGGACTGCCTTGTGCTGATAGGACTGAACACCACTGCTTCTCAATATGCTTTTGCATTAAATTGTTAGGATGTTGTTTCACAAGCAGCAGCTTTGCCCTGAAAAAAAAAGTGACTTTTTATTGCAATGTGACAAGTCCAATAACTACCCCATTGCTGAGTTCTGCCGAGTGTTAGGATGGGCTCCTAACGTGGCCCCAGGTGCTATAATGGGGTGACTGAGATGCTCAAGCTGTCCCTGTGTGGAGGACTGGATCTGAGCAGGGACCCCACGCTGCTACAGGTGACAGAAGTGCTTTTAAAGGCCTTGGTGGCTCTGTCCAAGGAGGGTGACATGGGTTTCAGAAAAATTAGGGCAGGAAAGGGAAATCCAAATTGGTATGAGTTCCTTCTGTCTGTGGATCTGCCCTTTAATGCTCTGCTGTTTCCAGCCTCATGGGTTAGGAGTTACCAGTCAAACCTGTTGTCCTGGCATTTGGGTGGCAGGAGCTTGACACTGCCTGGTCCCCTGCTTACCCTGCCATCTCCACAAGTATTGCTGGGCTCAGAGGGTGGCTTGCTGCTCAATGTGATATCTCTAGTAGGAAGAGCAAAATGCAGAATATCTCCGACTGCTACCAGCAAGGTGATGCTGATGTGCTCTGTCAGTGGTTTCCCAGGGCTCCAGAAACTGCACAGCTCTCTAAATCTAAAGAACAGAAACTGCGCTTACCAAAAAAAAACCTCCCCAAAAAAGTCCCTCCTGAAACCTCGCTGAAGCTTCCTCATTTCCAACAAACAGCAGTTAAATCTTTACCCGCTGCCCTGCTTAGAAAAGGACCAGATGAGGGTACTGCTCCAAATTCTTCCTGCCAAAGAAGTCTGTGGCACGCAGCAGCATGCCTGGACTCCATGGGAGTTGATCTGGCAGGTGATGGAAATGCTGCAGACCCCTTTGGATGAGCTCCTCAGGTGTCACTTGGAGCAAGCAGCAGTTGCTCACAAGCTTATTTTGCTGATCCTGTTGCATGTAACCATGTGTTAGCCATGTCTCTGGGTGCTTCCCTGGAAGGGCAGGATAATTTTGTATTTTTTTTTCCATTTTTTTCTTTGTTAATGGCATTTTGTACTTCAAAGGGAGCACACAATCAACTTTCTTCTATGCCAAGTGCCTATGGAAGCAGAAAGGTCCATGGCATGTTGTATCAGAGGAGCTTGGTTTGTTTGGTAATGTCAGAGTAAGAAGGGTTTTAAAGCCTTTCAGATAAATCTGGGCTCTTGTGTTGGAAGAATCTAAATGTCTGATAGTAGGGGATGGATGGTCTGTGCCCCTGCATCCCAGGCAGACTGCTCTCTGACACCTCCCTGTCTATTGCTGCTGGCTGTCAGCTGTGAAATCATCTCTTGGAGGTCTGGCAGCAAAAGAAGGAAGAGTCTGTCTTCACCTTTGCCATAATGCTGATGTTTTGGATTGGGAGTGCACATTGAAGGAAATCTGATTTTTCCCCACTTACCCCCCTGAGATGGCACTGCAGGGCAGTTTCAGGACACTTGCACTGGACTCATTTTGGCTGGTGCTGACCTGGAAGAGTTGCTGCAGGAGCATGCCTACTGTGCCCTGATGGCTCTGAGCATTGTCCATAAGACCCTGCTGGAGCAGATCTGAGCAGAACATCCAAGGCACAAACAGCTGACCCCTCAGCACCAACTCCCTTTCTCTGCAGAGCTCTTTCCACCAGGCTGTGCCCCATCATGTTGCAGATGTAGCTCTGGATGGTCACGGCTGTGGCTGATTGTTCTGTTTGTGTGTATATTTACATCAGCCAACTAAATACCTGCAGGGGGTCAGGGGTCTAGGACAGCATCCAAGAGAGACTGGGGGAAGACTGTCCTTGCTTGGACCACTGTAAAAAATTGTATGTTGTGGTTTTCCTTTAATGAGTAGTGCTGAAAGTAAAGTAAGTGCATTGAGATGCCTCATGGCATTGCAGTCGAGAGGAGGAGCTTCTCATGCCACAGAGTCAGGATGTATGGACATCATCACATCTCTGCTAAAATCCCATTGCCTGCTCTATGTGCACATAGCACACTGCTGCTGTATCTGAGTGGTGTGTCAAGGTTTACCCCAGGTGACAGACCCGCGAGCTGAAATACCCTTTCTTGTTAGAGCTGCAGTCGAGAACATGTCTGCAGTCAGCCAGGCAGATGAGATTTCCAGTGGGTCTCTGGTAATGGTCGTGATGAACAGCAAGGGGGTGATGCTGGAGCAGTCTCAGGGACACCTGCTTGCCTTGCAGTGTTCCTGCTGTGGCCCTGGTGCCCCTGGAGATGAGGAGGTGTGATTGTGAGTCAGTGATCCTCAGAAGATGCAGCTCTTTGCATCTTAAGCACTGTCATGCTGCCTTGGTGTTGGGGAGGGAGGTGCCTACACTGTGACACTGCTTTTTTTGAAGGAGCAGCATCTGCTCTACAGCACAGGAGGACCTCAAGTGAAAAGGGGTTTGGGGCTGAGAGCCATGAAGAGTCTCCCTGCTCTTTGCTAGACTTGTTTTTACAATTATGGCATTGGGGATTATTCATTAATTGATGCTGAGGAGAAGAGCTGTGAGGAGGCAGGATCAGCATCCACATCCAAATATCAATTTGGCAGGCCCCTGCTTGCATGGATGCAGTCCTGCCACTGTTTCCTCTAGAGACTGGGGGTTACAGGACTTGAATATCTTCAACAAACCTCCTCTTCTTGGTAGTGGTTTAGGTGTTTATTTGTTTGTGGTTGGGGTTTTTTTTTTTTTTTGTCAAGAGATGGTGATAAACAATCTGTGTAGCTTTTCGAGTATTTGGGCAAAGAGCAGGGCAGGTCCCATCTATAAGCCTGCAGAGATAGGAGAGAGATGCTTTTTATCTGGTAAACCTTTTGGTGAATGTATTACATACCTCCTTCCACACAGACAGTATTTTCCAGTGGTTCACCATGCTCAGGTGGATGCAGCTGGTGAGCACTGTCCGTACCTGATGGAGCCAGGACTGCTGCCCAGGTCTGAAGCTGATGGACAGCTCTCTGCAGCATGGGGATGTGTGTCTGCAGTGAGCCTGAGCCACCAGCACCAGCTGAGTGGCTCTGCTGTGGTTGCTCCTTGGGCTTTACTCTCTGGGCTGGTGGGGGACTGTGATGGTAGAGGATAAGGCTGGATCATGGGAGGCATTTCATTTCCAACCCACATTTCTGTAATCCAGCCCTGAAACGCTGGGGGCTGGAAACTTACTGTCTTTACAAAATAGCTCCAATGCTTCAAAACGTAGGAATTATTTCCCTGCCTTTATTCTTGCCTAGATAAAATCCTGCAAGTCAAATTGGAAACGTTAGAAAGGTGCAGAAAAGATGATAGACCAAAAACTAATCTCAGAACCATATGACTGCCCCTGTTTTGAGTTGCAGAGTAAGAAGAGCTTGGTGGCCTCTTTTTACTGACTCTGGAGGGATTTTTCTCTAGATCTTCAGTAAAAGTTGCACCTACATTTCATTCCAACACTTGCCTCACTGTTAATGTGAAATACTAACCTCCAAAGGCAGTTTAGCATTTTAGAGTGTCCTGAATTAGTCCTTGCTAGGAGAAACGGCACAGTCTGTTCTGGTTTGTTTTAAAGCTGGATATTGGTTCTGGGGCATTTCCAGCTGCAGCTAGGGCAGGCTTTCCCCTAACACATGACGCTTAATTTCAGACCAGGGCTGGACTTCTACCGCCTGTCTTTGCTAAGCAGAGGGTGCAAGCAAAGCACAGGAGCAGCCCCATCATCTCTTTCGCTCAATGTCTACTTTTAGTATCTCCCAAGGTGGGTGGAAGTGTGGTTTCACATTACACATGACCCAAAGAAGAAGTCACCCTGTTTACTGCCTGTTGCATTGGATCTGTCAGTATCTGGATGGCTTCAGGGTGTGCCCGGGTTCAGCTTGCTGTTGCAATACCCACCCAAAATCATTGTGTTATGTTGTCTGGGCAGCAAACTGGAGGAGTACCTTGCTGGGAAGATGAAAGAGAGAAACTAACCCCCAGCAGCTGAACTGAATGAGGCGTGAATCGAAAGTGCTCACGTAAAGTACCAGATAAAGTAGCAGATAAAACAGCGTAAAGCAGTGGTTTGATGATCAGGGGAGTTCCTGCTGCTCCCTGGGGGCAACAGCCTCAAAACTATGAAAGGGAGAGACAAAAAAAAGCCAGGTGGGCATGTTTGGGGGTGCTGGGGAAAGGGGTCTGGGAGGGGTGCAGGAAAAGGATCAGGGTGTAAGTCTGTCACTGAGATGATGGATAGAGCCAGTTGGGAGGATGTCCCCTGTTAGTACTTGGGTGGCTGAATCATCCTGCCTGCCACCATGGCTGTTTATTAATTAACAGTAAGATTCTTGATAAGTATCTTACAGGCCGTGCTCAGTTTTAGCATGAAAAGATGAGTATGAGGAAGATTCAGGTTAAAAAAAATAACTTGGAGAGATGCAGCAGCTCGAAGATCTTTGTTAAAGGCAGTGGCTTCAGCTACAGTTGCAGAGCTGCATCTCTTTCTCAGCTGGGGCTCTCCCTGGCTTGATTTTTCTCTGTTGATAGCAAGGTTTTTGTTCTTCTCAGAAAGCCCCTGTGACTTAAATGGAATCACAGACTTACAAGCTTTGTAAGTCCTTTTTAGTCTGGAGTAAGTCAAGGAGCATCCATCCATAAATTCGTGTTATTGCCCTCCATAATACTGGCAGGAGGAGGCCAGCTGGCAACTGTGGGCTCACGGGAGCTTCTCCATGAAGCTTGGGTTTCTGCTCTGATATTTAGCCCCCAAAAACCCTTTAGAAGGATTTTGCTGTTCAGGTGTACAGCTGCCCCATCCTTCAGCCATGTACATTTCCATTTCTGTAGCATCTGTTTTCTCCAAAAAATCTGGTGCTATGTGCAGAGCTTTTAGCTGATCTGTCAGGTCAGTGATTATAGAATTGTTTTTTACTTTCCTATTTAATTTTTTTTCTTAAAGTTGCAAGAACTAGCAGGCTCAAAAAAATAGGTTCTTTTTTAGTAAATTTGTGAAGAAACCTTTGAGAGGAGCAAGAGGTTCTTTATTTTGCTTAAGTTTCAACATACCAAATTTAGTATCAAGAATGACTAGCACAGGGTTGCTTACATTGTTAGGTGCATCAAAAACGCATTCATTAGGTTTTCAGATTTTGAAGAAGTGGGACTAATCCGTTTTGTAGCTGGGCATTGAGCAAGGTCCTTTTCCAGGGTGATGTGAAGTTAAATGAGTATGTGTCTATATCTAAACAAAGGGAAAGGTGCTTTGGTTTCTTACCGAGAAACCTGTTAAAGAAAAGATTGCTGATCAGTTTGCTGGTGCCTGGACAGATCCCTAAACTCACAGCTCTGGTTTACCAAGTGTTAAAATAAAGTTTACAGCATGTGGGGGACAAATGGGAATGGGAATGGAGCTGTAGAGAAGGGGTTTTGGAGGTGCTATCCCAACCTGCCAGATGGGTGCTTCCATAGTATATAATGAGGGTTTGGGGACCGTTTTCTCAATTTTGGGAGCATCAGCTTTCCATGCAGGCGATGGAACTGTGTGCAGATGTTGTGCATCAGCTGTGCTGTGGTGCATGCCTACGTGCAGTCACTGCACTGTGCTGCAGCTTGGGGGGTATTAAATTGGAAAGGACTGTAACAGCCTGGTCCTGGATTTTCTAATTTGCCGTGTTTCTTTCTTGCAGGTGAATGGAAAAGGGTCGTTGTGGTGTGTTGACCCAAAATATAAACCTAATCTTGTCCAAGCACTGAAAAAACAGCCTTTTTCCTCAGCACTTGCATTTTATACTCCGCCGGCATCGCCACCCAGGTAGGTGAATGTTCTCATCCGAGCAGGACATGTGGTTATGTTGCTCCAGGTGGCAGAGGGTGTTGAAGTGCTGTTATCTGCTGCCCACCTGAGAGGAGAATTGGAGTGGGCCTTAGGTGAGACCAGCTGGATGAGGCGGGGAGATGCAATGAGCTCACGCTTCCCAGACAGCACATCTGGAGTGTGTCCAAGTCTCCTATTAACTGTGGTGGAGTTTAAAAGAAGAAGGTCAGGGGTGTGCTGGCTGCTTTCTGGAGAGCCCAGTTTCTCCAAAAGGGCAAGCAGTTCTAGGAACTGGAACAAAATCCTCTTTTCAAGCACAGTCCATCAGGACGGTCCTAGGGTGGTACCTGGTGCTGCTCTGGAGGAGGTGGGTGTCTCCTCCTGGATTGTCTGCATATAAAATGTATCTATTCTGTGCTGTTGTCGAAAACAATCAACTTTTCCACAGTCTGAAGTGCTGAGAGAGGCTGCTCTGAGAGGGTTGTTTTTCTCTGAGGCTGTTTAAGAGCATTTTGCAGCAGGGATGGAAAAGACAGCCTTTGCCATGAACGTTCTCTGAGGTGGGGCATGCAAGCCTTCTGAAACCAGGACTTCTTTACCAACACAGTTTTAAGATTAGGCAATAGATTCTGGAGAATTTACAGTCAACCTTGCATGTCCTGAGTAGAGGAAGAGGAGCAGTAGCTGGGTCAGCCTGTGGAGGCAGGAGGACAGAAAGCAGAGGAGCACGTTGGGTGAGTCCAGTTCTGAGGGAGGCATGTGGCTGGTTTGTCTAGTTCAGGAAAGAATTTGGGTGAGATAAGGGATAATTAAGGTGTCTGTACATTGCCCTATGCCTTAACCTTACTGCAAGGAGTTTCCTTAACAAACAGGAGGAACTGGGATTCCTGGAGCAGGATATAAGACTGATAACGCTGAGCAGATGTTTTCTCAGGGTCCAACAGGACACTGACCCTGGGATCTGGCACCCCTGTGCAAGCCTTAGGGACTGAAGATTTTTGTGTGGCATGGGCTTGTCCCATGGGACTTGTAATCACAAGATGAAACCGGTTGTCTCTGGTCTCTCTCCAACCCAGGGCCATCCTGGGACGGAACAAGCCAGGCAGAAGTATCCCATTTTCCAGCTTTCTGTTGGAATTGGGAGCATTACTAAAATAATCCTGAAACATTTAAGTATTAAGAAATAGTCGGATTGGAAAGTGTGAGATGACTGGCGGTATTGCTTGGGGTTTATGGGAATAAAGATTATTGAAACGACTAACTGGGCTCTAGAGGATAATGCTTTTACAGGCTTTAATGTCTCTGTGTAGGGGTTTGGACTTCTGGTTTTGGGTACAGCTCAAGTGAAGGTTTGGACCTTGAAAGCTTTAATGCTCTGTCTGTGTTAGTACAGCCAGACTTTAAAATGTAGAGAATAATACAGATGGGAAGGGACCTCTGGACATTGTCTGGTCTGCCAGAGGTGCAGAGGATCGAGACAGACTCAGCCTGGGGCAGGGTGTTCAGAGCCTTGACCAGTTAAGCTTTTAAAATCTCCAGGGTCTCAAGATTAGTCCAGCTGAAGTTGTGTTAAGTGTGGTTTACTTAGCTTGGATAAATGCAACATACTGAATTTAGGTGTAAGGAAGGAGACATTTCATCTGCATGCTGAAGTACTTGGAAGTTCAGGATTTTAATTTGAAGCTGTTGTTTTTGGTAACTTTTTTTTTTCCTTTACTGAAGGACTAGTCATACTTGCCAACAATTACAAGGAAATCCTGGATCTAATGAAGCCACATGGCAAAATTCCCACTGACTTCAAGACAGGAAGGGTTTTGCAGTGCTTGTATTTACGAGTACAAGAAAATAAGAAACAACATATTAAGATACCAAACTGCTGTCTAATGAAAGATGGTTTATTTTCCTTCAATAATAAAAAACATTTATGTGGCTTTCCATCACACACAGAAAAACAGATTGTTTTTTTCTCCCCCTTCCATGCTTGGATTTGATTTAAATTCTGGCCTAATTTTGGGGAAGGGCCCCCAAGGATCTGCCTTGTTGTAGAGAGAGAGGAAGCCCAGAGGTACAGCTGGAGAGAGGCTGCAAGTACTGTCCAAATTTAACCACAGAGTGATCCTAGAATTCAGCTGCGACAGTCTCTGAATTTTTCTGTGGGAAAGCTGGTGTTCATGATTGTTTTACAGTGTGTTTGTGGGGAGTATGCCTATCATTCAGCATGATTTTAAAATAAAATTTAAGCTGTTACTTGGAGCAGAAGCTTTCCAAAACTGTAATCTGTGTCTAGTGACACTGAAATTTGTATTATCATAGATGATTGGCATCCCTGATGCATTTTATTTCTGCACAGCTTGTTCAACAAGTCATTGTGAAGCCCCTGGCTGCATTCTGGTTCTAGTGCCACATGAATTACAGCCCTGGGGACAGCCACAGCCCCCATCTTGCAGATACCTTATGCATGGCTTGTCTTAATCAATACCAGGCATTAATTTGCTCTGGGGGAGATCTATGTGGACATGATTTTTGAAGGATCTGAGCTTAGACAAAAGGATGAAGATGTTTAGCATCTCTTTGTGCAATGGATCTGTGGGCTGCAAAGCCAGCCATTTTGGGTTGGACCATTGCTTTCCTTTTATTTTTAATTTTAATTTCCCCACCCATTTTTGGATCTGTTCCTTTTGCGCTCCATGGCTGCTACGAGAAAAGATACCAGACAGTGAACCCTGGTTTTGCACATTCTTCCCATTCAGCTGAGGTTTCTCTTGCAGGTTGGGCTTGAAAATTCTGGCATCACCCTTTAGATTGTTCCAGCAGCACTATAAAAGATGCACACTGCTACATTTCATGCAATTTTAATAGTGTGTACTATTTTTGTTGTAGTTACTTCTAACTGCTCACTAATATATTTATAATAAACTGAATAATTAGGGCTGAGTATGTAGCAGAGAAAAAAACTGTGAAAGCTTTAACTTGCCGTTTGTTTTGTGAGGGATGTAGGGATACTTTGTCAGGTGCAAAGCTGGTCTGATTATGAAAAACCACCCTGGATAGCATCACCAAAACAGTCGAGCTTCAGTTAACTTTAAAATCAGCAGGTGTCTTGGTTTGTTGTTTTGTTTTTTTTATTTTTGCCTATTACTTTTTGGTTTTTTGATTGCCCACCACTGTTTGGAAAAGCAAATGAACACAGCTGGTCCTTACCTGTCCTCTGAGCATCCCTGTATGAGCTAACGTTTTGTTCACATGTAGGTTTTATGTACTAAAAAATACGTATCTTTGTTTAAAATCCTGTAGGCACAGATATAAAATGTGTAAGTCAGTACCTCTTGCCAACAAGATTTTTGCTAAATATGTGTGTTTGGAGGTGTTTCCCAAATGCTGGGAATGGCTTAAATAGTGCTACACAAACTATGAACCAGTGTCAAGCCATCTACTGAGGCAGCAGAAATTGCTTGCCTTCCTGTGGTGAATAGGGTTGGTTTTGTTTTTACCCTTCTGTGATCACAATATTGTGTCTGCTGTACTTTGTACAAATTATTTGCCTAATCAGGGCTTGGCTTTGAGCTGTTGAATTTCTTTTTCAGTAGGTCGTCATCCCCTCACTACCTGACTTCAGTCCTTCAGCAGAATCATGGCCGATCTCTCAAAGGTAAACTTTGAATTTTCTTTCACTCTCCTCCCCTAGTTTTGGTCACAAGCAGGTACTGCAGCCCAGCTGATGTTGTCTCTGTCCCAGCTCTGAAGGGTCTGCTAGGTGACAAAAATCCCAGATGTAGTACAAAGCCTATGTATTGTATCAGCTACTTGTGTATTAGTTTTAAATCCATAAGATGAATTTCAAGGTGTAATTGGGGCCATCTTGTTCTGACAGCAAAATATTCAGCACATGCATCACTACTTAATGAATAGTTCAGTAGAAAATGAATCTGAAAGCTGCACATCTCTATGCAAGTTTTATTGGAGACCAAGAACTGAGAACCAAAGGTAGCAAATGTTAGTGTGTAAAACTTGTGGTACCAAGAGGGAGTTAGAAAGTGTGCTGGGGGTTGCAGCATTTCTTTTGAAGGAGCCAGTTGAGCACAGCTCCTGCACCTCACTAATGAAGCTGAATATATTGAAGCCTTGTCCTAGACAAAAGTGATAATTTTGGTTTTAAGTGCTGAAAAGTGAACAGTACTCAATTTTTAAAAGGTTGAAGCTAAGCAAATGTGTTGCAGGGGAGTGTTGTTAAAGCTCTTTCAGAAGGATAGTGAAAGGCACTGCCCAAGTGGGACCTGAGCAGACACCCAGCTCCCGGGTTTTGCTGGCTCAGTAGGCTTAGAGGTGAGAAGGTTGCTTTTAGTTTTTGGCCACAAACCAGCAAATTTGGTTAGGCATCAAAGCCAAGGCATTTTAGAGACCATGCAGCTGCCTGGCCCACAGGTGATGATCACCATGCACCCAGATGGAGGTTCTGGGGTGGCATCTGGGTGGCAGGGAAACATCCTTGGCTGGCTGGCTGCTGCAGGGCTGCTGGATCTGGGATTCTCAGGGCTCGTTGGAGAACACGAGAAATCCCTCTCCTCCTAATGATTTTACTGGTGTGGCAGGTTTGGAGGTTGCCAGTCTGATGTTGCCTCTTCCAATTAGCTACACCAGAGGTGCCAAAATAATGACGGTATCTGGTATAATTTAGTTTCTGCATGTGGGGGAGCCTGTTCAGCATTTCTCTGGCATTAGAGGCAAGCCATTCATGTTCCTGAGGTCCCATAGGGCAGCTCTTGTGCAGATGAACAGAATTCCTTGGAATAAGGTGCTTCCTTAGCCATTCTTCTGGAGAAGCGTAAATTTGGGAAGTACTGCTCTGTTGAGAAGAGCAATCGCAAGTGAAGCCGAAGCACATTATCAGTGACACAGAGCACAGCTAAGAAGCCACTGCAGAAGTGCCTCTCCTCTTTCTTTGGGAGTATTAAGGTGCAGAAATACTCTCTGTAGGTAGTGATCCTGCATTGCATTAATGCCCCCATTGCTTGTCATTTTAACAAGGTGGTGCTTATATACCAACAGCAGATGATAAAATAAAATGTCTGGGATAGCAAGTAAGGAATGGGAATATTTCACTTTCTGATTACACGGGTGGAGCAAAGTAATTCTTCATGCTTTATTTTTTGACTTTTTGTCAGTTGGGTGCATATAACCAATGAATTCAGGGGCTTTTTTCCTGCCAAAGCCAAAGCAGAAGGAAAAAAAAAATTGCATAAGTACAATGGGGTAGACCCTAAAATATGCTGGATTTAAAATGAAAGACATGGAAAACAAGGGGGGGAAATGTGTATGTTTTATAACCCATGTTGGAAACAGCAGCTCAGCCCCCTTCCTGTGTTGGTACAATATTTCCAAGGTGTCATGTTCTTCAGATTTCTCTTTGACCAGGGATGAAGTTAGGGAGAATTATTAAGATAAGGAAGCCGCACTGGCAACTCTGCAGTCCCCCTCCCAGTACTACCCTCCCCTTAAATTCAGTTATACAGTTAATGCCTGTAATGTGGGGAAGAAAACAAATGCCATCAAAAATGATATTGCTGGTGTTTCACTTTAACAGTTCCCCCCACAGTTCCGGTTCAGCAGAACTGAGAGCCTGTTCTGCTTGCTGCTGGTCCCTTCCAGCACATTGTCTTCCAGCCCCGTTCTCCACTCACTGCTCATACATATGTACATACCTACCTGCACCTCAGATGTGATCTTTTGTGCTCAGACACCCAGGTTGTTGTGAGAGCTCACTGTCTCTTTGCTCGTGTTTTGCCTGGTTAGTCCACCATACATATTTCTGTCCTGTATAAGGAGTATTCATCATCCATTGCAGAAGTGAGCCAAGGAAGACCTTGGATTTCCTCTTCTTTAAAGGGCATGAGCATGTCCTGAAAAGAGTGTGAAAGGTGTGCTTGTTTCTTTTCCCTTTCACCTGGTTCTGGTTAGAAATGTCACTCTTTGCCCTGTTATTCTCAAGGTGCCTTTCAGAAATGTAAGCAATCTACTGTGCAAAGGATGGCATTTTGCAGCAGTGCTTCTCACTGCAGCTGACAGTGCCACAGTTCACCTCTACCTTTCTACATGCCTATTTATTATTTAGATCCCCCTGCTTTCTAGATTGAGCAGTTCAGTGCCCTTTCCCCCCTCGTAGTCTCAGTTTCTTCCGTTTGACTTATTAGTGTGGAAAATTCTGCTGGAGGAGGGAGGTGTGCTGAATTAGTGCTGCGTTAATGGGCACGGCCGTTCCCAGCCTTGCCCATTCACACAGCCAGGGAATGGAGCTGCTGAGGTGCTTTGCTGTGCCATGTGTCTAATCTTTCTCTCCCAACTGGTACAAACAAAAGGCACTTGTTAAGTATAGCAACAGCCTTGTCACATGAATGTCTAATTGTGTCACTGACTCTTGGCTTCGGTGAGCGCAACGTGAGAATTCAGCCTTTGGATGTCACAGTTAAGGTATGAGACTGATCTGGAACAGTATTGAGCTGTACAGGGGTCATGCTTTGTCTGAGTTTGTACATTCCCCCCACCTCTGCTTTTTTGTTGTAGGCCAGTACAGGCAAATATATATATATATATGTGTGTGTATATATATATATTCTTTGTATATTTTAGAGACCTCATCTTGTCAGGCTTACCTGAGTTCTAACATTTTGCTGCTTCTGCTTCACAGAATCTGATATTGATGCTGCTACTGCGATGATGCTGTTAAATACTTCCATTCAACAAGGGATGCTCGACTGTAAGCATAAGCCATTTTACTCATTTTTATCCCCTACTCAGTAGCTAAATACTTTCTCTATAAAATTTCAGGAAGCAAGTATGGTCTAGTTTCCAAACAGTAAGAGCAGTCAAGAAGTAATTCCGGTTTAATTATTCTTTAAGCTAGCATTGCAAGAGTTTTATTAGAAGCTGCCTTCTTTTTCTTTTCCCAGTTAGTTTTGATTTTTTTTCTGCAAAGTTCTATCCCTGCCCTTTCTGTACTAGATGGTAAGAAGAGTTTCTTGGCTACTTCTCTGTTCCTGTAGCTTTTGGTTGTGATTAGCTGAAGACCGTTGTCCTCTGTGGATGACAGTAAACAGGCACATTGTGACTTTCAGTGCTGGCATTCAGCTTCCCTTGCAGCCAGCCAGCCACAGTGTGCTCGTGGTGCAGGTGATCTCACTGGAGCGTTTGCCTACTGACACGTCTTGTTTTCCATAGGCGAGAAACCTCAGCCTCTGAAGACACCCAAGAAGAGGAGCTACGGCAGCGCATTCAATCCTCCCAGCTCCATAAACCTGCAGGAGAACGATTCCACGGCCACCAACATTGATCCGAACGAGGATCACAACTACAGTGCCAGCAGCATGGGCTCCCAGCGCTGCGCATCCAGGTCCAGCGTGTCTTCCCTGTCCTCCCTGGACGAGGTGTACGAGTTCATCTCCAAGACCAGCCACGACGGCAGCGATGGCAGCGAGGGGTTTCACAGCGAGGTGGACACAGACGTGGACTATGAAGATGATCCTCTGGGAGACAGTGGCTATGCATCCCAACCTTGTGGAGATACCTCTAAGGAAAGTCAGCCCAGCCAGAAAGTACTCGAGGAGTTGTGTCAGGAAATCGATGAGGAGCTGAAGGAAGCAGCAGGGTCTCTGCTCCACCTTGCTGGCATCCAAACGTGCTTGAGTTCCTTAATAAGTACTGCAAAGACCCACTGTCACAAGCAAAGGAAAAAATAATATGTTTGTCAGTGTTGAATATATACATATATTTTTTTTAATTGTGGCAATACTCTTCTACTTTTGCCCTTCACAAGGGAGATCAAAGCCATAAGAGGACTCACTGCTTTTTTTTTATTTTGGGCGCAAACTATAATTTAGCCATTTATTTTTAAATCACCACCTAAAAAGAAAATACTTAATCTTCTCAAATTAGAAGATATGCATGACTTGTGAAAACCTGAAAGCATACTTCTTAATGATCACTTTTTAATTTTTTTTTTCTTTTCAATAGTTGACTTTATTTTTTTTCAGAGATATGTTTGTTCAGATGCACACTGTGGATCATATTTACATCTCTGCTGGCCCCATCTGCAGAGGTGAATTTTGTTCTGTCTAAGGGCTCTGACTTCCACGTAAAGGATTCAAATTCATTTTGCAATAAGAGAATCTCTTTATAGTTCCTAGACATCCTTCAGCCAAAAAATGTTTTGTGGTATGTTGAACTTTATCCCTATTTTTCTTATTTTTCTTTTAAAATCAGTGGTGATTGCTTACATCTTCCTGTTGATGTTGCCTTTTTTTTTTTTTTAAATTTTCTGTTCAAAAATGGGTAAGCAGTTCTGTTGGAGTGGGTTTTAACAGTACTGTACATACAAGGATGCCTTAAGTATGTTGCAGAATTGTATACAGCTATCCAAGGTCATCTTTCCTGTTGCTGAAAAGGTAGCATGATGTGCCATAAAAGTTCTCACCAACGTGAAGCTACTGCTTCCACCAGGTGTTGGGCAAGCTGGGTGAAAATTAGGAGCAGAGCCACTTAGGAAACCAATGCCCACTGTTGAAAACAGTGCTGGATTCAGCCAAAAGTTAACCTTTCCCTAAGGGAGTATTTTCCTGGCTATTTGAATGCCTTTCTTAGACTAGTGTGGGTTTTTTTGCCCCTTTTTTTTTTTTTTTTCCCTTATTTGTCATTCTCTTCATGAATCCTGTCCTAACCTGTCTGCTTCCAATGCAAACACAGCCATGCTGCTGAAGGTCTGTTGCTCTGAGGGCCCATTCCAGTGCCTCTTGAAGACAACGGTGGTGCTCCCGCTGACTCAATGGCTGTTGGATCAAGCCTGAAATATTCGAGGTTCTTTGTGTTTTGGAATTTAAAGCACAAACACTAGGAGAGAGAAAAAAAAAGGTGGTGTTTTTTTGGGGTTTTTTTTTGTTTTTTTCTTTTTCCAATTCAGTTTTAAGAATGATTTGTTTTATTTCTTGAAAGGGAAGGAAAATACTCTGCTTCATTCCTGCTTTGTGTGAGCACCTGTTAGCCTCCACCTGTAACAGGGCGATGTGTGTGCAGACCTGTGTGTCTTCTGGCTATCACAAGTGCTGCATTAGCCAATTAGATCTGATATTGGATGTGTTACTGATGGGTACTAGGGGTTAAAACTCACTATTTAAAGGAAAATTAGGTACCAACGCAGTGGTTCTTAGGATTTCAGGAGCTGAAGATGTGAATGCTTGGTGGAACTGCTTTTTGCTCATGGGTTGCTTTTGAACTCTCATGGAAAACTGCGAAGGGCAGAGCTTGTGTCCATGTGAAAAGGAGGATTGAGATACACAGAAATACTGTGAGCAGCTTGAGGTTTTGCTCGGTGCCACGATTTCGGTTTTACACTGTTGAAGAGGGGTGCTGCCTGGCTCCTGCTGAAGTGGTTGCAGCTTTCTGTAGCTTCCAAAGCTGGATCAAGGTCCAGGTATTCTGGAAGCTGTGGTCATAGTCGGCTCCATGGTTTGATTTGGTTCTGAATTTTTTTTTGCCGCAGATGATAAAATTTGAGGAGGTTAATACTTACCGGGAGCGTGGCTGTGCTGCTGTTAACCCTGAAGTTGGTGACAATGACTTCAGCATACCTGAAGGATTGGAATGCTAACAATGCATTTAATCACCACATGCAATGACCAGTGAAAACCAGTTACTAATCAGCAGTTAGCAGCGAAAGCTGCATCCCATCCATCCTTACCGCTGTCAGCCTGGGAGAACTGGAATTGTGGAAGGGGGAAGCAGCCTTTCCCTGGGACACAGAGTGGTGCGGCAGGGCCATGCTCTTCCTGCTCTTCCTGCTTTGCTGTCTTCCCTCTCTGCTTCCAAAGGGGAAGGCAGGTGAGCTGTGCCCCTGCCCTGTCCCACCATGTTGTCCCAGGCCTCTGCCCACACGTTTGGCAGCAAAGGCCAACAGCTCAGTTGTGGAGCACCTCTCCTGGCAGTGGGAGAAGAGCTGCCCTTCCTTTCCCTTACATATCTGTTGGGTTCGGGTTTGTTTGCCACCTCAGTTAGAGACCCTGGTGTATATAGTATAAATGGAGTATAATTAAAAGTTATTTTGGTTGTTGGGCTTTGGGGTTTTTTTTAGTGACATATGTAAAATGTTGATGCCAATGGTTGACTCGGATGAATTTTGGCAAGAAAAGTATTAATGAGCCACATTCAGTTCTTTAAATGCAGTGAAGAAGTGTATGAGACCTGTGTACACAGTGGGCTGCTCTGTTCAGGGTAAATCTGATGTGATTACTGTACAAACCTACATTGGCTTTTCAGGTTCCAGTCCTAAATTACTGATCCGCAGAAGTCACATCAAATGTCTTTAAATCCAACTGTAAAATGAAAGTTTTGTGGTTTGCAACTTTTCATCAGCCTGAAAAGTACAAGCTTTAATTAAAGCAAAGTATACTCATACACGTTAATAATGGTGTGGTCAAAATATTTATTGAGAAGAAAAGGTAGAATATTTTAAATGTTGCACCTGCTATTTTATCTTAAAGCACATTCTTCACACCTAACTGCCAGTGCCATTATCAAGTCTGTTTTATAAATGTACATTTCTTCAAACTAAAAAGTGCATAATTAAAAGTATTATGTTACTGCCATATAGTGATATAAAACATTTTATAATTGCCAATTCATTGTAACTATTATTTATTTAAAAGTGAATTGTAAGAATGCTTTCTGATCAAATGAACCAGAGTTGTTTTTAAACCATTCCCGTTAGCTTGTTTCTAATGTAGCGTAAGCAATGTCCTTGGGTTTGTTTAGAATAATTTTGCCAGTAGGTGACCAATTCTAACCCTTTTTCCTCTGGTTTAGTCCTTTACCCGTTTTAAAGACGATTTACAAAAGTTTAGTTTTTTGTATGCTAATCTCTGTTAATTAAAATGTTTATAAATTTTATTTTTACCAAAGAGATGCAATTCATTATGACAAAATATTGCAGAATAAACTTTGTTTTATAACATTTGTGACTTTTCTGCCCACATTTTTCATTCAGATGATCAAAGGGGCTTTTCTAAAATAAACAGCATTGCAAACAGAAAGCGCTGTGTTCTCTCTTTGTCTGCAGACCCTGGCTCTGGTCTCGGATCGTGCTGACTATTCCACCTTCCCTTTTAAACTTCTTCCACGAGACTGGACTAGTGTGAAAAGCCCAATGTCTGATTCATGTGGGTTGGTTAAGATGTTTGCGTGCATGTGGAAGTCATCAGTCCATAGCAGGATTTGCTTACAGTCACATTCAGCCATGGCTGGCCCCTAATGTTTGAAGAGCATCTTATTAAGGCCAAGATTTCACCCTTTAGCCTGGAACTTAAGGAATGTTTTGACATCTTGGGTATTGTTGAAACACTACTGCATAACTTCTGCCCTCCTGTGCAAAGCACTTGTTTAAACAGAAATAACTTGAATCTTTTGCTGATGGAAACACCTGTGATTATTTGCTGTTCTGTCTGTATTGCTGTGGCCAAGTTGCTTGGATGGGACTCAAAAGATCAACAGCCTATTTTACAGGACAGGTAATTTAAAAAATGAGTCCCTGGATAAAGCAGCATAGGTCTTGTTTGGGTTTCTTTTCAGTGTTTACTTTCTCTAGATAGTGATTTATGATGCCTGTTGGTTCTTTATACAGGAGGCCTTATGGAAAGCACACAGGTGGGAATGACCCTTCTTACTAGCAGGAATAATATTCCCCATCCCATTTTGTACCTCAGCTTGCTGCTCCTGGGCCAGCTTTTCTCTCAAGTGCACACACATGGTGTGTGCCCTTCCAGTGCCTGAGAGGCAGAAGCACCAGATGAGGAAAACAAGATATGACATGATGTTTATTAAAAGCAGACTTTGGTCCATCTCTTGTATTTTTATTTGTTTAACCCACTGGTGTCACCAAGTTGAGCTTGCTCTCTAGGATCTGATGACAATACAACTTTCTCAGTACTTGAAGTGATAACAGTAGATGTTAACAAAGACTTGTTTTATTGCCGTATCTAACAAAATTTAAACCACACACTACAGAATATATGTGCACTATTAATATATTTGATTTAGTGTTCATCTTAATAGACTAATAAGAGAACAACTGCTCTAATTAGTTTGGACAAAATCACAGCCATGTATCATATGTTAATGATACCTTTCTAATTGTTATTCACTATATTATGCTGAGAACCTTGAGCTCATTGTTAAATTTCCCAAGAGTGTTTTCCTGTGTTATGACTCTGCTGGAAATTATCCTCTGTATGGAGCCACAACTCTCAAAATAAAGCATTAACTGAAGCAATTATGCACTTACACCAGCTGTATTTTAAGGACAGTTGTTGAAGAAATACCTAATAGATTAGATTTATTTGGAAAAAATGGTTGTGTAAATTTGAAATGGACTATGGTTACTCTTTCACAGGTTTTGAGGTTACAGGTACCTGTAAGTGTTCTTATTTTGAGTAGTCAGAGCAAATACATGTAGCTTAGAGATAATTACATATTAGTCCAGCAGTGCTGTTACTGTGAACTTTCCAAGCATATTTAGACATAAAAATCTTCCCTGTTTTTACCCGTGAAGGTTGTTCTTGCATCTGGGAAAGCGAAGCAATATCACCTCTGCTTGAATTTTCAGTCTTCAGATTGGTTGGGGTTTTTTTCCTCCCCTTTTCTCCAGAAGTCTCCCCTGAAAGCTGCCTGCTCTTACTGTTGTAAACTACTTCGGGCTGGCATAAAATTACTACCTACCCTCTGCCAGGGTTCGTTTAAACAGCTCTTCGTTAAACAGCGGCGTGTTTATTTTCCTATTGCATCAGTACAAAAGCAATCATTTCCCTCCTTAGACTCTTGTTAAACAAACCAGAATTATTTGTTTTCCGTTTGGAAGACATGATCTTCATTCCTCTTAACCACTTTTCTGTACCTCGGTTCCAGACTGAAGTCAGCCTGCAGGCACGTGCCTGAGAAGAGTGAAAACCACTCTTCTAGAGTGCTTTTCTTTGAAACCTGGCCTTAATATTTCCCTGCCTTTGCAGCACGCTTGCCTGCATGGCCTTCACCTGGGCACATGCAGTTGACTAATCCTATTATCAACTAATATGTCCCTATCTTTGTTCTCCTCCATGACTGACAAATGGTGAGGCCCCAGTCAGCAGGAAGTTTGGTAGTTCATGACCTGGAAGTTGATTTAATGAGATCTGTCAAGATCTTTGTGATCCCTTCTGGTGACCTTCCTGCTCACCAGGAGCAACTTTTTGGCACAGCCTGCCCAAAATAAAGAAAGAAGGACCTGTCTGTTCTCTTTCAATGTTCAGAGAAGGACATCCAGTTTCCTAAATCTAGGTAAGTCTCCCTGAGTGTTGCTTTTATGCTGGTTGCCATAATCTCCATTTCCTTGATATCTTGACTCTCCAGGCGCTAATGGGCAGTGTACTAGGTTGGACTGAATACCCAATTTCTGTATCCATTCCAGAGGTGCTGATAGCAGTTAAGAATCTGAGTATTTTCATACTTAAAAATGCAGGTTGGTTTCTCTCAGACCAACCTCAGATGCTCTGATGTGCTCATGTGCTTTAGAGCTGCCAGGCAGGTGTTCAGAAAAATCTCTGTAGGTGCCTGTACCAACCTTAACACAGAATCACTTTGAAAAACATATTTTGTGCCTCAAAGGCTTTTTAAAATTTAATTAACTTGGTATCTTGGTTCCTTACTAAAATCCAATAGGTTTCCAGTTGTTACAAGTGCTAAAATTAGCTCAGTGAGCTGAATTTTCAGTTGTTTTCAGTAAGGGTACATTTTATTCTCTTTCACTGGCTTTGTGCGTGTTTTCTGAACTGCTGGTGGAGGTTTCCACGCTCTGAATACAGCCAGGCCTCCACAAATAGCAGGCATTTTGCTTTTCTTTTGGCTCTGAGTAATTTAAAAGATGAAAACTCCACCTGTTGAGTTTGGCTGTGATGTGCTGGCCGACACGTCCCGCAGTTCCGTGCAGGCTCTTCCCTAGGTCAGGTGAGGTGTGGGCAGAGCTGAGCTGTTCCAAAAGAGAAGATGTGTCCTTAAATCTCTGGGCATTAGATCGGGTGCAATCGTGTTGGCTGCTACCTTAAAATATGATGTCACCTTGCCCCAATCACAGCCCATTTTCTGTGAGTGTGATGTGAACTCCCCAGAGAAGCATCCTCTGAGTGACAGCAGCATCCCGTGCGGCCGTTGCTAAGCGACAAGATTCGGCTTTCAGCAGGATCTAATTTTAAAGTATTTAACCCTAGATCTGTCAAGGTTCATTATTTCCAGTGTGCTGGTTAATCCCTACTTGTTGGTGCCCAACTTCACAAATACCCTGCTTCTCATAGTGATGCTGTTTTATTTATCACAGATAACGTCTCAGAACAAGGAGAAGCAAAAACGCCCCAGGTAGAGCTCGATACCAAATTTCATTTTAGCTCTGATCTATACACAGAAATATGGGACACAATTAGAGGTGAAAATCCTGCATTGTTGTTCTAGGAATCTTCCTTTCTTTGCTGGCTTGTGCAAGTGGCTCACCCCTGCTTTCCTTCTAAGGAATGCTGGATTTCAAGTGAATGAATGCTGGTGGATGGGAAGCTGGCAATAACAATTAAGCTTCAATTTTGAGTAATATTATGTGTCCTCTTGTTTCTTGCTGAATTTCATGTAGGTTAAGAAGCTTGTCGTCTTATCTAAAGGCATTTGGAAAAAAATGTTGTAATTTTGAAATTTAAGGGGGTTTTAATACAAAAAAATTTAATTCTTTTAAATCATTGCATTTACAGATAATGACGAAGTTCTACAGAGGATTTTTTTTTTGTGCATTTTTTGGGGGGGCGTTGTTTGGTGTGGCTTTTTTTTTTCATAGCTATCTACATTTTATTTCTTTCTAAAATGTGGAGGCCTGGAATGCTACTCAGGTTTCTGACCAGCTGTGTCACTCTGATTAATTACTACACACCCCTGTAAGTGCACTCAAGTTCACTGCTACCTTCTTAATGTGGTATCTCACTCAGCTGAGATAATGCTGCTGTAACCGGTCAGTATCATAACAACAACAACAACAACAAAAGAAAAAGAAAAACCACTGAGAACTGCACAACCCCATCCTCCCCCCAAATGCAGTAAAATTTAAAAAAATTAGATTATTCATATTTTTTAAAATGCTAATAGAGTTCATCTCAGCCTCATTATAATCACACCTAGGAGTCTTCCTCCTCCCATTGTTTGAGTTTAAAACTGACACCTCGTTGCTCCTCATGCTGTCTCTCCTTCCCAGTTCATACCAATCCACAAAGGCAAACCTGTCCCTGCCAAGGCAAGTTTTTCAGCAGTTGATTTGATTGGGATACTGTCCTGCTGCTTTTCAATCCTCCTGAGGCATTCCCCCTTCCACTGCTCCAAGTTCCCGTTCCCACCGCTGGCATCTTTGAAGGCAGCACAAACCCGGCAGTACTTGCAAAGTGTGTTCAGAGTATTTCAATGTAACGCTTCAGTGAAAGACACATCCTAGAAAACGCAAACCTAAAAATACAGGTTGGAGTCAAATGTGAAGGCTTTCAATAATTGTAACTCTTCAGCTGTTACTTAGTTTTGCTGTTTCATGGAGCGAGTATCAGAGAGGATTTGCTGCGGAGGGACAGCAGTTCCTGCTGTTGCACCCAGGGCTGGTATGTGTTGTACCCACGTGGAACGTGAGCTGCAAAGTTCAACTCCGACTTATCACAGGCAGCTGCCTGCTCAGTTTTTCCATCTTCTCGTCCTCAGCAATTTCTTCCTGTACAAAGGCACCGCTCCCCTGGCCATGCACACACCCTATAGATGACTCAAGCTATTTAACCTATGGGCTGGGAAGGGACACGAGAGAGTCAGAGAGAGAGAGAAAGAGAGAGGGAGAGAGAGAGACTTGTTCTCATTTCTATTTTTAAATGCTATGGAAACACTGAAATGATGGTAATGAATAGAATAGTAATTAAACTGTTCTGTGAGGCGCATATCTGTACATACATATACTTTTTTACTACTTGGCTTTTTTTTATCAGAACAATCAGGTTTTGACGAGGTGAAAGGTTATTCATAATGAGCAGTTTGTTACAGTCACCATGAGAAATAACGAGCGTGCATTGTGAGCACACATCCTGCTGTTCAGACTTGCCGTTGCTACGATAACAGAAACAAAACACCAGTTTCGGGTGTTCGCGGCTTCCGAGGATGTGGTTTATGTGCTGCTTGTGATAGTCTGATGACTGAAGATGGCTCCCTTCCAATCATTTTTGAATTTTTTCTGTCTCTTAGAAACCCTTTTGTTGTGAGTACTTGTGAGGACATAAGTGATGACAATGAAGTTTATTTTCCCAAAGCACAGAAAACACCCCGGATAATCTGAAATATGTTCTTTGTTTATTTCTTTACCTGCACCTATTCCCAGGGTCTGTGAGTACAAATTCTGACTAAACAGACAGAGGGGAAGACACAGTTTGAGCAGAGGAGAGAGGACAAATGACCTTGAAAATAGGACATTTTGAAACAATCACTGTGATTCTTAAATAAATTAGTTGTCTTGAGACAGCACCTAGAATTCAATATCCATTGTACCAGCTGCTGAGCACAGGCACAAGGGAAGGACAGCCTCTGTTACACTGTCTATCTTTTGCTATCTGTTCTCCCCCATGGAAACAAAAAATGCCATGAGTGTTGGGAGGGATTCCTTTGCTCCACACGTCATGTTTGAGCTTGCATTAAGCTCTGCTGCCATAACCTGTACTTACATCCCCATGGGTGTGTTTGCAGGAGGCAGTATTTTGGGGGTCCTGTGGCAACCACCTCACACTGCTTGGCATTCCACTCCCATGAGCTCTATCGCTCCAAACTTCCGACGAGAGGACCAGTGCCTTGCAATTACTGAGTCAGTGCTGTGGAAGCCTCACGACACCACGCTGCAGTGACCTGTCTTTGGGCTGCAGTGCTGGGACAACCTTGCTCTCGAGGGAGAGGTGCGAATTAAGGATGTGCTTGTGAGGAAACAGAACAATAAAGACATTTTTTCGCAGCTGATGTTTGGGGAAGTAGCACTGCAGCTGCCACGGCAAATCAAAAGGATGAATCTGAGAATTTCCTGCGAGGGAGTTAAAAAAACCCCAACCAACAAACAAGCTAACTTTTGTCACCTGTGTTTTTGGGGAAATTTGCTGAAGCTGTTTGCCAAGTACCACCATGGGACACTGATAAATTACAACACTAACATTATAGGGACTCTGGGATCCATGAGAAACTGGGCAAGAGACAGTACCACTTTAAAACACAAGAGGCTGGCCTGATGCTTAAATACACTGAAGTAGGGCTGTTCTGACGAGCCTAAAAATCCTGCAGCCAGATCTCAGCCTTAAAGCAGTAAAAGCACCCAGCTTTCATTTGCTCCTTTCACTTGTTTCAAGCAACTGGCATTCCCTCCTATGATAAATGCCCTATATGATGTACACTTGGATCTTGCCACTCTGGGGGGATGCAGGCGAATAAATTCTGTGCTCTTCCACTCCAAGAGCTTGCTGCCCAGTCAGGAACACTGCTGTTGTCAGTGGGGAAGCAATTCATTCTGCCACAACTAGGCACTGTAATTCCCTGAGCTCCGTTTCCCGGCTTTCAGCTGTGAAACCTCTCTGCCAGCATTCACTGCCCCAGAGAGAAGGGGAAAACTGCATCACAAAAGCATCTTTGAAGGCAGCACAAACCCGGGAGTACTCGCAAAGTGTGTTCAAAGTATTTCAATGTAACATTTCAGTGAAAGACACATCCTAGAAAACGCAAACCTAAAAATACAGGTTGGAGTCAAATGTAAAGGCTTTCAATAATTTTCCTGTACAAAATTAACTGCACTGACATATAAGGATATACCATGGAAAGCATGCTAGTTTTAAGCCTGATGTGCAGCAACTGCAAACCCCATTTGCTTTGCTAGAAACTTCTGTAGGGGATGCAAAATGGAGTGGAAGGAGAAGTGTATCTGCTCTAATTGTTAAAAACTAGAGCTTCCTTATTTATTATTCCAGGATTGCTGTTTAAGCTCTTCTGGTCAAGCAAAACAGCAGCAAGATCATTTGGATGAACGATGACAGTGTGTGTTTTGCTTATTTCCCCTTTTCTACTTCCTAAAAATGCACAGTGCTGTTGTTGGCAATATGGATCAGCAACGTGTCCTCCAATGTTAAGACTTCCTTTGGAGATACAAACACATTTACTAATCTGGCCCCCATGTCATATTTAGGGCTCACCAACTCCACTGCTGTGATGAGCAAAGGAATAGCACACACACACACACCATCAAAGCCTCAAGATGAAGGAAAAAATTAGCTTCCATTGCAGGCACCTTCTATCCACTCCTACTTAAGGGGAACAAAGACAAAAGGAGGTAACAAAACGATGATTTATCACCTCTAGCACTACCCACTACTGAGGAACTGCTATGAAGACACCGTGCTGAAATCAAGTGGAAAAAAATGATACCATGGAAACTGAACAAAAGTAATAATTTGCTGCTACATCTCTGTCCTAGACCAGGAAGCCCTTAACCTGCAAATTGCCAGATGCTCAGCATATACTGGTGAAGTCTCATCACATTTTTGCCTTATTACTCTTTTCCTTACACATCTGTTTCTAGTCATGTTTAGAAACAAAATTCTGCATTGGCTGAGTACCTGGCAGGACCAAATACACCTTTTATGATGTTCTCAGTTTCTGCTTGAAGTGTGAAGATGGTACATACACGTTTAAATGTTTGGCAAATCTGAGGATAAAGAAGCAAATAGGAGATAAGTAGCAGAGCCTCAGCAATCTCTAAAGGATGGCTGAATGCTGGAGAAGCTCAAAGGTGGCTCCGAAACAGAGACCTGCACACTGGAAAGAAGAGAGCAGAGAAGGCCCCCCCCCCAAGAAAACACTGGGTGCAGACACCCAGAGTCACAGAATCACAGAGTTGTTAGGATTGGAATGGACCTCTGGAAGTCCTCCAGTCCAACCCCCTGCCTAGGCAGGGTCACCTGGAGCAGGTGACACTGGAGCGTGTCCAGGTGGGGTTTCAATGTCTCCAGGGAGGGAGACTCCACGACCTCCCTGGGCAGCTGTGCCAGTGCTCTGCCACCCTCATACAAAGAAATTCTTCCTCATGCTCAGGTGGAATTTGTGTTTTAGTTTACAGCCATTGTTCCTTGTCCTGTCACTGGGCACCACTGAGAAGAGTCTGGCACCATCCCCTTGGCACCTGCCCTCGAGATACTTGTACGCATTGATGAGATCCCCTCTCAGTGATGCCCCAGACTGTGGAATTCGAGGTTCTGCAGCTTGAGAGGGCACTGCACGACCCGGGATCTACCCGTGTTCTCCTTCATTAGGCTATAATGGATATAGTCAGGATCTCCTTCAATTAGGATATGAAGGCTGGAGGCTGTAGGGACATCCAAGCGCTGGCACTGACACCCAGTGCGAGCCACGGGAAGTGACTGAACCGCCTTTTGTTTCGTTGATTTCCCTGTGGGCCCGCACACAACCGCGCCTGCCTCAGTTTCTGCGCGTGTCGCGCGTCCCGGGGCTCCCCCTGGCGACAGCGCTGCCCGGGCGGGGAGCCGCGGAACCGGCGGGGGCACGGTGTCCAGGCACGGATGGCGCCGGGGCACCGGGACATCGCCCGCCGCTTCTCCCATCGCGATCGTCATGACACGAACCCCCGGCCCCGGCCCCGGCCCCGCTCCCGGGCGAACCTTTTTGGGCGGGGCGGCGCCCCGTAGCCCGGAGGCCGCGCGCGGCCCCGCAGCCGTCGCCATGGCAACAGCCGGCGACGGCGAGCGCCTCGCCGGTGTCACGTGACCCGGTCCTCCCCGCAGCCCCGCCCCTTTCCCGCCGCCATCTTGGAAGTTGCGTCAAGATGGTGGCGCCGGCGGCTTGGAGCTCCGCCCCCCGCCGCTCGGACGGCGCTGTTACGTCATCGCGTTCCCGCCGCCCTGAACCCGGAAGTGCGTCTTCCGATTCTCGGGCGTGCGGGGCCGGCGGGAGCGCCCGAGTCCAGCCGAGCCCGGCCGAGCCGAGTCAAGCCGAGTCCAGCCGAGCCGGCGGGGCGGAGATGGCGGCGGCCGCGGCGGAGCTGCAGGGGAAGTACCAGAAGCTGGCCCAGGAGTACTCCAAGGTACCGGGCACCAGCGCCCGTCCCCGCTGCCGCCCCCCGCGGGGCCCGCAGCCCTCGGCGCCGCTCGGGGCTGCAGCGCTGGTTTCCGTGGCAGCCCCCAGTGCCGGGGGCCCAGGGGTGCCTCCTCCCGGGGATGAGGCGGAGGCGGGCTGGGTGGGCACGGGAGGTGCGGGTTTGCAGGTGCCGAGGGAGCGCGGCGAGAGCAGAATGGCTTCGTCTGCAAGACATCCTGGAATACAAACAGTGGGCTCAGCCGTGCCAGGGGAGTGCAACTGTCAGTGTTTTCCCTTGTTCTCCACTTCCCATTCGGGGGCGAGACTTGGTTTTATCCGCTTGGGTGTGAACATTTGCCGAGGTCTTGGTCGTGCATCTCAGCCGTGTGAGCTCCTTCTGGCCGGTGGGTGTGGGAGCTCGGCGGTGGCAGTGGTGCTTGCAGTGCCTTGGAAGTGAGCAGGACACTTGCTTCCACACTTGCCTCCTGTCTGTCCCCGTTCTTCTGCTCTAGGTGACTGCATCCTGTTTCTGGTGCTGCTTGACACAGGGTTTGCGAAGACGTGTAGCCCATAGTGCAGAAAGCCTTTCCTTTCCAAGGTGCCTGAGATGATTTCTAAAATAGTGGAGCTTTGCTTAATACGGAGCTCTTCATTCTTTCTTCTTCACTAAAATGGAGAGGAGACTGCTGGTCTTGAATGGCACAGTCCTTCAACAGCCTTGGGAAAGAAAGGCAGCACTTTGGTTTTCTGTAGCCCAGCATCGGTGGCTGGCACAAGGCTCTTGTCTGTGTTTGACACTTCTCCCAGCTTCCAGAACCATATGTCTTTAAATACTATTCTCCTTGGAACTGCTGTAAAAACACCGTGTGTGGAATCTAAATTGTTCACAGATAGATATCCTTTTAATGTTTCTACAAAATAATTTTAAGAAAATTTAATTTACTTTGCATCTTTGTAGGTGTCAGAGTTCATAGGTCTTGTTGTTTTATACAGAGGCTCTGTTATAGTGGCTGAGGATAGGATAATGGAGGGATTTTGGTGCTTGATTCCTGAGTGAGCATTTGAAACACGGACTTCTGACTATAGCTTCCAATAGTTCCAGCTGCTGGATCCTCTTTCTTTTAGTATCATGGTGTCCCAAAGCTTTCTTTGAGCTTCATCGTGCGCTTCTCAGCCTGTGGCATTTCCCTTATCCTTTGCGGGAACTATTTTTTTCATCTCATCCCATTTCTTGTGCAGTGCAGTTCATTGTGGGACTCCCCTTTGCAGAACCCTCTCCTCTTTGTGCAGATGTTCAGTTGGCTGCTTGTTGTGTGCAGGTGGACATGGAGAGTAGCCCTGGAGTAGCCTGTTCACTTACTGGTGCTGTGAAAGCCATGGAGGGAGGTGAACGAGAGTTTGACAGACTCAAGCAGTGCTGGGGAAAGTCCCTGCCAAAGGATTGCTTTTCCTCTCAGTTCACAGAGCAGTCCAGAAGAAGGATGAGGGGAAGAAGAGACTCTGAGAACACACAAGTTGCAGCTTCTGTCTCTCTCATGAAGGACATGAAGGAATGGTCAAAAGGCTCTTGCAGCTTGTGGCAGCCTGTGTGTCTGGGGTCTCTGGGTGCAGCAGGACCGAGCTGCTTCATTCTCTGCACCTGGTGTGTTCCTGCAGCAGTAGCTGTGGCACAAAAACAGATGTGGAAAACTACTGCGCTGCTTTTTCTTGCTAGGGAAACCCTGTGCTTGGAAGTTTTTCCATGGTGCACTTGGAAGTTTCTTGTCTTGCCTCTGTGATGCCTGAGCAGCACAGTGGGAATACTGCAGGGAAAACAGCTGTGCTTAGCAATGACTTCTGACCTTTCAAATATACTCAGTTATCACACTGAAACAACGAGCCATTGCTGTTTTACATTGAATCTTGCCTTATATGCACCTGCCAGAAGTATTCCCAAACACTGTACAAACCTTTTTAGTGCAACAGCTGGACTCACACATGTCAAATGGATACAAACTACCTTTGAAGAAACCAGGATTCAAGCAATTTTCAAGGAATGGGAAGATGGAACTGTCAGTATCCTCATTGCTGCAGGGTAGAGGTACTCTGTGAAGTGACTGGGAAATAGATTTCTTGAGTATCACTTTTCACTGCAGTGATTTTAGCTCAGATTTTGTGTACTGTATAAGTAAGGCTTAGAGGGCTTTTCCTTCTGTGCTTTTTATGCCTTTTTCTGTCAGTCTATTCTCTCTGGATCATCTGCTACCACTGGTAATAAGTAATTTTGCATTAGAGTAAAACTCTTGAATTGATACAGATTTTGACTTTGTGAGTCCTGCTTATGTTCCAGAACCGTTTATAAACAGTTTTGGGGAAAAGAGGGGAGAGACACTGAGTATGACCAAGAACTTCATTAGTCAGGGAAGAGGTTGCAACTTTTCCATATCTGGTCCTAGGTCTTCAATCTTAACTATATTTAAGTAACTGGTCTTCAAAGGTATTTATTGAGTAAGAATTCTGTTCTATTTGACCAAAATGTTCAGGTGGTAAAGTAACTTCTTGTTTCTTGGCAAGTCAGGATATGAAATGGATCCTTATTTTCAACCTGATACCACTACTATCCACCTGAAGAGAATATTTGAAAAAGCATTCACACCTGGTACTCTCCTGAGAGAATATGATGCTTTCTTCACTTTCTCATGAATGGCTTTTCTTTATTCCCTTGTCTTGTGTAGTTACTGGCATCTCTTGTTTTTCAGCTTCGCGCTCAGAACCAAGTCCTGAAAAAAGGAGTCGTAGATGAGCAAGCAAATTCTGCCTCACTGAAGGTAATCTCTAAAAACATCTCATGTCAGGTGTACTAAGCTGTGACAAAATAAGTAAACAGGGGTACTTTTTACTAAAAAGTAATGTCAATAAAAGAATGAAGAAGGAACTTGATTTTAGTAAAAGAATTTCTGTTTAGCAGCTAGCCCGTTGTTCCCTGTAAGTTCTGGCTTTGTAAAAGGGCAAGGTTGCTTCTAGTTGATTAGCCTGTAGAATGAAATATCTACTTGAGTGTGATCTGTGGGCAGCTCAAGGAAGTGAAATACCTTTTTTTAGTTTAGAGATGATACTCTTTGCCTCTTCAGTGTTTAAGTAGTGAAGCGATTTTCTGATTTGTTCTTGTTTTTAATGTGACACTACTTATCAAAAGCGTGTGTAAAAATAAGTGCGAAAATTTTAAAATTAATTTTTTTTTTTTCATTCAGGAGCAACTGAAAATGAAGGATCAATCACTGAGGAAACTGCAACAAGAAATGGACAGCTTGACCTTTCGAAATCAGCAACTTGCCAAGCGGGTGGAGCTACTTCAAGATGAACTTGCTTTAAGTGAAGCTCGGGGCAAAAAGAACAAGGTATGTGCTGAAGGCAAAAAAAACTTGCTTAGTAGATGTCTGCTCCTCACCTGTCAAAGCCTTATCCTGATTTTTAGCAGTAGGTATTTTGTGTCAAGGGCTGAGCTGAATGTTCTTGTCAGAGCTTGTGTTATTAGCTCATGTGAGTGAAAATACCCATAAAACAGGTATTGATGTATATAATACATGCTGTGTAGTTCTCTACTCTTCTGGTTTGTCAGCTGACTGATACTGAATTGCTGTCTTCCTTTATGGATATTTCCATATCCATAAATGTTCAAACAATTGGGAAATATCTTGGAGCTCTGTGATTAGTCAGCTGCTATGCAGAAAGCTGATCACTCCTCATTTCCCATCCTCATGTCTTTGCTTTGGAATTTTGATGTTGGTAGTTAACTCTTCAGCCTGTGATCATAGCTGTTCTGCATGAATCTTGTCAAATGCTTTGAAATCTAAATGTTTAGCTTGTATTCTTTATGTTATTTCAAAATGACAGGATAATTTCAATACTGTGATCTTTCTGTGCCAAAATGCTTTCTGATTAAACCTAGTGATATCATATTCTGAGACCAACTGTGCCTTCTGTAGGTAACATCACAATTCCAGGAGTGGTATGCTTGGACTTAAGTAATTCTCAAGCATCTCTTGCTACTTTCCTCGTGAGGAAACATTACTGCTGTCTTTTCTTTTTGGTTAGCTCTCAGTGTGCTGTGGTTATAAAGGCTGACTTTAAAGAAATCATTCAATTGATTAGTAATATGATCAACCTCCGTACTTTTCCCCTAAACTCTTATCCATTTTTCTGCTATCCAGTTCCTTGACAAGCATAATACTTCTGACTACATTATTTGTGCACCCCAATAGATTGTTCTTCCAAATGCAGTTTGACCCTTCTGTTCTTTTATTTCATATTGTGTAAGTTACTGTTTTGCTGGCTGTGTTTCCAGATTTTGAAGGACGTCGGCCTGCCTTTAGTAGCTTTGCAAACAACTGCCACTGAGTTTCTTTCCTGTTCATGTGTCAAAATGCACGGCTTTAGTTCCCTGATCTGTGTCAGAGTGCAATCCTTTTTGAAGGAGCAGAGCATGTGCCCATATCTCAGGTGGAGTTCACAGGCTGGCATCAAATACAGAGGTGACTTAGCTGCCCTACCTGTGCCAAGCTCTTGAAGTTTGGTGTTGAGTTTAAATGCAAAGAGTCTCCCCTGTGTTTAATGATGATACCTTTCTTCAGCAGTGCGGTGTATGGGATTCACTGGTGGTCTGAGTCTTTGGGATTAAGTGGGTGAAAAATGAGGAGACAGCAGAGGGATATCTGTAGAAAGACCCTGTGCTTTCTGTGCCACTTTGTGCTATAGCCTGCTGAGAGCAGCCTGGCTTACACCTGGCCACTTGCTGGGGACAGATGTTCCTTATGCACAGCTACCAAACCAACTGAGCCTGTGTGTGGAGGGTTTTGGTATCATGCAGGATTCCAGTGAATTCAGATGGGCTGCTGCCCATCCACGTGATTCCCTGTGTGTGTGAATGGGACACCTGAATGGAGGCTCTCCCTAGGCAGTGTTGTACCACTGTAGGGTAACAAGGGTGTGAAGGAAAGTGTGCTGCCTTGATGCTGGTGCTGTGTGCAATATTCACAGCTTCTGATATATCAGTCAGTGTCAGCAGGACATCTGCTCATGTGCCCCTTTTGGGAATTAGCTATGGGAACTGTTCTCACAAACCTGGGACTTGGAGATAATAATTGCATTTTGTTTCTCTTAGAAAAGTGTGGAATTGTCATCTCAGTTGAGTCAAGAACAGAAAAGTGTCTTCAATGAAGATCTTCAGAAAAAAATAGAAGAAAATGAGCGACTACATATACTTGTGAGTGAAATTTTGTTTAGCCTTTATTTTTGGTTCAGAAAACTGGTGACACAATGATACAGAAAGTAAAGTGCTGTCTGAAAATCCGGTGGGTTTAGAAGCTTAGTTGTATGCAAAGCAGTAGATGAGATCAGATAGTTTGTTTATAAAGATGTTCACTAGGCAAATTAAGTATTTTGACATTGGATTTTTAAGACAGTGTGTGGAATCACATGATACATGTTTTCTCATTTAGATTTTTAACTTTTGGTGACAGCTGCCCTACTGAAAATAGCCTGGTACTGGATGGAAATTTCTTCTTAGTTCATAAACTGTTTCAGAATTTCTTTAAAGTTTAAAATATTTTCTGCAAGTTGCCATAATTAAGTCAGGAATTACTTTACCAAAATGGAATGCATTTCACTTTAAAAAACTTGGGAAAAACCTTATGGCTCAAGTTCAGTTTTTCGTGTGTCTGCTATTAGTCAGCAATATATTTAAAGAATGCTTGGTACGACAAACTTTTGTTTTTATTAAAGTACTTTGTTCTTGAATCTTTTATCTGTAAATAAAATAAAATTTCTATTTGTCTGAGAACTAGTAATTGCTGTTAACCTGATCTATCTAATGAAATTGGAGTAACTTATAGGACTGGATTCAGCAGTAAAATGAAGCTTTTTTTCAAGAGCTTTGCTTTTCTTCCTTTAGTTCTTTGAAGCAGATGAGCAGCACAAACGTTTAGAAGCAGAGCTGAGGAGTAGACTGGAGGTTTTGGAAACTGATGCTGCCCAGCACCAAGCTGTGGTGGACAGCTTAACGAAGAAATACACAGAGACCATAGAAAAGCTGCAGAATGATAAAGCCAAATTAGAAGTAAGGAGTTTTTCCTCTTGCTTGCAAGTTTGAAAAGTTTTGAAATGCAATGTCTTGCTGTGTCAGCACTTACATTGTGAGATTATCTTCTTGCATAAAGATCAAGTCTCAGACACTAGAAAGAGAAGCTAAGGACTGTAGGCTTCGAACTGAAGAGTGGTAAGTGTCTTTATTTCATATAATGAAAATTTTATTGATGTAAAGAAATAACTGCTGTAAAACATTAACTGGATTGTTTTTTAAGGATAATACCTATTAGAAAAGGGGTAAAAAAAAACTCTTTGATAGAACTCAGATTATTTTATCATGAAGACAAGTCTGACCTGTGCAGGTCAAGCCTCCTTTTCCTTTGCTGTGTATGGAACTAGACAATTCCACAATTTCTGCTTTCAGTAACAGCAGTTTTGTCTCCAAGCTTTTTAAATAGCAGTGATGTTAATGAAAGCTTGAAGAATTTATTTGTAATGGAAAGCCATAGAAAGTAAAAACTTTTATGAAGCGAAGATATGTGGGTTTGTAAAAACTGCTTCTAAGAACGAAGTTTCAGTGACATTTGCTGAGAGAGCTGACTGAAAAGAGTTTCAAAAATTCCCCTCCACTGCAAAAGCTTCTTGAACAATTGTTTTTGCTTTGGGTATAATGTTCTCAGCTAGAATATTTGGAAGTTTTTATCAGAGAATTATATTGTTAGTTTTGGAATATTTTCATTGTCTTGAAGACAAGTTGTAGAAGATGGGAAGTTGAGGACTGTGGGCCAAATCGAATTAGGGTGCATTTCTCTGAAGTTCATTAAGGTGCATTTTTTATAAGATGTATGTGCAGTATAGATCTTTAATGTAATGAATAAGATGTGTAGTGAATGATCAGATGCAGAGTTCTTTCTTTCATGTGGTAACCCTTAAGTGTGTCTTTTAATTATTTTGATAGATGTGAAGATACTTGAATCTAATAACTCCTCTAATACAAGTCAGGATTTCACTAAAAATAACTTGCAAAAGAGGATGAAAGCTGTGTTTTGCTGCGTTTGCTTTTTTTCTGTGGTGTTTGAAAAACTGTAGTCTTAATCTGCTACTATTCAGTTCAGGCCTTGTCTATCATGTTTTATGATAACTGGGTAATTGATGTCATTGTAAGAAGTTGTCCCTACTATTTTAAGTTATACTATATTAAGTTTTTAAAAGTAATAAAGCCTGACACTTCATTTTAAACACTGAAGTCACTGTCTGTTGAACACATGGCAGGATGTGTCTCTGAGAATACTGCCCTTCTGTTTTCCCTGCTTTGTCAGAGGAAGGGATCTGTTTGCCTCTGACACCCACACTTTACTCAGAAAAGCCAAGGGATATGAGACTTGACAGCCTGCATGCTTTGAAAATGGAAGGGCAGAATGTAAGGCCAAACATGTCAAACTACTTGTTTGTCATTCCTGTACTGTATGAAAAGGAAATACCAGTACATTTGCAGTTTGTCTTGGAATTCATTTTCTATCATGCTCAGTGCTACTGCAGCACCTGCTGTACAGTTTCTATGCAGTTTTGGAGCTGCTCTCCAAGAAAAATATTTGTTAATGAGCCTGAGCTACTTATTGGCCAGTTTCTTCTTCTCTTCCTTGTCTATTTTGGATTATTTTGCCTTGTTAGGCCTGATAAGTTTCTGTGTATCAAGTGTTTTAAAAAAGGAAAAAAACCTGTCACTTTGACACCTTCCCCCCCACCCTCCACTATACGTGCAGGAGTTCTAGATGTCAAATGGGAAGCAAAACTGAAGAATTTGGGGGCCTAAGTTGGGTAAGGTGTGGAATTTGGTCTGAATCAATAACGGAGTGTTCTTTGTAGACCTGTGTATATAATGCTAGAATATATTACTGTTCATCTCAGGAATCTATTCTAATTATGTTAGTAATCTTAATTACTTAGGTTCACATGTATCTATACAGTCAAATGCAAGCAAAGAAAATTTAGAGAAAAATCACTTGAGAATGCATCAGAAACAGAATTGTCAAGTCTTGTCAGAACAGGCAGTATCATAGCAGTGTTGAAATATGGGCTTTTGAAAAGCCTTTGAGGTATTTCAAATAGTGATATGACATAGTTAACTGAATTATTGACAACTCATTACCTGCTTATTGGAATACTGCATTGGATGCATAGTAACAATTTTGAAGGCCCTTTTCCATTCCCATTCAAATTCTAGTAGAAAAAAATGCCTTCATACAGCTTATATAATAGTTGCACAATAGGAAAATAAGGTGAATTTTAACTCTGAAGTAAATTGAGCTTCTCGAGAAGGGAATTTAGGATTTACAAGTTTATGGTAACTTTCACTGCTTTTCTTAGGGATTAGGATTCAATGTTGTGTTAAATATGACATAAAGGAGGACAAATGATTCCTACTGTATTATTTCTATCTAACTTCTAGAAGGAGACAGATACCGATACACTCAAGGGATGCTTATAGTGAGATATGGTGTTGGTGATACAGATGAAATTTTAAAGGTTTACAATGTGTGTGTGTGTGTGTGGTTTTTCGTTTGTCTCTCTGTTATTTAGCCAGCAACAGCTAAAGAATCTTCAAGCAGCTTTGGGCAGTAGACTGGAAGAATCTCTATGCATAATTAATGAAAAAGTACCTTTTAATGACACAAGTACGTATTGCCTTGGTCTGGGTATCTTGTTTGATTTTTTGGGTATCCATCTGGAGGGAGTACTCCTTGTGAATTAAAATGTATTAGCTGTAAGAAATGTTGGACATCTGAACAGCCACTTGGAGGTAACTGTAGTAAGTATTCCTAATACTTGTCATGGTCTTCTTCAGTAATTCTAAAATATCAAGCTTTTATATATATAATGAAAATTGAAGCTTTTGGAGGCTTTTGAGTGATTTGCCACTTGTATTGCTTAGTGTTGACAGAATATTGTAAACGATGAAGGATCACTGTCAATTTAATGGTTGCTCCATAGAGATTGGTTACTCATCTCAAAGAGTATTATTTTTGGCAGGATATATTCAAGAGTTGCAGTAAGTTAAGGTGGGGATAAACTGATGGCTGCAGAGATATTGCAGCAATAGTGGTCTGCACTTCTTACTAGTGGGAAATTTGTCAGGGTTTCTCATTGATCAGAAAACACACAGAGTAGTTCTTACCTGAAGGGAAAAAAGCCCTTTGAACCTGGGGACTTTTACCTGAAGCAATGTTTTTCTGCTTCCTTCCCAACTGCTACTAGATCAGCTGAAGTGCAGAGGATCCCCTGGAGTTAGGAGTGCTCAGCCTTTGCATGGCTTTGGTACAAGCATGGGTTAGTATGTGCTGGGTCAGTGCTGTGCACCGTGTGCTTTCCTAAGCAGCTGAACACAAGGGTGGGCAGGCACTGCCTGGACTCTTCTGGACCCTTCAAGACCAGGAGGATCTGCAATAGTGAAAAAGCTGAAACTAGTGAAGAAGGAGCAGAGAAGTGAAAACAAGCTTTTGAATTTCTTGTATATTTCATTGGAGCTTTTGCATTTTTCATTCCATTTAAAACCTGATGACAATGTTTTAAATAGCCTTAGGTTCTCTAAAAGCTGATCTGGCAGGTGCTGCAGGGGTGAGTGTTCCAAGTTCTCCACTGGTTTGGCAATCCAGTGAGTCTTGGCTTAGGAACACCATCATCTCTTCAGGAAATGTTGACTCCCATACAGCACGTCATGCTTAGGTGTTGGCGCCTTGAATTGGTAATCTTTTCACTTCTCTCCTCTCACTTTGCCTGGCATCTGCTGCCTATTTCTACTTCTGTGGCTTCTTTAGCTCATATTTTTTTTTATAGGTGGTTATCATTGTAGCAAGAACTTTGCTAAAATAGTTTATCTGCTCACTCAGCTGCCATTGCATAATGCCTTTGCTTGTGTAGTAGAAAACACTGCAAATAGAGAACATCTCTTCAGCGATAGATCAATGTAAGTCAGGAGATGTTTGCTGTGGTTTCCAGCTGTCTTCCTGTAGACTCTGTAGTTGGCTTCAAATGTAACTAGCAGCTAATTTCAGTAACAATCAAATGACTTCTTGACTGCTAAGCATGATTTCCAGAGTAGAAAAAAGTTTCTGAAGCTTTTAGTTAGAAGTAGGATTCAGTAATTTTGGACAGGTTTTTTTTCCTGTAAACATAACTGCCTCTTCCCATGTGTTAATAGCCAAATGGGAATGACACAAAAGGAATAAGAAACTGTAAGTTTCCTTTGTGAGCAAATTTTAAACTAAACTGGTTGTTGTTAAACTGGATTCAGAATGGATGTGATCCCTTTCAAATCTCTAAGACTTTGTAAGCTGTTCTCTAGGTACAAATAGCCCTCTGCCCCTCTGAAAATTGTGCCTGCTTGTAACTGAATAATTGTTCTAGCTCCTTCATGACTGAAGCAGAATGCTGAAATACACGGAGAGTACATCTTAGTCTAAATTGTCAACATGGCAAGTATACAGGAGCTTTAAAAAAAGTTCAAGCCATTAAAAATATATTAGTCTTCCTTGGCGCTCCTTGGAATGCAATTGGAATTTGAAGATAATCTTGAATTCTTTTAAGTGTGATTTCTTTTAAAAGATTTTTTCACTCTTGTTTGTGATGAGTACTGTTCTTTGGGCAAGAGGAGTCTGCTCTTACCTTTCAAATTCAGGGTCTTCAGATGATTAAATTTGACTTATAATCTGAGGCAAGTATTGAACTGCTTTCCCTCCGTTCTTAAGTGAAAACTTAAGAAATTGTTCTTAAGTGAGGATATTTAGGCCTACCTTATCGGAGTCAATTGTTTCTATCTCTTTAGTTAATATTGCTTTCATAACCTGTGATACCCCTGCAATGAATTTTTTTTTTAATCACTGTTTACCAATAAATGTCTCTTAAAGTCCCCCACAATTTAACAAGTGCATATAACTCAATTTTTGTCCTGTAGGGTCTACTCGATACAATGCTCTGAATGTACCATTACACAACAGAAGGAATCAGGTAAGCACTTCTTGTGGTTTCGTGTGACTCTGTGCAACTTTCTACACAGATGCTGAAATAAAACCAGTCATTTTAGTACCTGAAATGGCAGGAGATAGCCTGTCTTGCTAGTGTCATGATATTCTGAGGGCATTTTTGCCCATAGAGCCTCTGCACTTTTCCAGAGGTAGTGTATATTGTTCTTATGTCAAGGAGTCTTATTAAAGTATATGAAATACTCTTTTACTGGGCCCACCTGCAGTAAGCTAGAAGTTGGAACATTTCATTTTTAAAGTGGGCTAAAACTGCATTAGTTGAGAGGTCTTTTGTTGAAAAAAAGTAGGTTTGGTATCCTAAATTCCTTTTCCTCAAACTGAGCTTCTTCAGTCACATCACTTGAGCTCCAGAGAATGTATGCGTTTGTAAATTGCACACTGGTGTGTGCAATAAAATGCCATATTAGTTAACATTACTTGTCACTAGTCACAATCCTTTCAAGGAATAAATCATGTCACTTTGAGGTCTCTGCATGGTTCGTTTACACTTTGTGGGATACTTCTTGCCAAAGCACCTCTTACTGCAGTGAAATAACCCTTATACATCTAAATATTTTTAGAAAACAAACTGTTTCTGTTCACTACTGTAATTTCATGAGATTCCTTGGGAATGTTGTTTATTCAGTATCCAGAAATGTGCATTGGTTTTCTGTGAATGGCTGAATATTTTAAGGGTTTTTACAATAGCAAATCAGAAACCTGTATGCAGTCAAAATTTTCCTGTGTTGCTACCACTGAGGATGGGCTCTACAGCACTGTGGGTTTTTCTTCTATTTGCTGGTATGTCTCAAGCCTTCAAGTTAGTGCATTCAGATGCTGCTGCAGAAAGATTTAAAATAGTTGCTTTCTCCATTTTTCAGAAGTGCCTATAAAGAGACCTTTTGCCTAATAATGTCTGCTGTGAGAACAGGTGACCTGCTGTTCAGTTTTGTGATGGAAGTAGCCTTGAATTTCAGGTTGCTGCTGCTGAGTTCCAAGAAAAATCTGAATAACTGCATGGAGAGTTTCTCCTTTTACTGTTTTCTGCCAGCACTGTGTCAGGCAGCCTCATGCTTCAAGATCTGCAGTCTTGAAAATGCTCCAGGACAGATTTTTATGACTGGCTTTGCCAGTGGAGGCAAAATGCTGGTGTATTAGCACAGGCTGCAGTGTAAAGGACAGCAAAACAGTAATAGTGTCTGTTTTCCTTCCTTGCATAGCTAATTAACATACACAAACTGAGTATAATGACTGCTTTAATTACTTGCCCCAATCCCAGATCCATAATCAAGATTGACCTGATTAACAGTCCATTGAAGCATTAAGAGTACATCTCTGAAGGAAAAGTTATTCTTGGCTGAAATGTCACTATAACCTTCTTCTCTTCCCATAAGTCACAACAGAGTATAGTTTTCTTCTGTCTTGAATTTATGTTCTGGATTAATTTCTTTGATACCTTCCTGCTGTACTAAAGCCACAGAACAGCCTTACTCATGAGCAGCAGCTCGGTTCTGTCCAGGAGAGTAAGAATTGAGTGTTCCTGGTTAGAGAAGCAGACACCTTTAATTCTGGGAGAAAACATCACTGGTTTTTACTAATTACATTGAGGTTTCCTTACAACCAGGTGTTGAGCTGTTGTCAGCAATTAGTGTGTTGTTTTTTGGAAATTTCATGGTTTCTATAATTGTGCTTACCTCGAAGTGTTCTTGTGGCCTGCAAGTTTGAAAAACACAGCAGAGGCAAAGCATCACCAGCTGTGTGAAATAAAAAGATACTTTGTTGTCAAAGAACAACAGTGCCCTTCTGTGTGGCATTGTAGTTTATGAATAAAAATGAAGTTAAACATAATTGCTGCTGTGTATTTTAGGCTGAAATAGTAACAATAAAGAAATTGCTGACAACGATTTTTTGTATCCAAACAGGTGGTGTTTTTGTTGGTTTTTCTTTCATATTTCAGTAGATCCATGTCAAATACAATAATTTTATAACTGTCTTTATAGCTGAAGCTGCGAGACCTTGCTGGCCAGGCCCTGGCTTTTGTACAAGAACTTGTAACAGCTCTCCTGAACTTCCACACATACACTGAGCAGAAGGTACAGATCTTCCCCATTGATTCTGCAACAGACACAATATCACCCTTAAATCAGAAGGTAAAGTTTACACACTTCAGCTACAAGTATATTCAATTAGTTAGACTTTCATGAGTGATTGATCTTAGTCATGCAAACTTCCACCACCTTTACTGGAATGCTATGATTGTGTTCCTGAGAGCCAGCCTCTCTGTGTGAGAAGTCTTTTCTGCTCTGTGGATTCTCTGAATGTGGGTGAGGTGTAGCTGCAGAGAATCCTCTTCCCCTGTGCCTCTGCTAGAAGAGCAATATGATTATCAAATCAACGCTTTGCTTTTTAATTGCTAAATTGAAGTGCATCTGTTGAAAGTTCAGCTGACTTGTTTTAAAATAATAATGCACAAATATTGCACTGCTAAATAGAGCTTGTTTTAGTTAATGCACTGGGGCATGGGAGATGTTGAGACAGAATCTGGTCTTGTATGTAAAGTGTTTAGCTGTAATGGTAAAAAGTGCATAGAAGGTAGGCTTATGAGGGAGAGAACATGGACTCTGTTCCCTTGTCAAAAAATAACTTTATAATCCGATTTCGGGCTACTTGTATAAAGATCTTTCCTGTAAGTGTTCTGAAGCTTCAAGTTTGTAAAGCATGTTGAATTTAATACCAGAAATCTGACTCATCTCTTTTGACACAATTCCATGGAAAGACTTTGTGAGAGTATCATCCAGAGCTGTTAAACTGCATATTTTGACTTTGTTTTTCTATGCTGTGGAACACGGAAAATAACTGTCTACCAGGATTTTTGTGGGGATGCATATATGTGTGCTTTGGAACAAGTTGCAGTAAGATCAGAGTTGACTTTGTAGTTTAAGGGGATCTGTGAGTATTTAAGTTGCAGGGTGTATTTTGTGATTCAGTCTGTAATTTCAGTTTAGTAGTTGGTAGGGCTCAGACTTAAGGTACTGAGATGAATTGTGGTTTGCATTGATCAAATGGCTGCAGTGCATGTGGTGTCAATGTTAACTATCACAAAACTTTCCTGTTCTTTGGAAAACCTCCTATAATCTCTTTGCAGGTAACAAATATGCTTGTGAAGGTGGTTATCCACTAGAGAAATCCCATTCTGTTTGCCTTCTCAGTTGTTTCAACTATTTTAGTCGAGAATACTCTTCTGCAGAAATTCAGCATAGAAATTAGTTTGAGAACATTTTCTTGCTCCTGCCACCAAATGCACTCAGAATGCCATGTCCTTCTTGTGAAAATGATGTGGTTTTGTCATCTTTCAGATTTTTTATGGCAGGAGTGGTGTCTGTTTTTTTTAATGTGGCCCAGTGTGGTGACTGCATTCTCAGATACTACTGCAGTTTACACTAAGGGAATAAAATCAGGTTTCCTAGACATCACTTCTCACAGATTTTTTTTTTCCCCTGACCTCCTAGTTAACACTTCTTTGTTGGTTTTCAGCACAGCTGAAACATGCAACTTAATCAGAACCATAATTTCATTTTCCTTTTCTTATAATTGACTCTGATTCAGTAGTTCAGGCTTTGTTTTCGTAATTATGTCTCTTGTAGTCTGCCCCATTGTGTATTCATGACCTAATTCCCTTAGTGCATGCTACTTCTCAGGGCTTTTGCTGTGACTTTCCAGCACTGAAGCATCTTTTATTGCTCTCTGAAGCTGTAATTGCTCCTGTATTTTTGATTAATTTATCTATTTGCTTGGCAAGTGTTCTCAGTGTGATTTTTTTTTTTTAATTTTTTTTTTTAGCTACCCCACCAAGTTAGTCAGAAACCTCCCCTTAATATGGTAGAGAAAATGAAACAAGTGTCAGGTAGTGGCTTAGCAGACTTGCACTGATTTATTTTTCCCCAACTCCAGGTCTTGTCTGGTGCTTTCAAGCTATTTTCCCCACCAAACACTCAAAGTAGATGTGGACAATTCCCTGCCAGGTTCAAGTATTCCTTTTCTCTTTAAGTGTTGGATTGCTGGGTTCTGCTGGGTCTACAGCATCGTGCTGGATAATTCAAGTCCTCTCTCTTGCAACACAAGCCAGGAGCATTCTGCATGTGTTATTTCTTCCTCCTTAGATTTAGGAATTTTCCCTAATTCCATCCAAGTTTGTGCATGCATGGATGAGAGCTTAGCGTCTCACTCTTCTTGTTAACACTGTGTTACTGCACTGTAATAATACAAGGAATAATTAAAATCTCTTGTACTCTGTTTGCCTGGGGTCTGTAGCTGCTCTTGTGGTATAAATAATCAAAGGTGAAGGTATCTTTCTGTGGGGTAAAATAAAAACCAGGATTGCTTTTGACTACCTGTATTAATTTGTGGAAGAAGCTTTTTGTGATACTGAGGTACCAAAATGGAAAGCTGATGGTGTTGTTACATTTTGATTGTGTATAAGAGCACACATTATGTTGTCAGGTCTGCTTTTTTGAGGGCAAAATTAGCTGTAGGATTTAATTAAGCAATTTTTAGCAAAGTCAGGCAGGTCCATGAGGCCAAAGTTTCATTGCTGCCCAAACCTGTCATAGTTTTAGGAGTTCTCCTGTGATTAGTTGGAGCTCCATTGCATTGGCTCGTGTTGAAAACTGGACTGGTCAAAGATGAAGACACATCTCTTGCTCTCAGTTTGAACTTGGGTTTAGTTCTTCAGTACCTTGCACAGCATAGCTTTGCAAATGTTTGTGCTGATGGACAAGGCTGGGAAGCAAACTACTTTTGGGAGGAAGGTGGGATAGTTTATTCTGGTGGCCAAATGGTGCATGGATCTAGCCTTAACTGGATGGAGTTGAGAAAGGAATGCAAGAATATTTAAAACTAAAAAGCGAGGGTTTGGTGTGCTGTGCATGGCAGTTAAAATGGGCCAGGATGCTGCGGCAGAGCCCCAGGTGTGGTTTTGCCTGGACTTCCAGTACTTCTCACTTTCCCTCAGGGTGTGTTTTTGCCCTATAGAAGAGGTTGCTGTACGTCACTGGACTGCTGTATCTCATTAATGACATCTTAGGCATCGTTAAAGGTGACGGGGGCTTTGCCAAAATGTCCCGTTCGGTTGTTACATTGAGAGGGTTCACACGAGCCGTCAGCAAGCACCATTTTAAAACCTCTCTGCCCTCAGTTCTCCCAGTATCTCCATGAAAACGCTTCGTACGTTCGCCCTCTGGAGGAAGGAATGCTGCACTTGTTCGAGAGCATCACGGAGGATACTGTGACAGTCCTGGTAAGTTTTCCTCCTCTTAGCATCCAAGAAGAGTTTTACAGAGCAAAACCACTTAGCTGTTGTTTTTACCTTTCAGGAAACAACTGTGAAATTGAAGGCCTTCTCAGAACATTTAGCTTCCTACTTAGGCTTTTTAAGAAAGATTCTTCCTTATCAGTTAAAAAGGTACTTTTCATTTGATAGATCAAATTTAAAGGCACTCTGTCAGGCATGCAGCATTGTCAGCACCTACAACTGAAATATTAAGTCAAACCTTAAAACACTCTGGCCTCTGCTCTGTCTTAAAAGGCTGAACTCTTTTTTTTTTCTTCTTTTTTTGCATGTTGTTTTCTAAACCTTGAGATTGGACATGGCTTTTTAAAGGCATTAGGACTAAAAAACATGTATTTTAAAGCCCCTTAACCCCCTGCCCCCAGATAAGGCTTAAAAAATTTGTGCTTCTTTCATTAATGTTTCTTAGTGTTTTTCAATAGCATTGATACTATTCAGGTGTGATACACTGAAACTGGTAATGCCTTGAGCTTCTCTGAGGGTTATTTATCATTCAGTAAGTGTAGCAATGTGGTAAAACTTGGCCAGGTGCACATCCCTTCTGCTGTGAAAATCTTTGTTCCTGAGTTGATCGAAGGGAGGTGAATTACAGGTGCAAAGAACTGCTTTAAGAGAGAGTTTGGACTGAGGAAGAAGGAAAATCTTGATTTATGCCTCCTTTATACCTGTTCTCATGCTCCTTAGGAAGCAAAAGAGAATTTATGTAGTAGAGGGAAAAGTCTTCAAACTTAAATTGCTGCAATCAGTTCCTTGCTGTGAGAGTAAGTCATTCCTGGCTTGTGACAGAAACACCTAAGAGTGGAGATGCACACAGTAATTTTCATGAATTGCTAACTTCCTTTATGTTAACCTTTCTAAAATAAATTCCTAATCTGCTGTTGCTTTGGACTGGGGAGGTAGGGAACACCTATCTGCTCCAAAACTCATGAACTTGTTTTTATTTGAGACAATTGCTTGCTTTTAAAAAAAATAATTCATATATTCCTAGTTTGGAAGAAGAGTGTGAGTCTTCTCTTTGCACAGCTGCTTTAAGAGCTAGAAATATGGAGCTGCACAGAGATATGAAAAGGTTGACTGCAGTCTTTGAGAAGCTACACACCTACATCAGTCTTCTGGCCTTACCAAGTAAGTGTCAGTTCTGGCTTGGTTGGTTACCCTGTGACTGGTTTTCTGTGGGTTTTTCTAGTATGACTGACAGTGTGCCTTTTGTCATCTCTTAATTATGAAATTGTTAATAAGCTACATTTTATTGCTAATCATCGCTTCCAGCTCCTTGTCTTCATAACGTTATTATGAACTGTCATGGCAATGACTGAATAAAATGAGGTAAAGCCTTTGTGTGGATGTGTGTGGGGAAACTATCTCCAAATGCATCCTGTAAATAGCAGAAGGAAATGGTTATTGTATAGCTTCAGGTTATTTCAGTCTTCACTCTTTAGAAGGGCCCAGGTGGTCTTTCGTACAGCTGTGAACATGTCTTTCTGTATATGTGGTTTTTGAGACCAAAACAATTGATACTTATGGAATCTGAATAGAATCTAGGGACCTTGAAAGTCTTTTACCTGCCTACTCTGGCAAAATTGGATATATGTACATTTGATATTGAAAGGGAAAATTTAAGTAAATGAATGAATCATGACTCATACTCCATGCAAATGATTCTAGTAGGTGGAAACTGAATTATTTTCAAAGCTAACTTTTTTCATTCATGGTCAAATCTTACTGTCGTGGTTTTCTTTTCCTTCTTGCATGGCACTGTTAGGTACAAGACCAGAAGGACTCCTTAGGACAAATTACAACTTTGTGTTTACAAACATTGCTGCAAGTCTTCATGGATTCCATGACATTTTAAAAGGTGAGAGTTGGGAATGTTGTTTTGTTTCAGCTTTGCTTCTTTCTGTTTAGCACAGCACACATGTACTCCCTCTGTTACAGCATCGAATATATCATATGTGATAAATCTAGTTTGTTTTACCTTTACCAGCTAAGAAACTAATCCTACTAACCACTTGTTTTAGCCATTATGCATGGTTTTCATTCCTCTGTTCTGTTAGCTTTGTTCTTCAGAGTTGCTGGATTATTTAATTGTGGCTCTCCAGATTTTCTTGAGCAGTATCACTTTACTTTCTGAACTTCATTGCTCTACTGAAACTAGCATACAGAATGGAATGCTGTGAAATGTGCATGTTTTCCCCCTACATATGTGGCATTGACCTAGTACCTGCCTTCAAAGTGGAATTTTTCCTTCCTATTTTTAGGTTGCTGGCTATTTTTGACGTGAATATATAACTAAAACTTACAAAGAAGTCTGGGTTCTTTTTGAAACTTGACTTCCTCTGGAAAATGGCTTACTTTGCTTTTATCAGAACAATGTGGATATGTTATATTTTCAGTGAAGTGATACTTGGTTATAACTCAGAATTTTAAAACTGATGTTCCTGTATGTCCTATAATTTCAGTACCATGTAGCTGTTCTGGAGAGAAAATAATCCATAGAGATTTATTAGATTTACTAGTCAGCTGTTTAAACATTAAGCTTTTATAATTTTAAGCAAAATTGGGTTTTTTTCCTAACAGCATTAATAGTATGGCCCCATTTTGCAAAGTCCTTGTTTAAAAAAAAAAGTTACCTTAAAGACTGTACCTCAAACAAAATGAGACCCTAAGCCAAGAGTTTTGTAGCATAGATAATTTTAAAATACTTTCTACCTCTTAGTATGGTTACTATAATGCAAAGTCGACCCAACTTAACACTTTAAAGGAAATACAGAAAATAGAAGTACTGAAGAAAACTGTCAGTAGAATTCATTAGCTGTCAACAGAAATGCTGTGCTTAATATCTCACATTCCCATACTCCAGAATGTTCTGTTTCTCTCTTCTTTCTCAATCCCAACTAATTCTGAACTGCTTAAGATTACTTCAGATTATGATTTGTGGGAGTGATGAGCTGGGATTTCTCCATTCTGTAGCAATAGTACTCTGTTGTAAAGTAGGTGCAAAATGTTCACTTGTCAAACAATTACTTTTTTTTAATTAGGCCACATTGAGAATGTTCTTACATGATAAATACTTGATTCTTTTTTAATTTTGGTTCTGTTGAAATGAATATATTTAGCCTAAGATGCTTCTGTGAGCGACTTTCAAAAAGTCTTGTATTCATAATTTGGCATAAATGTGCTTTTCCTTTTCCAGATATTTCCAAGCACTATAGTCAGAAAGCTTCTTTAGAACAGGATGTTCCAACTGCCACACAGAAACTCATAACTACAAATGACTGTATTTTATCCTCTGTTGCTGCTTTAACAAATGGAGCGGGCAAGGTAATGGATATTTTTGTTTCATATGATGCCCTAACTTGTGCAGGTTTTTAAGGAAAAAAAAGAAGCATAGCTGAATGATTTAGAAAATCTCTGTATGCCTCTGATATTAATAATGTATAGTGTCAGGTTGATTCTTACAGTGTTTTCAGGCTATGAGTTAAAAACTGAGTGAGTGATAGAAGCAGATACTGTGAAGAGGATGCTTTGTGTTAGTGAGGTCTAAGTTACATGGAAGAGCCTGTAGCTTGTTTCAAAGTCTTATGAAGTCCAGTTTCACTAAATACTTGTCTTTTGAAAGAGTAATTGTTCCAATGAATCCTCCTGGTCAACTTAATTCAAAAAGCCACTTCTCTTGATGTGTCTAGATGGCCTCGTTCTTTAGCAACAACTTGGATCACTTCACCACCTCGCTGAGTTATGGCCCTAAGGGAGGAACAGAGTTCATCAGCCCTCTCTCAGCTGAATGCATGCTGCAGTACAAGAAGAAGGCAGCTGCTTACATGAAGTCTTTGAAGAAGGTTTGTTCAGCCAGCATGCTTGCACAGAGAGAGTACAGCTCTGTAGATAGTTGGTTATGCCAAAGAGAATACAAACTAAGGATTTGCAGTATTTGGAATGGAAGGGATTCTCTGAATGACAGTTTTTGGCTGAGGAAATGAAACCCTCAGTGCAATAATGCTACTGAAAACTTTAGAGACCATAGTTGCCCTCACAACTGAGGGTATGTGCCAATTCTGCCATTACCCATTTCCACTGATTATTTCTGTGCCAAGACTCCAAGGAGAAGGGTGGCTGCTTATTTAAATTTCCTCCTGTATTCACCAGGAATATGGAGTGAATGCTATCATATTCTTACACTTGCATTCACTGGAAGACAGTGGAGAGCAATAGGGGGGAAAAAAGACAGCTGAAAAGAAGATACCCTGGAGAAAATGTGCTGAACCAACGAATTGAATGCTGCCCGGTCTCCCTCTTGTCTCCATTAAAATTGACAATTAAGTGATGGTGTGCTTAGCAGTTGTTACTAAATCACAGTCTGTAAAGAGGGCCTTAAGATGCCTTTGATCATTAATTAACACTTGGAGTTTTCTGAGCACTTTTTAATCAGTTGTACCTTTTGGAGCAGTATTTCCTGTGAGCTCAAACCATCTTTTCCTACTGCCTGGTAAGCACGTGCAACATGGGGTTTTTTCCCTTTACTAAAGTAAGGAAAGTAGTAAGAAAATAAAAGTAGAACACATGTTCTGATCTAGTGTGTAACGTGTTTTGAGAGGGTTTTTTTGATTCTCCTGCAGCCTTGTGCAGATTCAGTGCCTTATGAAGAGGCTTTAGCCAATCGCAGAGTTCTCCTGAGTTCTACAGAAAGCAGAGAAGGTCTTGCACAACAGGTATTCTGGTGTACATTGTACTGACAGACATGGTAGTGTATTTTGTAAAGCTAAAGTTGTATCAAAGTCTCCACATACCTATGCCTGTGGTCATTTGTAGGTATATATGAATATGCTGAACCTTAAAATTAGACTGTAGATGTCTTGTAGAGTTTTGAAAGTAAAACTTACCCTTGTCAGGCTGGGTTGTCTGCAGAATGTACATGTAGATAGATATAGGAGCCAGGATTATGCCATTGATATCTTCATTTGGAAATACAAGAAGACAGGTAGTCTTTAATAATTCAATTAAATGCAAAATAAAGACAGGAATAAGGCATATTGAAGGCATTAATTTTTAATGTTGTGTACTGTTTTAAGTCCTCTTTTGGACTGTGCAGGAATTATTAGCATTGGTTAAGAGCAGTGATTTTTCTTTTCAGTTAGAGTAATAGATTACAGTTTCTGTCTTCCAGTATGCCTATATATTTTTTTTTCCTGGAAGGTGAAGCAGGGTGGGTAACAGGGTATTTAAAAGGCCTACACAGTTTGTCCATTGCTTCATGTGAATGAGAATAGCTAATTAATACTGACACTTCTTTATTAGCTAGTATACTCAGCCTGTGCTTGACTCATTGTTATTGAACTGTTACAGAAGCAAATACTTTGGTGATTTCTTTTTTGCAGTGGCCAATATTCTAAGTGTATTAGTAGGAGTGAACTGAATTTCAGCAGAAACGTGCAGTGATTGGATGTGTTCTGTTCCACAGTTGTTTTCTTACCTGGACAAAGTGGGTGGTTGTGTCTGTGTGAGGTGGGACAGCTGGGAGGGGCGAGTTTGTCTTTCTAGCATAGGAAAAGGTAGTGATAGTGCCACGTACTACACATCTTTCAAGTTTTTATGAAATTCTTCCCTGCTTTGGCTTTTAGGATAGGATGTTGCCAGTTTTATGAGCTGTGCCTTTGTAATGCGTGTTTCAAACAAATTAAATCACATGGCCATTTTTGATAAAGAACCACAGCTAAGCACACAGCTCAAAACAGTTTACCTGCTGCACTTCGTTAGCTCACTTATGTAATGGTTTAAAATAATACTGTCCTCAAACATTTCCTGTATGTGTGGCTTTTTTCCTCCCTGGGTTCAATAACCTGGGCTGTAAACTTTCCCTCCTAAAGGTCCAGCAGAGTTTGGAGAAAATTGCAAAACTTGAACAAGAAAAAGAACACTGGATGTTGGAGGCCCAGCTAGCTAAAATAAAGCTAGAGAAAGAAAACCAAAAACTGAAGAACTCTCTTAGTGGACATTTAACTGAAACTATCCAGGAGCGTTCCGTTCTGCCAAATATAGCAGAACAAAAGAAGGAAACCACAGAAAAGAGTCTGAGGGAGCCTATTAAGAGCACTAGTCTGGTAAGTGACCTTTCCCTTCAATAGAGAAAAATCCACTTTCTTTAGTAGCAGTGCTGTTTGATCAGTGGAACACTAAAAATGAAAGCCTTTTGACTGTATTGAAAAGCATTCACTCTTGGGGTCCTTGTATTTGCAAAGCTGCTTGCAAATACTTTCTGCAGAGTTTGGCACTTCTTGGCTTTTGAGACTTTGTTCACTGTCTTTAGTATTGTGGTGATATTTTTGTAGTTCTGTACTTCTGTAACTGAGGGGGAAATAATAGGTGCTTAACCTCCAGATCTGTCAGTAGTTAGGAAACCTTGCCAGTGGTGTGTATCTCGGGTTGGGCCTGTGTTTCCAATACTTTTGTTCATCTCTATGTATGTTAAAGCAAATGGAAGGAAGTAGGTAGGTAGTGTTTGTAAATGGGTTTGGAGACTTACTAGGGTCAGTTCGGGTTCAGCAATTGCTTTTGAATGTAGTGTGCATTCTTTCCCTGCTCTTCTGTGTTGGTAAATGGCTTTTTCCTGTTTACTACACATATTTAAAATGAGTTGGCCTTTCCCCTGAATTCCACTTCTGAAGTGGCATAGTGGTATTAACAGAAATGTCATCTGTAAGAAATAATAAATCTACTCAACTCAGCATTCAATAGAATCCTCTCCTTTTTTTTTTTTTTTTTTTTTTTTTTTTTTTGTCCTTCCCACTTTCCTGCTCCAGGATAAAAATAACCACTGGATTGTTTTGAAATCCCCAGTTTTGAAGTAAACTGGCATCTTAAGTTTTTGATCCTCTATTTGAATCCTTAGGAGTTTGAGGATAATGCTACTCACAGGTCAACATATTGTATGAATATTTCCCATAAACATACATCTCTAGTCCTGTTGAGATCAAGGGGAAAAAAAACCCCCTTTGTTTCTCTATGAAGATACTCTTTTAATGAAACCAGGTTCTAGCATACACTGCTCCTGTAGCGTTTTGTCAGTGCTTACTAGTCAGAGTGGAAAGGAAGGAGTTTGGAAGGTATTCAAGAAATCCAGGTTGACTTTCCTTCCTCTTAAACATGACAAGTAATGTTTCAGTGTGCTAACATGGCTCTGAATTAGTTTCATATGATCAAGCAGTTGCATAACCATACAAGCCCAGCTGCGTCTTGTTGCTTTTATTGCCTTTTCCCTGTGTACATCATAAGACAGGAGATAAATTTTTGACAGTTGGTGTCAGGTTTAATTCTGTTCAGGGTATTCATACAACCACTCTTGTTTATGTTACAGGTGGAAGTACTTAAATTTGTTTCAGTTTGAACTGTTGCAAGATTGTTTAAATTTAAAGTCCTTCTATTACTGAAACCAAAATGCAGCTATGGTATCTATTTTTTTTGAAGTTCTCATTAAGTGTATTTTCTTCCTTGTTCTAGATTGGAATGTTGACTGTAACTACTGATAATGAAAAGGTAATCTGTTTTAAACATTATTAAAGTCCATCTGTTAAATACTTCAGTTCTGATTCTGTTAAACTTATTCCAGAGGTCTAATTACCAAGAATACTCCAGTATAATGGCATGAGTTGACCATGTAGTCTGTATATACTATATGGTCAAATTTCTGAAATCCATGTGTTCCTTAATTTTCTTCATCTGTTAGTGAACTATTATTTTACCCATTTAAGCATTTTGGAGCAGTGTGAGCTGGAGTCAGAGTCTGTTCTCTGTAATTTGAGGAAAGCATTGCTCTCTCTGTGCCTCAGTAGCCCAAACTGCTTTCCAAGCCTCAATTCTTAACCCTCGAGGAAGGGCTCAAGCTGAATAAAAGACCCTGGCTGCAGTGCTTGGGGTACAAAGGAGAGGTCACACCAGAACAAACCTTGAAGCAGCTGTCAGACTAGATGTTAACTCTTTATTTAGACCTGCTGTAATGTAACACTTGCCCCAGCAGGATCTTCTGAGAATAAGATTCAGTGCTTCCCCTTTTCTGATATCACAGGGAACTGATTTGTAGTTTAGTTTATTCTTCCTTTTCTTCTGAAAGTGTGATTTTAAAAGGGATAGGGGGCTAGATAATAACTGATACAAGTTCTTAAAGGCTTCTGCATAGTGATGAACTTGAAGGTGATGACAAGTCATGTGGAAGCTGCCTCCAGTGGGTTTGTCTGTAAACTACTGAGTTGTTGGGCTTTTTTATTTTTTATTTTCTTTTTTAATTTCAAATGTCTAAAGGAACTTCTGAAACATGCAACATTAGTAATAGTTATGACTTTTGTAAGCTTCTGAAATACAGTTATGTGAAGGAATTCTTCCTTGCTGCGAAGAGACAGTAAGTTTTCATGTAAGTGAAAGCTGTTCACTTCTGCAGTGGATCTTCATCTTCATCAGACACTTGGTATGTTAAAGTGAGGTAAATTCTTACCTCTTCAGTCAGCTCTTTGTCCTGTAAGGAAATCTGACATAAAGAGTCACAGAGTCACCATCAGAGTGACAAATTGCAGTGTGACCTGCTGTAATTTGTCTCTTGTGTTTGGGGAATTTAATACTTTTTGATAGAGCAGGCAGGCCTCAGAAGGAAAGAAGAAAAATCTGTATAGAGGCAATGTTGTGATTCAGGTATTCAGTCTACTAAACATAAATGTTGTCTGCTTAAATCTTTGCTTTGCCAGGCTCCAGATGTTGAGTCTCGTGAAGACCTGATAAAAACTCACTACATGGCCAGGATAGCAGAGCTGACCTCTCACCTGCAGCTTGCTGACAGCAAATCAGTGCACTTCCATGCTGAGGTGAGCATGAAGGCAATGACAGTAAATCTCTTTTTGAACTTTCCACAGGCAAGTGCTGTGAAAGTGAGTTTCAATATATGGAGCATAATGTTTTATAAAAATCTGTTTCTGGAATATTTTTTGACTGTGGTCTAGTGTGCATAAAAACAGATACTGTAAAAGAACTTTTTGTGTTTAATAAATCTTTTGGTAGCCTTGTCTTGGCTGCATTAAGAAGTATAATGTGTATCATGTATAGGTTTGTTCATGTAAGCTGAAGCAGCTGGCTTTAGTTACCAAGGAAGCTTTGATTTAATTTTAAAGTGATGCTGATGTCATTCAAAAATGTTTGGGTGTATTATGAAGTGATGGAAACAGCTCTCCAGAGAAAATTGGTTCTTAGGCGTAAGTTCTACCGCAAGAATGAACAAGATGATTCATTGTATCTATGGTTTCCTTTTCTTTTCAAGTCATGAGGGAACTTTTCTTGAAAGTAGTGGCTGTTTTGATTGGTTTAATAAACGATGTGGAATACATCAAAGCTCCAGGTTGACAGAGCAAATTGTCTTAAATATTTTTTTAATGGAAGATGACATAGTTTAGAGGAACCATCTTTTCTGTGATATTTGAGCCTTGTATGGAGTGAGTTGTTTACATTGCTTTTTATTTATGAAAAATTTTGTAGCATTTACGTGAAAAAGATGATATTTAGAGGATTTGCAATATGGTAGCTCTGTAAAATGAAACATTTAATGTCAACTGTTGCATTACCTTTGCATTTAAAAGCGTGCACAAGCTCTGACTAAGTTTCTTGAAGTCCAAGTATCACAGAAAGATGGACAAGTCCAAAGCAACCACTTAAAGATGCCACAAGGCAATACTCTGGAACTGACTTTCCTTCCTTCTACCCTCCCTATCCTGTTCTTGGTAGTGTCGAGCACTTGCCAAAAGATTGTCTCTGGCAGAGAAATCCAAGGAATCACTCACGGAAGAGTTGAAGCTCGCCAGTCAAAACATCACCAGGTTACAGGCAAGTAAATTGTTCTGTAATGTAATAGATGCATTTTGTAATCATGTGTAAGGGGAAGTTGGAGCAGAAAAATTACAACCATCTAGCCTGGCCATGCCATTCCTACATCCTGAGTTATGGCATATAAAAACTCTAATGGTATGTAGAGAAGAGCCTTAAATAATACTCTTTGAATCCCAGGTACAAAGCTGAAGTGGAACGTGCTTCCAAGGAAAAGGTTCTAGTGGCCAAACATGTGTGTTTTAGCACATTTGATGTCAAGGATTTTCATGAAAATGGGGGAGGGTTAAATGTCAAAAGTTGTGGTTGTGTGACTGATTTCAGATGATACAAGGAATTCTTAATCCTTTCCTGTATCTGGGTCTGAAAGTTTTAAAAAATGCCAGATGGATTTTGTTTTTTTAAATATAGATACCTTAATATTAAGCAAAGATAATTTTGGGGTAATCTTTAAGAAGCTCTTGTTAACAATAATTACTCTTATGCCATCCTGTGAGTGTTCTGTCCCTTTGTCCTTCTCCTCCACACAGCTGAGAAAGAAGCCAATAGTAAAATAAAGTACATATTAATACTATTAATATATGACCTTGTACAGTTCATAAATACCTTCATGTTTTCTTTACACTTAGTTCATATTATTATTGTTCACCTCTCTGTGATGGCGAGTACCAAAATTGCTTCATACAGGCAGTATAAATATAATTAAATATATAATTTTAAATTATATAATGATAATATAATGAATATAATATAATGTTACAAGCTTTGAACAGTTGTGTCCATGAACAGTCCTTTTTAAACACTTTTTTGATCTGTTCCTTTAAGAAATTCCACAACTGGTGTTGAACTCAGCATGAGATGTTAATTTCCAGCTGCATATTAAACTTCCTAGGAAAAGACAGCAGGCACATCATTTGTGTGTTTAGTAGTCTGCATAGTACTGAATAATAGACTTGTTTAGGTTGGAAGAGTCCTCTGAAGGTAATTTATCCCCGTCCTTTGGTCAGAGAAGAGAGTTCAGATCAAGGTGTGGAATTGGATATTTCCTGTACAGGCATGCTGGCCTTCCACCACAGTCACTCCACAGCTTAGACATTGGATTGTTCCTCGTTCTGTCCTTGATCATTCAGCTTTCCTGGGCCCCTGTAACTCCCACGGCATTTTACCTGGGATGTTTCCAAGCAGACCTTGAAAGAAGCCAGAATCTACTCTTCTTAAGTCTAGGGTTGCTGTAATTCTGCTATTCATCTTGCTTCCCTCAGGATCCTGAATTCCACTAACTCATGGTAGCTGCAGCCAAGGCTACCATGGCTGCTCATGCCTGTATTTCACATCCCTGACCAGTTTTTCCTTATTTGTGAGTAACAGGTCCAGCAGAGTGCATCTCTTGGTCCCATTGATCACTGGTATCGAGAAGTTCTTTGCCACTCTCAAGACAACTCTTGAGTTGCTTGTGTTCCACCTTGCTGCCCTTCCAGGAGATACCAGAGTATAGTTAAAATCCCTAATGGGGATCAGGGTCTGTGGATGGAAGATTTTTATCTGCTTGCAGCAGATGCCTATCATATCACCCTGTTGTTCTCCTACTTGTGAGATCTTAGTTGTCTTCAAGCCACTCCTTCACATAAAGCACTGATTTCATCCCTTCCGTCCTTCCTAAAGTGTGTGTGTCCCTTCAGTGCTGGGTTCTAGTCATGCACACTGTCCCCCCATGTCTCTGTGATCCCAGAGGGATCCTAGCTCTGTAACTGCATGTGGAGTGGTGATTCCTTCAGCTTTGGGTGCCATGTGTGTTCTTGTACAGGCCGTGCTTTAACCCTGTAAACATTACCTGTTTCCTGGCTGGAAGCAATGTTGGAAAACTTAGCTGTTGCTCTTTTATGTAAGCCATAAAAAGTGGGGGAAAAAATCTAAAGGAAACAGCACAAAAATAAAGGGAACAAACCATGCATGAGGCTTCAGGTAAAAGAAAAATAGCTGTTGACTTTCTTTCATGAGGCTTTTTTTTTTTTTTTTTTGCTGAATTGCACACACTCAGCATCCAAAGTGGAGCTTACTAAGAGGAGGTGGACGTGTGCTGCTTTGCCAGGTATCACTAATACTGAGCCAAGGGCCTCTGGTTATTTCATTTTTCCCTTAGGATGAATTGATGACGACAAAGAGGAGCTATGAGGATCAGTTAAGCATGATGAGTGACCATCTGTGCAGTATGAATGAAACCCTAACTAAGCAAAGGGAAGAGATTGATACACTAAAGATGGCCAGTAAGGTGAGTCGGCCGTGCTGACATGGGGCGCTGGCTGCAGCTGGGAGGTGTGAGGGTTACTTTTGGTGTTCCTGCAGTACTGCCCTTGGACAAGCCAGCTCACAAGCTGTAATTCTTACTCTGAGCCAGTTGGAAAGGAAGCTCCAAACTTGCTCCTTCAAGTTTCAGTGAAGAAAAAATTCTTGCAAAACATACATGTGGGAAAGAACAAGCTCTTCATTGTCACTGCTTCACGTTAAGTTCTCAAAGTGATGGCAGATCAGCACCATTTTATTGTTTACATGTGGTGAAAATGGAGCTATTTGTAAATCCAGCTGGTGATGCTGGGTGGTTATGATTAAGTTTTGGGTAGAAGTGTCCCTTCTGCACTCCTTTTGGTTGCAGCATACTCTGTCCTTGGCAGCTGGTCTCTTCCTCTGTTTTAGTTCCATATTCTAGCTTGTCTGTCCCTCATGTATGAATGAAAAAGTTGCCAGTTATATTATTCTGTGAGCTTGAAATGCCCACTTGAATTCTTTTCCAAGCAAGGAGTCTACCCACTTGTCAGAAACAGATTTTTAACTTACGTAATGATGAAAAATACAGAAGTCTGCTGTTTTGAGCAGTGATTAAACCATGGTATATCCTATTCTGATGGTTCTAGGGAGGAACAGATGTTGTGAAGGCCTTTGCCCTTCACTTGTCCGACTGTGAAATGAATAAATTACCATTATTCTCCTTAATTGGGGAATGCATGGAAGCAGGTGCCACTGAAGGATTAAAAAATAAAAATAATAAAATAAATTCCATGTTCTGATTAAAGGTCCTGTGATGGTGATTTTTATCTTTTAGAGTAAACTCTTCCCCCTGCTTTTCTTCAGATTTCTGGGTGATTTAACTTGGCATTGTACTCTTTAAATTACTTTGTGGTGTGTAAGCCCTTGTGTTTCCAGAAGGAAGCTCTTGGCTGCATACTGACCATAGCACTACATGTTTTTATAAAATGCGTTCTGGGATTTTTCACTCGCCATATTTCTAAGACTTGAACTGGTGCTGTGTGTGTAAGGACCTCAGAATCTCACAACAGAAGCCACACAGGTTTTAAAGTATTACCAAATGTAGAAGGGGTTTCAGTTGAAATCAAAATAATGCAGTTAAAGCCCTTATCACTTGGAGAGAGTTGTTGGTTAGATTCAAAACAAATGTTATCTTCAGGAAATAGGAAGACTGAGAATTGCCAGCAAGTAACTGTTGCACAAAACTTTGTTTTAAGCACCACATTTCCTTTGTGGAATTGCTGCAACTCAAATGTGAATTGGTTAGCTGTGGAACAAACTCTGTTCTGAACTAAGAATAATCTGTACAACCTGAATAAAATAAAATTTATTTTGGGAAAAAAAACCAGTAAGGTGAGGGATTGATTTTTTTTTTTTGAGGCAATTATTCTGTAAGGAGTTATTTGAAATAGCACCTGAAGGTGAATTATGATTTGACTTACCTTCACTGCCCTTACAATATTAGTGGTATTAATACAATTGAGTGTCTTGGGATGTACCTCAAATGTCTTTCACAGGTTTCAGTTGTAGTAAGGAACTGTTGTGCTAATTTGAGATATCTGGTACTTGCCTCTGTTGTGCTTACAGAAATAGAGGCATTTTCAGAGCAAACAGTTACAATCTGCCAATATTAAATGCCTGTGGACTGTTTCTTTTCAGTCTGACTGTTCTTTGTTTGCTGTAGGCATAAATTATCAGACATCAGGTTTTGTATGTTACCTCTCTAGATTTCCTTACCTGAATTATAATGTTCTGTTTGCTTGTTTCTTCTTGCAGGGAAATTCTAAAAAGAACAAGAATCGATAGTTTACAGCTGAGTCCTTGGAAGCTGCTGCTGCACAGGATGAAGATAGTGACCATTCATTATCCAGTTCCTGTTTGTTCCAGGAAGCAGAGGCTGGTATTGGATCTAGTAAAAACTGAATTGGTGCTGTAAATGGCTTTAAAATATTTAGAACTTGTAACAGATAAAACAGAACTTAATGTTGGCTCTAAACCAGGAAATACACACTCTGTGGATAATTTATATAGTAATTACCTTCAGTTTTTACTGTGCACTTTTTAAAACCAGGTTTTGATTTCATGTAATGACTTCAGATTTTGTATATTTTCAAATATGTTTCTGCATTAACAAATTTGGTGCAGTAGGTGTCTGTTTTTGAGTTACACATTTAATTGTCAGCACATCTACATTCTGTTACTTGTTAATAACAGTTTAAAAACGAGTCTGGAGACTTTTTTTGGCCATGCAAGCTGTGCAGTTACTGTAAATGTATTATTCCTGTTCTCAGCCCTCTAGAATGAATTGAAATTTTGGCTTGAAATGATTTTTCAAATTCACCAAGTAAATGGGATCATTGTTAGACTGCAACAGTGGAAAACTTTCCTGCTTGTATTTGGTACTTTGGATTCCAAGGTAAAGAGCACAAATAGCTGAATTGGGACACTTCTGTGAAATTGCTGTATGCCATTTCTCTAACATTTCGTTTACACATGTATGTATATATATATAGTTTGAAATAGCTGTTTAAGGCTAGAGGAAACTGTGATTGTCATTTGCCCCAAAAGAGTGAAGCAATGTGCGTAGAATAGATCAGCTTACTGTGCTCTCTTACAGTAAAGAAGAATATGAAATATGTAGAAGATTTAAACACTGAATTTGCAGAAGGTCTTCATGGAATTGAGTCGTGATGGATCCACTGGGGGGATGCACATGGCTTTTCCTGTGTTTTCAGAAGTGTGTGAACTTTAGGCCTCTCCTAAGATTTTTCTTTTAAATTTTTTTCAAGTGAAGTTTAATATCACAAGTTTTTGCAGCATTGATTTGTTGTTGGGGGGTGGGATTTGTTGGTTTTGGGTTGGGTTTTTGTTTGGTTGGTTTTTTGTTGTGGTTTTTTGGTTTTTCTTTTTTTTTTTTTTAATCAGATACTGTGCTGCTCCACACTTTCCACACCAACCTTCTGTTCCATAATTTCCATTATGGCACTTATTTGTCCCATAAGGGTTTACTCTGATATCAGATGTGTTGATATGTATTATCAGTATGTAATAATAAAATCACTACATGAAACCAGCTTGACTTTTTCCTTGCTTCTGGCTGTGTCCAGGCTGCAGAGTGTGACATTGTGGTGGGGTGTTCCAGCTGTTGCTGGTGGAGTAGTTACACCAGTCTAGGTACTCTCAGTGCTTCTCTTTGTTCTGATAGTTCTTCCTTTCAGAAATGCAAAATAGAAGTGGTTGTGAAAGGGAGAGGAGATGGGAGCCTGCAGGGTTTCTTACTGATGTTGAACTAAGAACTGTGCGCTGGTGCCAGTGAGGGTTAGGAAGTGTTGCCTTCCTCTCCAACCATTTTATGGAAGCAGGTACAGCTTCAACTGTCTCATTGAGGGCTGGAAGCTGATGGCTTTCTTCCAGTTCTTTTGAAGCTGCCTTTTCTGAGGACTTTCATCTTGCAGTGAAGGTACTAATCTAGTTATTCTCTGAATCAAATTACTGAACTGATACTCCTTTTACTGATACTCCTTTTCACAGGTTGCTGCATTCAGAAAAAGGTTTTGCTTAGGCCAGTTTTTACACGTCTGAATAAAAATAGTGTGTGTTTAGAATTTGTGTTAAAAAAATCAAATGCCTGTTCAGGGTATACCCCAATGTCCAAGCTGGCATTCATAGAGAATGTATAGGCATTTAGGTACAATTCCAATGTACATCAATTTATCAGCATTTTTTCTTTGCAGTATTATTTGGGCATGTATTTGGGTGTCCTCTTCACCAATCAGCAGTAATTGAGCTCTGGAAGAGTCAATTCTGATCACTTAAGCTGCCTTCAGTTTTTCAAGGAAATGTTTTCAGTAAGTTCTAGACAACTGTAAACTGTCAATACCCAAAATTAAAATCTGGCAAAAAAGGTTTAAATCAGTGTTTTGGATGCTGCTGTAGCAGTGTTGTAAGGGGGCACAGTATATTACATTTCATTCGGTGGCATTAGAAACTGCACCAAGTGGAAATGCCCAAGTAATTTGTGCTTATTATCTGCTAACCAGGTGATGCTGAATCTTTCAGAATATCTCAAATGCTGTTAAATGCCTAAATGGCTTCTGCACAAGGCTTTGCTATTAAAAAAACTGAAGACTTGTTTCAACATTGCAGCCAAGAACTCATCTTTGAGGCAAAGTTCTCCAGAAAAATGATTTTGAACTGCTTTGTATGCAATGATATGTGCAGAGTGTCATGAAATGTACAAAATCTGGGCAAAGAAATTTTACTAATACTGGAATTAATCTTCAAAAATGTGCAGTGTGAATGTTTGACTTCCTAGCTGGTTAACTGGGGAAACCAGTGAGAGAGTGTTGTAAAGTGTAAAAACCTTTAGCACAATACAGAGTAAAACCAGGGTTAAAGAAAATCCCCAATGTCAGTTACCTTTTTTAATGACAGTTCACTAAAACACACAAGCTTTTAAAGCATTTTTAGAGTGCTGAATTCGTTTCTCCATAATGTTGGGCACCTCATGAATAATCTCTCACCCTCAGGCTTAAGTGGCTAGTTCAGAAAACAGCAGTATTTTAATGGTTTTAATTGGATTTTCCAAAAATCTTTCTGAGCTTTATTTTAAAGCTATACTAACACATTCAAGGCTTTCAAAATGTTCAGCTGTCCTAGATTTCTGAAAGCACATCCCCAGTAACTATTCTGTGTGTTCAAAATAAATATTTGCTGTAATCAGGCATTAATTTAGCTTCAAGATTGCCCTCTTAAGAACCACTGCTTCATCAGTTTGAAACTGCCCAAGAAGCATCAAAGACATTGTCTATTTTATAAGGTCTTAAGCTCCTGGAGGTCAGAGGTTTCCCTGCCTGAAAGCTTAACTTCTAAAACAGGAATCTTAGGCTGACGTCATAAGCTGTGCAAGGGTGCATCCCATTGCTGTTTGAACAATGATTATTTTCAATTGCTACATCTGTGATTTAAACAGCAATCAGCTAAACTGTTGATTTAAAGTTGGTGGTGTTTGTCACGTCTCCTGTTAATCCCTTCAGTTTCATTCTGAACCAGTTCAGTGTTTCATGGCGTGATGGTGCCAGGATCTTCTCAATGGGTGTAAAATGTCCAGGCTGAAACAGTCTGTTTTCCTACCTGTGGCTGTTTATATGGTTATTTTTCCTTTTTCCCAAGCCGGCTTCATTTCTGATTTGTACTTCTAATCCTGCTGCTCCACCTGCCTTACCTTCCCTCCCCGGCAGATGAAGTTTTGGTGTGAAGATCTTTGGCCCAGCGTGTTTCCTGGATGCTGAATTCACTGTTTAACAGCTCCAAAAAACGGATTTGCTCCGACATGCAAGGCACCCATTGCAAACAGGAAAGGAAATAAACTTTGTATCCACATAGTGCCTATCAGGAGACGGGAGGAGTTATTTACTGGCTTGGTTGAGCAGTGTGAAGGCTATGGGGTTTTTTTAATAGTGTAAATCCGATGATATATTAAACTTTGGAGAACCATCTGGCCCTGTAAATTGGGCAAACCTGTTGTTTAATACAGTCTGTATATAAGGTAATTTGAGAGCACTATCTTAGCAACAGCTGGGTCATAATAAAAACAAAGCTCAGTGCAGTAAAACATTGTAATTGCTGCCAGAGGTCTGATTGCTTCCTCCCACGAAGGCTGGATGCCGCTCTAAGAATGCTTGTTTTGTCTTACTCTGCATTTTCTGCCTCTGCCACTACCTGCAGTATTGCTCGGCTGTGAATTAAAACCATGTTTGTTTAGAAGAGGCCATTTTTGCCCAAATTCCTGCATATTTCTTTTAATCACAGAGTTAAAAACTCTCTTTTAACTCCAATTGTGCCTGCAGCACTGCCAGCTTGGTCACAGGGGGGGACACAGAAGAGCTTTGGGGGACCTTTGTAAGCCAGGGCCTGACTGGGGCTGTGAACTGCAGCACATGGAAACTTGCCCGGGGCAGCTCTCATTGTCTGCCTCTGCTGTGTGTATAGGCAGCTTTAGACATGCCAATGCTCATTCAGAATCACCCAGCTCCTTACAGAGGCAAATACTTGCATTGCTGCAATGCTGAGCTGCAAAAAAAGAAGTGTGTGGTTCTCCTTGGGCTTCATTTCCAGGGCAAGACACCCCACGAACAACCCTAAAAGAATTCTGGTTGTAATCTTACATGGAAATTGCAGAGATAACAGTAGAAATCACAATTTATCTGTTCTGGTTTTAGCACTAATTCACCCTGTGAGTCCAAAACTTTCTAAGCTGATGAGGTCCTAACTAATGAAGAAGCCTCTGAACTCCAGGCCTGGGATCAGAATTGTAGTTATGGTCTCCCATAAACAACAAGGCTTTGTCCTGAGAAGGGTTAAACCCACAAAACTGAAGAGTCCAGGTAATTTCCAGTTATTTTAGGCAGTGAGGATTCTTTCATGAATTGACTTGGAATCTAGTCAAGGGTGGCATGTAGCTTCCTGCAGACTCCCTCTGTATAAAGTCCTTTGCTTCTGAAACAAATATGAGAACACCTTCCATCTCCCCTTACACACTCCCCCTTCTGTCCCAGCAGAGACTTCATCCTTGCCTGCCCTCCCTTAAAGCTTCAAGTTTCTTTTCTCTTGCATTTAAAAGTCTTCAGTTTGTGCTTGAATAGTGACCCTGTATCCAAGAAAGATTATTTTAATGAAGTGATGAGCTTGAAAAGGTCTGAACTGAGAATTTCAGTGCATTTTCATTAACTGCAGCCTTTGGCATAGGGAACAGCTGTAATCCTGGAACTGGTGCTGCACCTCTTATGTGCCTTATACTTAGTGACTTTCAAATTCTCTGTAGCATGTGCAGGGTTGGACAGAGAATATGCACCTGGAGGGGGGACAATCAACTTGACCGGAAGGTTTTTTTGAAGTCTTGGAAAATCTGGTTTATTTTTAGTCCAAACATGCAGGCAAGAACTACTTTCTCTTAGATTATTGATCTAGCCCATGAGGTCAGGAACGTTTGAAGCCAACAAGGACTCAATTTCTCACAAAAAGGACATTAGTAAGCTAAATTTCTATGACCAATTTATATGTAGTGAATATACATCATTCAAATAGTGAATATACTAAGCTTGTAAATTTTTAATAGCAATCGTAATAAGTGAAAGATAGATTCATTAAATGGGAGGAGAAGAAGAAAGTGACTTTTCAAAAGAAAATACAGAGGTAATTCTTAGTTAAGATGAGCTTTTGCAGAATTTCTTGCAAAAATAAAAGCAAAGCAGTAGAACAAAGAGTTAAAATAAGTCTAGAAGCAAGAGTTTTCCTGTCTCTATTTACAAATATTTGGTTCTAGCCAGATATGAACTGACAGGTTTCACTTTTGAGAAAATAGTCATAGACAGTAAACATTTTATAAAAAGGGCAATATACTGCAAATAACGTTAAGATCAATTTAAATATTGTGAGCAATGTAAACTGAATTTGTTGATATTGTAAAATGTTGAATGAGTTTTATAACTGCCTCTAGCAATATATAATACCGTATCTTTATGTGAAATGCTCTTCAAATTGTATTTACAGTGGAAGTAATTTTAATAGTTCTAATTTGTTCTGCCTATACTATTCATCAAATTATATTAAGGAACTTTAAATCTTAGTATCAGGGGTTTTTTTCTCTGATGCTTGAGTTTATATTGCACTGAATTATTTTGGAAGATAAAGTGATAGTAGAATTTACTGGAGAAGAATAGTCTTGTCTTGAAAATGTATACACTTGTGTCAGCAAAGGGAAATCTGATCTATTTTTAGATATGTTTGCTTTGACAAGGAGATAGGAGAAATTAATGCCCTTCCCGCTTGGAAACCACTAGGAAGAGCTAATGTAGAAGCTAAACAGGAAAAAATGATTTCATTGAATGTTGTGCAGGAGTACATGAGAGTTTGAAGGACTCATTTTTGAGTATGTAGAAAATACTAGAAATTTCAAATTTCCTGGCATTTCAGCAAAACAGGAGGTATTGGCCCACAGGTTCCCTCTGCTGAGAGGCTGTGTGTGTCCTGGGAGAAGGCAGAAGACTGTGTTGTTTATGGAAGGTACAATTTTTATGGAAATACAATTTTGACATCAGGCCTGGATTTCAAGGGCAGAAAACTTACAGGGATGGAATTCCGGAGGGAAGAGGTTGGGATGAGGTTCTGGCACTTCCAGGGCTGCAGGTGGATCTGCCTAACCCTGTGCTCTGAGCCTGGAGGCCTCAGGCTGGTTGTGCTCAGGAAGGACCTTCAAGGAGAGAAGAATGTAACAATCCACTGGCTTGCAAGTTACTGGCTAAATTATGGTGAAAAAAATTCTGTGCCAAATTTGACACTGGATTTTTTACAATTAAAATAAACCCAGAATTTTTTCAAACCGCAAATGGCCAATGTTTGTCCTAGTGCAATTTGTGTAATGATGTTAAGCTTAGAGAATAGTTTATTTGTAGGGAAAACTGTACTGAACACTTCTATTGCAAGTGCAGACAGAGCCTGCATAGTATTTCCCATGCATAAAACAAAGAGGTAGGATTGCTTCATTTTCGGAGAAAACATAAGAAAACTTTACACAGAAGATAAATTGGACAAAACAATTATCAGAAGGATGTCCTTCCTTATTAAAATACAAGGGAAATTTCAACCACTGGAAAGCAGTGGAGCCGAAATGGATGTGTAACGCTTGACAAAGAGTTTTGGATGGATTACACAAGAAACCGGAGCTCGCTGCTGTGATTGAGCCGTCACTGCTATTGAAAGCCTTTCACACGGGCAATTTGTGTGTCTGCAGTCCCTGGCAGCTCTGCTCCATGTCCCTGGGAATGCTCTAGAGGGTTTTGTAGGTGGTTTCCCCCTCTTCATCCTCCCCGTTCTGTGTGTTCTGGCCTTTCGGGAGCAGTCTTTCTGCGCGGTACCGTGTCACCTCTGGTAGGTGCATGCAGAGGGGAATGGATAACAAGGACTTTCTATCACTTAAGATAACTCAACTCTGTAAACCTGTGAGTTATTAAGACATTCTCCAAGCCTCGTGCTGCGTGTCCTCGGAGGATCTCCTACCCCCGGAGGAACTCTGCCCGTGCTGGCTCCCCTCGGGATCCCCTGCCTTTCCTGGCGTGCCGGGGGATGCTCCTGCGGGATGCGCCGGGCGGGGCTTGTCCCGGCCGCCGCCCCCGGCCCGGCGCGGCCGCTGCTCCGCTCCCGGCAGCGGGCGGGCCCTGGCGGCGCCGCGGCCGCGACCGCAGCGGGACCGGAGCGGGTAAGGAGCGGGCACGGGGTGGGCACGGCGCGGCTCTGCCCCGAGGGAGCCGAGCCGGAGGAGCGGGGCACGGGGTGGGGGGTCCGTCCGAAGTGGAATTTTCCCGGTAGTTGAGGCGCAGCCACGAAGTTCTGGCTTGAAACGGGCCGGTGGATGGGGCTCTTTTGTTTTGGTTTAAGAACATGATACATTTAACAAAAACATTTGGTTCCTTTTTCCTTTTGTAATTTCCATTTTCCCCCCCCACCTTTTTTTTTCCTTTCCTTTCCTTTCCTTTCCTTTCCTTTCCTTTCCTTTCCTTTCCTTTCCTTTCCTTTCCTTTCCTTTCCTCTTTCCTCTTTCCTCTTTCCTCTTTCCTCTTTCCTCTTTCCTCTTTCCTCTTTCCTCTTTCCTTTCTCCTCCTTCCTCTTTCCCCCTCTTGCCTTTGCCCAGGGGTGCCCGGGGCTTTGAATCACGGCGGAAATCGGGAGGGTTTGGGTGCCGGGCATCCTACGGGATCACATTCCCGTGACTTTTGCCTTGTTAGGGAGGAGACCGGGGCAAGCGGGGAGTGTTTTTATTTAATACTCGAAGCGAATTGAATTCCTGGAGCGTTTCTCACGTTTGCTAGTGGTTCGGCTGATGATGTTGAAGTATGCACGTAGGGTCACGGTGTTTGAAACCGCTGCTGCAGAAATCTCTCCCATAAATCCAGCCGGGGCGCAGGGCTTTGGGAAAACAGGCGGAGCGGATGCGGGAGGATGTGCTGCACAGGGCTGGGATGATTAGACTGCACTGACCATATGCACCCCTAGTGCAGACGCCGGGGATGGAGTTTCAAGGATAGCGTACATGAGGAAAAAAATGTAGAAAGAATTCACTTTCTGGCTTTGGGTAAGTGCTCGCTGGAGGGGGGCTTTGCAGTGAGGTTTTTTTAAAGATGTAGCTGTTCTGATACTTGCAGCGAATGAGAGTGCTGAGCAAACTGCTGACTAAGCTGTTTTATGGACCCAAGTGAAAGTTACACAATTCTATTCTTCCCCAGTGTTTTTTCTGTGAGGTGGATAAACCCTGAGTGATTTCTCTGCAAACAGGGCTTAGCTTTTTTTGGGAGAGTGGTAATGACTGACTGGGGAGGAGGGAGTAGAAGTTTTGGAGCCTGAGGTTTTTAGACATGAACTGTTCATTTTGGTGTTAACTGGCTTTGCCCTGTCTGGGGACTGAGACTCTTCTGTAGCTGAGAAAGAAGAAAAAGCAGTAGCTGAAAACATCACTTTATGTTGCCTGATTTTGTGCACTGGGAGAAAATGCTGTGAGGAAAGATTAGCTGCCTTCTTGTCTCTTTGTGTGAATGGAGGAGAACTTAGCACTGCGCTGAGTTGTGGCTGAACTTAGGAGGAATTTGTACAACGGGGAGTGTGGCCAGAGATTGTACTTACCTGATGCTGGAGTTGTAAATCACACCCCTGGGAAAACCCGCCCCAAGGCAGGCACGAGGTCCTTGCTTCGTGCTCGGCTTTGATTGTTTTCCTTCTCCCTCATGAATGTGTAGTAAGTGTTATTTTCTATCACTTTAAAAGTTGTTGGGGTTTGTAAGCTTAATAGCCCAGCTTGTTGATCTCTGAATAGCAAATTACTGTAGGTTTGTAAATTAATCTGTGTGTGGGCATTAACTCCAACATGAAGTGCAGCCAGTTACACAAACAGAGATGCACTATCCTGGGCAGTGTTTGACTTCATGTTTGGGTAAACAAGGTCCTTCTAGTCCACCACTCCTTTTCTTCTGTTTTTGATTGGTGTAAATACAAGCTGACGTGTTCTGCTTCAGAAAACCACGCTGCCCACATGTCTGTCTTAAAAGGCTTTTGGAGAGGAACCCAAATGAGGCTTTTTTTGGTGTCTGTGTTATGAATTACGCTTTCTGACATGGCTGTCATCAGTTGCTATTAAAAATACTTCTATCCAGATAAACAAGGATTGAAGTGGCACACCTTCTCCTTAGTGCTAGTATTCCTGTAATGCTTTAAGGCAGGGAGAAAGGGAGTATCCCGCAGCTGAGGTGAGAGCTGTTGTGTCAGAAATTGTTACGGACAGCTGTCAGACAGTACTTTTCATGTTTAGAAGAGCTCTGCAAATCTTATGTCATGGGTTAGACTCCAGGAAGGTATTTGCCACGTGTTTGTTGGGCACTAAAGTATGAGGCAGTTTTAAAGACAGATAAAAAACTAACTCAGAACCAACACTAAATTAAAAAAGGGAGAACTATTATGTTGTTCAGTGAATTTGCTAAATACAGTATTTCTGTTAGCTTCCCTACCTTTTATTGCTCACTCTGAGATTAGTGGCAAGGGTTTTGAAGTGTTCTTCTGTGCTGTGTATTCTTTGTGGCATTTCACCCCTCCCTTCCCTTGGACACTGCAAACACTAGCAGAGGACCAGGTTTAAACTTCTTTCTGACCACAGCCAGCTTAATATTTTGATATGTGGTCTGTGTGCCAAAGCACTCAGGGTTTTTTTTTTTTTTTAAATCCAGAGGGCTGCTTAATCCTAAAAAAAACAAAACAAAGGCTGTTGCCATTACAGAAGTGGGACAGCCACCCATAACTCCATTTCTTCTGCCTCTTAGCCCATTATAAATCTCTGGCTCTGCCCAGGGGGAGAAGAGAGGGAGAGGTTTGGGTTGTTAAAGTACTTGCCAGAGCCCTGTGCAGAGCTGCCGTGACCAGAGCACTTCTGTGGGATGTGCGTGTGTTCCTAATAATAACATGTTTCCTAAACACTGTTAAAAATTGCTTCAGTAGATGAAGTAACATTCCATTAACTTAGTGACCTGCAGAAGTACTGCAAACAAAAATAGATTCATTTTCCTGTCGCTTCTAGGCCAGAGCATTTTTTTTTAATTGAAAAAACCCAACAAACTTTCTGTACAGTAAAATGTCAGCTGGTGTCAATAAACAGTTTACATGAATCCCTACTGTCCAAAATCTGCCTGTGGAGTGTGAGTTCTGCCATCACTGTGGTGATGCTGAAGAGGGAGGAGATTCAGAGGCCGAAGCAGGACTAGCCCCGTGAATGGGCCCTGTGGGGAGGGGTGTTGTGCACACGACAGGAGCACACGTGTGCACAGTGAAGTGAACTAAAAATGATTTACCTGTCTTGTCTATGCAGACAGTGGGAAGAAATTAAGTGCAACAGCACAGATCAAAAACCAACCTCCAGCTAAAAAATATTTAAGGGTCACAGGTTTGCAGTGAGCGCTTTCTAACACTAAAAAAACAAAGAAGTTTTTGCAATACACAGCTACATGTAACTGATTTGCTTAGAGAAGATGCAATCATGTTTTGCATCACACCTTGCAGACACATCTTGTACAAAAGTGGTGTGTCTTAGAAGGCACTGTGATATCCAGAAAGGAAGAGACTAAAAACACTGAGTAGTTAATATTGATTTCATCAGGCTTTTTGTTATTTCTTCTAGGAAAAATGAGCTTTCTTCTGTTAAAGATGTTCACTAAAACATAGAGAATCATTTTGCTCAGGATTTAATCTAGTTCTAATTCGAGCTAGTAGAAGTGTTCCTACTGTCTTTGATAGCAGACTGTGTCTTCCTGAGGGTTTTCCTGATCATCCCATTTCCCAGCAAATGGGGCAGGAGCAGGGGTCCACCCTGTCCTGCCTTCCCCGTTCCCAGCCTGCAGACCAAAGATGCACAGAGCAACGTGCTCCTAGACATGTGTTAGTGAGACCTGGGACAGACTGCCACCTTCTGAGATGGGGAACCTGCCCAGTAAACAGGAAAACACTGGACATCTGGGATGGAGCTCTGCTGGGTGTCATCTGCAGGAACTGCCTGAGAAGTTAGAACTGATGTACCCAAGAAAGATGCTCAGGCTTGTGTCGAGTACTGCTGTTTGCTATTCTTACAGATATGCCAGAGATAAATGTGTTTCTTATCACTTTGGTTACATTAAAAAGAAAAACAAACAGGGTCTAAGTGTTCCCATATATGGCTCTTCCTTATGTACCAGAATTATGCAGAATTATGGTGTGATGTTATTGCACCTTCCTGAAACAAAATAGTTACATGCAGCTGTGGATCGGGAAAACTGGTTTTTATGTTAGAAAGTGCTTGTTGCAAGCCTGTGATCCTTGGATGTTTTCCAGCTGGAGGCTGATTTTTGCCTTCTTTCTCCATGCTGTTATATTCAGTGGTTCATGTGTTCTGTAATGGCTGTATATGGGCTGAGTCACAGCAGGCAGTGCAGGACCTGCTGCAAGTAACCTCATAGTTCCCCTCAGGTGAGAGAGGTGGCCTGTGGGGTAAGAGGACCTCTGGTGCTTTTTGCAGCTTCAGGTCTCCATTCCAGTGTCTTTCCCGATGACACTTAAATTTGATCTCTATTTTAGTTTCTTTTTTTTCCCTTTTTAAAATTTTTTTTTTGTAAATTTTAAAAATTATTATTTTTAGTTTATTCTATTTAGTTTATGTTATCCCATTCTGAAAGTTATGTTCCTGATAACAAGGTCTGCAAAGAATCCCTGAGAGGAATGGCAGTGCAGATCCCAGGTAGCTGTGTGGCCGTGATTTGTAAAAATCTCAGTTCCTGTAGGAAATACCTTTGGTTTGTCTCCATAAAATCATACAGACACTTCTACTAAAATCTCTCTAGGCTTTTCTGCCTTGCTTTTCATTCCCCACTGAGAAAATAGTGAAGGACAAGGCTGATGTGACTCACCCATGGTGATGTGAGTGCTGGAGCGGGGTGAGGGAGGGTGTGGGAATTGCAGCTCACTGTGTATGGGAAGAGTGGTTGAAGCTGATGGTGTTACACACAAGACCAGTCATGCATGATGTTTTGTTGTCTTTTCGAGGCAGCTTTGGAATGACTTCACATCTGAGTGCTAGGGAAGGTCTCCCAGAATGGATCTGGACATGAAAAGGAGTTTTTTTACAGTGCATAACAGCTGAGGCTCGAGTGATTATTCGTGGCAAAGATGGGAATTGTTTTGAGTAGCTGTGCTAAATTTTCACATAAACTGGAAGGCCCTCACCATCCAACCTCCTCCTGTTGTCAGCAAGAGGAGCTACTTCTTTGGGGAAGACCCATTTCAGCCCCAGCTGGGCAGGCTTGAATGGTTACCAGAGATGTGAATCTGGCTGCTTTTCTTTCATTTTCCGTTTGGGAGCTTCCTGTAGGTTTTTCCTCCTGTGTGAATCTCGTATCTGCTCACAGCCTCTAAAGCATGAGGAGTGACTCTGAGAGGCAGAGTAGCTGGAATTTCCTCAGGCCTCCATCGTGCAGTGCCTGTAGGAGCCCTGCTGGGCTGTGCTCTGGATGCTCTCCTGGTGTGCAGGGACCAGCAGTGCTGTCACCATCGGTCCCTGACCTTGTGGTGGGGAGTCCCCCACACCCCAAACCCTGTGACACCATCCTCACCGGAGAGCGCTTCAGCCTCTGCCCAACCCTTTTCCCTACCAAGGAAAGTAAGTGTTGTCTCTGCTTGGGGACTGTGATGTGTTGTGTCGATGCCCTTAAAAATGTCAATTTTCTCAGTTTCTGCAAGTACCAACCACCTGATTTGTAACCCCCCCTGTGACCGAGGCAGGAACAAGCAACAGTGTGTGCAAGACCTGGGCCTGCCTTTGCTCTGGGGACATGCACACTGTCAAAAGCTGAAAGCTTTAATTCCTCCAGCTCTCAGGGCTGAGAGTAAGGAATTCCAAATTAAACAGATTAGCAGCAAGCTCTGAACTTCTCCCAGCTGTGCCTATGCCCCAGAGAGTGAGCAGTATAAATAAAAGGTCACATTGCACTTTGAAGTTGGTATATTTTTGACTATTACACCAGTTCCTTATTTTCTAAAATGAGTAATGCAGTGGGAGGCTTAATCCATATCCCAAATATAAGAAAATGCCAAGAAATTAGTATTTCCCATCAGTTGTGGCTTTTGCTTATGTTTATTCCAGAAGTATAGACTGGATAATTTTTTTATGTGTATCTAGGATAGAAAAAGCAGAGTTAAATAGAAGTGCAGCCACATGTAGTAGCAAACTAAAATTTGAGGCAAATCATCATAAATCAAGCAGTATTTTATGTAGAAGTTGTGCTTCAAGTTTTTTTGCAGAGTTAAGTAATAACCAAAACAGTGACACAAAGAATATGGCTGTAAAACACAGAGATAAATCTGCCATGTTTTACTTGGATATCACAAGGGCTTAGAAAAATTTAGGGTATTTTATATACCATATGTGCTTTATTGCTTAAACTGCAGAGAATTTGTACTTCCCTACTACACTCTGTGGCAAAAAGGCTGGAAGAATTGTCTGGGTGTTTGTACCACGAACAGTAACAGCTCAGATGGTGTGGTTATGGGACAGCTTCACCACAGCGTGCACAGGGTGCAGAGCTTTGCATTAAATTTCTATATGGCCTGTATGCAGCAGACAGCCTTGCTCCTGGAAATAAAATGGATGTGTAGCAGTGTATGGGGTCCATAGTTTTTCTGGAAGGGTGGAAATAAAATGACCAGGCACTGTCCACAAACAGAGCAGCTCATGTGAAGAGCTCAGCTTATTTGGAAGGGATTATTTAACTCTTTTGTCACACTGTGTGCAGATAAATCTGGGTTTTTTTTGAGCTTGGAGCAAGTAATGAGGCTGGTGTTTACCCAATAAAACCCCACTGAACGAGTGGCACACATAAGGTACATGTTTGGGTGTTAAAAAGAGAATTTGTTTAGAGGATGTGTAGCTCAGCAGTTCTGAAGCCACGATGGCCTCTGGAGCTAGAGAGGCAATAAGGAATGTATTTATAGAATTATGCTTTTCTGTGTGTTGGGAGTGTGAGCACTGTCTATTAAACACTGCATTTACTTGCCTTATGCTTTGCAGAAGGGAGGTGTTTCCCTGATGTTCCTCATGAGCTGACCCCGTGCCACTCCAATATTTTAAAAGAGGGCCTTTGTGTTTGAACAGAAGGGGACGTGCTCTAGGGTTTTAATTGGTGCCAAATTTTAGGGAAGACCCCTGAGAGTGAGATGTGCAGGGGTTCAGTCGTGCCCTGTGCAGCTTCAGTGCTGCTGCTGTGGAGGAGGTGACAGAAGGCCGCGCTGTCAGCGTGGTGGGGACATTGCTGATGACATGTCAGCATCCTCAGCTCGCTGAGGACCCAGGTGCATCTGGATTAAAAGTACCAAAGCCAATACCTTGAGTTACACCTTAGAGTGAGTAGGGAGTTATTGTTAGTGTTCAGTGTAGGAAGAGGTAACAATATCCCCCAGCAAGGCACGAAAGTTGAGCCGTATTTTTGCTGCAGATTTGATCTGGGATTTCTGATGCAACAGAGGAACCAGTGATAGGTACAGCCTATGAAATCTCTCAATAATAGGATAGGATTTCTCTTTCTTCCATCCTCAAGGTATTAAAATGAAGAAATTAAGCTGCAACTACTGTTCATTAAATGCTGAGGGACTGCGTTAGTCTGATAAATGGGAAGATTGTTTTCAGGCAGAAGAGGATGAATTGAAAGGAGCAAACTGAAATTCAACTTTTGGGTTCACTGGAATTAATGCACCTAGGATCAACTGTTATTTCAGCCAGCTTTTTTTATTGGCAGTTTCAAGATTCTAAAAATGGTATTTCCTGCCTCATATCTGAACAAGATACCACACGTGCTTGTAATTTAAATGTTACAGGCCACATAGCATGTGTGTGATCAATGGTATCTTGTATCGTTTTCCTTTTACCCAAAGCATTTGGGTTACATTTATGTGGGTCCCTTGGGGGCCCTTTGCCTTTTGGAGACAAAACACATCCATCCCGAAGCTTGAATTTATTTCAATTTCGAGGAAGAATGTCCCAGTACGTAAGAAGGAGTTTGGAGCATGGCTTAGGACAAAATAGAACTTGAAAGCATTACTTTATTGCATTGTGCAGATGTAAAAGAATCAGAGAACAAGTGATGTAAAGCAGCATTAGACTGATATTATTGTTTTTCAATACTAGATGAGTGGTGCTATCCTTAACACACAAGAAGGTGCATTTCCCTTTATTAGCATGACATTACACAAGCAGCTTGTAAAAATCTGTTTGGGCTTATTTTTTTCTCCGATCCTAGTGGTCAGTTTTGGAGATCAGTGAGTAACAGTAGGGGAACCACTCTCTATTTCAACACTTCTTGCATGTGTGTTTTTGTTATCATCAGCATCTTTTTTTTTTTTCTTTTAAAAAACTCCCACGTAACTGCAACAGCGACAAGAGGAGACAGCTACAGCCTCTGACAGGTACACTGAGGGTATTGTGACTGCAGAGGAGGGCTCCATCTGGGAAAGTGGTTTCCTTCATTGACACTTACTGACTGAAGTTAAATGTTTGGCAGGTGGAGTTCAAACACCTTTCTGTGTTGTAATGGGGAAAAAAAAACCCTGCCAAATAATCTGCAGCATGGCATTTAAAAAAGTGGATAGTAACAGACGTTAGGGAAAAAAAACCCCAAACATCTGGGAATAATAAAGGATGCTGAAAAACTCCATTTCTAACAAGGAAGGGAAACAGTCTGCAAATGTGTTCTTTATTGCAAACACCCGATTTTATGATTTCTTTTCCACTGGTGTATCTCAGTGTTGTGTGATTTGCCCCTTGAGCATGGCTGTGGCCGCACTGGAGCGTTGTGGCATCATCCCCAGAGCCCCTCCGCAGAGAAAAGCTTCTCTCCCATCCATATTGTGTATTTTTCTCTCTCTGACTGTCCCTTATCTCTTGTAAATGCCAGAGGAGTTTTTAATGGCAGCCTTTGAGGCTGTTTCCTTATGTTCTCTTGTCTACCAGGCTGCCCCAGTGTCCCGGCTGTTCCAGGAAAAAGCCACGCCCCGAGTTAGCATCCTATTAGCTGCTCTTTACAAGTGAGGCTTTGAAAAAAGGGCTGAAAACTTCGAAACTTCAGCTCTAGAAATAATTAATGCTGAAACAGCCATGGTGGCAACCAGAGGGAGAGGAGGAGAAGGGTGGGGTATGGGAGGGAAACATGATGACCAAGTCAGAGACTAAATAGCTGTGATTTTTCTTTCCATTGCTGCACTTTATTATGATGTGTGGTAATGAAGTGATTGTGTGGGTGAAGGATACACTGGTAGTTGTGTGTCTGAGCTATGACAGTAATTTGTACTTGTTTGCTCCTTTTCTCTCTCTCCTTCTCTAAGTGGTGCTTAAAAAATAACTAGCATAGTGCAAATATTTTTCTGAACAAAAAGGTCGAGAGTTCAAAAACTAATGAAGGACCAGAGTCCTCCTCCGTTGCCAGCTCTCAGTTGCTCAGCCTCAGAGTAAGCAGGCTGTGCCACGGTTTGTGGCACTTTCTTACCAGCTACAAACTGCCCCAGAAATAATGGAGAAATGGTAGAAATAAAGACTTGTAGCACAAGATTTCACTTGGCTGAACTGTGGCATGTCTAGAAGTGAACTGTTCTCTGAATGTTACAGAAAAAGAACGGCTTTTATGGTGATGTGATTCTGTAGCAATTAAACAGCCTGCCTGTGGCTGTCTGTGCACGAAGGGCAAGAGCTCTAAGTCATCATTAGCTGACCTTAATTAACGGAGTAATGTACATGCAGGTGGTTTTTGTCTGTATGAACTCCGCCTTCCTTGTGCTTTCAGGCGAACGTGAATGTGTTCTGACAGAACAAGAGTAACTTTCTATCAAATGAGCGATGTTTATATGTGCCCCGTGGTGTTTCATTGTAGTCAATTCCTCCTCAGGCATTGGCAATTTTTTCCTTGCTCCCTCATCAGGGCAGGAGCAGTGGGGAGGAAAAACTTTGGGGACAACATGCCCTGCATAAGGATGCAATGAGTGTTTAAATTTCAGCGCACGATTTAGAACCACGAAGGCAAGATTAATGATTTACTGGTTGCAGCCCTGCTCTGAGGACATCCAGCTGAGCCCTTTACCAAAGACACTTTGTTTGATGAAGTGTAGTTTATTAATTGGTTTAAAGACCTGTCCTTTTTCCAGGCCACCAGCCAGTTCAGTGCTTGGCAGATGTGAGTGTTGTTACTTGGCCTTGACTTGTGTTTCGTCAGCGTTTTGTCTGCGGTGGAGGCTTGCAGTCTACTCTCCAGCAGGAATGTACCGGTCATCCTTAGGGCTAATTTCTTGTTTATAACTTTAATGCCTTCCCAACGCTTCCTTTTAACACGGCCAGTCTCAAAGAGCGTAAGCCTGGGTTGAAGGAACTGATGTGAAGAGATTCCTGCACAGATCTGGCAGGCATCCAGGTTTTTGCTCTGATGGCACCAGCATGCATACCTTTGCCATAAGCACTGAGTTGCTGCAGCTTGTCATCAAAAAAATAATCCCCTCTCGCCCTCCTGATTCTATTTTTGGAAACAGCTACACCGTTCTCAGTAAAATGCTGTTTTGTTTGATGGGGGAAGGAGGGGAAACCTCACCAGGAGCAGATGCCCAGTATGGAAAATCTCTGTCCGTATTCCAAATGATGCATAAGCTGTATAGTATTATGTTGTATAGTATGAAGCTGAAAGTATTATTAAAGCAGTGCTGTACTGCTGTGGGGCATTCTGCTCTCTCTGATTGAGAGGCTCTGTACATCAGATGCTCTGAACAGCTCGTAGAGCTTAGAACTCCCTTCAATCCCCAACCTGTGAGAGCCGTGGGGATTCATGGGCAGTTTATCTGTTTCTACACAGCTGTCTCAGATTATACATGTAAAACAAAATACACTGGATTTGTGAACTGCTTGCAGATTTGAGCTTTGTGTGATTTGAGTTTGATTTGAATCATGTTTGTTGTTCCTTTATAGATGGCTTGCAGGTGATCTATGTGCAAGTGCCTCAAGTTTCTCCCACAAGATGTGTTCCCCAAATCCAGCAAACTGGGTCACCTTTGACGACGAGCCGCTCTTCCAGTCTCCTCAGAAATTGGTTGATAATCAGAGCAGTTGCAAAGCAAATGGTCTTAAGCTCAACCTGTCCAATGTTCATGAGTCTTCAAGTAGGTCATCATCTACAGGCAGCACTCCACTCTCATCTCCTGTAGTTGATTTCTACCTAAGTCCTGGACCCCCCAGCAACTCTCCACTTACTACACCTACCAGAGACTACCCAGGAAACCTGTGCTTTCCAAAGTCTGGGATTCACATGCTTTATCCCATCCCTGAATGGCCAACAAATGTTAACCCTCCTCCATCCCCTGGGATTTGCTCATCCCTAGCCTCGCAGAAACCGAGCAGCCTTCCTTTGAACCCCTCACCTAATGACCATCCAGTTAAGACTTTGGTCTCCAAATCAGGAGATGAAGGAAGCCCTAACCCACCAGGAAGCTGTGAGGAGCTGGCTCCAGGACACTTCCCCTACTTCCACAGTGACTGTGCTTTTTCCAGTCCTTTTTGGAAGGAAGGGTGCTCCCTTAGCATGTCCCCAGCCAATGTTAGCATGCACAGGAAGGACAAAGTGCTTGACAGGAGCGGGTGTCATCCTAGAGACAAAGAAACTTGTCATGATCAGAAGAGCCTTAACCAGGGCTCCTTCAGTTACATCTGTGAGAGGCTTGAACATCTGCAAGCTGACAACTGTGAGGCTGTGGAAAACCCACCCATTTCCAGCACCCACGCGTGGCACAAGCTCTCCCCCACCATCCCACGCAGCCTTTTCAGGAGCCGGAAATCAGATGGGTGGCCGTTCATGCTGAGGATTCCTGAAAAGAAGAACATGATGTCATCTCGGCAGTGGGGCCCTATTTACCTGAGCGTCCTGGCTGGAGGGGTGTTACAGATGTATTATGAAAAGGGCCTGGAGAAACCTTTCAAGGAATTCCAGCTGCAGCCGCAGTGCAGGCTGTCCGAACCCAAACTGGAGAGCTACAATGTCTCAGGAAAAATCCACACTGTGAAGATCGAGTGCGTGTCTTACACGGAGAAGAGGAGGTACCATCCCAAAGTAGAGGTGATCCATGAGCCGGAGGTGGAGCAGATGTTAAAGCTGGGCACCACAGATTATAACGACTTCACCGATTTCCTCGTGACGGTCGAGGAGGAGCTCATGAAACTTCCTACTGTTTCCAGACAAAAGAGGAATTATGAAGAGCAGGAAATGACTCTGGAAATAGTGGATAACTTTTGGGGGAGAGTCACTAAGGCAGAAGGAAAACTCGTAGAAAGTGCGGTCATCACACACGTTTACTGCCTGTGTTTTGTGAACAGTGGTGCCGAGTGTTTTCTAACCCTGAACGACCTGGAGCTCCAGAAGAGGGACAAGCGCTACTTCGAGAAGGAGCAGGAGAAGAAGTGGATTGATATTCTCGACTGCCATTTCCATAACTGTGTCAAAGCACAGGAATTTGAGCAATCACGGATTATTAAGTTTACACCCCCAGATGCCTGCAGGCTGGAACTGATGCGTTTCAGGACACGCTACAGTGGGCAAGACCTTCCCTTTTCTGTGAAGGCTGCAGTGGTGGTTCAGGGGGCATACATTGAGCTTCAGGCTTTCATAAACATGTCTTCAGCTGCTCAGATCCTGACACGTTTACCCTCTGCGAAATACTGTGAAAATGTTATGATACGCTTTCCTGTTCCCACACAGTGGATCAAAGCACTTTGGACCATGAACCTCCAAAGGCAGAAGTCCTTAAAAGCAAAAATGAATAGGAGAGCATGCCTTGGGGCTTTGCATGAGGTTGAATCTGATCCTGTAATCCAAGTCTCGGTTGGAACAGCAAAATACGAGAGTGCCTACAGGGCCGTGGTGTGGAAGATTGACAGGCTTCCAGATAAAAATTCAAGTAAATAATCTGTGCTATAAAGTGATGGGCTTGGGTGTGTGTCTTCACCGTGTTTATGCTCGTGTACCTCCATCAGCTGTCATGGTTTGGGATTTATCTGTGGGATGTTGTTGGTAGAAGCTAGAGTAATCTTTTAGGAGAAGAGATTACAGACTTACAGGTTTTTTAAAATGATGTTTTCCTAATTTATTTGATGAAGGCAGATGTACTGTCAGTCATTTCAAGTGTGCAGTATCATGGAAGTGGAGCTGATCATTCTGAGTAAACCTCAAAAACGTAGTAGTAAGGCTGGGGGAAGGGTTTATGCTTCCTGTGTACCAGCTGGGCAATGGGTGGGATGGGAAGCAGAAGTTGGTTGGTAAAATGATTTGTTCACCCAGTATCACACAGCTAATAGGACAGGTGGTGGTGTCACTGCTGTGTCTTGGCTTTCTAGCATCATTTAAGAAATGGTAGGTATGATACACAACTAGAAGGTGCTGTGGTTAAATTTGTTGTAGGAAGGCAACTGTGCTTTTGCAAAGGCTGATTTCTATTTCCTCTTTCATGGGTTTGTGCATTGAGATTGTACATTCATGGCAATAACTGCACTGACAAAAAATGCCTCCCACTTTATTCCCATTTCTTTCTGGTGGTGGTACCTCACTGAAAACTTGTATTGCAGTAAAAGCAACTGTGTTTTTAATTGCACACATGGAAGTAGTTAATTTACCTTAATTTAAAGGAGAAAATTTGACTTTTTGAAAAAGAAAAATATAAATATTTGGGTTTAAATTTCCAGTTTTTAGTTATGTTACCAGTACCTTTCTAAAGACATGGTACTTTCTTAAAGGCATAAACATTCTTGAGGAATACAGTATCCTGCTTCAAGTTCCGTAGAGTGAAGGCATTTGATCCTTTGCTTGATCCTTTGCATTATGTGTACCTGAGGTTTGGGGATCTGTTTAAGACAAGGGCACCTGGTTTTTTTTTTTTTTTGCATTTCATGTAAAATATCTGTAAAATCTGTACTTTTAAAAAAGGGAGCAAGTGTGTGTTACTCACATATGGATTGTCCTAGTCTTATATTGTCCTGTCTGGGGTAACTGCCTCTTTAAAATGTCCAGAAAAGATTTTATCTTCTTAAGTCCTGGTTTCAGGTATTCTACTACTAAGCCAGGACTAATGGTGGCGGAAGAGCAAGGACAGAGAGAGGGAAGATAAGGGCATGGGCTGGGGAGACTGGAAAATGGACAGGGAGGGCAGAGGAGTTGATGGAGAGATGTAGGAGGACTAGAAGGCAGAAGGAGATTCTTCAGGTCTTGAAAATTCCTGTCCTGTGCTCCAGGTTTCAGAGATTTGCACCATGTTGCTGTGACCCATGTGTTTTCCCAAGGCTTACAGGACTGTTTTTAGTATTCTTTGCTATTTAATGTGGCTTTGCTTCTGTAAAATCAAGTCAGCAGTTTAGGCAATTTCAAAGAAGATTATAAGCCTTCCAAATTCCCCGCAGTTCTTTCACCTGAAGATTTGATGTGCAAAATTAATTTCAGATTTAATTTATTTGAAAGTAAGAATTGGGGTTTTTTTGAGGCGTTCCACAGCTTTACATTATTTTCTACCAGTAGCTTAAACTTTTGACATTTGAATAATTTCTCTAGCTGAGATCTGCAGAATCATTTGTCTCTGTGAAATGTTCATGCATTTGAAAAAACGTTTTGGTAGTAATACTGCCCAGTCAAATTTTAAACCTCTTTATCAAGTGCTCTCTATACAGTTAAGAGTTTAAAAATAGAGCTGTCCCAAGGCGTGCCAAAAGTCTGGAGACAGTCAAACTAATAGAAATATGTAAACTTTCATAATGTGTTTACCGCAGGCAGAAAAATATGCCGAGGATTTTGCTTTCAAAAAGCCTTTGTCCAAGGCTTCTTAAAAAAAAAAAAAAGGAAGGGAGAAGGAAATGTTGCCTACAGTTATATTGTGGCTCCATTTACAGACACTGAAATATGTTAATATCCACTGGATTGTACTAAAGCGTTTTCTTGGAAAAGTGGTGGCCAAGTGAAGTCAGTAGGAGCTGCAAGAAACACCAGACTTTTAAAAGCTGCCTATGCCTATTCAGATATATAGATGTTGAGTTTGGACTCAGAATTTTAGCACTATTTAAAGAAAAAAAGAAAAAAAAAGGGAAAAAGCAATAGGCTTTGAAGGGCTGATCCAGTGAAATTTCTGCAAAATGAGTCTGGGGCTCCAGACTGGGAGCTTTGTGTAAGGAAACACAGAACATGTTATGATTTTAGTACAGTACTGGGGCCAGACTTTGCAGTGGAGAAGCTGTGTCAGCTGCTTCCCAGGGAGTTCCCAGGGAGCAGGGGAGAGACTAGACTGCAAAACGCTGTGCTTTAATCACTTGCTGTGTAAATTTGAGCCCTGTGGTGCTTCCTGCTAGGACACCTCCATCCTTGAGCCGTTGTGTAAAGCAACAGTTCTTCAGCTGATTATTTCTACTTTCACTCTGCGTCGTGGAGCCACACTGAGGAAGCAGGGGCTAAATGACACAGCAAATTGGAGCTAGGGGAGCTTGTGGCTGCTGGCAGCCCTGTTACTGCCTTTAGCATCTGTGCAAGGACTCTGCTGTGGGAGGTGATGTGGTTCCCAGCAACCACCAGATGCTGCTTTTCTTTTTATCTAAACTGCCTAGGTGGAAACTCAAAGCCATGACTTTTTCCAGTGGGCTCCATCCCTGTCCAGCCACTTCTGGCACTGGCACCACTGTGAACTGCTGCTTGGTGGTGGTACTGTCCCAGTCCTCTATTTCCTATTTCTCCCAGCAGGTCGGACAAATGTACCCATTGAGACATAGCTGCAGGAGTTTTTAACTTCTAACAACCCTAATGTAAATCTGTTCTTAGTAATTGTTTGTGTTTTCATGTTCAAAATAAGAGTTTTAGAACTGGACCTATTTTGGCAAAAATAGAATGATTACATAACTAAGGTAACCAATACATTATTTTGGCTTTAATTGCTTTGCTTCATGAGTGTTTCTCAGATCAAGGTTGCTTGAATGCTACTTACACAGGTGAAATAGGGCTAAACAGTGTTAATAAGTGCAAAGTTAGATTATTAATTGCTTTTGAAATGCTAAATGAATGCTAAATTATATTTGGAATCTGGTTTCATAGTTTTACTGATCTTTTGTTTGTTTGTTTTGGCTTTTTGTTGGTATTCTTTAGAGAAAGAGAGCAAGAATTTGGAATGCTTTTAGGAAACAAGAACCAGATTTTCAGATTAAAGCAGACTAAAATCTCTCAATTCACTGAAGTCTTAACAAGTTGCATAGACACCTAAACTGCAGGGTTTCTGTCTCATAAGTTAGATACTAAAAGCTCAGTTATGTCCCCAAATTATCTGGTTGCCTTTCAGGTTTGATTTCATCAGTCCAGGTGGTCATGTCTCCATGGTGCCTGATGGGCCACATTTTGGATAGCTGGGCTTGAATATGTCATCTTGAATATGTCAGGGCTCCGGATATGTCACCTTAGCACACTGTGCCTGCTCCAACCCACCTGTCTTTCTACAGCACCTCCTTTTCTCTCCTTCTGGCCGACACCCGCCTTTCTCAGCATTACAGTTTCTTTCACAAAAAGATCTTCTACACACAGCCTCTCTTCTTGTAACTCCAGTGTAACACAAGGCCTGGGAAGCAGTGGTTTCATGGAGCAGAGATGACAAGAACTGCTCAGTTTTAGGTGAAAACTAAGGTGATATTCACAGTCATCTGAGATGCACGTCAGTCACTTTGTCATCTGACAGCCAATGGGAAGAAGTTCCTCTACACTCCTAGCACAGCCCAGCAGCGGCAGAAGAACTTCTCCGCAAGTGAAGAGGTGAGTACCTCTTCCTGACCTTGGTGTTGGTACAAGAGACAGATGGGCTGGGGGGAACCCTGTCTTTTAGGAATAGGCAAAAAGGTCCAATGGAAGCTGCTCCAGAGGACCGAAGGCAGTAGCCTTATCCAAATCCCAAACTTACTGTCTCTGCCATTGCAGGTTACAACCTAAGGAAAAGGAAGCACCCCAGAATTCACTGCATCTCGACACCAAGACCACCTCATGGGTGTGGGTCAGCTGGAATATAAGCCCAGAGGTTTCTTTAAAGGCTGGATGGTCCTAGAATCACAGCTATGCCATGTCTGGCAGGAAAATCTTCAGCAGCAGACCAAGAGGTATGGCCCATTCATGCCTGGACTCAAGTGGACATGTATTATCCAACACTTACCATCTGACATCTGCCCAGGAAAATTCCAAGCAGTGATTACTTCTGGATTCCATTTCTCAGAAGACAAAATAATTTACTAGACAATTCCCATTGCTGTTTGTTTCTTCATAGGCCTCCCCCCCCACAAAAAAACCCCAGGAGGATTCTGAATTTGATCTCCAAAAGCCCTTAGATCTATGCTGGTTGTCTTCTACCACAAATGAACTACAAGCAACAAACCATTTTTCCTCAGATCCTTGATTAACCACAGCCCCAGAGGCAGAGAGTGCCTTTTCCCTGGTCAAGACATGCCATGGTGCTGCAATTCCTGCTGTCCTCCCCAGGATACTTCACTTGTGGCTGACACTGTGCAGCCCGACCCAGCAAACAGCACAAAGACCAGGTCAAGTGTGTGTGTTGCAAAGCTGCATCCTGGCATCACCACGGGAGAGGGGAGCAGGTCCTGGGAGCCAAAAGGAGCATGATTCAGATGGGACGGCATCTTGCAGTGTGGCTCTGGAAGAGGATGTTCCTTGTGATGTCCTGTTGCTGGGATGATGGAGGACTCAAGGATGGAGAGGCCTGCATCAACGGAGGCTCATTCCACCATGTCCAGGCAGTCTGGAAGAGGGACTGTGGACCAAGAGAGAATTAGTGCAGGAGAAATGGGCTTGGACACAGCAAGAGGTGAGCAGCAGCAGGTCATGGACAAGGCTCACATCACAGAGATGCAGAGATCTGCCTGCCCCTGGGTGCATGAGTGATGAAACACCATCTCCTCCTCACACTTGTTCTGTGCTGCAGCTTCATTGTCAAGATGTTGGCAGGTGGCTGTAATCCTTATTTCTGACTTTGTTCCCTCCTCTATTTCCATAATAAAATCCCTAATGTTGCAGTTTTACTGGTCTCTGTGTTTTGTGTTACTGTCCTGAGACTTCAGCCACATGCTGCATGCCCCTGGCATGGTGCTCCTCGTGGACTGGGGACTTTTGTGCTCCAGTGCCTTGCAGGACCCTCTCCTGAGGTGTGCCCAGAGGTGTGTGTAATGTTTCAGGCAAAACCTGCAGCACAGACGGGCACTCAGCCCAAGGCTCCTAGGAGCAATGGAGATGCAGCTTTTTTATTTATTTTTGCCTTACAAAATGCCTGTGAGCCTGTGGATGTGGAGTATTACCATGATTTTTCCCATGGGATGGATAAAGCTCAGTTTATGTTAACTCCATGTTCAGTATTTCCTTCATTCTGATACAAAATTGATTCCTGTCACTGGAGGAAGCTAGTGCATAAAGAATGGGACATTTTTTCCTGAACTTCGAGATTCCATTCAGTGTAATGGATGAAAACCAAATATACACTGCCAGGCTTGCCTTTGACAAAATACAAGCAATCCTTTCTCTGCTTTTTTGGTGTTTTTCCCCTGCCTGCAGCCAAAGCATAGTTAGTTGTCTATGCTGATGATTAAAATCCTGGAGAGAAGAAGAAATGCAGAATTGCTCTGTTTTGCCCTGAAGAATTTGGAGAGGATTCTTTTCATTATATTAAATTGTATTATCCTGCTTTCACACACATGGTGTGTGATGATGACTCCAGTTGCTTTGGGAAGTGGGCTTTCACCTTGGTGTTCCAGGAGAAGTGCCTGTCCTTATCATTGCCACATGTAAGAAATGCTAAAGCAAGTGATCCTTGGGATCATCCCTAGGATGATTAAAGTAATTCAGAATATGCTGCACAAATCCTTCATGACTCTGCTTTATAACATCACAGTTATTTTAGCAGTACTTTTTTTTTTTTTTGGCAGAAATGGGGTATGTTCTTTTCCAAGCTAGATTGGGACTCCAGGTAGCCTTTATCCTGGCGGGTGGGATGTATCTTGTTTGAGCAGCACTCTGAGCTGCACCTTTATCTTCCTGCCGTGGACATACTGTAATAAAGGATGGTACACAAGATAGCTGTAGTACTTGAAATAAGCACTGCAGTAAAATTTCTACAGCAGACAGCTTGGGAAAGGGGGTTATTGGACACAGGGCTGCATCTCTGCCTTGGCTACACTGGGACTTTCCAGCTTTTATTTTTCTGTAAGAGTAAGAAATGCATTTTTAAGGAAAAACTGATATTCCATCAAGTAGTCTGAATTTAGCAACAAAGCCCTACGTTTGTAGTATTTTTCTCTCAATGAGAAGCTGAAAGGATCTGGTAAATCTTATGTAAATTAATTTGTGCAGTGACTGTGAAAAGTGTGCTGAAGCAGGCAAAAAATAAATAAGGGGCCACCTTATTAATGCCCAAGTAGCAAAAGATTATAAATAGAATAATCTTGTATCATAACAACAGCTCTGTGTTTATAAAAGGTAAAGCTGTACTCTCTTGCTAGGAGATGAACCTTACACTGTAAACAAAGAAAAGATAATTCACTAATGGTGTGGTGGTTTTCTTTTCCAAGGTTTGGATCATCCACACAGCCTGTCTTACAAACTGGAACTCGGGTCAGACCAGGAGATACCATCTGACTGGTATCCATTTGCTACTGTCCAGTTTGTTGTTCATGATACGTGTGCCTCAGGAACGGAAGTGAAGTCCTTGGGCATAGAGAGTGATCTGCAGCCCCAGAAACATGTGGTTCAGAAAGCTTTTTACAATTGCCAGGTATTCTCAGGGCTATGCTCTCCATGTTTTCCTCCTCTTCTTCCTCCCTGCTCCCCCATACACTATTTGAAAAGCAAATGTGCTTTGTATTCTAAGCACATCTTGCACGTACTTTTGATAATGACTTTGAGCAAAAGAATCATTAAATAATAATTCCTTGTCTGATCAAAGATGAGGCTGAAAAACAGGACTGTGAATACAGCTTTGTTTTTCCTCAGTTGAGCTATTTTTGAGAGTAGTGATTTTGAAATCTGTTGGGTCTGGAAATATTTTGATTTTGTGTCAAAGCTTTTTCCATGCCATTGCTGCAGTCCACACTTTCAATGTCCAATTATTTCCTAATTCTACCTGCTGCTTTTTGTTTTCTACCTACAGGTTGAAATTGAAAAGAAGTGGATCAGGCTTGATGGAGAAGACCCAGATAAGGCTGGCAACTGCCTAATGCAATGAAAGAGGACAGGAGGCACCATCATAGGATATTAGTAGGAATCAATTTACATAGGAAATTCTATTGTTAGAAGAAGCGCGGTGACCTAGTCTAGGGTAAACATGGTCATTGAATTTTTTTAGTGCTTAAGGGTTTGAGTCTGCAAATCAGTACTCATTTGACTGGCCTGCATTCAAGTAAACTTCCTGTCATGGGAGTCCTGGGATGAATGAGGTCTCCTTGTCAGAGCTGCAGGATGTGAGCACTTCATTGACTGATTCTAATAGATTATTTTCCTGTTGTGTAGCTTTAACTTGGGAATGATCTCATACTCCATGTTGAAACCTAATGGCACTAATCAAAGGGTTCATGTCACTTGGACAAATCATATTTGGTAATAAAAGCTGCCAGAGTGCGTATGTGCAGACCAGCACCTGTGTAAGGTCCGGCAGGACCAATTACATTTTTTAGTGCTGTTGGAAAACTAAAGTCTCTCCTGTTTCTGCCCCCCTTGACGTACGTGAACAGAACAAGTCCAAATAATATTCTCAACAAGAGCCTTAATTAATGAGTTGGAAACTGGATGATTTCATTGGGAAAAAGGGTCCTCTGCAATAATATTCTTTATTTTTCTGTGGCTGCAACTGTTTCCTCCTCAGCACTTTATAGGTTCACTCTAAGCAATCTCTTGGGCAAAAAAACCATATGGCAGATGTGATTGAAGTTTCTGTACCAGCATTAGACAGTTCTTTTTCGCTACTGTAGCAAGTGAGATGAGGGGTGGATTCTCAGAATGTAAATCAGTCCAGGCCTATTTCATCTGATGAGGCTTTGAGAATTTACACCACAGGAGGTTCTCCCCCACAAGCTGGAGAAAAGACTGGTTGCTGCTGTTTGCTCGGTGTCTCCTTTAGGATGCGAGTTCCAGATGTTGGTATGGAAACTGCAGGAGCTGTGGCTTTGAGTAACTTTTCAGACATGCATGGGAAGGGAGATGTTTTCATGCTACTGGCTCTAAAGGCATTTTCCGTGGGGAAATAACGCAGGAATGGACTGGCACAAGAGACATGAAGCTGTGATGCTTCATTCGGGCAGCCTGAGCTACTAATCACTAATGCCAGTGTGTTAACTGTGTTTTCAACAAACAATTGGCCTTTAGGGAAAGGCTCTAATACTTCCCTTCAGCCATTATCCCCTTTGTCATTTTCTGCAGGCTGTAATTCCAAGTTTGAAAAAATATGATAAATTAAAAAAATGCTCATGATACTTTTTTTTTTTGGCTGCAGTTTTCCTAAAATTATCCTTACTTCAAACAAAAATTAGTGGAGAACAAAAACATAGTAATGCACTGCCTCACTTTATATTTTGTACAGCTTGTAAATGTTTATATGAACACTGTGTAAAAATGCAGATAAATATTACTCCCCAAAAGTAGAAATATGTGGGATATACACGGAGAAAATTACCAGTCTGAGGAAACAGAAGACCATAATATGAACCTAGTTCATCACAATAAACTTCTCCCCCCATCCGGAAGCTGAGAATGAAATGGGTAATAGATTCTATAGTAAGTCCTGAGGGCAGGTTTTTTATGGGCACTGCATTGCCAAAGCCCCAAATCGACTATTATGGTATTTGGGCTTCTCTATATATTCCTTTTTATTAGCAGATTATATTGTTATAAATCTAAGCAAGCGTTGGACTGTAGTAGTGATCCAAATATGTCTCAGCTGTCGCATCCTCCGTCTGTGTTTTGACTTGAGAAGCCATTTGCACCTTCAAGTCATGTTTGGTGTGTTTTATTAATAATTTTGGTTTATATTCTGCTCAGCTGAACCAAGGGGCACAGTGTGCACCAGGGCAAAGTGTTTATACTTGGCAACATGGCAAGCTCTGCAGTTTGCTGAAGTCCATGGTTATACTACAGCTACAATATTTATTAACCTCTTTGCTCACTGAGGTAGAGGAAGCAAAATATGCATTGCGATTACCTGCAGTTACCTTCGTCTGAGGCTGACTTGTTTTGATTGGCATTAACACAGCTAATTCAGTAAACCTATTAACAGTGGTTGCTTTCCAAAGCCTGTCTCGCCCAGCTGGCCCCTATTTTTCTGTTCTTAAGAAGGAGGAACCTGAATATCTCCATTCTACCTCTCTTTCACCTTAGGATCTCCATTCACAGCACTCACCTCCTGGGCATTGGTACCTAGTGGTGTTACAGTTTCTGCAGAAGCAGTGGCTGCTTTTCTGCTCTCAGGTGTCTGCTGTGTCTCAGGATGTGTTTAAGTAGCCTGTGTAGTGTTGACCCTTCAAGATACAAGCTACTGTTTGCAGTAAGTGGCTTAAATAATGAATGACCACCTCACAAGTCACCATTCCTGCCAGAGAGTTGTATTAAGGTGTTATGGGGCAAATGCTCATTCAGACTTACTGAATTCATTAACATAAAAAGGTCAAGCTACAGCTTTATCTGTGTTGCAAACTCTTGGATTTTCATCTGAGGCTTCCAAGACTTGCAATTAACTTTGATCAGAATTGGATCAGGATCACAGGGAATTAATTCCATAGAAATACTGCTACACTGAAAGAAAGTTCCTTTGTTTAATACATGGCTTTCGGTTTAAACTTGACAATTAGTGCAGCCTAAGGTTGAATAATTGCCCTGTTCAGTCTCACACTGATGTTTATACACCTTGATGTCAGAATATTTAAAAATAGGCTGCAGTCTAGTGAAAGAAAATTTGGGTTGTCTTTTTCCCCCCCATCAAATTCTAACTTCCTCTTCTTTTGCAACATGTCAAACCAGAAACACCCAGGCTTCCCCTTTCTTCTGCGTTGTCTTGAGCATAACCTACTGAACAAATATTCTTAACTTTAAGACTCATTGCTAACATTTTCCTTGAATGTTACAGCAGCTGATAGTGAGTAAACACATGGGCTCTGAATTCTTTAGAAATCTGGGCTACAAGTAGTCTAACTGTAATTTTGGGGAGGGGAATGGAGATGAGGAACAGTTGCTATAAGCTGTTGGGATGCTCAGTGTCCAGCTAGCAGAAGGACTGGAGCTTTAAATAACCCATGAGGCACTGGCATCATGTGAGGAACCGGGTTTCACACGTGTCTGATCTTGCTTCCCGCAGCGAGTGCCTGCAGTCGCTGAAATGCTTCCAACCGTCTGGGTCACTTAAGATGCTGACATTTCCCTAACATTTACTTCAGGGCAGCATTTAGGTATTATCTGTGTTTCCTTCACAAACGACCAGCAGGGTTTGGGATATTTTATATTTAAAACATAAATCACTGAGAACAACTATTTTTATAGGGTGTTTGTCTTACTTACAAAGTGTTGTACTTGCTGAAGCCGACAAACTTTATCTTTGCATTCATCTTTCTCATACTAATTGTATTACTCCAGGTAACTGGTACTTGATGTAATTTTGGATTCAAACACCCGTTGAAGTCAATGGAAGTCTTTTAACTGACAAAATGGGATCTGCATCAAAGTCTCTAAGAATAAAAGAGAGGCAAAAAAAAGAAGAAAGAACTAGTGGTAATGGTCTGTAGATGATTTTTTTATGTTAGTAAGTAAGAAACCTGCAATGCCTGCTTATTCCAACCAGAAGAGAGCACAAAGGATAGGAAAAGAGGTGTTACTGGATGTCACAGCTGAAGCTTTGCAGTGATTGGGAACAATGGTTCTGTTGCCCCTGGGTAGCAGTTCCCGAGAAATGAGGATGATGATGCACTCCATTGATACCAAGCTACTGTCATCCTTATGCTCCTTGCTTTGATTTCCTCCAGATTCTGTATTAGTTGTCCAAAAGTATTTTACATCTGAACACGTTTTCACACGTTACTTTTGGTTGTGTTTATTTTGCTTGGCAGACTTCTTAGCTGCTGTATTGGTGTCCATACTTCTATTTTGCATTTATTTGTCTTTTTGTTACTTAACACAGTAACTGAGTGCTGCAGTTAGTAGTCCTTAGCAATAATTTTGATAACTCTGAAGCAGTGCTGTTACTCCTAATGGAAACTATAATTTTATTTGGGTCTTTTGTCAGTATAAGTACAAACGGATCATGCTGATAATCTTGTAATAACATTTTGTAGATTGCATATTGATTAAAAAAATAAAGTTGTATTTCAAACTAGCAGTTTCTTGTCCCCTCACTAGAAATATATCGAGGTAGTTTTGAATTTACTATAGTTAACTGGTTGATCTTGATCATCAGGTATTGCAGCTCATTAGAAAGAACAGTTCTAGTCTGTGGGTGGGGAATATCACTCCTCATATTAGATAAAGTTGGTTGCAGAAAGCTCAACGATGCACTGTATTACATTTATCATGGAATGGCTTGGGGAGGAAGGGACCTTAAAGATTATCCAGTTCCAATCCCCCTGCCATGGGTAGGGACAATTTTCACTAGACCGGGTTGTGAAAGTGTCAGCCAACCATGAACGCTTCCAGGGTTGCGGCATCCACAGCTTCTCTGGGCAACCTGTGCCAGTGCCTCACCACCCTCACAGTAAAGAATTTCTTCCTAACGTCTGATCCAAACCTGCCCCCTTTCAATTTAAAGCCATTCCCACTTGTACTATCACTAATTGCTCTTGTAACAGCTTTTTGTAGCCCCCTTTAGGTACTGGAAGGTGCTGTAAGGTCTCCCTGGAGCCTTTCTCTTTTCTAGGCTGAACAGCCCCAGCTCTCTCTGTTTTCACAGGAGGGGTGCTCCAGTTCTCTGAGCATCTCTGTGGGCACCCTCTGGACTCACTCCAGCAGGTCCGTGTCTGTCTTATGTTGGGGGCCCCAGAGCTGGATGCAGCACTCTGGGTGGGGTCTCACAATGGTTTATGGCAGACCCTTTTCTGCCTTATTTTCATAGCAGTGCTAACCCAAAGAATGCCATGGTTTTTCCTATTGAGTGCTCCCTCTGGTCTCTCTGGGATATTTGAATATAATGTAGCGACAACTGTTTAAGACTCACAAATTTCAAAGTCTGTTCTGTTACTAGGGAAACAGTGAGACCTCTGTGGGGAAATATGGGAATGAGGCAAGAGGTTTATGAGGCAGCATTCAAAGAATGGGCTTAAAGAATGAAATAACCGTGCCTCTTGTCCTGTGCTTCTGTGTCTATAGAAAAGCAATCAGCTATTCTGGGAAACACTGGGAAATAAAGTTAACATCCATTTTCACTTGAGTGGTGTGCTATTCTTCAGTGAGCACCTGCAAATGGAAAGCAGGTATCTAGCAAAAGTACAGTCCCCTTACAGAGCTTAAAAATTTTGTAATGTTTATAAGTATCAGTGAACAACATGATTCAGGGACATGAAAAAGTGAGATGGCAAATTGCTAGAATATAACTAAAAACATGAAAACATTTATTTTGGGACAGCTTCCTAGTATTTGCAATGCCTTGTATGTGCTATTTTATAGCACTGTTCTTTCCTTAGCAAAAACAACGTGTAATTTTTTACAATAACAAGCATAACATGTTGTGAGTGGTGCTCATGCTCCCTGCTGAAGTGTCACTGATAAAAATAAAAGAAAAGCACTGGCTCATAATTCTGCTTTGCCATCCCAACCCCGAGTGTGACTAGGTATTTCTTGTTGTGGGTGGGTATAGTCTAGTATTACTTTGCATTGTGATGGCCTTTTTGGTTCGAGAATAACTTTCAATTCCATTCCCAACAATGAAAGTCCAAGGGGAAAACGTCAGAAGTAGGGATGTGCTGGGAGTAGAAAAGATGTGTGAGGAGTGACCAGCAGAAGAGGTAAAAGAGGAAGCAGGGAGTGAGCAAGGGAGCTGGCAGGAGGGGGAGCAGGCAGAGTGTGTTTGCATGGAGAGTTCTCTCCAAGGAGAACTGATGCATCTCCAAGTCAAGCTGAAATTTTACCTAGGAAAGGGACTGAAACAGAAAAGTGGTGGGGAACCCATGCAGAGAAGTGCCTTCAAGGGAAGGTATTGAGAACAAAGCTGGGAATAGCTGCGGGTGGCTGGGTGGGGAAAGGAAGTGAATGATCTCCTGGGGTGGGGAGGCGAGCTGAAGCAGCTGGAGAAGGAGCAGGGGGAGCATGGGCAGAGCCACTGCGGGCACAGCAGGTGGCTGTGAGACTGATGGGGGGGCACAGTGAAAGTTCCCCACCCAAGCAGGGCAGTGCCAGACCATGCAGCAGGACCTGGTTTCATACAGTACATCCTGCCATTGTGCACCAAGCAGAACTTGCTGGGCCTGGAGCATCCCTGCCTCATATCAGCGCTGCTCTGGGCAATGGTGACCTGTCCTCAGGACAATCTTGCTCATGCCAGAGAAATGACAAGGTCATGCTGCAGGGAATGCAATGAAAATATCAGACAAAACCCAGCAGTGAAACAGGGAGGATTTAAAGCAAGAATTTAGGTATTAGCCTGGGGATATCCAGAGGTCAGCTTCCACTGTAACCTTCTTGGACTGCCATCTAGGAAGGGACCTTCATCTGTCATCTGTAACATGGAGCAGATGTTACTGTCTAAATGTAAGTAATGACACCGAGACTTCATCCAAAGCAGAGGGAGCCATCCGCTGCCTGAACAGAAAAGGGAAAAGGCTGGTTTAGCCCCCTCCACGTAAATCCGTTACTGAATATCTTTGCTGCTAATGATGTGATTATAATGTCAAAATGGGAGTGCAGAAAATCTGCTCAGGGTAGGTCCACACAAAAGTGGAGGTGGGGGAAAAAAAAGAAGAAAAACCCAAAGAAAAATGAAAAGGTGTGTACAGCTGCGTATTAGGACAACAGGAACCCCTCCTCGTTTTCTCAGAAAAGGAAGCTCAGGAATATGCCCTTTAACAAATATTGGGGTCCTCATATAAATGCTTCTCACACCCAACATGGCAAGGAAGGTTAGTCTCCATACATCTGAGTTATTCTTTAGCAGAGTTAAATTGGTACTAATGAGGCAGTAAGAAGGACAGCCTGGCTGCTAAGCTGTGCTTCAGCCCGTATCTCGAAGTCACTTGCTGGGTGATTTTAGTGGTTTCTTGGTGCTGCAAATTCCACTACGGGTGCAAAAGCCTGATGTGGTCACTCATCTTTATTCCTCTTGAGATTACCAAATGCAAAGTTAGGCGGAGCAAACTGGTCTTGACCAAAACATGCTGCTCTGCTCTTATTTACCGTCACACTAAAACTGCTGGACTTCTGCAATCGTCTGCTCAACGATGGATTTCCAGCAGCTATATCAAATAAGGAAAAATGATGTTTCTGGCATTTATTCTCCCACTGCACCCTGCCTCTGTGGGATTCTGCACCCCTCTAGTAGCTAATCCCTCCCCACTGGAGCCAGGGAGCCAAGAGCAGATGAGTGGCAATGACAGACAGCTGAGGAAGGGGCGAGATTTCAACCACTGATGAAGAAGGGTAGAACCAGACAGCAGGGAAAGGACTTAGCGAGCCATGAAGGCAAAGACAATGGAAAAAAGAGAAGGGAGCTGGACTGTGGCTTTCTTAGGATGCAGGTTGAGAGGTTGGGGTCTCTTCAGGAAAAAAGGGTGGTATAAACATATATACATCACACCCAGGGAAAGAAGGCAGACAGCAAAGGGGGTGAGGAAACAGGGGCTGAGCACTGAGCCTGACACCAGCAGGAGTGTGATAGAAAGGGACAAGAATAAGCACAGTGAAATGGCCCCTCCCCATCCCACGTTGCTGCTGTTTCCCTTTGAGGCTTTCTGTCCACATAAGGCATATGTATCAGGGTGAGTATTTAGGAGAGGCAAGGCTTCTTTCACCCTTAATTAGGCTTCCTGCTACTACACAAGTCTTTGGGCTTACTGAGGAGCTGGGATACACAGTACTATTCAGTATATTCAATCCATCAGACTGCCATTTTTATACAGCAGTTTGTACAGGTCAGAGCCCTTCATAAACCACCCAATGTCCTGAAAATTTTTCATTAAATTGAATTAAGGGAGAGGTCTTTCTATAGTTGTGATAAAGTGGCTTAAATCAGGTGAAAAAACAGAGAGGCTCTTGAAGAAACAGGAGTCACACATGATAAATGAAAAAGGAACAAATCACAGGTCCCAGTATTATCTGTCTCAGAACTCCGAGGGAAATGATGGAGCTTGTAACAAAATCACGCTGTTAATAAAATTGGTTATGAGACTGGAGTGCCATATATCTATGAGTCAACAGCTGAAAACAAAGGGAACATGTTAGAGGATATCTTTAAAATGAAATTACACCTCTGCTTGTGTCATGTTATCTCCACGAGGACTGCCTGAATTCTGCAACCAGTTCCTCCTAAGAATGATTGCCTTTACTTAGAAAGAAAAGCAAGATGGTATTTGTATAATATGCCTTGAGAAAGAATTTTGCAGTCCTGCAGTTGTGTGGCCGTGTTCCTCTCCAGCAGCAATGCTGAATTTGAACAGGAGAGGGCATTCATGACCAAGCATCTGAGTGTGCAGAGGGTTCTCTCTTTCTTAGAGGAAAGACATTTGAAAACGGTAATTTTTTTTAATGATTAATAAAGGCTTATCATCCAAAAATAAATCTTCTCTAGACATCATGTACCAAAAGGAGTATAAATAATTACAAATTAAAATCTGTCTAGTAAACGACTGTTTGAGGTGCCCTTAAGCAGCACTATCCCAAATGCAGACAAAACCCCTGAAAAATCAGGAGGGTTTGAACAGCATGCTAATCTTTTCCATAGCCTCTTCTCTAAAACTCTTGTGAGCTCCTAAAGAGACTACAGTGGGGAGAGCTGGACTGGAAGCTGAACCAAGATTCATGAAACCTCATTGCTGTTCCTGGCTGCCATTTGTGAGCTTGGACAAGATATTTGGTGGGTCCATGCCTCAGTTTCTTCTCTTAAAAGTGGGATTAAATGTTAAAAACTTCCATAAGCATGAAAATGACTACAGGGTTGTACTTTACACTGCAGGACATGGATAGTAGGTTAAGCTCACCATATCAAAGCTAGCCAGTCAGTATGAGTAATGCAAGTCACAGATATTTTAATGTTTTGCCCCTTGTTCAGAAATGACTGAATTTTTTTCTGTGCATACCAGGCTTTCTCACACTGTTCAGCTGACAGTGCTTGGATGAAAAGACACCTTCCCTAGGAATTTGTAAAAGAAATTATATAAAGTGTGCTGCTAGGCTGCAGATGAAAATAGAAGTGTCTTAGTTAGGAGGAAGTGCCCTCTGCAACCTCCCTGTGCAGCTTGGAAAGTCGTATTCCCATTTCCAGTTTCTACTTTATCCCCAGTGATATCTGTGTACTGTAAGTAGGTTTATCTGCTGTCCCAGCATGAAGGGAGCTGACACGCTTACCAGGTGACAGGCCCTTTGTTATTCACAATACAAAGGGTATAATTTAGAACAGATGGGGGATGCCCACACTGCCTTGTGGGAGTGCAAACACAGAGACACGCCGGCCACCTCAAGTGCAGGTAAGGATAATTTGCTTTGGTCTGCAAATCTTCCTGTGGGCACAGGCAAAGTCACCTGACCACTGTCTGAGACAGCTGAGCAGTCCTTTGGTATCAAGCTCCCCAGCTCTCCTTCTTTTTGAAGTTAGGCACACAAACTGTGCTGATTCCAAGGCTCTTTGTAATTCCTAGATAAACAAAAAGAGGTAGAAATCATTTATAAATCTTCTTTCTTCCACCTTCCTAGAAGCCCTGTACTGGCAGGGCGATGGCTCTGTGTCAGGTCTGGCTGCCTGATGAGGGAGTGGCATCCAGATGCACAATCCCCATCTGCGACCTTCAGGGCCCAGCGAGATCCTCAAGGCTGCAGCTCCTTCCTGCTATCTCTGCTAACACGGCAGGAAAAAACAGTCAGGAGGAGAATAAGGACACTTTTGGTATGCACTATCCCAGGCAGTTTCAAATGAGCACTGTGCTTTAAAAAAAAAGTGGTTTATTATTTAAATTATTCTGTAAGCCAAGCAATATGGCTTGCCTTTTCCTCACAATGATGGAGGGCATAAAGAACAGCTGAATATGCAACTGCTGTTTAATTCAAGACTTAAGCAGTATCATTAAACATATTTTCTTGCAGAGAAAAATGACTTCAATAGCAAATTGCATTTGTCTCACTTGTGAAAATGCAGCTTATTAAAGATGTTGCTTCTGCTATTTTGTAGGTGTTAGTCTGGCTATTTAATTAAGGGCCTGACAGTATTTTCATTAAAATATTTTCATTTTTCAGGATGTGCAAGCCTTAAAAATTAAAGCTTAATGGGTGAGTCTCCTTTTCACAAGCCAAACAGCACCGTAATGACATAGCTACCTAAAAAATGAAAAACAAAGGAAAAAGAAAGGAAAAAGAGATTATGTTTCTAGGTTCTCAGAACCCTCAGGGCAACATCGACTGAAGGTGCATAAAGACCTAAGTATATATGGGAGTACATATACGAGATTAATGAGCATTTTTCCAGATTAGTAACTGCTAAATTGGTAGATCTCTGTATTAACATATGAACAGATTGCTGCAAATGTAAGCAATAATTGAGTAGTTGTACCAGATTGCTGCTGCTTAACTGCAATGCTTAGCTTCAGCTATCCCCGTTTAGGAGGTAATCACGACTTCAGGGTTTATTAGAGCAAAATGATACGCTTCTGTAGCCAGCTTCCCTAGGCGCACTCCCGCACCACGGGGACAACTGAGGCTCTCCAGATAAATCCTGTGCTCACAGGGTGATGCTTCGGGCTGGAGCTTGGAGCCCAGACCGCACAGTGGCGGGTCACTCGTAGCTTTAGGGTCTGCGTTTAGCAGCATGTGCCCCAGAACGCACAAGGTTTCCGGGTGTGTGGGGGGAAGAGGAGCCCCGCAGGGCAGGCGGGGCAGGGCCCGGGCGGGGCCGGCCGCGTCCCCCCGGCAACGGCGCCTTAAAGGCGGGCGGGGCTGAGGCGGCGGCCGCCGCTGCCATGGCTCAGGGTAGCCCCGTGGTGAGGGGCCGGGCCGGGCCGGGGCTGGGGCTGGCGGGGTCTGGCCGGGCCGGGCCGGGCTGGGCCGGGCCGAGCTGGGCTGGGCTGGGCTGGGCTGGCGGGGTCTGGCCGCTCCTCCCTGCGGGACACGGGGGACAGGGATGAGGATGAGGAACTCAGGGATGAGGATGAGGAGCTCGCCTCCCGCGCCCGTCCCGCGGAGGAGCCGCCGCCCGTTCCCTGGCGCGGGAAGCCCAGGGGCGACATCGGAAGCTGTTTTTTTTTAAAATTTTTAAAATTTTTCTGTTGAAAACGACAGTTTGTGGGCAAAAGTGTTGTGGCAGGGATTGGCAGTGGGTAGCTCCAGGGTGCCAGGGACGCTGTGCCAGCTCAGCAGTGCCAGGGAGGGAGGCGGCGGCCTTTAGCCCATGGCAGGTTTAGTGCGCTGCTGCCTCTCCTTGCCTGGGGCTTCAGGTGCTCCCTCCGAGGACGGAAATCCCACGGGAGCCTCGGAGGCTTTGCTGGAATGGGATGTGGATAAGCCCCTCCTGCCATCCCGCTGCGCACGAATAAAACCGGAGTTTGACAGTTCCCGCTATGGATGGCCTGGTTCTGGTGAAGGAGTGCCTGTGTGTAAAGGGATTAAGCTGGAGTACAATAATGTCTGCGCTGTAACCATTTTTCTCTAATTTGCAAGCGTGTGGTGTTTGAATTTTACAGTTGCTGTGTGCAGTTTTTATATAGCACAATAAATATTTGTACTCACTGTAGCTTGGCAATCCTGGGGAGAGGAATAGGCCTGTTGGAAGATTTACATTCAGATTCTCTTTTGGATTAGCAGTGAAGGCAGAGCACTTGATATATGGGCTGATCAGCAGCTTTTAGTGTAGTGGTACAAGAGGAAATTTTTTTTTCCCCTCCTCATCTTCCTAGTATCCTGAAAAAGTGCTGGGGGAATCTTTGGAGGTTGATAACCCCTGATAAGAAATTATACATGAGTATGGTTGTCTTAAAGTAGTTGTGTTAGTTGCTTTTTCCAGGGAGTGTAACCTGTTACTTCTTAATATCTTCTTTACTTTGAAAAGAAATTGTTTATCGTCTGCACTTTAGAACAACTTCGGACCAATAAAATATTTATTTGATGTTTAAAAAAATTAAATTATTAATCCAGAGTCTTGTAAGGCTTCCTGAAATATCTCAGCTTCATTTTCCACCTTGTGTAGGCTATCCTGGTGGTAATGATAGTCAAGATTAATAAGGTTTAAATTGCTAAAATCTCATTATCTCACATTTGCATTGGAGTGTAGGAATCTTGAAGCTCATGTGGATCTGCTGTCCAGGTCTGACTGGAGGATTAGGATTTAATCATTGACACGGGCAGAAGAAGGAATAAAATGTTCTGTTGGCGTCCTATTGTGATATAAGATGAATGACCTGTATTGATAAAAGTAGTGTTAAAATTTTCACAGCCAGGTTACTATACAGGATCAAACTGTTTCCACAAAGAAAAAATAAATAAAACTCTATTTTTTTTTTGCGGGTTCCTTACATTCTGCTTCTGATGGAACTGGCACAGCTCATTTTTAGTAGCTTGTATTATTGGTTGGCCACTAAGCTAGGAGCACTGATTCTAGAATGATACAATGTGGTTAGACCTGTTTGTTTGAAAATACAGTACAGCAATGATTTTTGAATGTTTCTAGGATTTTCTTAAGTGCTTACTGAATTATTGGTAGCCTAAACAATAATTTGTGGCTCAAATCCAGTACTTTTTTAGGGATGTTAGATTTAAAAGAATGAGTGGACTTGCAGACCTTTGCATTTGACATTCCATCTGTTAAACTGATCTGTTCATGCTGTTTGGTTTGTAACAGCAGTTTATGAAGTGAGATTAGACTTTGTGCTACCTTTTGAAATGACTTAATGCTCACCTTCACTTGAAAATACCAATTTTTTTCTTAATGTAGCCTGAACTATACAAGTCCATTATTGAAGATGTGATTGAAGGTGTGCGGGAGCTCTTTGCAGAGGAGGGTGTTGACGAGCAGGTTCTGAAAGACTTGAAGCAGGTTTGTTGGGTTCCCTTGTATCAACAGCAGTTGTGTTTGTGTTTTTTTTCTTTTGAGATGATGGACTTGTCCATTTCTTTGCCCTCCAAAACATGCGAACTTTTGCACTAACGTAGAGTTACAAGTATCCTGTGAGTGATGTGTGGGCTACTGGGAGTTGAAATTGATTAGTTATTGCTACCCTGCTTGTTGGATAGAATCGGCCAACTTATTCTTGCAAAAGCTGGGAATACCTGATTATCTTTTTTGATGCGGTTTGTTTTTAAAGCTGATATTTGTTGACCTTAGTAATAATCTTCCTGCAGCTTTGGGAAATGAAGGTGACACAGTCTAAAGCAATAGAAGGCTTCTTCAAGCATAGCCACTCTTCTCCACAGTTCAGCCTGCAGCTGCCACACAGTTCTCACAGCATTTTGCAGACTTCAGCAGGTCAGATGTTGTTGGACACAATGCATGCAATTTTAGAATTTCTCAGTGATTTGGGGATATTTTTGGAAGACTTGAAATAATCTTGGTTTGTGATGCTAGTGTATATATCTAGTTTGATGTGGAACAGTAATTATTTGAAAGCAGAATTTGACCAATAAATTATAAATTAAACTTTGATAAACTAATAGAATTCTGTCTACATGCTCTTGATCAGCTGCTCATTTCCAGTAGTAAAACATGCAGAGAATTTTAGCCGCCTTGTCTGCAGTCCAAGAGTGTAGCCCTACAGTTGCAGATTTACCTACAGGGTTAAGCTCCTGCTTCCCCTTTTGATGTGTGTCCTGATGTGTGCAGAGGTTGTATGGCTCGTTTGTGCCATGTAGCTCTGCTGTCAGGTTGGGGTTTAATCTGGTTCTCAATTTGTTAAAATGTAATCCCTTGCTCAAACAGAAGAGAGGAAGCTTTTTAGGTTTTCTTTCAGTTAGTTTTTCTAAAAGCAGCGTCCCTGTTGCAGAGAAGTACTTGACTTTCACACAGCCTCTGACATCAGGACCTGTTCTTCTTAATCAAGTCCAGCTGACCACTGTGGCATTGTTGTGGTAGAGTGTAGTGCTCAGCCGAGACTTATCCCAAAGTAGGAGGCTGTTAGGACCTTTGCCCATAAAGGACAAAACCCATATGAGATGATTTAATGAAAATCTGTGCTGTAGTGTATTTCAAGCTTGGGCAGGCATTCTTTATCTGTGGATCTGTGGGGTTTTCTTTCTTTTTTTTTTTTATTTTTTTCCTTCCTTTTTGTGTTTGTTTGTTTGTTTGGTTTTTTACAGTCTTCATAGTTATATGAACTGATTTTGGAGGCAGGTGTTTTATTTGTTTCATGTGACTAAAGGGAATAAACTTTTGTGTTTGCAGGCTGTTGGAGGTTTTATATTTAATGAGCACTACCTTCTTACCCTTAAGTGTTTAAAGGGCAATACTAAGGCAAAGCAATCTGTTGAGGCGAGTAAATCTATCTGTTTGGTTTTAAAAAGGGGATTTGAATTGCCCTGTGGCTAGAGATTTTCAAAGTAGTTAGGGCTACCTAAATTGTTTGCTTTCAAAAGCCCAGGAAAGTTTTCCCTTTGCCCTTTTCTCTCCCATGGAAGTCAATATTGAGTGCTTTTGAAAATCTTATCCTACTGTTCTTACTTTTAGCATCAGTGGATTTGCTCTGCTGCAAAAAAGTGCTTGCATGTTTTCCTCAAGTTGACAAGGCAATACTCATGCTCACTAATGGGTATAAGCTGAAGTTAAATAGCTTTACTTTCACCCCTGTTTGTTTCAATTGCTGTTAATTATTGAAAGATAACTGTGTCCAAGAAATTAATGTTTTTTGTAAAGTGGCTTTTTTTTTTTATAGCTTCTTTTGTCATCCAAGCTGGCAGAGGTTTTCAGCATTTCTCAGCAGCTAAACTGGTATGTAGCTGTAGCGATGTTTTACTTCAATTTTGATTATATTGAATTCCTAAATTTTTAAAATTGTTTGCTAGTTATTAATAGGCTTCAAGAGGGAGAGTTGTAACACTGCTGCTTCTGTTGGAGCAGTGAAAAAGGGTGGGATGTACCAGCTGGTTCTGCAAGAAGTGAAGCCAGAAGCGTGTTGGAAGACACAGCTGCATGTGTTTAGCCCGTAAGATGAAAGTGTAGTGGAAATGCACACCTCAATATACTTTTTCTATTAAAAAAAAAAATTACTGGTTGTTAAAATAGTGCGTGGCTGAGAAATACTACCACTAGTGAAGCTGGGAGCAGCATTATCTTTGAGGTGTAGAAATCATCCAGAAGGAAAATGAGTGTTTTTATAGTTGACAACTTCTGAAGTCTGGGCATGGAAAAATTTCTTTCGGGAGAAGCCTCTAATTGCCAGAGCTTGATGAACTTACTGAGTGCCTCTTGAGCCTCAAGCTAACTAGCTTGTCAAGTTGAAATATAATATTGGGAAGATGTTTGTGCAATATACGAGTTTCTTGATTTAAACTTTGGATTTCCTCAGAACAGCTAGTTTGAAAGGGAGCTGTAAATCCAACTCTTTGTTTCCAGGAGGAAAAGAGAATAGGAAGTGACTTCATAGGCCTAGGCAAGAAGCCTGTGCTGTGTGGAGTAATGCATAAACTTAGGTAAAAGTGACTTTGAGTAGAAAAATACCTTTCTGGATGGTGGGTACATTGAGGGGATTTGGAAAACATTGCCTTAGCAAAAAGGGAGTCTGGCAACTGGAAAGTAGGAAACACTTGAGGCAAGCCATTACTCTGTCAGGGCAGAATACTCTTCATCTGTCTAGATCTCAAAAGCGTGGTGCCGCTTTCCAGTGAAGATGACCACAGAGAGGCCCTCCTGCGTGTTTCACATGGATATCCCAGGTGTGGCACTCAGTGCCCTGTTCCTGCCTAAACCTAGCTCTTGTGTTCCAGGGGCCCCCACGAGTGGGTGTGACTCTCGCTCTCCCTTCGTGTGTTGCTTATCCTTTACAGATGCCAGCTGGAGTGATGCTGCAGCCAGCACCAGGTAAGGGTAACAAGGAGATGTCAAATCTTACAGTGGCCTGGGGATGTTGAAAGACAGTCCCAGGGACAGTCGATGAAATAGATGAGAAGTTGAAGTGAGTAGAGCCAGTTACCCTCCTCTTCCTTTGTGCTTTGTGTTTGTAGTGGCTGTGTGGGGGAAGAAACTGCGTTGATTAGTTGGTGTGTCAGTTTTACAACTTGTTACAAGTGTTTTCCTTTGTCAGCCCAGACACAGGTATCTCCTTCTCCCTGTCTCTCTGGGACAATCTTCTATGTTTTAAAAAACCTAAAGGCACTCTGGTGCTTCAGAGACAAATTGATTTCTTATTCAAATAAAATCCAACTATCCATTAACCTTTTTGATCCCATTCTTTTGCTGATAAAACTGCCTGCACTGCTTGTACAAAAATGTGCTTGTACTGCTTAGGTGTGATCAGTGGAAGGCTTAGTTCAGTCATTGACTCTTCCCTCAAACAGCTGTTCTTTGTTGAAAACTGATGTCTCTAGTTATCTGTTTCAGGTGTTATTCCTGATGTTATGAGACCTATAGACTAGTACCAGTGACTCTGTCTGCGTGAGTGTGTGTGTGGGGAGAAGAAAAATCAAATGAAATTTGGAACTTGGCTCTGGCATCTCAGTTCTAACACTGATAATAATAACTTTAAGCATTCAGTATTTGGAGTGGCTCTCTTAAGAAAAGATATATAAATTAGGAGTTGTTTGGGTTTTTTAAACTAAAATAGGCAGGTTTTTTTACAGAGAATACCTAAAGGTCCATAAAGGAATGAACTCTCCCTGCAGCTATGGACTAGTTTACTGTTTCATCTTGTATTCAGTAGTTTCTGAAATGACATGGAAAAATTTCAAACCAGGGTATTTATTTATTTATTAATTTTAAATCCAGTATGTAGTTAAATTATTGAACTTACTGTCAGAGGGTACTGTGTAGGCTGAACCCAAAAAGAGGTATTAAACATGATGGACTGGATGGAAGCCATGATTCAGAAAGCTTCTGAATACCTGATTTTCAAGGGCTGGAATTGTGCCTGAGGAAAGTTTTGCTTTGTAAATGTGCTTTTTCTCATAGTTTGCCTGAGTGTTTGCTATTGTTTTTAGTAGGGACAGGTCAGTGGCCTGGATGAACCTGTAGTTTCACCTGCTGAAGCAGGCTTTAACTCTTCTCTCTGTAGGGCAGTTTTACAAGGTGAATGTGCCTGTTGTGGTTACACAGGCCTCAGGAGATGGAAGCATTCTCCACTACCCCGTGCAGCAGATGTTTCATCCCCTTGGACAAGCTTCAGTTCTGCAGGCCAGCATTGCCAGTGTTGCACAAGTGAATGCATCTGCTGCCCATGCAGCTGGTGAAACACTGCAGCCCCAGGAGACTGCTGTCCAACAGCCTGTGCTGTATAAACCAAGCTTCGTGGAAAAGCAACACCTGGAGAACTCTGCTACCTTGGTCCAGCCGCCTTCTGCGAGTCTGCAGGAATTTGAAATTAGTGCAGTGTTGAATCAGTGTAGTGAATTCACAGAAAAATCCCAGCATGACAACCTTCACACAGCTGTGTTTACTCCAGAATGCTCTGAAGGACTTTTTGTTGATGAATCCTTGGCAAGCAGCTCAAGCAGTGTCCTGCTGGATGTGGAGGGGCAGCTGGACATGGAGCATCCGGAGCTGCTGCAGCAGCAGGTGCCTGATGATATCATTGACCTGATTATTGCAGGGGAAAGTTTGGATGAAAATGCATTTCTAAAGGATCAGGGCAGCATTGCTTCCTCTGTCAAGGTAAGGATTTTTGTTTCTCAGCTAATGAAAATACATTTGTTAGAAGTGGTGGTTTGAACACATCTCTAAGTGACAACTAGCACCTCTAAATGAGAACAATAAAAATTATTTTGATTTTATGGTTCATTCTTAAGCTTGTTTAGTATAGCGGTAGCTGACTGCTTGTTTTTGCATTAAGAATTTGTCAAAACTACTGCTAAAATACTGTGATGAGAATATAAATTTAAAAATACTGAAAGTGTAATAGATAGATAAAATGTATTAGACTTACTGATTATTTTTGAGAATCATAGGGTTTTTTTGTGGTTAAGCAGACATGAAAGACTCCTTGAGAACCTCCATATCGTTCTGACACTGACCTGCATATGGATACTGGTCAGTTGTGGGCAAAGTGCTTTTGAAGGATCAGCTGGGATTAATTTTAACTTGTAATGTGTGAAGAGCATTAAAGTTGTATTGAGAATGTATTCAGGATGAAAAGTCAAATTTGATAAGTGAAAATCTCCTTGAAGAAAATGTATTTCTTTGGGGGAAAAGTCCTGGACAAACTAGAATCCAGCTAGAGCTGTGTGGGAATCTTGAATGATTTTAATTAACGATCAGCTTTCCCGACCTCATCTAATTTTAGTTCCAGAAATTATTTGCAGATGTTTGAAGTTCAGGCTGGCTTGCTGACTTTGAGTTGTAGTGCTCATATGTGATTGAGGCAAATTTATTAGATGCAAATTTAATGACAGTAATGCCAAATGTCTGTAAATAGAAAGCATGTTATGTTGCTCATCTGAACTCTGATGGCAGCATGATGAAGACTGTCTGTAGTGAGAATGGAAGGTCAAAACAAAGTGTTATTTTCTTGAACTAGAAAGTGTATGTGGATGGGAATTAAGTGCTACAATAAAGATTTAATGAGAAATTGAAGATGGCTGAAACCCTAAAGCCCTTTTATGCTCCTGTGAATGCTCTGTTTAGGAATTCTAGCACTTCTATGAACAGTAACTTTAAGTACTAAAATATTTACTGTGTCTCCCAGCTTTTTATATTTTATTTAAACAAAGCATTTTGAATGAGTTGAGGGAGAGAGATCAGTTCATCTTGACTTTTATTTCAAAAATGAAAAATGCTATTTTTGGGGGTAGAGGAGTAGCTTGTTTCTTTTTTTTATGGGAGGTTTTTTTACAATAGAAATTCTAAAGGCCTACTTGATTGCCTTTGTTTTAGAGTTGTTTGAGTACAAGGGTGTTTAGAGAAAAGTCTAAGAAACTTTTTTTCTGTATTGCTGAGGAATATTTGACCTGGGTTCCATTTAAAGTTAGATGCAACACAATGTTTGCAAATGTACTCGGGGCTTACAAGTAGGACCTGAAGCTCTCATTTTAGTGCCCCAAGCTTGTTGGTTTATTAAACAAAAATCTCAGGCTTCGTGCTGAACATGGCTTCCATTATGGTGTTAATTCACAAGCTGTCTCTGGTCTCTGTCATTCCTGTCACATGGAACCCACGGAGCAGACGGAATCTGATTTACCCTTGGAGAAGGATCTCTGCAGTGACATTGAAGGCATAAGTCAGCTCGATGGCACTGGGGATGTTTCTTCCAAGGAAGAAATACCACATACAAAAGATAAAGAAGAGAGTGAATTCCTTGGCTTTATTGACTCAGAGGATCTAAGAGTTCTGGATGATGAGGAAGACTATGATGAAGAATGTGACAGTTCTTCAAACATGGAGTCCAGCTGCAGTGATGGGGACAATGAAGACCTCCAAATAGATATAGTTGAGGAGGTAATTTACTTTTAAGCCTGTAGAAGCACATAACAATATTAGATCTCTCCTGACTGTTGAATTGTTGGACCTAGAACAGTTCCTGGTTAGTTTAATGCAGAGCTGCACAGTGAAGTTACAAACCTCTGGAGGTGAGAAGTACTGCAGGGAAATTACTGAAAAGCTTCTTATGAGGAGTGTGGATAAATGAAAGAACTGTTGGAAAGTAATTTGTTTATTGGATGAATTAAAATAATTATCAGAATTGTAGTTTTATTGTAAAATCCTGGCCTTAGTGGAATGGAGTTCTGCATTTTACTTAAGTAAGATATTATTTAAAGTTTTAAATTTAAATAAGATTTATTTAAATAAGATCAGGATACAAATCTAGGTTTTCTTTCCTTCTGAAGGACCACAGGGAATTAGACAGAGAACAATGTGATACAAGAACATTGTTCTCTTTCTAATCCCCTGTGTTTCCTAGGTTTTCCTTTTACTAAAGAAATGCAATTTTGTATCCTATGGGTTTGTTCACAAGAGAATCAACTTGTGGCATTTGGACTTCATATAAATAAATACAAGATGATCAGTGTTTCAGTTACTGGGATCTGCTTTATCAGTGAGCAGTCTTACTTTTTTGACCTGTGTTTTTGTTTCGGGTGTTTTGGGTTTTGAGAATGCAAACATGTAAAAGGTCCTTGTAAATGAGGTTGGTGCAATGTGGTCTTCACAGCCTCTAGGTCTTGATTTTTGCAATGGTAACTTTATTGTTCTGAGTATGTTTAATTCCAAGTATATTCAGTGCCATTCTGAAAGAGTGTATAAAACAGAATTTTAATCTCTAGGACCCCTTAAACTCTGGTGATGATGTCAGTGAACAGGACATTCCAGACTTGTTTGACACCGACAATGTGATCGTTTGTCAGTATGAAAAGGTACAGTAATATACTTTTGTCTTTGTTCTCTAATCATACTGAATCTTTTCAGCAAATCTATGCTGGCTCTACTGTCAGTGCCTTTTAAAGAAACTCTAATGCTGTAATAGAGTGTTTAAATGATGTGTTTAGCTGACAATAGTCTGAAGACTTTCCTGCTGTTTTCTGAAAAGAGGATAATCATAATGGCCTATTAAAGGAAAAGGGAACAACAAGTCTTGCAAAATGATGATTTGTAAAGGTGCAAAAGCTTGTTTATTTCCTTAACTTTTAAGTAAGATCAACATCTCCATGGATGTATTTAGGCATATTCAGCCATGAATTAAGGCTTTTAAAATGGATAACTAAAAGAGGAGTGTGTGTACTTTCTTTTACCTTTTTTTTGTCTTTGTAGTGCTTACTGAGAGATTTTGCTGCCAGAATTTTGTTGTGTCTGAAAAACAAAGAAGTTATTAAGTGCCATTTTGTCCTCCTTCATTTTAATGTTTAAAATTCAACTTACTTTGAACTCCTGAAGATCAAATTAAGTCCTTTTAGCAATGGTATTGTTTTGGATGCTTATGTCATAATTTAAAAGATTTAAAAAGCGCATATTTTATTTTAAAGCAAATATGGAAAAGCATGGCTGTAGTTTGTTTAAGAGTGTGCCTTGATTTTTTTTTTAATATTCTTTCAGAAGTGACTAGTGGTAACTTTTTGTGTGTCTAACTAGGCCTGCCTTACTGGTTGTCTGTGGTTCAGGAAACAGAGAGGTGCTAAGAAAATTGTCTTTATAAAACTGTGACAGATTGAGTGTTCCTGAAACCAGTTATTTTGGAAAGTTATAGCGATCTGTGTAGAAAATGCCTCTGCAATGAAGCCATTGGTGTCTGTATTGTATAGAAAGGTGCACCAAGTTTTGAAGCTTTAGAACTCAGATGTTACAGATGCTATAGGTAGTGCATACTGTTACCTAGAGCAAGTTTTGCCTGAAATACGCTGAAAAATTGCTTGAAAATCTAAAAGAAGCTACTAGGAAAGTCAGCATTGGAAATGTCTTGTAGGAAGTTTAATATCAGATGTCATTAGAAATTGACAGTTACAGAAGCTGGGGAAAGATGTTGGTAACTTTCCCTTTTCCCATACAGATTTAATAAAACATATAGGCCCTGTAGAAAGTAGAAAAACAGTTATCTCTTAAATTACCTTGTTACCTTTAAGACAATGTTGTTGGTAAAATTGCTGTCCTGTTTATTTTCTTTCTGAAACTGAAAATAGACTGATGCTGAAAATTCAAGGAATTTTCTAGAGATATTTAAAATTCCTCCTTTTAGTATCAAACAAAACTTTCAGCAGTAAGGATCTTTTTGCAGGCCTTTAAATAGAAACAGAATATGCAAATTCTTTCTTACTTTTTTTTTTTAATGGCAGTATTTGCTTTTAAGCTAAGTTTTTATGCTCTTAGCCTGTTCCTAACACTTCTAGGCATGCAACATTGCTTTGCCACGTGAAAAGGAAAACACTGCATTTCGGTTAAGCTACACTGGTTTGCAAGGTGTGCTGTGTTTTGGGATTGCCCCATTACTGTTGTCTTGTCCTGCTGGTGTTGAGCTGTATAGATAACACTTTTTGAGGGTGGGAAGTTGTAGGAGAGGAGAGTGGGACAGGATGGGATAAGATTCAGGAGGTTTCTGTCTTGAGAGGGCAGGGAGTTCTTTATAAACAATTGAAATATACTGCTTTCATTGAATATTTTGGACTATAAGGATTTTAAAATCAAAACCAGGTGTGTAAAACAGGTTGTGCTGAAGTCTTAATTTTTTTTATCATTTAAAAAAAATGGTGTAATGTATATTCATGGTGGCACTGACTTTGATTATTATTTTTCATCAGATACATCGAACTAAGAACAAATGGAGGTTCTACTTAAAAGATGGAGTCATGTCCATTGGGGGTAAAGATCATGTTTTTACAAAAGCCACTGGAGATGCAGAGTGGTGAAACCTCACTCCAGTATGTCCTTGAAGACTGTGGCATTATTTCCTTATAAGCCTTCTGTGAAAAAACTGGACTTTCTACTGTTGTTTCATAAAAAAATCTCCCAAAAAACCCCCAAAACAACAAAGCTGTGGTAAAAAATATGCAAAATCTGTGTTGTTAATTTGTGTTGTTAATCTGTTTAGTTTGCAAATGAAACCACTGTATTGTTAGCTACTCAGCTGTCTTTGCTGTTCTTTTCTGATTATTTCATTATTTTTCCAACCAAAAAACATCATTGGAATGAATAGCTTTAACGTTTGAAATGTTGTATCTGTTTGTAATTCAAGAAAGTAAAGAAATAGTTAGTAATTAATAAAGAAATACTTAGTGATTATAATTAAATAAATTTTAGTTCTGTTGGTTTTCTTTCCAATTCTTAAAAGCTGAGGCATGACTTGAAATATAAATTTACACTGTTGTGTAATTCTTTTCAAAGACTGTTGAGTTAAAAAAAAAGCAATATCTGTGCAAGTTTGAAACCTGTGGCTGTTTCAGCTGCACACTTCTCTCTTGATTTTTTTAGTTGCTTTGTGGTTTTTTGACTTCAGTTTAAAGACATGCACCCCAGATGCAAGTAAGGGAAATGTCTGGGAAAGATCCTGGAGCTCTCAATATATGAGAATTACTGTTGTTTATTCTATAGTATCTATGTCTACTGAGATGCAATGAGTAGTGTGATGTAACATTAAAATGTGATTTATTTTCACTGTCAATGCAAAGTCATTTAAGTTTGCTACTGTACATTTCCACTTCGTTCTAGGACTACAGACCAGTAAGCTGTGAATGATACAAATTGTGCATAATAATAAAAGTGTCATCTCATTTACATTTCTAGCACAGAGTTGTTTTTGTGTTCCCTCGATATAAACTTTGCTTAGAGAAATGTGTACAAGCCATGCATGTGGCAGTAGCTCACCCTGCCATGAGAACTGCATTCCTCCCAGCCCTCAACATGAAGTTTTTATTAGTTCTTCTACAAACAGAGGTCCAAAAGAAGCTTTGGGCCCTTGTCCTCCAGAGCTGCAACTTTTCCCTGGCTGGCTCCTGTTCCTTATAGGGCAATATGGACAACTCCATCCTAAAGCTGCAGCCAGGCTGCCTCAGAACAGGATAATCCTGCTGGAAGGGCAGTGCTACACTAAGGCACCCCTCTCTCCTGGCTGCTGCTCCCATGTCTGCTGGAATGAGACACTGTGAGGCATTTTGGTTATCTCTACTCCCTGAGAGGAGGCAGAGGCTGGGAGAAGAGAAAGAAAAGAAAGAGTAGAGTTGGAGAGAATGAATATATGGAAGAAACGAGGGGAAAAGCCCCAGCCCTTGTTCATAATGGTGCAAACCCTTGTGCTAATGGCATAAGGCAGGAAGTAGGTTTTGAACAATTATTGAGTTTATTGTGTGCTTTTTTTGATGTATCTGCTACTCTCCAGTATCAAAGACAGGACACTGAACTAGAGCACTTGAACCAAATCTGCCATTTCTTTTGTCTTTTATAGCTGCTGCTGCTGGAGTGTGAAGAATTGTGTATTCATAGTTAAAATATTCCAGTGTATGATTTCTTTTTCCCCATTCAGATGACTTGTAGCTGCACTGATGCTATGCTTCAGACCCATAAATGCACAAGAAATGCAGCTCTTACCACATGATAGATGCTTTTAGATTTCAGTACTCTCTCACAGGCTCTGAGGTGCTCATGCTCTGTAAATGTGTACATTACGAACTGTGGGACCATTTCCAACATCAGGAAAGACTGGAAGCAGAGGTAGCGTGGCACAGGAATCCATGGAACAGGACTGGATATGAACCATTCACGAAACACTACACAGGCTCTGAGTGGTGCTTCTGAATTTGATCTATTTTTCCTGGTCACTATAAAATAAAGTGGCTAAAGAGCACTTAATTTTTAGCTAGTTTTAAAGATAACATTAGTAAAGAATTACAGCTTTGAACAAGACATTTACAACTAAATACACCTGAAGTCAGGAATTTTTATACTGAAAAAAAGTTTCTTATTAAAATGTAAGCTCTAGTCTGTGACTTGGGCCGTAGCCAGTGCTTTTGATCTGAAGAGTTTACAAATTAATGTTTTTGATTGCTGCTACTTACAGTTTAGCATATTGCTGCAGATGTGACAGGATGAGGTGTGTAATACTAGTTATGGCCATCAAAGATATTTCAGTAAATGGCTGTCTAAAACTTTACACCAGAGAGAAGGTAAAGTGAAAATAATGAGATAGAATAAGTGTAACTTGTATGAGAAGCTCTGGCATGAATCTGAATCTCTTATTAAAGTGTTGCTTTTACTTATTTGTTTACTTTTGTGCGTAGAAAAATTTTAAGTATATAAATTACATTTGCTGTTTTGTCAGTGGTGGTGTTTTTTTTTTCTTAAAACAGCAATTTTGTAAATGGTGGATTTCACTCAACTTACAGCAGGTACAGAAAGAAAAATGCCCACAGAGACTCTCTTGCTGCTGGGCTGTTACCTCTGCAGCACTGTAGGGTAGGTGCTATCAGTTGTTGCTAATCCTAACTCATTTTCCTTCCTTGTAGTTTCCCAGCCATGATATGTGGTAGGGAGGGTGTGCTGGCAAGCTCTTGTCCTGTTGAAACAATGCAAGTAAATCAGTTATTGCCCACTTAAGATATTGTGCTGTCATGTCCTAAATATTGTGCAGGACTCCTCCATGGGATGTCAGAAGAAATGAGTCTCAAAAATCAGTTTTGAGACAGGTGACAGAAAAGCTTTAGGCCCAGTAGCTATTTTTTTACACCAGTACCTTTGGTTTGTATTACAGTTAAATACCCTATCATAGTCCTATTTCACCATTGGCTAAGCTCAGGAGCTGGTGTGTGTAAAGAGATGCATCCTATGGGATTTATACTGATTGCTAAACCATGGAGTTTTAAGAGTCTCCTCTGCTCTCAATCCTGCTTCATTCCCCATCTGTGGGAACTGCTTGTGAGCACAGCTGTGCTTACATCCAGAGCTTTCGTACTGATTGAAATCATGGCATTAAGCTGAAGGTAAGAGTAGGTCAGAGATGTTCTTTCTAATTATCACAATTATGAACTAATGATAGACCAGTCACTAGTACAAAGAATTGCTTTCATTAATGTGAAGCAAATTTAGCTTGCAGTGCAGTGTTTTGGCAACAAGAGGAGTGCTTTGGAACTCAGTTGCTGTCACAGACTTGAAAGCAAAGGACACAGCTGAAAAGGAGAATATAAAAGGTTTAAAGTGATTGCAATAGTACTATTTTCTTATGGTAGAGTATCAGACTCTGCAGTTACTTAAATTAGCAATGCAGTCACAAATCTGGACCAGGCATGTAGCATGATCACTTAGCATTAGGCAATGCACAGTGAAAGAAAGGAGAAATATTAATGGGAAAACATTGTCATGAAAAGGTAACTAGTCTGCTACTCTGCTTCATACCTGGGAATAGAGTTGGACTGTGAGTGCTGAAGAGGCCCTAGTGCATTCCTGAATGCCACTGGCACTGGTGATGTCAGAGAGCTGACAGGTGAAAATCATTCCTGAGACTGTCCCAGGAGGGAAAACAAGGCAGCACTTCCTTGCCTGTGCAGGAAGCAGCTCTCCAGTTTACCCGATTTGTGTGTGCACATGTGATACCCTAACTAGAGTCCTGTGTGCAGCAGAGGGGGTTTTGCATCTCTTGTGATTTCCAGATCACACATGGCTGTGTATGGGTTAATAATTTAAGTAAACTACTCACCAGCTCAGACTGAGATCTAATGTAAACTGCAAAATTGCCAGTAACAAAGGTTCAATAGATCAACTTTCCTCCTTGGGTGACATCTTTACAGCCTATCACTTGAACACTCTTCTTTAACTGTGTGTAGGTGGCTGTGTAATTGGAAGTTTCTGTTGATGAAATGGAGGCATCTAGTTTAGTGCCTCTTTCTTTAAACCAACAATGCCAGCACAGCCGATAGGAATGAAAAAGGAAGCCATGAAACGTAGCAAACAGGCTTTAAATACTCCAAGGAAGCAGATCTGGAGAAAAAGAAGCCAGGCTGCAATTACTCCAGTAGCTGTTAACTTCAAGAGCAATTTGACTATTCCTGGACTCTTCTGGCTCCCCATAAAGAAAAGTTTTGCCTATTAGCCACCTTCCACACCTATTATTACAAAGGAAGAGAAGGGAAAACACCACTTTGAACCTCAGAACAGTTATGCTGCATAAGAATTACTTACTGGCATTTTTATTTATTATGAACTGTTCAAGATATTATAAAACAATCCCTAGTCACTAAGATAATCTCAACTGGCTGTGCAAAGTGCTGCATCTCTTGGCTCTCTGGGTTAATTTTCCTTGTGAGATGTCTTGTCCCGTAGTGCAGGATACGGCTTCTCTAAGGCTGACAAGAGCAGGAATGCTTGGGAGGCTTTGCTGGGGGCTGTGGCTGCGCCACCGTTCTTGCAGTTGGAGTTATAAGCAGAGAAATAGTTCATTTTGTAGAGCTCTGCTTGGCTCTTGCAGCAACCAAGCTTGCTCATCAGCAGAAAGAAATCCCTCCGAAATGCTTTGGTGAAAATAGCGTAGAGAAAGGGGTTTGCGCAAGAGTTGACAGGGTAAAATAAAACCAGCAGGATCTTGGAGTTGGTCACTGTGATAAGAGGAACCTTGAAGGCAGCAGATATGGCAAAAAAGGAGATGGGGGCCATGCAGGTGAAATCCGTGAAGATCAATATTGCCATTTTCTTGGCGACCTTGGTGTCTTTATTGGCAGCTACCAGCTCTGGGTTCTGCACGGCGATGTAAATCTTGATGTAGCAAGCACAAATGACAATGAAGGCGACAACATTCAGCACCAAGATCAGCAGAATGTAGGCTTGGGACAGGCCCGTTTCGATATCCATGGGCAAACAGATGCTGACCTTCATGTAGCTGCTGACCCCGAAGAGAGGCAGCACGGCTATCCCGATGGAGAACAGCCAGCCCCCGAGCATGATGGGCACGGCGTGGCGCAGCCGCAGCTTGCGGTCCAGCTGCATGGCGTAGGTGATGGTGTGCCAGCGCTCCACGGTGATCACCGTCAGCGTGTACACCGACAGCTCGCTGGCGAACACCGTGAAGAACCCGGCGGTGCTGCAGCCGCTGCCCGTCTGCCAGTCTATGGCATGGTTGTAGTACTGACCGCTGGTCTGGGCGTCCACGGAGGCGATGAGCAGGAGGTACAGTCCCATGCAAAAGTCGGCGAAGGAGAGGTTGCACATGAGGAAGCGAGGGACGGTGAGCTTGTAGTGGCTGGTCAGGAGAACGAGGAGCACGGTGAAATTGCCGGCGATGGCGAGGATGTTTATAAACCAGATCAGCACTCTGAGGAAGCTGTATCCCAGGATGTCTTCGCAGGGATTAAAGGCATCTGGTTCCGGAGTGCATGTGACGACTTTAGGCTGACAAAAGTCATACTCAAAGTCAAAGCTGTCCATTTCGCTGTCATCGAAAATGGTTGAGTAGCTGTAGGGAGAACTTTCTTCATCTGTCACAAACGGGTGCGTGTTCTTCTCCGCTGACCACAGCGATGTGTTGATGGAGTCATCTCTGTAACCATGAAAAAAACCAACCCCCCCAACAGAAGTGAATTATTTGTTACATGCTACTCGCATTCTTCTGCAAAAGACAACAGATAACAGTTGTTTTAAAACAGTGACTTCCTCCATGTGTTTCTACAGGGTGTTTACAAATAACGACGCCTTGTAAGGATGCTCTGTGTTTGGGAAGCAGCCTTGGAGAGCAGCAGGGGTCACAGTCCCATCCACAGAAATGCTCTCTTATACAACCTGATTATTTGTAAGTGCTTTATTGTGACTGCTTTGTGAGGGAGCCATCGTTCTCATGCTGCTGGTTGGCTGCAGTCCAAGCTACAGTAACACTCGAGCTGATGGATTACAGCTTTGATGCACAGAGGTTTTGCAGGCAGCTGTAGAAGCCATACTAAAATAACCTATGGGTTTTAACTCTGCACCTTTGCTCCCCTTAGGAAAGGCACTTAGCAAATGAATTCCTGAGACTATGTATGGCTTGGGAGTTGCTGAGGAATTTGACGTTCGCAGTATTGTAAGGCAAGGAGTAGGAAGCGCATGGTTAACTAAGTAATGTCGATAGCTAGGAATTTATTAAATTTAGGCTGGACCCAATGCCTAATGAAAAATGTTGTAGGTTTTTAAGATAGACTTCTATAATCTCTAGGTCATCAAGAGTGTGGTGATAAGCCTACTAAAGAAGAAACATTTTAAAAGCAAACAGTCTTTTCTGGCACTTCCCTGCCATAACAGGTGCCTATTTCCCAGCTTCCCGATCATCCTGACTGTGAGTGTTTGGTGGGCAAACACTCAGTCTGCAGTGTGAGACCTGGAAAGCATCTCTGTTGAGGACAACTCTTGAGAAAACTGGTTGCTTTAGGATAACTTAAATACATGCTTAAGCTTCCACATCTACTGAAGCATGTCCATAAAATGATATTTCTGGAGCAGGGTCTTAACTGGCAAATGAAACTGAGCTGCTTTTCAGTTATTCCTGTGGGGCAAATAACTTCCCAAACGTGTTATCCTAACTCTTCTCTCTGTATATGAAAAACTGCCCAATGTCTTGCATTTACTTGCCTGGCTCAAACTGGAAGAGCAGGGAATACATTTGAGTCTATTTACTAATAAAAATGGTTGTGATTATTTGAGAGGATGTGGAAATGTGCTGCTATGTGCAAGCTGGGTTTCTGCTTTTTTGTTTTTATTTTTTTTTTACCAATGAAAACTCAGGACTTTCAGATGATTTCTGCTGTGGTTCTGCAGCCATTAAGCCCATGAACCTTACTTTCATTAGCTTATTATAATGTTTGCTCAAAGAATTGCTGAGATTGGGATTTGCCAAAGCAAAAAGCTTCAGGAGCCAATATGCTGGGCAGACTATTTAATGCACAGCAGGAGTGCAACAGATGCTAATCCAAAACAAGCAGACAGATAAAACCAAATGGCAAGTGTAGGAGGCCTCACCAACCAGCAAACAAGATAATGTCCAAGGAAGTAATCATCCCAATGAATCAATCACATTTCAGCTGTATTTTGCCACTGGAATTTTGTGACCATAACCTTGTTTCTTCTAGACTTTACAATGCTTTGACACCATGTCAGGGCTGCTAACAAGTCCCAAGGTCTGCCATTTAGCTGTAGAGGGATGAAGAACAGCAAATCCTTAAACTTCTCCCTTAAAAGCTGGGTTAGAGCCTGTGCCATCCAGCACAGCCAACACAACAGTTTTGATATTAGCCTTTCTCACTGTCACACTGAACACTGTCAAGCAAACAATATGATGATATGAAAAGACTTGTTTAGACGGAATAAATCACTGGCATGGGGTCATCACACTTCTAGCTCAGGGACTCCATTCTACCATGGAAAAGTAATGATATGCAGAGTTCTAATTACCCTTTCTATAGGAAAAAAAATAATATTAACAATAGCAGCTCTTCCTTGAATCACACCAACAACTGCAATTATTTCAGGGAATGGAAAGTCTCCATGTAGGCCACTAATTTCTGTAAATATTTGATCATTGTTTTGAAATCCTTTCAGAATTCAGAAGATAAACTGGAGTGAGTAAAGCTCGTGAAATCATGAGGGGTTTTTTTTCCCTTTCCTTTTGAACATCCAAATCTTGGTTTAATGATAGTCAAATTACCACTTGTGCAACTTGTAGAGGTGACCGAATTGGCAGGCAAAGACCTGCTTAGTGAAAAAACATGTGAACAGCAGAAAGGGGAGGAGGTCTGCATTTTCTACTTCCATCATCTCTATGCAGAGAGGTACTTACAGCATTTTGTTAGTTGGTTTCCTCATGGTGCTTTCACACTCCTTGGAGAAGTTGTCAAAAATGGAAAGCAACAAGTTCTGTCTGCAAGAAGGATGAGAAGAAAGTTAAGTTTCAGGCTGGATTTTTGGCCAAAGCCTTGTCTTCTCTGCAAGTGATCTTCACAGACATGTAAGGTAAGCCAGCGCTGGCTTCATGGCAGCATGAACGTTCCTGTAGACATCTGGAAGAGGGAAGAAGGCGGCTTCAAATACTGTGAAAATAGGCAGGACCTCACGGAGTGTGTAAGGATGGTCTTTCAACTTGCTTACTGTGTAGGATGTATTTTTTTATAGTGAAATAACTTGAACTGGAATTAAAAGGTGTGTTTTGAAATACTGTATTGAAGTGGGCCAGATTCTCCACCAGGATGAATGGAAGCAGGCTGGCTTTTGGAGAAGTGCCTGCTAACAGCCGCTGGGAAACTGGCCTGATACAGCATCACTGAGTGCGTCAGGTTGGAAGGGACCATGGTGGGGCATCCGGTCCAACCTCCCTGTGTCATCCTAGAACACATTCCAGACAGCTCTGGAATACGTCCAGAGAGGGAGATTCCACACCCTCTCCGTGCAACCTGCTGCAGTGCTTGGTTACCTGCACAGAAGGAAGTTCTTCTTCATATTCAGATGGAACTTCCTGTACATTAGTTCCTGCCTGTTGCCTCTTGTCCTCTTGATTGGCACCACTGAGCAGAGCCTGGAAACATCCTCTTGGCACCCTCCCCTCAGATAGTGACAGACATTGATGAGGTCCCCTCTCAGTCATCTCTTCTTGAGGCTGAACAGGCCCAGCTCCCTCGGCCTTTCCTCATCAGAAAGATGCTCCAGTCCCTTGCTCATCTTCACAGCCCTCCACTGGACCTGCTCCAGCAGCTCCATGTCTCTCTTGTCCTGAGGAGCCCAGAACTGGACACAGCATTCCACATGTGCCTCAGCAGGGCTGAGTAGAGGGGCAGGATCACATCCCTCGACCTGCTGGCAATGCTCTTTCTAATGCACCCCAGGACACCATTGGCCTTCTTGGCCACAAAGACACACTGCTGGCTCAGGGACAGCTTGTTGTCCACCAGGACCTCCAGGTCCTCTGCAGAGCTGCTGTCCAGCAGCTCAGCCCCAAGCCCATACCGGTGACCCTATTTAAAAACTGTCTGGGAACTGGAGGTAGACTTTGCATGCTTGAAGTAAAGCAGTTTGAATAGTAAAAGTTGAAAGATGACATATTTGGCAAGATCTCTAGTTTTGAGGCTTTGAAAGTAGCAGCCAGGTACTCTACCAGTATGAAGGGAAATGGCTTTCTCTCACCTCATTGCTGATGCCCCTGGTAGGGGAGCAGTGGTTTCCTGATTTGCATGGGGTTTTCCCCCACGCAATTTACTAAGAAAACAGTCACTTAATATAAGAAAGTGACTTACTAAGGCACCCCTGTTTTTATAGACCATGCTCATGTTGCAAAGTCAAGCACCCAAAAATTAATATAGTATCAGAAATGTAGTTGTCTTTATCAGGATGAATACTTTTTATTTTCTCTCCCAGAGTTGCTCCTGCATTTAATACACTCAGAGATGTGATCTGTGACTGAATCAGTTCTGTAGCAATGGAAACCCTTGACAGGAGATTCTTTCTCTTCTTGCAGAATCAAGAACCCCTTAGTAAAATGAGGTAGGCAGAGAAAGAATAGCACCAGCCTCAATTATACCCTGAAGAACTGGAATCTACTCCTGCCTTTCCAGGACAGTCCTGAAGTGAAGGCATGGGAGTGACACCGATCAGGCCTCTCACAACTGCCTGCTCAGCACACCTTTTCTGTGGCCTTCATTTGAGTCAGGTAAGAAGTGAGGCACTTTCATGGCTCAAACTAAACTCCTTTGGGGTTGCTTTGGCTGCCTAAAGCCAGCTGAGGGTTGGTTTCTTTGAAACACAAATGCTGAAAAATAAGCTCCGGTTGTCTGGGATTAACTGCCCCAAGTTAGTGGATGCAAAGCTCTCCCTGTGCCAAGGCTTCCAGTTGTGGGGAGAACAATACTGTCTATTACCTGAAATGGTTGGAACTAAACTGAGTAACCTCTTTCTGTAGGCTTGGGACAGACCCTAATTTTGGTGGGCAATTGAAAGCTTGCCCTTTCTACTATGTCATCATATCACCTGTATTGATTAAGCTACATAACTAAAGGCTACAGGGGTTTCTTTTTTTTTTTTTTTTTTTAATTAGGGCAGTGTGCTATTGATAAAGATCTGTCTTCTGTGTGCCAGTAGGCTTTTAATTGAGATACCAAAAAAAATACAAGCTTTAAGCAAACTTAGAATAATGTTTCTGATGGCAGATCCAGGGCACAGGAAGGCATCCGTTTCTGCTCTAAAATAAATGGACATGATTCTCCTGGCTTTAGCAGAGATTTGCTGTTTCCTGCAAGGCCTTGCAATACACCAGAGCTCTCCTGTAACTGGAATAAAGATAATCAAACCTTGTGAGCTGAATAAAGCAGAATTGCCATTTTGGATCTTCTGAAGCACCGCAGTACAATAATGCGCTATTTGGACTTACTTCTCTGTCCTTAGGTTTCGAAAAGCACAGCAGTGGCTGGGATATGTTAGGACAGCTTCCAGAAGACTGCTGAATTTATCCAGTGGTGGCAGCCTCTTTAATGAGTAAGATGACATTGCATTTAAGACCTGAATGGCCTCAAGCCCGTAACTAGGCAGGGACTCCAGCGCTGTTGAAGAAATATCCCTGTGAAACAAAGAGAGCATTCACTTTTCTTTTCATCTCTATAAAAATACCACCAAAGCATGATGGCAGGTAACAGCAGCTGGTTTTTTCACAAAGGTTTAGATCTACAAAGTCACTTCAGCACCTGATGCCCAGCTCAGAGACATGATCTATGAAAATACAGAGCAGTGGAGTAAGAGCATCCCTGTGGCTCAGCAGCTCCAGGAAGGCAAGGAGCTCCCTTTGTCCTGGAGAAACTGAAACCCACCACTCCAGGAGTTGTGTCCTGACCTTTCTGTTTGAAATCCAGGCATGGAGTGAGGGACGCCTCTTTAAGCCAGAGACAGGGAGAGAAGAAGGTGGGCAAAAGTGACTCTCCAGCCAGCTAACAGGTAGGACACGCTCCTGGCTCTCTGCTTGGCTCTGAAGGGCTGTTCTAGGTGCTTTAATTAAATGGCTATTAACTAAAACACCAAAAGGATCTGTCATTCTTGCCAACACAAACATAAGCAGTTTGGCTTAGAGTAACTTCAGAGGGGCTGTTTGTGTGAAGAAAGACCATCAGTGTGACTAAGGATTTTCAGAGTCAGGACATTAAACAAAGGAAAAACAGGCCCACAATTCTGAAAGTGGTATCAGTAATGCCATGTACCATAAAGCACGAATTAAAGGCACAAAAAAGGCATGTGCAGCACAGACTGCCATTTACAGAACCACACTGTGTTTTATTGCATGGAGTTACAGCCAGGGCAGCCCTCCAGTAAGTCCTTGATTAATAAATCATGAGGATGATAATAACAAGTTTTATTCAGCACGAGCTTACAGCGTGCAACCAGCTGGTTCACTTTTATAAACAAATTGTAAACCAGTATGTATTGCCAAAACATATCCTTCCTACCAGAGTACAAGTTAGTTTGCAATGTCAGAATATAAAAGACAGGAACAGGATCAGGAGGATCTGATACAAATAAAGCAAAGGCCAAAATATCTAAGATGTGGAGACCAATGCCAACACTAGAACTGGCTGATATGTTTGCCAGGGTGCAAACTTCTTTCACCCCGTAATTTCATGGCATCTCGTTGACCTGTTTCCACTTTATACACAGAGGGTAAGAGATCAAATCTCTTTCCAGACTCGAAGCCTGTGTTTGCTGTGGTGACACAGCTCTGGTGGCACAGTGCAGTTCCCACAGGACACTCAGGTAATGGAGTTGTGGATACTTACAGGACATCTGGCCCTGTGGCCCCTCTCAGGGCATCGTTGTGCATCCGCCTGAGGTTCTTGTTGTCCTTCAGGATCCTGTGGAACCAAAAATGAACTCTCTTTATGTCTGTATTTTAAAAACCACTTTTTTGGTTTCTTCTTCACACCTGTTTCAATTCTCTCACCACAGCAGTGGTTGTTGCACTGCCTGGCTGGGGAGAGCTTGTATTTCCCACGAGACCTTTACTTCCTCTGATGCCATCAGATCATTATCATCTAATAATCACTTAAAAGTGATAAATTCCATATTCTTCTGACTTAAACCAGGAACAACAAGGCTGGTTCTTTCACTACAGTAGCAAACATACATTTTGCGCAAACCAAGAGACTAGTCTCCCAGTGTGTGAGAGGGATTTAAAAACTATTGATGTTTCCAGACAAACTATAGATTCCTGAGTCTGGGCTGCTGTTTCAAGTTTTACACTAGTTTATGAACTTTTGTTAAGAATTATGAGCTTTTCTCACAAAAGCTGTACTATTTTAATGGATATTGTTTCAGGAAAAGCAGTAAGACCTGCAGGATTAACGACTGAGTCACAATGACACTGAAAAATGAAGTTTTCTCATGGGTATTGGGAAATACAAGACACAGCCAGTTAAGCTGAAGGAAGAGCCTCTGACTGTATTTAAATTGTTATTTACCATTTAAATTACTGAGGAGGGATAGCATACTCACAACTGGTTCAGCTTTGTTCCATTGAAGGCATGGCTGTGGATATCTTCAAATCCATTTTTATACAACTTGCTGGAGATTAAAAAAACATAAGGGAAAAAGATTTGGAAAAGGTGAGATTACGTTACGTACTACAAGTTTCAAACCTTGGTGCTGCATTCATTTTAATGATTAGAGGGTCTGCTTATAAAGAATGAAGGTAACTTATAAAGTCTGCTTATAAAGAATGAAGATGCAGTTTAAATTCTCTAAGCTCCTTCCTGTTTAGCTGCTGAAGAGAACTTTTGCTGAGGTACAGATCCTCCCCCTGCTGAGGGGCTCGCCTGTGCCTGCCTGGGGCTGAGATCCAGAAACACGACATTAGTCCAGCTAAGCTCCTGGCACACAGCCTGGAGGCAGAAGACCTGGATTTTGTGGTGTCAGCAGGTGCAGATGGAAGACTGCAAGGCCTAGAGATGTGCCAGGTGGAAACAACCGTAAAGCCTGGAGGGAGCTGCTGGATTGCAGATCCTCTATGGACAGACAAATCTTCCAAGAGACAGCCTTGCAGAGAGGCAAGGCTGAGTTGTGCATCATCCGGTAGTCAGTGAGTTATCAGCTTCTCCAGAGTGCTGCTGCCAGGCTTGATTTGTGCTCAGGAAGCCTTGCTGTCCCCTGCACTGCACAGGGTCACTGGATGCCACCTTGGTTCCTGATTCCCCACCCTGGGGCCAGACACCTAAAGGCTGGGCTCTGCTACGTCTCAGGTCCAGCTCTTTTCCTTCATTAGTAGATGTAACCTATGAGTCTATTAATACCCATTTGTGGTATTAAGTTCATGTATCCAATAGAAATTCAATATAGTCACTTGTATGTATTATTTTTTCTTTAATATTAAGCCCTAATAGAAAACTTGGCACAGTTTATGAATTAAACAGCATTTCTGTTGCTTTTCCACTTGCTTTTGGGATAGCACAAACCGGCCCTATGAAACATGCTCCCAAGTGCTTAAGTGTGGGGAGCACCTGACTCCATTTGATAGATAGTATCTGCCTCAGCACAATGCTGAAAATTAGTGATAGCCTTAAAAACCATGACAACACGTAGGACCAATTTCCCAATCCACCAGAAACATTAACTGCTGGAAAGGCGAAATTAGCTATTTGCAGTGCAAAGTATGACTGCAGGGTGACTTTACACCTCCATAGATTACTTGTGTTTCACCAGACCATGCTGTAACAAGAGGAATTACTTCAGCTAATTACAGCTAACCACATGGGGTGGAGTTAACGTGTAGCCCTACAATTAGGAAGCTGCTGATAAGATAATTCTTTTCTTCTTGGGGTGAGCTCCCTATCACAAAAGGATGCGAGAAAAATGACTGTTGGCTGTTGCCCGGCTTAGACTCCCTCCCATTTAATACACTTTAGGGTTACAGTAAAGACTTTAAGCACCTTTCTCCATCTCTTTTATGTTCATTTTCTTGCACCATTAGCAGAATCATAATTTAGCTGAAGTTATTTTGAGAACTTGTTGGGAGGAAAGAGGCTCGTAAGATGAAATGATGCACTAATCCAAGCAATTGCTCCTCTTTAGCATCGTGTAGGAGCAGCATTCAGTCACATTTATGCCCAGTTCCTCTCTTGTTTCAGGAAGGTATTGGTCAATACATAAAATCTGTGTTAAAATTGCTGTCATGCTGGCACATCAGCCTGATGAAGATTCCATCAGCTGCAGTCCTTGCTCATGTGCACAGATCCTTTGCAGGTGCAAATATCCATGGAATTTTGGGCAGGGCTCCTGTTGGACGTACACTGGAGCCTGGCCCCCAAAGGCTGGCTTCACTGGGCTCTCCTGGGTTTGTGGCTACCACACCAAGTGGGTGGCCTGCTGCTGCCCTCTTGGCTCAGAGGGTCCTTCCTTGGGACACCCAGATTTCAACCACATCCTGCCAAGAGGCTCAGCTTGTGATTTTTCCTGTTCCAGCTCTACTTTGTGGAAGTTTTTGTGAAGACAAGTGAGCTGTGAAATCCATACATGGTCCTTGCTGCACTGGCAGAGGACATCTCACCTTGGCTTCCTGCGTTCCTCAAGTGGGGCATCTCACAGCATCAAACCCACCCACCTCACAGGGGGCTGAAGCAATGAATGCATTGCTGGCTAAAAGGAAAGTCTTGGGTGTGGAGACTTACAGGGATCTTATGGAAACATAAACTGAGGCAAAAGAAATCAGAGTAAGAAGCAGCATCCGTAGTTTATACCAATTTCTTCTCTGTCTCCATCCCTTCTCCTCAGAGGGACCTGTGCAGCTGAAGCTCAGCTCCCTCAGCCTGGTCCCTGAAAGCACTGTTTCAAGAAACTGCATCCCTGAGGTAAGAACAGAGACTTTGGCCTCCAGTGTAGCTTTTTTAGTTTGTATCCTGCCGATGGTATTTTTAAAAATAACATTGCATTGAAGATGAAGATTTAGATCCCTCATCCTATTTTCTTTCCTAAGTGAAGTTATCTTTTGGAAAAATCTCTGCTCTTCATCTTGAAGAACATCCCTATGTTTCTTAGGCATTTCAAATTCAACTCACAATATATATATATATTTCATGGGGCTTAATGTCAAGATTTTCATGAAGTCAACCCACTTTCCTCAAGCAGAAGTGTTATCCTCGCAGAAGGAGCTGGAGCTAAGATTATTTTACTCACAGTGTCAGTGATTCATTGTTCATCCCTTGGAAAGCATTTCGTGGTATAATTGTCATACGCAAGTTATCACAGAGCTCCCTTTGGAAGGAAAAGAAAAAGGTATTTTTGTCAGAGATTCAGAAACAAGATGGAAAACACTTGCAGCTGGGTTAGGTTGGTTCTCTACTTACAAAATAAAATGAGCTTCCAGTGAGAAGATCTGTGTCAGGTCTGGAAATTGCCTTATTCCAGTGTTACAAATGCTCCTAGAGAAAAGCATAATTCCTATTTATAGAAGGAAATATTACCAGAGGGGATGCAACAAGAAGCCGACTTGGTAGGTCTAAGCTTAACATTGCTTTAAAAGGTGACTAACAAATATAATTTTTAAGTAGGCTCCCAAGGTGTTTCTAAGGACTGTAAAAATCAAGTTTTTTAGAATTCTCAAGCAGTGTCCTGGAGGAGCAGCATATGTTCTCACTACGTTAAGCATGAGGGAGAGATTTTAGTTACACCTTTTGTTTAGTGCCCTGTTAGTCTGAAAACTTTATTCTAGAAATAAGCACTGAACCCCTTTGCAGACTTCTGTTTTGTCCATCACTGCTTTGCCCTTGTCTATTGAAAGACCTCACTATTGGTTAACTACAGATTAGAGCTACTGTAAACGATGTATTCTGTAATGCATGAAAAACCCTTTTCCTTACACTCCTTAATCTGATTTGTCTACTCCTTTGGAGAAAAGAATAAATTAAGCAAACAGAAAAGGAATAGAACTCTTTCTTACAAGTATTTTAGCTTTGGAAGATTTCTGAACGCTCCATCCTCAATGTGCAACAGATTTTTCGTGTTCAGGATTAATCTGTAATGAGGGAAAAATATTTCAGTATTATAATCATTATAGATTTGGGAGGGCCCTGAGCTTTGCTTGTGATTTACCTTCTCAGAAAAGTCTTCAAATATGCTGCTGGGTGCATTTTCAGGTAACAAAAATGGCCTGCAGTTTTTAGGCAGCCAACAAAAGATAACACTGCCTGAATTCTCATGGTTCTCTGAGCTGATCTGGCTTGCATCCACCTGGTCACTGGTGGGAGTTAGCATTTTGGGCCGAACCTGAGTGTGTGTGTGTGCCTGGTCCTTGCTCCACAATCAGATCCCTTCAAATCATCTCTCGTTTCTATTCAGGAAAGGCAGTTCCTTGGGTAGTTTAACCTCTTAGGAGCACCATGGTCTTGCTTAGAGCAGTGGTTGGTAGGAGTGGATCAGCAGAAATTGGGAGAGAAGTGTGTGAGAAGTCCTGTTTGCTAGTGGTCACTCAAAAAAACGGGCAGATCTCTTAATCAAGGAGCACTTTCTGCAGCTAAACTATCAATAAACTTCTGTGTTTGCCCCAATAACTGTAGCCCAGCTCCCTCCCTATGCATGGCTTACAGAATACAAAGGTTTTAGCATGTGAAATGGCAAGAAAAGTTGAAATTCAAGAATGCCATTGAACTCCCCTACCCTGATCATCCATTGAATGTGGACTTGAGTGCAGCTTGGGACATCAAGCCCCTGCAATGTGAGTCCTGTACAGCACTCAAGATTCAAGGAGGTTTTTTGCCAGCTCTCTGTAGCTCTTTAATGGTCTTGCTTAACTTTTGGGTTTTGGAAGACAGGCATAAGACAAGCTATCCATAAACTGTTGGGGTCAAAACTTTTATTCCTTCCCTAAACACACCATTGATTCCAGTGGAAGTTGGACTCAATCAGAGGTGGAGAAATCTGTATCCCTTGCTTATGTGAGTAACTGGATTCAGTGATGTTCACACACTAAAAAAAAAAAGAGATGAATTTGTCCTCACTCAGTTGCACAATTTTAAGCCACTCACTGGTCATGCTGTGCAAAAAAAGGCAGTAATGAGATATTGAATCAGATTTATAGTTTCCAATTTCACTAAATATTTCAGAGCATTCTCCTAGTCATTGCTTTTAACTCTCTCTCAGATGCCTGTGCTATGCAGGTCAAGATTAAAATCAGTGCATGTTCTGTTTGAGTAGTATTTCAGTGCTCCACAGAAGAGCTATGCATACGAAGCAGCTGTATTTAAATAATGTACGGCTTTGAAAACGGCATCTTCAAAAAGAAAGATTTTTCTCGGCTTTTGTCATTTCGAATTATTTCCCTGCTTAGAAAGCCTGACAATGCCAGCAGAAGCAGACACAGACCTCAACCCCTGCCACTGAGCTCACTGAAAGCAGTGGGACTCTGTGCAGGGATGTCTTTGCATAAGCTAGCTCTCCAAGGCCAGGCCTTACAGAGTGCTCACTATTTTATAGGGTACTTTGGAGAGAAATGTTTCTCATCATGGATCTCAATCAAAGCTAACCAAAGTAACAGAGACAGATTTGGTCCAGGAACACTTCTCTGCAGACTGTTTGCTCCTTGATGATCCGAAACCACAACATGGATGCCTTTTTTAAACGGATGCTCACATTTCAGACAAGGTGGGAAGGCTGTCAAAGGCGCTCGCTTCTATTCTCTCCAGGGAGTCGCTCTGAGAGATCTCACTACAATGAAAACAGCAGACACAAAGCAACACATTACCAGCAAAAACACCAGCAATCGGCTTTCCACTTTGTATTTCCTTCTTTTATGCACACTTGTTCAACCCCTCCTGCCAGTCCTGTCCACGCCTCACCTCAGACATCCTGGGAGCCTGTGCCAGTGGGGTTTGAGAGGATCAGCCTTTTGCTGTCCTGGCAAAAGGGAAAGCCAACCCTTAGGAATAAGTACCTCTGTAACAGCCAATCTCCATTTCCTCAGTAAATTGCAGGTAAGGTAGAGACTAAGGGCCAGAACTAATGTAAACAGAGTGACCCCAAGCCTCGTGAGCCTTTTGCTCCCTCCCATTTTCTGTTCTGCTTAGTGAATTTATTTGCTGGGTGAGGACGTGGATAATGTTCACGGTGCTTCATATACTATTATCAAGTCAGAATTACGGTCATCTAATCCACAGATGTAGAAATACACAAATATGGATTCAACACACTTTATGAACAATTTTTGGATTTAAATGCCATTTTCATTATATGCATGCAAACTGAAAGGAAGTGGCTCTTTTCATCATGACACAGACCAGCATGGCTGTTTTTGGCGGCACTCTCGGATTGGAATTACAGATGCTCCTATTCCACGTGTACTCAGGATTAGCCAATACTGACATAGAAAAAAAAAATCTACTTCTTAGATGCTTGTTAAATGCTTGGTTTCTTAGACTAAGAAATTTCTTAGATTAAGAATCTTAGATTAAGATCTAAGAGGCTGTGCAAAACTGAGTCCTGAAAGTAAATAGTAGACATTGATGCATATATAAGGGAAAGATCTTCAAAATTTCTCAACAGAATTGACTAGAAGGACACACAAACTAAACCTGAGATTATACACTGTCATGAAAAAATACTATCCAAACAACTGGAATGCATCTACACAGTCAGAGTCAGTATTGTCACAGTCCTGAGTGTTAGTTAATTCAATTACAATTATGAGAAGAAAACTCCTATTGGTGTTGATATAAAGCCCCCTAGATCAGAATGAATCCTATATTTCATTTGTAGTGGCAAAGCGGGATGCACACTAGAAATCACACAGTTAACATGTACGTGTGTCTTATAGAAATATTAAGGATTTTTTTCATCATCATAATTCAGTGAGAATGTTATTTTTGGTATTGCACTAGTTACTTATAAATGAAAGACGGATGTACAGTCTCTGATCCTCAGAGATTCACAGGCTGGGAGGGATCAGTGCCTGCTCACAGAACTTGTTTGGGGTCTGAAACATGGTTCTTCCATGGAATCCTTCCTGTCAGCCACAGTTTTTCCATTTACAAATGTTGCAATGACTTATGGCATGAGAATAATTTATCATCTGATTTTCAGAGAGTGATGTGTTGCCAAATAACTGATTTAGAGAATTACTATTTTGAAATACGCATTTTTCAAAGTAGCATTAAATCTCAATAAAATTATGAAGTGTTCTACAAACAAACTTCAGAAAAATACATCGATTTCTACAATGTTAATTTGGAGAGATTCATTAAAAGCACACAAAAAAGATCAATTAAATTCTCATTATGGAAGGGAAAATGCCATGAACAAGCCATTTTCTATGGAGAATACGACATAGGCACAGTTTGAGAAAGTGTAGCCTCAAGTCATGCAGGTAGGAGAAATTTCGTAGATTTAGGTTGGTCTCCAGTGTGAAAATGATCAAGTTCTCATTAAACATTCGGATTCAAGTGAATGCAAGAATACAGCACCACTTGGATTCTACTTTAACACTGTATTGCAGTTGGATATGTGCAGCAGAGAAGTACAAAAAGTGCACCTTGAAAAGAAAGCAGCATCTTCTGTGCTGCTGCTTAGATTCTGGGGGAGGTCATTCCCCTGCTCTTCACTGCACTGCTGTGTCATCAACTTTGTCCTTTAGAGGCCACTCAATGCAGACAAAATACAAAATAATAAATAATGGAGACTCAAGCATGCCATCTTTCAGCTGGAATAACAGCAGAAACGAGGGCGAGAGGGGTAAGATGAGCCTTATGGTCTGAATTCTTGATGGAAAACAGGTACAACCAAGGGTTGGGAAGCAGCACAGACCCGGTGTGCAAAATTACAGCACTTGCAAACTGAAAGATCAAAGAGAGGGCTCAGTCCTACTGATCCCCTGCCAGGCTTATCTCTCACTGCAAAATGCTGAAGAAATGTCTTATTTGGGTCTTCTATAAATGTATAATCACAGGGTGCCACGGCTGTCATTGCAGAGGTAATGTGTGATGATAGAAATCTGCCTCCTCTGCTAATCAAATGCTCCTCTCATCAGTTACTAAGCTGTATCCAGTTCTCTCTGACATGATTAATATTTCATTATTTGATCTTTAAACGGCTGTTAAAAATCACACATTTTCAAGGGATCTTTTGCATACTGCTTATATGAAAAGGAATGCTATGTTTATCCTTCCCCTGTGGTGTTTTTTTCATCAATAGTGTGTATTAGCCACACATTTTTACATTATTATGAAGTGATGATTTTTGTAAGAAATTAAGGAAAAGCCTATGGAAAATATTGACAACTTACATGATGAAGGCATCTCGAAGTCCTTCAAATGCATGTGATGGGATTACTTTTACAGGGAGATGAGTAAATGATCTGAAAAAAAGAAGAGAGGGAGGAAAGGGTTGTACGGCATGGGGTTTCCTAGTTTATAATTGTACCATTATGGTAGGGAGAAAACCAATCAAGCATAATGCCACCTTATTTTTCCTGCAGTTCTCTATACCTCTGGGGCCTGATCCATTTGTCATTGATCTCGGTTAAATGGATATCAAAGGATATTGGGTCAGTTCCTCAACAGCATAAATTTGAGAGTAATCACCATCAAATCAATAATAATCATAACCTGTTAAGTAAATTTATAGCCTGATGAAAGTAGGCTGCTACAGTCACAGTAAAAGGAAGCTACAGGTTATTTAAAGTTAGATCCTCAGAAGAAGTGGCTTTCATATAAAGTTTTCTCTATAAAACAGTATCTTTGCGTTCTCTGCACCATGTTCTCCTCCCAGCAATATCCCTGTAATGTTGCAGCATGGCTTCGTGAACGTGGCTGTGCACAAAGTGTAAGAGAATTTCAAATCAGGCCGATATAATGGATTTGTTTTTTAAATAAATTGCATCAGTGTGGTGAGTCGATTCAAAGCAAGAGTGGATTTTAATTTTTAATTTTTTAGTTTCTCTGACTGAGAAATTAACAATGATGTGGGAGACAGTGTCACATTTTACCATTCTCCACATCTGAACCACAGTACTTTTACCAGCCAGTTTATCTACCCATGACCACACTCTCCCTGATAACGGCCATAGGAAAATGTTTAACATATTTCAAAATGTTATCTCTGTAAAAACAGATGATTGCTCCATTTTGCTTTAGAATGACAAATATCTGGTCAGAGACATTTGTTTCCCATCCTTAAACTCATCCCCTCGAGGCTTTTTGACTGAAATGTTTCTGTGTTATTCACATAACCTGTTTTTTTGTTGTTGTTATCATAATCCTTTATATGAAGAAATATGTTTATGATTGTCAATATTTATATTAAATGTTCATCAAGTTTTGTATATATATATGTATATATATTTATACATTTAAAAATATGTCATACCTACACATTACAAAGGCTGTCACACATACTGTGGCTAAGGGTTACAAATCTGGATGTACCAGAGCCTGGAAGTCACTTCCTAGCTATGTTCCAAACAGTCTGTATGATTTGGGGCAAATCATTTAGTTCCCTTGGACCATGCCTACCTGTCAGTAAGCTGGGAATAACAATGCTTCCCTACCTAACAAGGCTGATATGAGGGTACATATGTTTGTCATGCCATTGTGATTGGGTCATACCTGTCTCTAGATTGATGCTGGCATGTTTTGCTGTGTGCGAGGTTTGGTTAAATCAGAGATGAAACTACATCGTGCAGCTTGAAGAATGTATTTTTCCCTGAAGGGTAGAGGCAGTTAGAAGTAATTTGCAGTAGGTTTTAACACTCTGAGCCAAAAGGAAAAGAACTTCAGGAAGAAGCAAAAAGTAGAAGCCAAGAAATTCCTGCTCTATAACCCTATAAGTGCATCATCAGCTCAGGCTGCTTGGAAAACAAAACATACCTTTTATGAAACTGCTTGCAAAAAACATTATAATTTACAAAGGAAATGGAAATGTGACTGAAGGTGCAGAAACTAAAACCAAATCTTGGCTTTCAGCTACATCAGCCCATGAGCCTACTACCTCCCTGTGACATGCTGGTGGGTGAGCAGCGTGCTGGTTGTAATGGTTGGAGTGGCAGGTGATGATCTTTAAGGTCCTTTTCAACACAAACCATTCTATGATTCTATGAATATTTACTGAACAACCCCAATTCTCTCAGCCTGTCTCTTTAGGAGAGGTGCTCCAGCCCACTGAGCATTTTTGTGGCCTCCTCAGCACTCACTCCAGCAGGTCCACATCCTTCTTATGCTGGAAGCCCTTGGGCTGGATGCAGCTCTCCAGGTGGGGTCTCACAAGAGTGGAGTAGAAGGGGAGAACCCCCTCCCTCGCCCTGCTGGCCACGCTGCTTTGGATGCAGCCCAGGACACCACGGGCCTCCTGTGCTGCCAGCACACATTGATGGCTCATGTCCAACCTCTCATCCACCAGCACCCCCAAGTCCTTCTCAGGGCTGCTCTCAATCCATTTCTGCCCAGCCTGTATTTGTGCTTGGGATTGCCCTGGCCCACATGCAGGACCTTGCACTTGGCCTTGCTGAACTCCATGAGGTTTGCACGGTCTCAAGGCCTCGAGCCTCTCCCACCTCTCAAGGTCCCTCGCCTCCAGCGTGCCGATCCCACCACACACCCCACACGCACTTCCACCCCAAACCTGCTGAGGGTGAGCTCAGTCCCACCGACCGTGCTGCCGACAAAGATGTAAACCAGAGCTGCTCCCAGTATGACCCCTGAGGAATGTCACTTGTCACTGCTCTTCACTCAGACATTCAGCCATTGACTAACTGAGTGCAACCACGCAGCCAACTCCTTGTCCACCAAGTGGCCCTCCCATCAAACCCATCTCCAATTCAAACATAAGGATGTCATGCGGGCCAGTGTCAAATGCTTTGCACAAGTCCAGGTAGATGATGTCAGTGCTTTTTCTCATCCACCACTGCTGTAACCCTGTCCTAGAAGGCCACTCAATTTTTCAGGCGTAAGATTTGCCCTTAATAAAGCCACCCTGGCTAACACCAATCACCTCCTTAGCTTCCATGCGCTTTAGCATGGTTTCCAGGAGGATCGGCTTCAGGATTTTGCCAGGCATGAAGGTGAGACTGAGTGGCATGTATTGCTTTGGGTCTTCCTGATTTCCCTCAGTAAAAGTGGGGGTTATGTTTCCCCTTTCCTTAATTCCATCAGGGCGTTAGCTTTCCTAACCTGATTCCATCTGCTTATTCTCTGTATTCTTCCCAGGCTACCTGTTCCTGCTTCTACCCTCTATTCCTTCTTTTTGTGTTTGAGTTTGTCCAGGAGTTCCTTGTTCATCCATGCAAGCCTCCTGGTGATTTGCCTGACTTCCTCTTTGTTGGGATGTATCACTCCTGAGCTTGGAGCTGATCTTTGAATATCAACCATCTTTCTCGGGCCCCTTTTCCCTCCAGGGCTTTGTACCATGGGACTCTGCCAAGCAGGTCCCTGAAGAGACCAAAATCCGCTCTGCTGAAGTCCAGGGTAATGAGCTTGCTGTGAGCCCTCCTTGCTGCCCTCAGGATCTCAAACTCCATCATTTATGGTCTGGGCATCCAAGGCTGCCCTTGAGCTTCACATTCCCCACCAGCCCCTCCTTGCTGGTGAGAACAAGGCCCACACCGCACCTCTCCTCCTTGGCTCCTCTATCACTTGGAGACAGAAGTTATCATCAAAGGATTCCAGGAACCTCTTGGATTGCTTGTGTCCTGCTGTGGTTGAAGTACCCCCTGAGGACCAGGAATTGTAAATATGAGGCTGTTCCTCTCTGTCTGTAGATGTCTCATCCGCTCAGTCTTCCTGGTGGGGTGGCCTGTTCAGATTTCTTTCTGACCACACTCAGACTGTGATACTCAGATATGGCCATTCAGCTGAGGAAGCTTTTGACAAAAAATGTTTTTACAAAGCTGCAAAGCTTTCATACATCTAACTTGCCCACACTACTGGCCTGACTTCTGTAGCTCATGAAAAGAGGGATGCACCCACCTTTAATACAAGTTTCCTGCACTGTTTTGAAAGCCTATTGTTAAAAGATAAACTTTTGCACTTTTAAGAAAACCTGCAAAGTTTCTTTCATATCTCATGCACCACAACTTGTATGCTTGTACTTGTTGCTGTCATTCACTGCTGGCAGTGCTGCGGCTCCACAGAATTGCGGGACTTCTCATCCTTGGAAAAAGACAGAAAGAAGTGGAGAGCCAGCCAGACTTCCTGGCACTCAGCAGCCCTTGGCATTTCTATACATTATCAAGATTGGTTTTCAAGGTACGTAATTCTAGGCAGTAAGGTTTGAAATGGCCAAGCTAAATGTATTTAAGGCTGTCCAGGAGCATTGGGAAAGACAGGAACAGCCACCACATAGACTCGAGCTCCAGGAAAAGCTTTTGAGAGCTCTGGATGCCCCAAAAGCTCAGAATCACTTGCAGTCCTGCTGAGGAGGAATCAAAGCCCAAGCTTTCACACCACTGGAGGAAATCTCTGTATTACAGAACTGGCCTTTTGCAAAAAGTGTTTAGTTGAGCTCATTAATAATAATAATAATAATAATAATATTAATAGTAATAAAAAGCACAGGCCCAATAGCAATAGGTATGAATAAATTATTGTAGCTGGGTTGGCTGTTATATTTTATATTTTATTTTGTCTATTTTATAGGATTACTTGTACTTTTAATGCCCAAAAGATGAAAGAATAAGGTAGACTCTTGTCGGCAAGCATTTTATTCTGTGGCATCTTTAAACTTGGGAGGATTTGGAATATTGATGGAAACTATGGCTGAAAACCCACTATTTTCCTAGGATTTCTATCAGCTTCTGGGGGGCAGTGTAAAGGGTGGGAATTGATTTTTAAAGCTCTGTATGTTGGTCATTACCTACCTGAAATGTGGGCTATGATATAACACAAGCGCCCAAAGAGCACCTTCCACTGGGTGATGATGGGTGATATAATCTCCTGTGGAAGACACTTTGCCCCTGAAACTGAATTCTTTTGACAATCCCAAAGAGCCAAATATGCCCCCAAGGAAGACATGGTAGAACTATCTACATCTTCAGGCTTTTGCCACAAAGTTTTGTATTTGATGGCTCATAATTTGTAGCCTAATCACGTCACTCACCCAACTGCAGAAGCTCTGCACACAGGGGCACACATTCAGGTATGGCAAAGTGAACCTCACCATGAAATGAAGTTTTTGAAGGGGCAAAAAGGTCTTTAAGTTATCCAGTGCCCATTGCTGTATAGCTGGAGTTGGGTGCCTATCCAACCAGACTTTGCTTAAAACCCCAAAAGTACGTAAGAGACTTCAAAAGAAGGAAAATCATATTTTGTTTCAAAATATAGTGGTGTATTAAAGGTTATTTTTCTGCTGAGGCTAAGAGGACATATAGCTGCCGTAGCCAAAGGGCATTTAAAGGTGTCTGAATAATGGAGGTTCTATCGTGTTTGTGTAATGTCCAAACTAAAAACAGGAGCTTGAGAAAAATATGGTCAATTCAGGACTGTATAAACCCCATAATTCTGCAACCTGTCAGAAGTCTAATAATTTTGAAAACTTTTTTCATCAATAATGTGACATGGCAAGGATAACTCGGGTAAAGAAAAATGGCTGAAATTTCCCTACGGGATATATACTAGGGATATAATAAAGTATCAAAAATACATTTGGAAGCACAGATCATTACAGCATCAGATTTTACTCAGATAGAGCTGGAGTTACATATTGGAGCTTTTTTCTTGACTGACCATACAATTAAGAAGAACTTTTCTGAGGTCTGGTTTCTGTGTTACAGTGGCACTGATAGAAGGACGTGGGCACCCCAGGAACTGTGCTAAAACAACCTAAACCAGCATTTTCCCCCCAAATTCTTAATGCACTTGCAAGGACCGTGCTGTGATTCCAGGTACAGATGTGGCTGTGAGGAGATAACATTCTCTGGCTTTCTCTCTCATACACAGAGCTGTGCAAGGGGAGAATAGAGCTAGGAAGACAGGTAAAGTATGGAAAGAGAGGCAGTCAGCACTAACAAAGCTCCAAAAACTGTATGAATAAGAGAGAGGGGAAGACAACAGCTAAATGGATAAGAAGAAACTGGTGTGAAAACCAAAGGAAGAGATGAAAGAAAAGTAAAAGAGGTTGAATAACAACTAAACAAGAGGGTGAGAATACATGTACACTTGTAGGTTTAGCGACTACATTCATATGTACAGCTTTGTAATTGTATGATGAATGCAAGCTTTCTATTAAAAAAATACAAAGAAGTGGAAATTTTAATAGTATAGGTTCAGGTTCAATGTAAACCAGGTTGGAAGCAGAAGGAGCTGGATATGTCTGCGAGTGCAGACTGAAAGACATGGATTTTTTTTGACCTCTAAGTGTAAATATTTTCTCTGTAGGAGTATTGAGCTGAATCTTGGTTGAACTCTTTTCTGACCGTAAAGTCGGTTTCTACAGCCAGCTTAATAGCGGGACTTTGTGTACAATCATCAGGATTAAATGTTAAAGGTAGAATAGGAAATTTTTTCTCTTCTTTTTGGCCATTACCTAGCTCTGTTGCTCTCAGTGAGACAGAACTGGCAGCAGCCATAAACTCATTATCTGTCCTAACATGATCACTGAGGTTGAGATGTGGTTTCTTCTTGCGGTGACAGATGGAAAAAGGAGAAATAAAAGACAAAACCAAAACAGAGAAAGAATAAAATCACGTAAGTTTAGGGCTCTTGATAACCTCTCTGGGCTGTGATGTGCATTGTCCTAATAAACATGCTTAATCCACTGCCAGCTCTGCAGGGGCTGTGAATACAGGGGAAGAAATGCGTTTGTTGCAAAAACTGTGGAGAGTCTCTCCTGCTTCCATGGACTCTGCTTTCTCTGACACTAAGGCAACACAGGGAAACAGGGAGGGAACAAATCCAGGACAGAGATTTTTCTAGAATCTCTGACTTTGGAGGAATGGTTCACATGGCTCTAGATTAATACAAATTAGGTTTCCTTGCTCCTATCCATTCCCGAGCTACGGAGAAAGGGAACAGGAGATCAGGGTTAGTATCATCCCTAGGGAATTTCAAGAACACGTTAAATTTACAAACAAGTCAGATGAGAATGGAAAACACAGGCTTTGTTACCAAAAGCGTCATAATAAGAAAACCCCAGCTCAATTCATGCAGACATAACCAAGGGATCCTGGAAATGGTAACTATTCTATCTGCTGCTCTTCTAATCCCATATTTTGATGCCATGATTGTTTAGATCAGGGCTGTCACTGAGCCCATAAACAACAACACACTTGTATACCTACGTATATCAATTATTTGGTCTGGTCTCCTAGATCATGAGCTTGGACTATGGTGTGGGAGTGGGGAAAGGGAAAGTGCATGATGTCTTGTTATTTTAATTTAGTCCTAGCTCCCAGCAAAGCATTAGGCAGAAAGTTATGATGGACCACCCTGCAGAGATCTAAACAGCTGTCAAAACTCACAGCAGCTATTTTACTAAGAGAGGGGGAAAGAAAGTAGTCAATAACTTGTCAATGAGCTGAACTTCAAGAAGATGCAATGAGCACAGTGAGGAGGATTTTGATGCTTCAGAATAGAGGGAAAATTAATCGCACAAACTTTGGGAGAAGAGGTTACAAGAAGTCCAACAGATTTGTGAAAGAAGAAAACAAACCCTAGAACCGACAGAAGGTTTAAGATCACACCTCAAGATTTTAATCAAGTTTCTTTAAAGCCAACCATGCCACTACAACGCGTTGGTTTTGGAACGGGAAAGGCAGTTTATGCCTCCTGCCACAGCGGGAGAGCACAGAAAGCCCTGACACCTGCGCCCCGCTCCTCCATCACTGAGACTGCTGGAGAGTGAGACAGTTTGGCCCTTGAGAAAAGATCCCGAAAGGATGCGCGTCTCCTTCCCAAGGGGAAAACTCCGCGTCCGGGTTTGCTTGAACTTTGCAAGTTTGAAAACTTGAGCCGCACGCTCCGCACCTCCGCGCGGCGAGGGACGCTCCAAGCCCGCACGGCGAGTGGAAAGGCACCGCAGTCCCCCCCGGCCCCGGCGCCGCCATCCCCGCCCCGGTCCCGGTCGCGGTCCGTGTCGGAGCGCCCCGCGGTACTTACGCGCGGGCGGGCGCGGGCAGCGCGCCGTGCGGCGGCGGCGGGCAGCGCAGCGCTCCGTGTGTGCAGGCGCAGCGCAGCGGGCAGCGCCCGCCCGCGCCCGCCGACAGCGGCGGCAGCAGCAGCGGCAGCGGCAGCAGCAGCGGCAGCAGCGCGGGCACCATGGCCGGCCCCGCTCGCCTCCCGCCGCCTCTCGCTCGCCTCTGCCCGCCCGCGGGACGCGGCCCCGCGCCCCCGCCTCCTCCGCCCGCCTCCCCCCGCCCCGGGGCGGGATCGCCCTCCGGCCCCCGGGGCTTCCCGGAGAGCATCCTTCCTCGGCTGCTCTAACTGGGAAAGCTGGCTGCAAAGCCTACAGGTGGCTGGCAGGTTTCCTTGGATTTTCAGAAGTTCTGCTCCCCGTTGTCCTACCTAGGAGGGACCGCAAGCGATGCTTCCCGTTCCTAGCAGAAAGATCCCCAGTGCCCCCCGTTCCTAGTGGGAAAGCTGTGAGGAGATGTGGGCCCGGCAAAAACCCATTTATCTGGCTGTGAACGTCTTTGGGAGTTGGTGCCTGGGGGAAGATATGCCGCGTTTCCCTTAACGGGATAGATGCTTGTTGTGCGGATACAGCAGCCTCGTTAGAGAATGGAAGTGGTTGGGATACAAACGTCCCTGTCAAATGCTCCCTTACAGCTCCATGTACGGTCGCTGTATCGCTGATGAAGGATTATAATTTGCCTGCTGGGTGATCGGAGAGGCATTTCTGAGTGCGTGACTTGTTACTTTATGATCAATTATACCCTTTGTATGAAAGAAGAAATCATGTTCTCAGCGCTACTTATCTTCACAGAGGCCCATCCATTTTGTGAAGGACTGTTTTCCACGTAACTATCTGTTGTTGTTATTATTGTTTATTGCTACAACTACAGCTTCAAGAAGCTAGAAGGAAGCTAGTTAGAAGCTAGCTAGAAATCAGGACCTTATTTATGGTGAGTGATGGAGCAAGCCACCAAAAAGATAATTGTTCCCCAGAGCAGGCTTTGTAAAATAAGTAAAAGGGTATGGGTCCATCATCCTACCCCTCTCTTCAAGTGTATCCAGGAAAAGTGAGAGTCAAGGAGGGAATGACCCAGCTCAACATGGGATTTTCCTGGCAACTGTTCTTCCAACTTTAAAATCATGGGGTCAAATAATAAGGCCTTATACATTTCAGGAATAAAATGTGAGACAGGAATGAGGCGTGAGACGTGTGGTCTGAGGGCATCCCTGTGTTCTCAGCAGGGACTGAGTGGGGGGGGGGAATAGTTAGCAGCTGCTAAGAACTCCCCTGGACTGGCCTCAGCATCATGACCTGTGTCCATCTGGATCAGGAACTGGAACCAGATCTTGCACAGGAGGGTTGGGTGGCAAAGCCTTGCTGTGCTGTCCCTTCCGAGAGCCCTACCATCCACTCAACCTTCTTCCTTCAGTGTCATGCTGCCCTTTAGCTGATAGTGGAGCTCTTATCCTGACCTTGCAATGGTTATGAGGTATGCTCTGTCACTTTATTCCACTATGCTTGGCACACCCAAGCATACCATCCAGCACTACGGCAGGGTTATTCTGATGGATGGCCTACCTAATTCCAGCTAGCATGTGCCTTTACATTGATCTGTCCTCCTCCAGCCCCCACCCCACTTCACCTCCCCTCCCCATCACCTTTGAAATCAAAGAGTGATGGGGTTGTGAAATCAAGGGATCAACTGAATTGTGCCAGCTGGCAAATGTAGGATAACGTTGTGCCCTTGTGAGGACCTGCAATTTCCTTGAGATCTGTCTGTGTGGCACTGCTGACCCTTTCTTGACACTCAGCTGCCAGTGTTGAACAGTAGCAGGTATCTGGGTTCCTGCAACTTGGTTTCTTATGGGAGGAGTAATCAATGAGGAAAAATCTGGTTATACTCTTGCATTATTTGCATGTGCCCATATACATTGATTTGGGGAGGAGACAGTCAGAGGGCAAGCAAGAGAGTCCCATCTCCAGACTTCTGCCGAGTCACTGGTTCCCAAGGAGCAGCTTGGTTCCTGATTGACTGCATGTGCACTTGGTGGGAAGAAGCAAACTCCCTTCTGCTGGATAGTTTGCCTGTCCACAAAACTGCCTATACTCCCAAAGTCAGACAAAGTAGTGCATCATAATAAAAAAAAAACCCCCAAAACACCACAAAATTATAAAGAAGATTTGTTTGATGAGCCATCCTGGAAGAGCATGGGAGGCAGCATGGCTGAGTGACACCTGCTGCCACTCTTTGCCTGACAGGTGTCATGGGTTGCCCCCATTATCTGCAACATTTGATGGTTTGCAGGATGTCACTGATGCTCAGATGCATTTGAGGATATTTTTAAGGAGGGTGTTAGAACAGTGTGTGGTGTTTGAGGACGTGACTACTTCTCTCAGCAGAGTCCCTGCCAGGAGCGGTGGCACTGCTCTGCCTGTGTCACGCCTGGGAGACAAGGCACTGTGAGTGGCCTCTGTGACCTTCAGGGTTTGCTGTGGGGTTGTGATGGTGAATTGTAGGGACAGACTGGCCTCGCTGCCATGTAGCCATTTTGGGCAAAGGTGGTTTTGTGTGCTGCAGCCTTGTGAGAGCTGGTTAGCTCAAGCTGGTTTGGGTATGAGCTGCCCTCTCATCTTTGGCAGCAATGCCAACACAGCAGAGGCTGCAGGGGCATTTCTCTGTCCTTACCTGCTTCTCTTTGCTTTCAGCATTTTGGCCTCCATGTAAAGTGGCTGTGAGGTGTTTCGTAACTTAGGGCTCACTGAGGGCTGGATTTGTGCTGATATCAAGACAGATCTCTGAGCCTCCTCCTGCCCATTCAGCGGGTTTGGCAGAGCATTGTGATTAGCCGTGTAATTATAAGTCTTATATTTATAACGTGTCTTTATGCTCATGTGTGTAAGAGCATCTATCTTGTGATCAAATGCAAAAGCCATTCAATAATCTGTAACAATCATACTTAATTGCATTCAGCCCACTAGTTCACCTAAGCTGTCAAAGGGAATATTGTACACATAGGGAGAAGAAATTTTACCCCCCTGAAAGTGCACCTATCCCTGAACACTATGCCCCCGGAAACTGAGAAATGTTACCCATATATATCAAAATGTTTTGATGCCAAATTTTTTTAACATACCTACATTAGAATTGTAAGCAAAAACTTTATTTCTGATGGAAAGACATGATCATTAATCATGCTGTTTGCACATCTGGTCCTGAGTTAATATCTATCCAAGATGAAGCAGTAATTATCCATAGCATAGGCATATACTCACATGGTGTTTAACTTAAATTGACAGATTGAGGGGTAACAGCACTTTATACATGGAGGAGCCTTCTACAGCTCTGTAACCACAACAAAACTACTACAAAGAGTTTCACACCCACATTCTTACATGGCTGTATAATCAAAATGAATGGCAATACATGCGTTTTACAGTTCAAGGAACCATCTTTATTCTGGCAGTACTTAAGTGGGAGCTTAAGTTTGATGGGTTAAGTTTGAAGTTACAGGGAATTAAAGATAAATCTGATGTTATTCTTCTGCTCAAGTGCTGGCAGAGGCAGGGACTGCTTTACACATGTTGGAGTGCTCTCCTGAATCCTTGCCTCAAGGCCGCTGTGCAGAAGTGTATGTGAGCCCTTCTGCAGCGAGGAATTGCAGGAGTGATAACAGCTGCCAGAGCTGCAGCTGTAGGTTGTAGGTTTGTGCTGCACAGGCAAAAAATACAAAGAGGAAAACCTCTCAGTTCTCACTCCTTTGGATCTCCCACTGACCTGAAATGTGGGGTTGATGGAGCAAGGACTGGCAGATCTGGCTTGGAGGAGCTGGTACAAGGTCGCTCACTCAGGGCTGCAACCTGTCAGCCCGCTTTGCTCAGGAGCAACCCGGAACTTGCAGTCATTGTAGACCCAGTTTAGGCCAGTTATTCTAATTTACCATCTTTCCTTCTCTTTCCCCATTTATTAACCTTAACATGCCTTTTTACAGTTCCTCAGAGAAGTAATGCCAGTGGAATACTCCTATGCAGAAAAAATTGCTTCTGAGATACAGAACACAGCTAATTACAGTGCTACAATTAGCTGAATGCCCTTAACAGAGTCCAAGGGGAGAAATCACAGTGCAGCATCTGCTGTAACATATGCTTTTCTAGTTTCCAGAAGATAACAGTGAGCATGTAGGCTGCAGTGGATTGTGCTTTCTGCCTGAAAAGCAGAGCAGCCCGCAGATGCTCCAGTATTTCTTCCACCCGGACTCTGTTAGAAATGTCTGATGCTGCGTACATCTGTCACGAGGAATTATGCTTTTTTTTTGGCTTTGGTCTCCTCCATGCAGACGGACCTATAATGGTGCAATGGTAATTCAGATCCCATCGTTCCTGAGTGCACACTTCATCCTAAGGGCAGGTGTCACACCAAGAGCAGCTCAGAGGTAACAGGCGATATGGCACATCACAGGAGTTTGTGCTCACTGCTTTTCTGTGTGAGGTTTTTGTTTTCACTGTGCTACTGGAAAGATGAAGTGCTTTTCTGTGTACAGTTTAGTGAACTAAACCTAAAGTGGCTCATTATTTTCTATCCTATAGATTAACTTGGCCGGAACAGTTGATATAGCCCTGCTAACATACTGCTCAATGTGCTGAGCTGTGTTAATTACAGTTGAATTAGAGCTGACAATGACTGAGCCAGCTTAGTCGAGTACTGCTTCAGACTTTTTAATTACATTTTTAACATTTCACTGTTTTTTGCTTTAACCAGGCCCAGAACTGCAAAAAAGAAATGTGTTTGTAAAGATGCTGTTAAAAATATGTCACTACAGTCACAAAGCAGCAAGTAGAAAGTAAGTTTGGACCACATCCATCCTCCTGAGTACTGATTAATAGGAGAGTTTGTTCACAGAAAATGTGTCTCTGTTATTTAGCCAATTACTTAATGATCGACTCTTTCTTCCCAGTTTGTCTGGCAGCATTGTGCTATGATTTGTGGCAATTCCTGACCAAAAAAAATTTAAATTTTAGGGAAGGGCTTTGGCCAGGGTATATAAACCAGTGATTTACCTCCAGTAAAGGCCAGAGGAAGGATGCTGAGAGAGAAAGAAGACTGTGGCTCGTGTGTAAGCAGTTGGAAAACAATCTGGCTCTGGTCAGGTCTGCACAATTCTTAGTGTGCCCCAGGACTTCACTGTATGTGCTTTCAGAGTAGTGCCAGAGCTGTCAGTTCTTTACGATGACAAGATTAGTGCTCGTGTCTTTATGAATTAGAGGACTGTGACCATTTTGTGGGTGTTCTGTATCCTTATGTGGAGGCTGTGAGTGCACTGGGGAGTTAACCCTTGGCTCTCAGCAGTGGGACCAGCTCTGCAGGGGAGGGTAAATTAGGAGAGTCAGAGGAGGGGGATTTTTCCCACTTGGGCCCTGGAATTAGTTCTCTGAATGACCCATCAGTTAAATCTGACTTACCTATTACTGTGTGTGAGCACTTGCAGGTGCTGAGTGAGGTCAGTGGGGCTCCTTGTCTGCACCAACCTCTGAGTGCCTGAGAGGGGCACTGAACGGAAAAGGCAGGCTGAGAATTTGTACAGGTACAGTTACACAGCAAAGCCTAAAGGATGGGTAAGCTTTGAAGTAGGATGAGTTGTAAGCTTTATTCACTAGATGACAAACCCCCTGGTCTTTGATCCAGTAATCCGTGTGTCAGTCGGATGATAAATCCAATAATTAAGTACAGTGTAGTCTTTCTGTCCCTCTTCCAAAGGCTTTCTTTCACCTTCTTATTTATTTTTTGTCTGTTATCTCAAAATGTCAAAAGAGGGTGGTACAGCCATTTGCAACGAGGTCTGAGCCATTCACAATGAGTTCTGAGCCTGATTCCTCTGTCACTTTTAGCACGTATTATGCACTGATTTAAAGACTATTTTAAAATAAATCAAAGACATCGTGAGAAATGAAGGGAGCCCTGCTCTTCTGGGTTGTGTTTGATGCTTCCCTCTTTGAATTCAGGAAGAAGGCATTATTAAAGACATAAAAGCTGTCTCTGTATCAGGAGCTTAAAACACTCCAAGGGAAACAAAATCTGTTGTGCTTAGCTGCTGTAATTTGAGAGCTAAATTCTGCTCATGTTTGTAATGGCATAAATTTGAATTTGATTGAACTCTGGATTAATATAGCTGTAAATGAGACCAAAATGTGACTTCCAAAGTTCATGAGGTAAGAAGCAGTTTTGCACCCAACCTTGTTAATTTTACATATGTGTTTCCTCTGTGCTGTGAGATGCCACCCTGGACAAAAATACCTGTGGTACATCTGATCTTTTTTTAATGGTCCTAGTCAGAATAAGTATTTTTAAATCTATCAGGCTAGATTGGTAAAATTCCACTTAGTTCCTACACTTTGCCATTCCCATGATATTAGGATAAAGAGTGAAAAAAAAATGGCATTCTGCCTAGATCCTCAGATTTTGGTTCAAGTATTTCATGGACTTTCAGGTTCAAAAGGGCTGCAATTACACTGAGGTTCAATTGCTACATAAGACAGGCCAGCTTGTGTGATTCTGACAGTGCAGAGATGGATAGGGGACACTCTTAAAAGAATGCAGTAATTTAAATAATTAAATATTGGTTTAATAGTTAGTACAAGTTTGTTAGATAAAAATAATAGCTCACAAACTGTTGATTAAAAAACAGAACTGCCCATACTATAATGATTAGATAAATGCCATTTTTTGGGTAAATATCTTGAAATGGTTTGGAAAGCAGTTAATACTCCTGTTTTTCCTGGGAGTTCATTAAAGTAGAAGTTCTTGAGTTAGAAAAATATATGTAGACTTAGAAGGGAAAATAATTCCTAGTCTGGATGTTCATGTCAAAAAATAGTTGTGTGTGTTATCCATCTTCAGCTTGTTCACTTTCTTACCTCTTGCACTGACATCCAAGAGGGTTACATTATTTCAAGGTCAGTATCTCCAAGGGTGATCCTCTCCAAGGGTGAAGGACATTGAGTAATTTGCCATCAGTCAGAAAATGCATTAATAATGATAAAGCATCTAGGAATGATTTCTGCCTGCCCTTATATGACTTCCAAAGTATACAGCTCTTTTTTCCCCAACTCAATGTCAAATTAATAGAGTCTGTCAGCTGTTTAGGTAAAGAGCTAGAGCAGGCATTAAGTTTTTGGAGGAGATGTGTGTGTGCTGCATTGTCAGGCCAAAATCCAGAAAGATTAATGCTTTCAACCATCTTGATAACCAGATTATCTCCCTGAATATACAGTGCCTAGTAGCCCTAAAGAAAGACTGTTTTGTAAAACCTTTTAACGATTACTGGCAGAAATTCAAGAAAAATGAAAGACATTTTGATTTACACCAACACGAAGTGAGATTGGAATCAAGATCTAAATGATAGGCACTTTTGGTTTACTTGTGATTTACCTCATATGCCTATTTTTTTTTCTTTTTATTTATTTATTTTTTTCTTTTCAGTAGCGCTTCACTGGTGTGGACAAGGAGTTAGTGTAATGCTTGGGAACAGCCCCAGGAGATGACTGACCCCAATTCCTTAATTTCTAACGTGGGCTTAGCTGTGAGGTGTTTTTGCAGAAGTCAGTAGTACCACCTGTGGCTGAGGAGCTGGGGCTGGTACCAAAATTCTCTGCCTACATATTGCCTATCCAACCACTGCAGCGGCAGCGCCCATCTCCAAAGTTTCTCTAAGCTTCTTGTAAAGCTCATGGAAAGAATGAGACCCCTCCAAAAAAGCAATCCCAAGTCATGCAAACTGTATAAAGAGCTAACCAGAGTAAGCCAGGGAGCCCTGGGCAGAGGCAGGAATATGAAGCCCAGCTCACCCTAGAGCCAAGTTCCTGGAGGCAAACAGCTGCATCCATTCAGGATCCAGAGTTGCAAAGCACTACACCTAGCATTTGGGAGAAGGAAATCCTTGCAAACTCGTCCTTGTCTTTTAAAAGGCTTCCACAAAGGTAACAAATGCTGCTGCCTGTAAGGGGAAGGGAGCTTGGGTTTGGTGCCTTTCCTGCTCAAAGGGGACTTGTGTTTGTGCCTTCCACCTTCCAGATGAGTGGTGCAGCTCTTGGTTGGGGCTTGAGCATGTGTAAGCTGCTGCCTGGAGTAAAGGAAGGTAAGAGGTGGTTTTTCTTATGTTTTTTAGTTTGCTAGAACTTTTGTCTTGCTCCTATTTTTTTCTGATTCAGATTAGCTGAGAGGTCTTTGCTGCTGTGGTTTTATTGCCTTTATTATATGTTATTATTGCTGATGTCCTTCTGAGATGTGTGCTCTACCAGCTGTCTCTGGAACACTTCTCTACTTGTTTTCCCATCAGGACACACTCTTGTTCTCCCACTGAGCTTAGCCTACTGTGGATGAAAGGAAGAGTTTTGTCAGGCTCAGCAGGGCCAGTCTTGTTTGAATACCAGCCAAAGGAGACTAAAAGCAAGTTCTGAGGTGGTGGCTCACATCACCAAAGCCCCATGAAGTGGGAAGGGCCGCAGGCGATGTCTTAGTGCAGTGTTTCTGATTATTTATTTGTTTGGATTTGGAGTTGTTGTCTACTTTTACATGTTAATTTGGGATGTCACACTGCCCTTCTTGAACTGTGTTCTCCCATGTGCAACCTCTCAGCTGTGCATTCCCTGACGTGCTTCAGATCCCGTCCCTTGGCCTCCTCTGGGTTGTAGGAGCTTCCTGTTCCCTCCAAAGACATTTGGGCCAGCAAAGCAAGCCTTGGCACTCTTCAGCTTTCTCCAGTCCCACTACCCCTGCCCTGGCCCTGCCAGCCCAAGTTGCCCAGAGCAGCAGGTCTCTGAGGCCCGTGGTGCTCTCCCTGCACGTTCACTGCCTGGCCAGCAGGCACTGCTACCGTGAGACTCTGGCATGTAGGGGACTTGATTTTTCCTCCCTGTTTCCAGCTCCCACACAGCATCCTTTCCTACACCTTTCAGTGCTGGTTTGCTCTGCTCATGCTCTCCTACCTCCCCACGCCAGCCCAAGAAGCCCAAGGCGTTGCCAGCCGTAGGGCTGGTGCTGCCCTGCCGTGCCTCTTGCTGGCTGCCCCGAGCACGGATGAAGCCTGTGTGTGAAGGGGAGCTGGAAAGAGCTCTGGCTTAGGCAGCCAGCAGTTGCTGCATGCCCAGATCACACAGCAAGCACCCTTTGGCTCAACTCTCCTGTCTCCACCTCGTTCCTTTTGGCTCAGAGTAAGTGTGGGATTGTGTGCATGGCTGCCAGAGGAGAGTGTTTTCCAGATGAAATGATAGCAGAAGACCATGGGTGGGATAAATTTCAGAAAGATGTTTTGTGGTGCTTCCCCTGCTTTCCTTTTTCTCTTCTTTCTCAGTGTGCTATCTTCCTTTCCCAAGGGCCATATGATCCTAATGTTTCTTTGCTGTCATGAGGGCACTTCTTGGTGTAGCTGCTGAGAATGGGGCCAGGTTGTATCAGTGTGGGATGTCAGTTGCTTTAAGCCTCCACTTCAGCTGCTTTGGGTTCAAATAAATAGGAACAGGGTGCACTTCTTGTGAGTTGATATGTAATTGATGCAGCTCCACAGATGAAATTTATTCAGCGCATCTCTTGGTTGTGAAAAATGTGGAGGTCAAGATAGTCTCTTTTCACACCTTTCCTCATTACTTTTCAAGGTGTGTCCTGTTTAGATGAGCAACTGCAAAACCTAAAAAAGAAAATCAAATATTCTCTTTAAAAAAAAGTTTTGTTGCTTTGGTTTTTATTAAATAAATATAGAATTGATTACCAAAACCTAAAAGATGGAGGGAGCATCAACACTCCTTATGTATCCATGAAACCTTTGTACATATTTGTATTCTGCTAAAGGGTAAGGGGCTCAGAATGAAAATAAAAGCCAACATTTTGATTTGTGATGAACAAAAACTGAAGGAGATTTTTAATTCTATACTTTTTAAATTTGTGAGCATGTGTGAAGAGTGAAGTACTGTAACAACAGGAAGTTATTTGGTTTTTTTTTTTTTATTTGTCCCTGATATCTGGGATGCCTGTCAGTTATTGAAATTTGCATGGGTGTGAGCAATCTCATGAAAAGTGAGTTGAGCACACTCACAGGCTGAAGTTAGCTGCATGCATTAATCCCACTGAGTGTAGGGGGCGAATGGTGTAGGTATAGCTACCCCTGGATCCACAGAGTAACAGCTCCTGCCCTGCAAAGGTCTGCTAAAGAAGTAAATACTTGCTGAAGCTTCCACGGGAGACAGGTGTATATCCCATCCTCCATCTTCCCACATGACGCACTCAGACCCAACTTTTACAACCCAGTCCATTTGTCTACGTTCAGTTGCTCCAAGTTCGTGTAGCTGTGACAGGGCGGCATTTGTCCCAGGGTGTGGTCGTACATCAGGCTTTAGATGTGACTTTACTTCTATATAATAACTGATGCAGTTTAGGTATGCAAAAGAAACCTGAATTATGGATGGTCCAGGAAACTGCCTTTTGAGCAGACACATTTTTGAGAGAGCACTGGTTTAATCAACCGGCTTGGTGCCAACCTGGATCTAACCAGATTGTCCCCATGCCAAAGTCGAGGCAGATGGCTTGTGAGAAACGGCTTGCAGAATGGAAAAGAACAGCAGGAAGTTTTCACTGGTTTGGAAAGGCTGAGTCTTGATTCAGAAATTGTGTTCCAGAAGAAAAACACAAGCTGCTTGGGAGAGGAAGATAGGTCTGAGGCTCTCCCGCCCCCTCTGCCCCTGGCTGGGGATGTCATGGGAGAGCAGCGCCTCAGCACAGGCGGTTCAAATGTGGCATTATTTCACTTGTTCCACATACCAAAGGTGCACAGGGAAGATCCCTCTGTCACCTCTCAAATTAGGTAGGCTCAACCTGATCCATTTCCCTAAGGACCCTTTCATGGAAGAGCATCGTTAGTGTGGATGACAAGTCATTGCAGAGGGCAGTAGGGCCAGATCTGTGGGATGAGCGGGGCGTGGAACTCCTTGTGCATCCAGTCATGGTCTGACTGAGCGAGGAGTGTTGAGAGGCACAGCTCATTGTCACTGAAATCAAAAACACTTGGTATCACGCCAACATGTATCTGAAACAGAAAAATCTTTTGAAATCCCGTAACAGTTAAAGTCCATCCAAATGAAAATTAGCTCTAAGTTCAGTCCTTAATTACCCCTGCTCTTTCTTTGCTCATTAGCACTAAAGATGTTCACAAATGTACATACTCTGTGTGGCTTGGGGCCAGCCTTTAGGTATGTTTAACATTTCAAAGAGTGAGAAATGCACAGGGCAGAAACATGAAGATGTGATGGAAAATGCAAATAACTACTGATAACTTGCACCATTCCCTGTCACCCTGCTGCTGTTCAAATCAGCACTTACAAGACTGAGTAGGGGTTCCATTTACGTAGCTCAAACATCAAGGTGTTCCTGAAAACAGAACTTCCCAGTGTGGATCTACTATTTCCACAATGCTGTTGGGGTAAATCTAACATCATCAATACATAAATAGATGGGAAAACAATAGCAAACTTTTACATAGTGCTTTTATATTTAGCACTTCCGGTCCTTCAAGCATCCCTCTTCACTGGCCAGTGTTACTGAAAGTTAAGAGCTGAGGCATCTAGAAGCCAAGTCACTCATCAATGGCACATGGGGAGTCCAAGTAACATTTTAATCTCCGGCCCTTGCTTATTTTACAGGGGTAAATAGTGATTTCTGTGTGAGCTGGTACTTTGGGTGCTTGGCTCTGCACCTGCAGGTCCAGATGTGCTGCAACAAGGAGCGCATCCACAGCTGGATCTGCTGCAGACCATTTAAGTCTCCAGAGTAGCCCATTGATTTATCTGGCTCTCACATCCTCAATTTCCCAGCTTGTTTTTTGTATTAAGAACCTGGTGTTTAGATACCTCTAATAATTTCCTGCCCAGTAGGTCAGATACTTAAACCCATACTCAACGATGTTGATATTTGTGTTTCTGCACAGGAGAAACATCCCCTGATGCGAAGGAAACTTGCCTGAATAAATAAAAGGATCAACCAACTCTGTTTGTTTGTCTACAGTGCTAGTTGCTCACAAACTCTCCTGGGTCTGTGCCTCTGCATATTCTGTAAGGACTAATTCTGCACCTTAGCATCCTCAGCTCTCCTCAGTGGGTTTGCTTCACGCTTTCCACTGAGATACTTCAGAGTTAAAGCACAGATGAGATCACTCCTATAAGCTGTGATGTCGTGTTACTACTCTTGCAGTAAGAAAAACCCGATGCAGTGATCTTGAGACAACATTTATGATGTATATAAGTTTAAATGCTTCTAAATCCATTTTATTTTGTGCTATGAGGATGTTGTGATTTTTTTTTTTCGGTCTCCTTGACTTGATTTTTTTTTCCTTTTGTTTTCAGATCTTGTCATGATACAAAAGTTGCCAATGAAGGCACGAGTTTTACAGTTTTGTCTTTTCATTTTTTTTTTTTTTTGCATAGAGACCCCACAGTGTAATGTGCCTTAATTAATGGAAAGCAAGAACGGATTGCATAAACTCCCAATGAATATTGTCTTAGCAAATTAAATCTGATTTAATGCTTTAAGCCGACGACATATTTGCATAACTAATGAAAATGATTAACTTGGAATTAATTTGCAATGTTTAGTCATAAGGCTTAAAACTAAAGTGATGTTGGTAATGTGTTGATTATTATTAGTACTCAAGATAATCAAGCTTGCTGGATGATTAAATGTAAATACATAGCAAAAAAATTGGTTCAGGTTAATAAACAATTTCAAATAGGAAAATGCCCCACGATGATAAAGTGAAATGAAGGAGTGTTAATTGTACAAGCAGAAGTTAAGAAAGCTCGAGTTCCCTCTTGTCTGCTGGAAGTGGGTGAAAAGCTGCTTCTTTTTAGCTTCCCTGTGATTTGATAATGATTTCTTTGTGGTCTGCGTTACACTTGTGCCCGGGAACACTCAGTATGGGCCACGGACCTGACGTACCCAAGTGCTGTACAAACAGATCTCGGTGAGCTCAGGGAAGTGTGGACAGGAACTTTTGGGTGGAGGAGATGGTTTGTGTCCATGGACAGCAGAGACCTTGGTTTGCCAGAAGCTTCATATTTTTTTTTTTTATTTTGCTTTGTTCTGCCAGCTTTGCAGCAAAATTTTGGGATGGGGTTTGCAAGGAGGACCACGTAGAGGCTTTCAGGGATGTACAGGAAAATCCCCCTTTAGGATAAGGTGTCTATTGAACATAGCATGGCAGTGCATGCTTAAAAATGAAGTGGTGGGGGGGCTAAGATGTGGTACTGCTGACTTGTAAGGATGCAGGGGTCGTCAGTTCCTTTGCATAAAATGGCCTATTTAAATAGGTGTTTTTTATGTGCTTTGAATTTTCATAGTGTGAGAGTCAGATCAGAGTCAACTAGACAATTTCTTCACTTGGTTACACTAATGTAAATACCAATTAAAGGGATGTACAAATTTGTTTTCATACAGCTGGGAGCAGAATTTGACCCAGAGAATCATCCTTTGACCCCACATTAGCACACTCTTACGCTTTGTCTATAAATTAGGTGGAAGAAGTATAAATCAAATCAACCTTTGCTCATCAAGAAAAAGAGCTGCTTTTCTGTTTGAGTTCTCTCAGATTCTTTCTCAGGCTGGAGTGTCTGCAGAACTTATAAAGAACAAAGACAATGTTTGGGGATGGCAAATACCCTCTTCTGGCTCTGATAAACGTCCCAGTTTGGGCCAGCTGACTGTTGTGGCCAATGTACTGGAGTAAGTGTAAAAGATCATGTGAGCTTTCCTCATCCACTTCACTGTGAAGTCTGAAGTAAGCTTTACCTACATGGCCAAAGAAAATTTATGTGATCTTTTTTGCTTTGGAAGGTGCTGTGGAAACTTGCAGCAGAAGGGTAACAACAAGAATGTGGTGATACACACATGGTGGTTGTTGGCAGCAGAGAAACAGATGGGAACTGGAAAACTACTTGTTCCATGTCCCATTGCATCTCCTCATCATGTCTCCTTTACACTGCAGTGGCTGGGTCTCATCCCTTCATGTCTCTCTCCTTCCCAGTGTCTGAAGATGTGTGTGGTATGAATTTTCTGTTTTCCTTTCTGTTTTGCTCTCCTTCCTTCATACCAGTAGATTTTGGTTCAGATCATTTTGACCTAATGCTCTCCTTTGACTCCTTAAGATGAAGTTTTGCAATGTCTGTGGCTTATAATCCTATCTCTGTTTTGGCTGGTAAAGTGTTGATAGCCACGAGAAAAAGGCTAAATTTAACTAAGCTGAGAAACCCTTCCTGCACAGTATCACAGTGTGCTGCCAGTCATCCTGATATCTCAGGGAGCCTTCCCTACAGGATAGCACCCTTAATTCCACAAAATTCGCTAGGATCCCAGGCTGCCAGTAGTTAAACTGCATAAGCATGGGTTTTCTAGGCTGAGCAGTAATGTTGTGCAGCTCTGTCATCTCTGTAACATAGCTGGGCTCTGGTCACATTCACATCACACAGATCTACTTCCTACTCCCTATATCACCCTTTAGAGGTGACAGCTCTGTCTTCCTGGGTAGTGTGAGTATATTCATTGGATGCTTCAGGAACTGATGTTTGTGTTTCCTGTGGTTTTTTATGTAAGCGAGGAGTGACTCGGAGCTGAATAAGTACAAGGAGGCACGTCCTGGTGTGAAGGCAGGTGACCCAGATTGTGTGGGCACATCATGTGGCTCTGCCAGATGCTTCTATGTGGTCATCTTTGAGTCTGTCAGCTGAATTCTTCCTCTCCATCAAATGATGGCAATACCTCTTCCTTCGTGCCATCGACTTCAGGGGTTTTATGTTATGATTTTAAAGCAGCTGCCACGATGATGCCCTGGCCTCTGCCTGGATGTCCTAGGTCCTGCTGTAATAAAATAATGTGGCTTTCATACACCATTCACAAGTCCCACCAGCTTCTCTATGCCCAGGGAGCCCTGGAGGGGTACCATGCGTGGTAACCTTGTTCCATGGAAAGGTATCAAGTTTGTAATATTGCCCAAACGCTGCCACGATATAACCCACGCGTACACACATGTATGTAGCTCTCAAGGGCTATTCAGATTTACGTGTTCCAGCAAAAACTGAAAGGAATCATGCTGAAAACGGCTCAATTCAGGGCAGAATCAGGCCCACTGTGAAGTTCAAGACGTTGTCGTGTTCAGGATAGTTCTGTACACTGATAATGTGATTAGAAAAAACCTCCTCTACTGCCTCCCTTACTGCATAAAATATCTAACCTCACACTGTGTATAATGCATGAGAACAATGTTTATAACACAAGTTTTCTGCTTATAATGTAGTAGTGTTCTTGGTCAGCATCCCTTGATGTTTTACAGCCAAATTGTAAGTCCATTTAAATGATTTATTACACCACAGCCTGGTTAGTAAGCACAGGTAAACAAGTTCTCTGGGAAGATTTAAACTGTAAGGACAGTCACTATAAAGTCTATCAGAAATTCATTGCACTTCACAGATGGAACAGATAAAAAAAGTCCTTAACTGCAGACAGCAGGGAAAGAAAATCCTAAATTACCAAGATGCAATGAAATCCTCTTGCAGGGTGCAAATTGTTGGAAAACAATTTTTATCGATTATTTAAAAGAGAAGATGAAAACTAGTCTTAGTGGCGAGCTATTTTATAAATTTCCAGACGACCTATCCCCAGTGGGGGGTTATGTTTGGGTGGACAGTGAAGGGGAACTTATTGTAATGACTTTTTGTGCTGCCAAAACCTGCCACCCATCTACGGACTGAGAAGTGTGTGTTCTGATAGTGCCAAGCAGTTAAAAATCACATGTAGCTTTCCTGCAAACTGCTCCACCATGAAAAAGAGTAAGTGTCAGGATTTTTAATTTTCTTTTCTATTATTTGGCTTTTAGGGGTTGCTTTTTTCCTGCTGTCCCAACTCCTGTCTGTGACCTTGAGCATTTGATGCTTATTTTGTCGCTGGTGAGTTGAAAAACACATCAGCTATTGAAGGATTTGCTATTTAGTCAGTCAAGATGACAACACTAAGTTGAAAAGGAGCAACGACAACCACAGTTGCTGGCTACAAGCATGGACTAGAAAATTTAGAGCAAGTGATAGTTTTCAGAGCTGTGAGATGCCAACAAAGTATAGAAAAGCAGGACAGAGCCAGCAGAGAGGTTCGGAGCTGGAGGGAAGGAGCATCTGTGAAATGGCTGTCAAAGCCACATGTCTGAAATTTTTGGAAGCCTGTAGAGCTACAGTCTTTGCCAGTTAATGCTGGATCAAGATCTTAGTTGTCCTCCTTAAGCAGGAGTCCCTTTGCTTAATGAGGAGCTCCCCTTACAGACTGGCTGAACTGCAGCAGTGAACTTGCTCTTGGTGCAAATTTATTGTGGTGGCCCAGAGTGACTCGCTGGAGCCAATGAAGTTGGTGTCTGAAATCAGTGCTGCATCTGATTCAGAGCTGTTGGCTTCATCCTCCAGTTTTGTTGCAAGCCAGATTTTGAGGGACAGGGAAATGGAATAACATGCTTAACATAAGATTTTTAAAAAACCCCAACTTTTTGTCCTTTAATGCTGAAGAATTTGTGTTTTTACTATTTCACACTGAAGAATTTTACTAATAAACAATTAAATTACCCCAATACCATTGCTGTTGCAGGTTTAATACCTGCCAAGTTGTACTGTGTTTTAAGGAGAAACTTTGCTTTGCTGAATTTGTGATCCTCCAACTTCGATCTTGCTCTGGGAATATGGGAACCAAAGTGGCACCTGCTATCAGTTTTCCCTCATCCTTTATACAAGCACATATCAAGTCCTTCTTTTGTAAAGAGACTTTCTCTAACTTAGTAACTGCTTATGCAGGGAGGAAATGAGAGGCTGAAATCTTTCTTTTCTTCGTGACCCCATCACTTGCCTGAAAAGAAAGCAAACCGTTTCTCTATCTCACTTTCATCTTTCTTCTGCAACACCCAGACAATAGATGGGCATGTTTTGTTGAGTTCTGGGCAGATTTTACCCACTGTGAAAATGTATATAATGCTCAAAGAGATCCTGAAAAAAACTGTACTGATAGTAGTGTTAAATGGTGCCTGAATTCTGACTGTTGGCTGGCTGGGTATCGACTTTGTGCAAATAAACAGAAGGCTCTTCCCAAAATCTTCTTGTCAGTCATTTGTAATGCACCATTCTTTCTGCTGCAGGAGTCCTTACGTGGACATCCATTGCACATGCCATGCAGGAATATTTAGACTGAATTCCCCCTGTAACTGCAGATTGCAGTAAAGTTGTTTTAGGATGGCAAATGTAAAGAGATCTTTGATGTAACTTAGAGTTTAGGTCTGTGTTTGTATGATACCGACAAAAAAAGGCCTTGAGCACAGGAAGAGTAACAATGACTAATAATTAAAAATTGCAATCTACAGAACTTTGTAATTTTCAGTTAGAACAAATTGCATTTTCATTTCAAATGTCTATTTTTCATGATGAAATAGATAGATTTATGCCCTCACTAAAGATTCATATACCAATCCTGACCCCCCTGCTAACACCCACTACGTGAAACCCATGGCACATCAAAGCAGTGCATCTTTTTGAAGTCTGCAGTCATGTATTTTCTTGGCTGCGCTTACTTCCAGGGGAATGTGCTGCAGGGACAGTGGGAAAGCTCTGGCTTTGCTGCTGCAGACTAACACAATTTGTGAAGGGCACGAAAATTAACAGCCTAAGCAAGCTGAGACAATGTTCCTTTCCCTACGGAAAGGAGGGATATAAAATTTAATGCTTGTATTTGTATGCTTTGTAGATGTGGAGGTTCTGTTTGCTAAAATTTAAAAAAGATAAGACAGTAGTAGACAGCTGATGTGGTTGGATCTTTTTTAAGCTGTTGATTCTCTTAATGCAGTGAAAGTTATGTTGCCATCCCATGATCATTTGGTTTTGGTGGTCCCCATCTTTGTCACTGTGGAGATTAGATGGTGTTCAGCAAGAGAAGGTGGCTAATGATTTCTGCAGTGACTGGTCCTTTACATAGGAATGTAAATTGTTGATGAAAATATTCCTCACCTGCTGAGCCTCTGCTGGATTCCCAGTAGCCCAGGTCGTGCCCAAGGACCACAGCCTGCATCCCTCCTCTCCCTGCACTTGGCAGGCTGGAGGATGGCAGGGCTGTTTGCTGCCTGGATGGTGCTTTTGGTAAAGACACAGACAGCACCTGTTTCCAAGATGCTTTCTTCCTTACTTTCACCATTCCCCTCCCATCCACCCTGCTTTTCTTCCAGGGTAGCATACAAGGAGTTGTACTTTGTCAGAAAAGTCTCATACGTGTACACTTATTTTGTCCTTTTGAGTCAGCTGAAGCATGCAGGGGCATGTTTGACTCACCAGTTCCACAGAAAACATGTAGAACTGACTGCTGTAGGAATTGCCTGAAGTCAGATTTAAGCAAAAGAATAAATCCTGAAAGTTTGATGCCTGTAATGTGCTGGAATTGGATTGGGAGAGCAACGGTTCATATTTCAATCTGTGAAGTGGTGTGCTTTGGTATCAAATCTAGGTGAGTGGAATTCATGGCTGGTGTATTAAATCAGGTTTATGCTTATGTCATGCCAGTGTTCCTTTGAGGATAACCAGAGGACAGTTCTTGCTCAATAACAGAGGTGTAGCAAGAGAATCTGGTCCCTTACATTCATTTTGATTTTGTGCATTTTACCATTTCCACTGCTAAGGATGCGATAGTGGATGAAAGAATTCAGCAAACCTTTTTTCTCAGTGATGCCTTTTCTAAGTAAGCACAGCATTTCAGTTTGATTTACTGTAATTTTTTTTCTCCCATGGAAAGATTATAAACTAGAGAGCATACCGACTGGAAGAAAATGGCTGCTAATCTTCTGAAACTAATGTTTAATCAGTGATGGAAAGAAAATAAGTAACTAAAAAGCTTCATCCAGCTAATTAAATAAAGCTGGTTATTCTGCTGGAAACAGTTAATGAACCTCAAGTAATATAATTATTTTCAGAATATTAAAGCGGGAAAAAAGTGATTACTTATTTAAGACTAAATAATTACAATGTATTCTTCACTATAAGAGGTTATAGATGCCAAAGACTAAATAACCACAGTGCTTCTGATTCTCCATTAAAGGGTGTTTCTCAGGAGTTATTACATCTTATGTTGAGCTTGTACTGAATTTTCTTCTCTAAGATAATCTCCAATGATCTCTAAGGGAATTTGCCTCCCTTGGTGCCTGTTATTATTCTCATTTTTAGGGACTGGCTGTGTTTGATTGCCTTTAAAATGAGCTGTGATTGTATTAACTGTGCAGAAGGGATGGGGTGCAGGGGTTCCGCTCACGGCAGGAACAGCTCTGAGACAAGCCCTGGGTTCTGCTCCGCTGCTCAGACACCGCCGGGGCAGCGGAGTTTGGCCTCACAGGCTCAAATCCTCCCTCGGCTGGAGCTCAGCTTGTCTCTGAAATGCTGCACATCTCTTCTGTTCCAAGATTACTGATAAGGGGGGATTTCTATTAGAAAGGCAGGCTGTAGCCTAATTACTCCTGCAAGTGCTGGGAGCTTCCATTTTGGGAGCAGAGTCCGCTTAATGCTGGGTGCTTTGGAAAAAAATCCTACCCGGCTCTGTCCTAATAATCACTGTAATTTTTTTCCTTTTAGCATCTGAGAGCTGGCATGTGAGGTGGTTCAAGAAACCCAACACCAGAACCCTCGAGCTAGGAGGGGCAAGCTCATGCAAAGCTGCTGTCCCAGCCAGCTCCAGACAAATGGCTTTTATTTATGAGGCACATCCCTGAGGAAGGGGCAGTCCAGAACAGCCTGTCCTGGGAGGCATCCCTGAAGGAAAGCATTCCTGTGCCTGCTCTGCTTGCTTCCCTGTTGGCACTGGCTGCTTGCACCCTTCTCAGTCTTCCTTGCTGATTTAAGAGCCACCTCTGCTCCCTGCCTGCAGGCAGGTAAAGCCCAGCCCCTGCACCACCCTAGTGATGAGTTTGTTTGTCTTTTAAAGGCTCTTTGGTGAGCTGGGAAGGCTTCCTGGTCGTCCAGTTCCCCCTGTTCATCTCCACAGGGCTCAGGCTCAGTTTGGGGGTGTAGAAGGGCAGAAAGCTGTGCACATCGGGAGGGAATGGGACTGGGTTTCCACCTGCCTCCCTGAGCCTGACTCAGCACCCTTTCCCATCCAAGGACATCAGATGAAACCCACAAAGGTCAAACCGTGTCCTCTGGTTCTCACTCCTTTCTCTTACCAAAGTTATATTCAATGTCCCACATCACACATACTCTTACTGACTGCTCCATTCACTTTGCCAGGAGCAACCGCCCAAAATGTGGATCCGGCTCATACGGTCGTGGAAATAAACATCTCAGCCATTTAAAATTATATCTTACACTTGAGAGAGACATGCTGAGAACATAGAGAAACAATAGATTTAATTAGGCTTTTAAAATGTGACACATCTATTATATGTTCTGTTACAGCTTTAAAAAAGTCTCAGTTTCTGTATAATAAATCTTGCTGGAGTACTACCGTTTAATTAAATGGGAGTCAGCACTGGGAACAATTAAAATGAGTTTATGCACTTTCAGGGAAACCCTATAGCAAGATGTGCAAACTAGCATGCAATAAAATGAAAAATTAAACCCTTAGTGGGTTTGAGCTGCTGCATATAAGAAATTTGATAAAAAGCATTTTAGGAAAGTAGGCAATTTTACAGTGTGGCAAGTAGTCTGTTCTGCCTCAAAGGTACCAGTCCATGTCCCTTGGATTTTTGCCACTGGAAAAAGACTCCAGATAGACATATGCATCCATACTAGTGAGTGAAATTCATCCCTGAGAAAAAAAAGTTTCTTTAAAGCCCTGAGTAGGAGTGGATGTCACCTAGCAGAAAATATGCATAAATAGGTGAAAAAGATATCTCTGTTCTGAATAGTTTCTGAGCTGTTTCAATCAAGAGTTTCTCTGCTTATGGAATTTAGTAAGGGCAAATTTAATTTTTAGGATATGGTTTGTACAGTAACATATGTAAGCAAACAGTGATGCTATCTTAACTAGAAAATGATATATACATTTTATTGCATATTAAAATCCATTTCAGCATTGCATTCTGCCCAGAGTTTTTACTGTTTTTCCCCCTCTCTGCCTCAGTATAAACAAGCAGCCTTGAAATGAACATCAAAACTAAATGGCATTGAATATAATGAAGCAACATTGAGTCTAATGAAGCAGAATTGCTATGTAAACAGGGATGCTTTTATCTCATTGGAATTTTTATGTCCTTGCATGTCTCTCAGCTACGTTTTTGTAACCTGATTCTTAGGAAATGTCTGATATCTCTTTATGATTGTTAACAGAGACCAAGACAGCACTGTAATGTGTGCTCAGCTGAGTGGTGTGAAAGTCACATCGAGTTTGTCGCTGTAGAAGCAAAATGTTCGTCACCCTCATCTTGTTACAGGGGTTTGGCTGTAAAACTTGGTAACCTCTACGTGTGAAGAGGTCTGCTGAGAAGAACGGGTTGCAGACACTCAAGGGTCAGGTGAAAGTGCCACTTGGAAGCTCCCTGCCTGTGAGCATTCCAGCCCTTTCCTTGTCTCTTAATGCCTTTGTGAAGGCACGGGCAGTAATAACACAGGCAATAACACCAAACCTCATAAACCTTTTTCTGGGCTGAGAACCATGCCTTCCACTGCCTTGCTGTAACATAAGCCTTAGCAGGACATAAGCTGACCTTCCTCTGCCAGAGAAGAGTGAAACACCCAGGCACCTGTTCTTCACCACCTCAGGCTGTTGCAGGAGCTCAGGGAAGGTCTGTGGTTCCTCCATTGCAAATTAAAATACTAGTACAGACCTCCCTCAAATATACCTTTTATTATCACCTTCTTTTGATTCTGCACGTGGAAGTCATGCTCTTTAATATATATTGGCTTGCACCTGAACATCTCTCACTTCCTCACAGATGTGAGATTTTTGCCCTTTTGGACAGCAGCTCAAAATTCAGCATTTCAAGTTAATGTGCTGCAGCTCCTCATGTAAGAGTTGGGTTGAGCAGAAACAGGTGAATAAATGCTGCTATTTGGCAGTGTTGGACATGGAAGTATTTGTCATAGTACACTGATGTACGATGCCCTTTCACATTCTCCACAGACCACTTGAACTTAAAAAAAATATGATGGCAAAGTAAGTGAATAGAATTTTGTCCGAAATGTAGTCACTGGAAGAAAGGGAAGGAAACCACTGTGATATCTATTGCCGTAAACTGTCCTGTTCTGTAATAGCTACTTCATCTAAAATACCATCAACACTGCCAAATCTTGCAGCTGTTCTTAAACCTCTTGCTGCTGGAAGTTTGTGTAGGTTTTTTTGGTGATTTTTTTTGTTTGTTTGTTGTTGGTTTTTATTTTTCCTGAAAATTTTTGTTTCACAAAAAATTCTTTCTAGATCTTCGACCTCCTGCATTTCTCTGTGTGCTGCCTTTTAGTGGGCACAGTGCACAGAAGAGCTTTGGCATAAGATTTTCCATATCTGTGCATTTATATAGGCTGAGGACTTGAGTCTTAAAATGTATTCCTCTTCACGGATTGTTAAGCCTGTAGTCAGAAATTTAGGAGAATGGCTAGCTGGCCCAGCTTCCAAATATTGAAAAACCTCAAAGTAATGCAGCACATAACTGAAATCACATAAAGTTTGCGTGTGGGGAATGAAGCTTCTGGCACCTCGTTTTCATTATGAAGATGGCAACAAGAATGGAAAATGTCACAAGAATAATTCACATATGTTTGGTCTTTAGTGCTATAATTATCTAGACCTTGTTGCTTTGGGCTCCCCTTTCCCTACATAGCTTTTGGGAAAAGGTGGGTTTGGCTTTTAATGGCCTAATAAGTACAAGTAATAGCTTGTGATTTGTTTAATATTTTGAACTGAAAGGTCAAGGGTAGGAAGATTAAAATGTCATTGGGGGAAATGCTCTCAGTAAAAGCCATTTCTTGCTGGAAGTAACACAGCTTCTTAAGTAAGCATAAAATCAGTTTAAGGCAGCTCCAAGCCCAAATTAAAGCAGAAAGGAGAATAATGTTAGTGTATAGATACTACCAGCTATAGAAGGGTAAGTGAAATGAAAAACCAGACAGGGAAATCATCCTTAGTATCCCCCACAGGGTCTCTGAAGCACTGATTATAATATTTTTGTTGGATTTTTGAGCACGTGCATCTGTCTCAAAGTCAGGGAATCTGAAGTAATGACTGAAGTGTTCTTGAGCCTCTCCTCTGCTTGCAAAGCCTCAGATGAGACTGAGTCATGGAGCGTTTTATGAAAAGCTACCTGCTGCCAAACAACTGTCTTAAATTCCAGCATCTGCCCACGACCCATCTCTCCTCTCCCAAGTCTGAGCACCCCCCTTCCCTTCTCTTTTGAATATGAAAGAGATGGAGGAGAAGTTAAAGGACTCCTTTGTCGCAACTTTTTCCCTGCTCTGAAGGTGTTCAGTTACGGAGGTTCTGCCTCGCCCCACTTCTCTCCTCAGCAGTGCTGCAGTGTGAGTGACGCAGTAAAGCAGCTCTGATGATTCAAGGCTGCTTCTAGAAGTGTTATTTGTGCGCTGTGAGAAGTGGACACCTGAGACAGATGGGTCCTTTTCTTCTCTCAAGGATACTCTGGAGGGTTTGCACATTTTCCTGAGGCCCCAGGCAAGTGCATTGCTTGCTTTCCTCCAAAATAGGCTCTTTCCATCACAGAAAATGGGATTGTGTCTGCAAAGATCTTGAAATACGCTATTAATTTTGCATATTTGTTCTGAGTGACAGTGTGGGAGCCTTCTCTCTAGAATATATTTTCATTAAAGCAAGCAGGCTGAGCAGACACATGATGGGGGTGTCTAGTTGTGTATTTTGTAGGTAGAAGGCAGGCTTTTTACCATTTTGGTGCAAAGAGGTGAGGAATAGGATGTGGGGCATTGTTAAGGGTTTATTGTGCATTTGAGGATGTCTGCTTTTTTAGTAACATGTAGCTCTTGTAGCTCTGGTGAATGTGGAAGCACAACCCAGCTGTACGAAGCTGAGAGCTCAGATCAGAGCTGCCTTCACCACTGCCACAGGTCTGCTGGTCCCAGTGAAAGACACTGGGGGCCACACACAACTTCTCGGTACTGAAGGGCTGATTAATACCAAGTGTGGTATTTTCTCTCAGCACTGAAGGTGGAAATGTACCTGCAATTATCATCCTCTAAGTTAAAAATGTTACCGCAACAGTGCTAGGTCATCCTGACCTTCTGCGGCGGAAAGAGAAAACACTATTTAGTGCTTCTTTTACAGTTTTTTAAGAGCACCTATTTTTCCCTGGGATGTTCTGAGCAGTTAAAGCCAGCCCTCCCACAGAGTAGGATCATGCTCTTCTTATTTAGTTGCAGAAAACATTTACCATATACTACAGCAAATCACACAATCAATCTTCATGCTAATCATTCTCTGCTGGAAGCTATTTACTACAAAAACTTCTGAAATTTTCTTACTAGCTGGAGAGCTGACTGTCACAGCCAAAAGAGTGGTTGATTTATGTTTTTAAAAAAAATAAAGCCAAAATTGAATACTTTGAAATAGGCTTGAGTATTTCAAATTAGATGGGTAAAGGCTGTACAAAGAGACACTCAGAAATTTTCTTCTTCAGTAGGGCTTCGTCGTTAATCCTCCCTAGATCTAATTCTAGCTAGTCACTTGCCTCAGCCTTTATTTGCTCCCAAGCTGCCATTTAAATGACAGGCCTCTGATGATTTGCATTCATTCTGTGGCTTCGTTAATGTTAACTCTGATTTGCACCAGCAGCTCTGGCTGTGCCTGGGTGTGCAGCTCCCTTTGTGCCCAGAGCAGAGTGTCCAGAGAAGGTTTCAATATCGTACTGCCCATGAGCGCTGCGGCAAGTTTTGCCCCCTCATGCACAGCTACAGAGCTGCCAGCTGGTTATGTGATTTAGAAATTAGAAAGTTCTGCTGAGCCCTCAAAACCTGCTGTTTCTGGTTTTGTTCTGTATGAAACACACTACTGAATTCTCTTTTATATTGCTGAATTCACCTCTGAGAAGCAAATGCTTAGTTTTCTGCTTCTGATTCATAGAATGGTTTGGGTTGGAAAAGACCTTAAAGACCATCTAGTTCCAACCCCTCTGCCATAGGCAGGGAAACCTTCCACTAAACCAGGTGGTCTAGTGCTCAAAGCCTCATCCAGCCTGGCTTTAAACACCCCCAGGGGCATCCACAGCTTCTCTGGGCAACCTGTTCCAATGCCTCGCCACCCTCACAGTGAACAATTGGGCACATACTCCTCTTCTAGATATTTCTCCCCCTCATGAAAGCAGAGAGCTTCAGTTTAGTCACAAAATGTCTGGTGCCTGTCTCTGATGTTCTGCTGCTTCCCCAGAACATTTTGCGGTTTGCAGATGGGGGAAAAATTATAAACCCCAAAATATCTGCTGGGTTCCAGCCTGGTTAATTATGCTACAGGTATATTCCAAAGTCAATTGTTACCAAAAAGAAAAATCATCACTGTCTGCAACTTACCTCGCACCTGCATGATGTAGCATGGCAACAAAGGGACTGATGGAGTGGCATGCATCAGTGCCCAGCTTGTAGAAAACCTGCTGTATGTGCAAAAGGCCTCAGGGGCCAAGGGAGGTTTTGTGCTCCTTTTGCAGCACTGAGGAGGAACACCTCAGTGTGTGTGAGAGCTTAGACTTCTTTCTGTGCTCTGTGGCCATTCTGGCTGTGCTTACGTGTAGAAAGGATAGAGAGACTCGTGCCAGTTTGGCTTTAAGGGAGTTGGAAGGAAGCGTCAGTGATTCACAAAAGTAAAAAAAAAGAAAGAAATGGCAGGCATGTGAAGCTGTTGAATGTCTGGAACTTGTGGTAGGTCCCTTCAGAAAGGAAATGTATGGATACAACAGAACCGAACAGGGATCCGAGTTGTTCTGGAAAGGAAACAGAGAAATTTGCTTTGAAATATGTCTCTGGTATGGAGCTGTAGCATTCCTCACCCTCTGCTGCACTGTATATTTGATTTGCTTTCCAAAATCAAACAGCTTAAGGTTTGAGTCACCCTCCATTAAGTTGAACAAAATGAAAATGCCAACACTTTTGGAACATGTTGGCGTGGGCCTTAAATTGGAAAACAAACATAGCATCGAGCTGCCCTTTCCAATGCTAATGGAGAGAAAGAAGCTATTTAGTGAGGTGTGGAATTTGGAGGACTAGGTATTTTGCACTGTTCTCTGTCTTGGGGAAAAGCACTGGACAACAGAAAACTTCAGTCTTTGTTGAATGAGATCTGCTTCTTGACTGGTTTCTGCTGTCACTGTTCTTACTTGCTTCTTTTTTATTTTGTTCACTGCTCAAAAGCTGATTCACAGGAGGAGGTCTGATAACTTAAAGCAGAATTATCTGGGACACCAGTGAGAACAGCTCAGCCCCCAGCGTGGGGGTGTGGGTTTCAGCCTCTCTTACCATCTGAGTGCAGCTTTTCTGGTAGGAGACGGAAGGAAGGTGGGAGAAGGTTTGTCCTAGAGTGTTAGAGAGTGCAGCACGGAGCAGGGGGTGTTATGGCAGCTGCTACACCTGCAGTCCCACCATTATCCATTATTGGATTCCCTCCTCCTCACCACCTCTGCAGATGGCCACAGCAGAGCGTGCAGGCAGTAGGAGGTCTGGCCATCAAAGGCATCTGGGAGGCTCAGGCTGCAGGAAAATGATGTTACATTGTGAATCTGAAGGCGTCTGGCCAGAAAAGCTCCAGAGGTTACAGGTGAGCCCCGAGCTATGTGGGGGAAGAGTGAGTGGGATGTCAGCAGAGGCACACAGTGCTGGTTTTTCCAAGGGGATGAGGTGCCTCACACAATCCTTAGTGCAAAACAGGCTCAATACTGTTTCAGCAGGGTTGTGATTCTCAGCTTAATGAATTTAAGAGCCACGGTGATTGACTCTGGAAGTGGCTATCAGTTCTCTCCTGTGCAAACAAGAGTGCAGGCAGTGCCTGAGCTGCAATGTGGTCACACTCAGTGCACCTCTCTGAGTGACCCAGTATGACCAGAGCACCTCGTGGGTGACATGACCATGTTTTCTTCGAATGGTGATACAAGGCAGGAGCTCCTGTAGGCCTCAGGGGGATGGTAATAGGACAAGTGAGGCCTCCATGTGTTCAGACAGACCCCTTCTCAGGTTAAGTGGGCAAGCAGCTTGTACTTTGTCTTTTTCTTGTGTCCCGCCTTTATTTCTGCAGCATTGAGAGGAGCAGTGATGGAAAGTCACTGCAGCCTGATGGAGTCTTGGACACAGGAGTAGATCTCTACTCTGATTAATGTTTTCTATCACTTAAAAAAGGGCATTTTAATGTTTTAACTACACATTTCATAATGATCAGAGTTTTCAGGTTGTACCACAGGGCTGATTAATGTTCACCTCAGGTGTGCCAGAGGCTCACGTTTATTACACACGCTGCACACCCATTAATCGGCAGCGCAGCGCGGGCTGTCATCCCGCGTTGCTTAATTACATTGTCTCCCCCTGCCCAGGGCTTATGTGTGTTGTGCAGAACCATAAATACTCCAACAGTCCCATTTCCACTGAAATCAATAGGAGTTTTGCCATTGTGCTGGGATGAGAGCTGTGAAAGTAAAATAGTGCAGCTAACAGGGACGTTCAAGTGGGAAGACGGGCAGTAAAGGACACATGAATTATGAAAGATCAAACTTGGAGGTGATCTGAAAAAATTACAGGATAAACTGGAAAATGTTAAAGGAGGCATAAGAGTAGGAAAGATAGAAGGTGAAATGAAAATTGGACAAGAAGTAAAAATAAATAAGAGGGATTTCAAGTGGATAAAGAAGTGAATGAGGCAACAGGGATTCTGCAAAATGGAAAGGGTAATTTTGCAGCAGAAGCAGCAGACGTTGTTAAATAAATAAATGAATTATGTGCCTCTTTTCACAGAGGAGAGTGGGAAAATTCAGTATATCAAAAGCAGGAAGGTTCCAAGGCAAGAGACATCCGTGTGGAGCAAGAGGGGAAGAACAGGAGTAAGCCCGCCACTGAGACAAGCCCTGGACACCATGGCTTCCTTTCTGGTTCTCCGGGGAATTTGCTCTGTGATACATAATTGGTCTGCTTATCTCTCTGTACTTCATCCAAGGTGCTGTTCTTTTTGTCCAGTGATTTGGTTGGAGGCAGGACCTGTCTGAGTACCTGTTGTGCTTCTGCAGGACTACAGTCACTGCTGACCACCAAGAAGCTGCATTAGAATAACTGAATAACTGAAAAGACAGGAAATCCAGACAAAAGAAAATAATTTAATTTTTGGCAGCCCTACCTTTTGCTTTTATCCTATAGAATAATTTGCCATGATAGATTTTTGACAGTGTTTGAGTCAGTCCAGGCCTTGATGTCTATCAGCTGTCCATCACAGAAATCTGTTTGACTGTCTAACAGCAAAAGAAAGGTCTGCTGAAAATTGCTTTGATGGGCTAAATTAGCACTTGGTCAGTTTACAAACACAGCAGCTGGCAGGATTTGGAAATACATTGGTCATTTGACTTTCTCTTGTTATGAATGTATGTTAAGTGCAGCAGAATAAAGAAGGATGTGTCAGATTTGAACAGGTAGAACAATTTAACTCAAGGAGACTGGAATCCTAAACTTCAAGGTTTGTTATTTTGTATCAGTAAAGGGCTGCTAAATGTGGTCATTCTCTTTTTTGCCGCCTAGTTAGAACCAGGAAGAAGCATGAAAACAGGAGGGGAGGTATCCTTAAGGAATTTACCTGAGAACAAAATGATGCAATATCTGTAGAATTCAAATATTCATATCTAGATTAAAGAAATAAAAATATCCTTAAGGATTATAGGTTAATATAGCAAGTTCCAAAAATTAGTTTGACAAGCATACTGACTAAGTAACTCTGATTCCATATAAATCGAAGATAAATAACGAAGCAGGCAAGCCTGGAAAGGTTTCAAGAGAATAAATGAACATTTGCTGTGAGGGAATGAAAAGATATACACAACAAGAAAAGCGACAACAAAAAAAGAAACAAAGAAGGAAAAATCCAGGCTCTACAGGCTGTTGCTTGTAGCTGGAGCAAGAACACAATGCAAGGGTTATAGTGGAAGGTGAGCCCAGGAGCTGTTCAGCTTTAGAGCCTTGTTGCCAGAATATTTTAGGACCACATTACCCTCTCTTTTTAACCAGTGGTAAAATAGCATGAGAATCTTGATGTACAAGCCAACCCTGTTCATGGCTGAACAGGGGCAGTCCTGGCTCATGCCAGTGAAAGAACACAGGGTGAGTGTGATGAGCCCGGGATGCTGCAGCTCCTCCTGGACCAGGTGGGATTGAGCCCCTGGGAGAGCTTGGCTGATTGCAGGGATGGGGACACTCCTGGATAGACACATCAGCCCCAGAGATGGCAAAGCACTCGATGCGAGGTAAAAGGATGAAGTGAGCTGGTGCAACCACATCCCTGCAGGCTGGAGAGACAGATTTAGGTGCTATGGACACCTGGACGTTACATGCCTGGCATGCTGATAAGGCTGTTATCATTGTTCTCCATTGAGCTTTTCTTTCACTGTGGATGAAGAAGTATTAAACTGAACCATGCTATTTATCTGTTTAAAAAAGCTGTTTTGACAAAGACCTGCTTACAGCACTAAGAGTACATTTTCTTTTTCCTTTCCAATAATAAATCTTTCATAAAATTAAGGCATTGACATTACATCTCTGTTAGGGTAATTTACTCCCCACAGTAATTTTGACTTAGTTTGTTCTACATGGAGTGATATTTTAATCATCCTTTCAGTGCTTATTGATGAGAGTTTGCTGCAAAAGATGAGAAGATTAGTTTAAAATTATCCCTTGTGAATTTAAAACAATAACAAGGAAGTGAACACAGTCTAAAACAAATTAAGAAATGTAATAGACTTAATAAAAGGCCAATGTTTTATTCAATGTACAAAAATGACTGCAAGACTCGCTGTGGTGGGGCTGCACATACTCTTATCAAACGATGGTTTTTTGTTTCTTTTTAATCAAACAGGCACAAATCTCCCCGTCTCTAAAAGTAAGTGATGAATGAAATAAATGGTTTATATTTTGTCCAATAATAAAAAAGCATTACCTTAACTCAGGCATCACATAAAACCTGTGCCTCATTGCTATACCCATCACCTGGGAATAATTTGCATTTCCTCACCCAGCAGGAGGACCCCGATTTCAAAGCTTTGTCCTCATCAACTCTTGGCTCTTCCTCGATGTGTGAGGGGGTAGATTTCTTCAAAGATTAATTAACTGCCAGGTCAGAGGGAGTGAAATATCTTCCTTGAACACTAGGATCCCTGCAATGCTGTGAGGATACCAAAGGGCATCCTTAAAGGCTGAAATTACAGCTTCAAACAACAACTTATCTTTTTTCTTTAACTAAACATGACACAGTCTCCATGATCTCCGCAGTCTCCAGCATTGATGTTAAGTGGTAATCAGCGAGATGAAAAAAGTCATGGTGCCAAAGTCCTTGGATGGCTGAACCATCTCAGAGGGTCAAGATCCTAGCAAGCCTCTACCCAGTGAGATATCTAGTAACCACATGCTAAAAAAGAATATCACAGGGCATTTTTGCCAGTTCTTTCCCAGGCACTGAAGAAAATGTGTTTTTATAGGAAAATATTCCAGCTAAAAATCTTTTTCCAAGGTGGGAACTGAATAGTTGCATGGAAGTGGTGCTTCAAGAACACTGATGATGGAAGGAGCTGAGGTTTTGAGTGTGTCTGCTCTGAGGAGCAGCGGAGAGCCGGGCATGGGGGCCAGATTCCTTCTTGTGTTGTGTCCCTAAATCCCTGTGTGGGGATGGGGGTTTTGTGTGGGTTTTTTCTACTCTTTTTGTCTTAAACTGTGGCTGCGTCTTGCAGTGACTTGCTCAACCCCAGCTGTCCATGTCTGTGCATGCACCTGTACCTGTATAAATGTACACAGACTCAGCACAAACTCTTCTGGGTCTCCTGGGGTCACTCTTGCTTTGCCAAGTTATGAATGCTGTCACTTTGGCCCTGTGAATTTTGCTGAGTTCTTCAGAACTGCTTGGGATTTAAGGCCCTGTTTGAGTGTAAAATGTGATTAGCTACAGTGAAGTGACTTTTTATCTGGCTGATACACCATTCTTTCAATTTAGTAGATGAATGTGCAGTGTTAGCCTGGTCACAGGCATTTCACTTGTGGTCCTAGGGAAGCAGCTGGTGGGACCTTTGATGCTGATATAAAATGACTTCCTCTTTCTGCTGGCTGTTGACCATGTGGTTGCTGTTGTGTGCTGAGCAAGGATGTGGAGAGGCATGGTCTTTGGACAGCACGAGTGGTGAGAGGTCTCACTCCTCACACTCACCACTCCAGCTTGATGTTTTGGCTGGGGCAGGGTGCTCATCAGTGGAGGAGTAGCAATATCTTCAGTGCTCCCCTTTCACTCTGCAGGAGAAAGCATTTTGCTGTGCCCTTTGCATCTGAGTTCGGTAATGGAGCCTTGCATTGGTTTAATTATACCTATTTACTTTGTGTGGGCACTGCAAGGCTTAATTAAACGTTTATGTATATGCTTTGAGAGGCTTGTGTGGAAAGCAATGCGAAACAGCTACACGTTAATCCTTCTATTGATCCGCATTATCGTGCCCTGGTGTGATGAGTTTAATCATTTGGGGGCTCAAGGTCTGTTCCATTGAAGTGAAAGAAAATACTGGTGCTTGTCAGATGGCTAAACAGCACCCAAGTGTAATGTCCAGCAACCTGGGCCTCCGTGGGCTGCAAAATACAATATTGTAGTTACCCAACGCTTTCCCTCCGTCCGCTTTTCCAGAGTAATGGATAGCAAGAAAATGTTTACCAGATATTCTGCATGCTACTTCAATTTAATTATGTCTTCCCTGATCTGAACAGAAGGTGTATAAAAATGTGTACTTCTGTGGAAGTCTTAAATGGGAGGAATGGGTTTTGCCTGATTTGCACAGCCTGTCGGGGACGGACCTCAGCGTACATATGTTGACGGCAATAAGATGATTGTTATCCAGCCCATGCCTTCTCTGTAGGTAGAGAGGTAGGGATGCCCCGAGGGTTTAATTCCCAAACTTTCATTTCCTTCCTCTATTTTCAGCCGCTATTAACTTTAAAAGCGTTTTTTTGCATGAGGAAGGATTATGCACAGCACTGACACCTTATTACTCAGCTGGGTTCGCCGATTGGCTGAAACTCAAAAGCCTTTACTAGTTAGGCTAAAACATTAAAAATGTCTTTTGATAAATGATCTGAAGGGAAAATCAAGCAGATGGCTTTTAGGCCCATCTCACGATGCAACTTTGCAGGGAAATAATAGTTTCAGTAATGGGTTATAGAGCTTTATTTAAATCACTATACTACTTAGTGGAGAAGGGTGAATCATTTAGGCTTTTTGGGGGGTGTTTTTTTCTTCCCTTCTGTTTTTTCAGATTTCTCTCCTTGAAATGAACTGAAGCACACTTTGAAGTGCCGTGAAGTTATTCTTTCTTCACTTTTTGTAATTGGTCCATCGGTTTTCTGCTGCTGTCTCTGATTTTTTATGGGTGATATCCACTGACTTTCCACAGCCTGCTTCCTGATGGATTCATTTACTGTGTATTTTGCAGGGGCAGGATTTATGTGCCTCAACCTGCTGCCTGCAGCTAGAGATCTCCTCTATTATAGTGGGTTTACAGGGTGAATTACAGCTTCTGGGAGGCTTTGTGGAAAACTGTAGGGAAGTTGGAATAAGTGTTTCTAACCGGCTCATTTGGCCTCCAGAGCAATTGGGCAGATGCAGCTGGGATGGGCAGGTCCTCTGTGTGTGTGCTGGGAGGGCAGGGATCTGCAGGGCTCCCTTCTGCAGAGCACCAAGGTGCCCAGCATTGCTCTGTAGGCATAAATATCAACCCCGTGGTTCAGATCTGTAGGCAGGGGTGCAATTGTGGTGTGACTGGGAATTCGTGGTTGTTGTATGAGACACAAGAGCCAAGCTTTTGGAAGGGCAGGAGCTGCTTTATGCAGTGCAGACGAAGAGACGTGTTAGAAGGAGCTGTATTTTTGACGTGTATTTTATCACCCAGTCTCTAAGGAGCAAAGGCCTTTAACCTGTTTCCAGCTGAGCATTCCAGAAATCAAATGTCAAAGATCCTTAGTTGCTTCTGAACATCTAAGCTAAAAAAATGCTGTAGGCATGCTCATTTTCCTGGGGATGACACTTTCCTCTTTGAAACACGCACTCGGTCCTACACTCTTCATTAGATATTGGTGAAATCTCTGGAATAAATACTGGGTGTGATTGTCCAGGTGCTCTAATTTCTGTTTTCAGCAGAAAATAATGGCACATCTAATATGGGCAATATTATTTTTGTTCAAGTTGAAAAACAAGAAGAAAAGGTGTATTTACTCCAGCATGGTACTGATTCAGTGTGAGCTGGAGGACGGATAATGGGTATGCCCCATGCTCCAGCACAGTAAATGCTTGAGATGATGTCTTTTTTACTGTCTTTTCATAAATCAATGCAGCACCCTGTCAAGAACTGGATGTCGAAACACGAAAGTTGCTTACCATAGGTAAGACATCTGGGCCTGTAGTGTTTCAAAGAGTCTGAAATCAGAAAGACTAAAAATGGGCTTCAAGCTACCAGCAGTTTGTTGTCCTGGGGGCATTGACTTTTTTGCAGACCCCTGTCTCAGCCAAGGGCACAGCTTCTTGTGGGAGCTGGTCCTGCATCTGCTGGACCACAGTGCCTCTCCCTGGCTGCCTTAGCAGAGCCAGAGGGATCCGTGCGAAATTAAACGCGGAGGAGAAAGAAAGAACATGGAACCTGAAGGAATGTTTTGTAGGGGGCTGTGTAGGGAAGGAATGTGTAGAGTAGGGGGTGAGTCAAAGCTGTCTTAGTTGTCCAAACTGTGCTGGCAGAAAGAGTAAAGATAAGAGGATTTTGCTAAGTCTTGTAATGTTACAGTGTAGGATAAAATGTAAGTTGCCTCTCATCTCTGCTCTGCCAGGAACTGAGGGAAAAATATTCCAGTGAAAGAAGTACAGGTGAAACAGTGAACATGACCTCTGATGCTAAAACATGGTCTGAATACCACTGTTATGGTCCTCAGTAAAAAGAGTTTTCTCCTGAGAGATGTGAGCTTAAAATATAAGGTCTTAATCTTTAATTTGAATCCCTTTGGGAGACCTTTCTGTCGGCCTGAACCCCTTTGATTTCAACAGCCCTTTGTGGTCCTGGACACACCAGTCCAGCTGGGGGTTTAGATTCCTACTACACACTGGTATAGTAGCTTTTCATACATTTTGATTAAAACCCCTGAAACTCTTAACCTCAAATGATATGGGTTCTTGGTTTTGTTTTGGTTTTTTTATCCATAGCCCACTCCTTTGTGTAGTCCTTGGTCCCAGTCTTTCTTGTCTTTCTCAGGTGATTGCAACCACTGACGTTTTATTTTTGGATCATGTAATGGAGATAGATACAGCAGGGTGGTAAATTAAACTTCACAGGTAATTTCAGACTGGGGACTCCAGTCAGCACCTCTTCTTTTGAGGGCATAGCTTCACTTGACCCATGAGGGCATCTCATTTTGTGTCTGTAGAGGATGGCAGCTTGGCCAGGTGTGGAGCGTCCCGTGGCACTTAGCACCTGGAAATACCCAAGGTGCAATGGAGGGTTGGTTCTGTAGCACAATCACATGTTTTGCCTTCAAAGAGTGACAGAAAGTCCTTGGGAATGATAACTCCAGAGAGGAGCAAACTTTGGAGATAAATGGTACATTGACTTTGCCATTTGCATTTACTGTGCAGCTTGAGATGACTTTTAATTATTCAAAAGAGGCAGAACGTTAGTCACATCTATCTTTGTTCCTCCCCCTAAAGCAAACCCACTCTGTAAATTTTCCTGTGACCACTATACCAATATTTCCCTGCTACAGCTTCTCTGACTTTCACCTCATTTTTTTTTCCTTTCCTTTGAATTTTTTTTGTTAGATGTTTGAGATGCAGCAGAATTCAGCTACACTGAGTTTTTTTCTCATCAGCTAACTCAGAGCAGATTGATCAAGTCTATTCATGTAGTGAACAAGGAGAGGAACATAAACACTTTCCAATGAGGCAGGCACAAATCTAGAAAAACAATGTAGCAGTGAAATAGCCTTGTCAACATGAACACTGGAAAAACTCCATCATATTTATTCATGTTGGGAAGAAGTGGGTGCTCAGTGTCTCAGCCTGCACACACCTACCTGGCAAGGGGGGCGGGAGGGAAGGTAATTCCTCAGCGTGTTTATATCTCTTCCTTTTGGCATCCACTGCTGCCATCAGCATGGGCACCTTCTTTCTCCTTTTCTTTGTAAGACAAGACATGTTATTTATTACAGTATTCACCAATTTTTTTTGGAAAATGCTCTGTGAGAAATATGCAGAGCAGAAGGGAACTGAGTGTTCTTGATGTCAGATTACAAACGTTTTTGGCCAGTCCATTTATGCACAGAATGGCATTTGTTTTAGGAGCTTTGAAGGAAATAATGGAAACCATACAACCCTAAGAGAGAATTCAGATTTTGATTGCTCAGGAGTGAGGTAATTCATCTTGCACATGCTCTACGAAGGAAATGGTTTCAAATATTTATTTCATGTCTGTGAAAAATCCTCCCACCACCCCAAAAAAAAAGAGAGAGAAAAAAGATAGGAAAGGAAACAAAAATTCACCATTTCTTAACAGGAGTTTTAAACACTGCAAACCATGTGGTGGTGCTAAAGTTACAAAAGAAGAATCCTTGCAGACACACTCTGACAAAATGTGCAGAATGTGGCCAGATGAGATATGACAACAAGTACAAATTATAGCAGTGGCAAACCAGTAAACATGGAAATCTGAGTAAATCAGTCATTTCAAATCTATTTGCCAAACTGTGTTTATCCTCTGCAAAACCTCACCATCTCCACAGGAAGCACTTCAGAGCAATCTCTGCAGGGCATTTGCTGGGTGGAGGAAGGATCAGGATATTCCACAGGAGCCTTTTTGCAGACATTATAGCTGATCTTTCAGCCTAATTGAAATGAACAGTGATGATAACCGCATTTTTTTTTTCAACTTGAGGACCCACTTCCCACTTTGAAATTGCTGCACAAGAAGACATTGAATACCAGGGACAAACAGATCAAATGTTTATGGTTTAAAAGTAAAAACGGATTGTATCATTTTGTTTGTTTATTCCTCATCCCTAAGCTACATGGATATCTTGATATTTTGCAACAAAAAGAGTATTTTTAACAGATGCCAGGTTGGGTTTTTTCCCCTGTGGCTTCATCAGTACAGTCCCATCAATTTCAATGCAGTCCCTCTTGCATGTGACAGTGCAGGATTTGTCCTGCAATCTGCAATCTTTTTCTGCTTATTCTTTCTGTCCCACATTCCTCAAATTGAGAAAGTGCTTTGTTTAGTGGTGAGCCCTATGAAAGACCGAGACTAGAATTTGTAAGTTTGTTTGTTTGTTTCTCCTTCTCTTTCTTTCTTTCTTTCTCTTTCTTTCTTTCTTTCTTTCTCTTTCTCTCTTTCTTTTTCTTTCTTTCTTTGTCTTTCTCTCTTTCTCTCTTTCTCTCTTTCTCTCTTTCTCTCTCTTTCTCTCTTTCTCTCTCTCTCTTTCTCTCTTTCTCTCTTTCTCTCTCTCTTTCTCTCTTTCTTTCTCTCTTTCTTTCTCTCTCTTTCTTTCTCTCTTTCTCTCTTTCTTTCTCTCTCTCTTTCTTTCTCTCTCTCCTTCTCTCTCTCTTTCTCTCTCCCTCTCTCCCTTCCTTGCTTTCTGATCAGTTTTAATCACCTAAGTGTAGCCCTGGATTTGTGAGCTGGTTAAGAGGTCCTCAGTGATGAGAGCTGACATGGGCCAGTTAGCCTTTTAAAATATATTCTGTGACTAGGGCAGAATAATTGCATTCAAAATCCATGTTTAACATTCATTTACAGGCTTACAGCGAGACACACTGTATGTGCCATCCCCTAATTTGTACCACTCCGGGAATGTTTCCCTTGTCTCAACGCTTCACATTGGGTTTTGTAGACAGAAGTTGAAGATCTGAGCACAGACCTGTTTCTGCCTCAGACTTCCTGTGTAACCTTGGGCCAATTACTAAATCTCTGTGCATCAGTTTTTCCTTCTGTAAAGTGGTGACTACAAAACCTGTCACGAATGTACCTCGGGCTGAGCAGATTTAGACGTGGATGGAATATATCTTGGTGTTAACATGATATTCATTTTTCAGTAGTCTCACCAGAAGTCTTCCTTTTTTCTGTCCTTCTTCCCTCTGGCTATGGAGTTTTCCTACCAGATGGCCTAGAAATGTTAGTAGTGTTCAAGATACAGCAGGGCCACATTGGTTTTGATTGTATTCTTTCCTAATGATTTATATATTCTGAATTACTTATCTGCTTCTGACAAACATTGAACTGTATTTTTATCAGTCATCTGTGAGTGCATCCTAGGGGATTTGCTGATGACACCAAGCTGAGTGGTGTGGTTGGCACATGTGAAGGGTGGGATGCCATCCAGAGGGACCCAGACAAGGTTGAGAAGTGGGTCAGTGGGAATCTCATGAGGTTCAACAAGGCAAAGTGCGAGGTGCTGCACCTGGGCTGGGGCAAACCCTGGTACAAACCCAGGCTGGGGGATGAGGGCATCGAGAGCAGCCCTGCCAAGAAGGGCTGGGGGGTGCTGGTGGATGAAAAGCTGGCCATGAGCTGGCAACGTGTGCTGTGCTCACAGCCCAGAGAAACCACTGCATCCTGGGCTGCATCAACAGCAGCGTGGCCAGCAGGGCAAGGGAGGGGATTTGGCCCCTCTGCTCTGTCCTGGAGAGACCTCACCTGCAGTGCTGCATCCAGCTCTGGGATCCCCAACATACACAGGGCATGGACCTGTTGGGGTGAATCCAGAGTGGGGTCATGAACAGGGTCAGAGGGATGGAGCACCTCTCGTGTAAGGAAAGGCTGAGAAAATTGGGATTGTTTAGCCTGGAGGAGAGAAGGCTTCAGGGAGACTTTATTGCAGCCTGTTAGTACTTAAAAGGAACTCTTAAGAAAGATGGGGGCAAACATTTTAGTAGGGCCTGCAGTGATAGGACAAAGAGATGGTTTAAAACCAAAAGAGGGTATATTCAGACTAGATATAAGGAAGAAAGTTTTGATGAACCACTGGAACAGGGGCGCCAGATGCCCCATGTCTGGCACTCAAGGTTGGACAAGGCTCTGAGCAACCGGATCTGGTTGAAGATGTCTCTGCTCATTGCAGGGGGGTTGGACTGGACCTTTAAAGGTCCCTTCCAACCCAAACCATTCTATGATCTGCCATGAACCCAAGATCTTATTCCCCATAGTAGTGGGGGGTAAGCTCAGCTCAGAAGCCATTTTTTTATAAGTGAGGTTAGGGGGGTTCTTTCAGCCATATATTTTGTTCCACAGGTATCTGCACTGCATTTTATCTGTTATTGCCTGGTCACTCAGTCTGGCAAGGCCTTCAGGAGATGCTCTTCATAGACAATTCACCCTTACTACACTGAATGCTTTTCTTTCATAACTTATTACTGAATTCTATCAGAAAACTTTGCCAATACATTGCCTTCCTTTGCCTTCTACCTCCACCCCATTTCTCCTTCCTTCACCCCTTTCCCAGAGCACTTATGAAGGTGTGGACAGCACAGACCCAGCACAGCCCAACTCCCTGGAGAGCTCTCCTGGTGACTTCTCCCCCATGCGTGAGCTGACCTTTTGCTTCTGCTTGTGTTTCCTGTCCCTTAATTAGTTGATAATTCAAACAGGGGCTTTTGTTCTTATGCAACCACAACTTAGTTTCCATACAAGCCTGTGGAGTGGGACTTTCTTAAAAGTCATTAAGAAGGTAGATAATATCAGTCCTGTCCATGTACTTGTTCTCCCTTTCAAAAATTTCCAGTGGGAGCTTGAGACTTGGTAGTATTGAAGCTTGATGACGAGGTCATCACTGGGTTGTGCTCCAAAATAGTGTTTCAGATGCTGATCAGTCACTGATGCTCCAGAAGGTGATGCACGAAACCTGTCTGTGTGCATAAATTCTGCATTCTAACGACCTCTTCCTGGTACACGAACCCAAGATGCTGCAATTATTTTACATCAAGGCAGGATCTATCTGAAGGAGGAAGTGGAAAGGGGGACAAGACATCCTGAAACTGAAAAATTCCTTGCTGAAGCTTGATCCCAAGAGACAGGGAAATCTGGAAAAGAAGCGCTTGCAACCGTGAAAAATCCACTAGGTCACGATGTCTGGTGGAAAATATTGGAATATTTCAATTTTTATATCAAGAACATGGGAATGGTTTTTTTTGAAGAAAGTGTGCTTATATATAATTTTTGTCCTCATACATGAGGTTTTTATCTATTCTTTCATGTAAGAAGTTACATGAAAGTGCCTCTAATGTACCAAAGCACTGATTTCTTAGAGAGCTGCTTTGTCCAGTTTCCCAACTAACCTGCTGTGCTGTGGCCAGCACTGAGAAACCTATGTGTGGAAGGATTTCTGAATCAAAGAACTCATAGAAAGCTCAACTGAAAAGCCTAAACATGGTTTCATTTCTGTTTGATTCCTTTATTAAAAACCATATCCTGGATGCCCAGCTTCCCTATCTTTCCCCTGAAGTGCAGTAAAAATTCCTGTTATTTTCCTGGGGAAAAGTGAAATCATCGCTGGAGCCAGATCAGACCTTTCACAGGTCCTTATCAACATATTTCCAAGTTTCCTTTCAATTCATTCTCCTAAAGGCAACATTAGAGATTTAGATTTCTGTTGGCTATTCATACCATGCCCTGGTCTAGTGGGAGACAGAGGCAGGAGCATGACTCACTGACATTATACTCCAGGTTTACACTCCCTGGTTTCTGTATGGTACCTACAGCCAGCATTTTCCAGCAGCAGAGACCAAACCTCCCCAGACCCCAGTGTGAGCAGCGAGCAGCAGAAACATGCAATCACACAGCAGCACGTTGCCTCACACAAAAACCTTCATATTCATAATGAGGAGTTTGTTGCAGAAAACATTTGTTTGTGGTCTTTACTCTTTCTAAAATGAGGATTCAATTACTGCTGGTTTTTTTCCCCGGGAAGCAGCTGTTTTCACTGAGATGTTATTTTTTTTCCCTCACCCTTGCTATGGGAATGCTTTGCTACAAATACACACCTTGGTCTCCCTGCCTCGCTCTGATAGGCTTTTTAAAACCATGAGCTGCATGGGTAAGTAAAACAAATTGAAGTCATAAAATGGAGTCCATGTCTGGCTGGCGAGTGCCAGTCGCTGTATCAGCACCTGCTGTCTGCTCCAATGCAAGCTTTTATTGTGTTCCCACACATTGCAGGCGCTTGGCTTCTGTGGCATCATCCTCCCAGTCCTGAGACACGATGAACCTCCTGTGCTCCTCTGCACAGCAGCCCCAAACCCCAGCTCTGCTTCTGTTGTGTGGCTGACAGCAGCTCCACGATTTCTGCAGTGCCTTGTATATTCAAACCAGCACTGACTTGCAAGCCCACGGGTTCTTTTTTTTCTGTCAGCCACAAATATGTATTAATAAAGCAGAGTTTGGTGCTGCTGAATATAGCAGTGACATTTGTCTCGTGTTTGTCGCTTTGATTGGATAAAGCCCTGGCAAAGGCCTCTCTGAAATGCATCTCAGGCTGTGCCGAGCGAGACGTGAGCTCGGCTTTGTTGGCTCGGTGTGCTGGGGCACCGCGACAGAAGAACGAAACAATTATCTCACACTGCCAAAGTAATAGCTTCTGCTTATTCCTCAGCGAAAGCATAAGGGCCAAGTCCCCAAACCATTGAAGTCAAGGGAAGGATTCCTGTTGTTTCACACAGCTTTGGATCAAAGCCGCTGTGCAAAGGCACAATTTTTTCTGTAGGTTAAAAAGAAAATACTTTTTTCTTTTTTTTTTTAAATCCAAAGAATGAGAGCATGGACATGCTATTTCTAACCCAGCTATGCTGAAATAATGAGAATGGAGAAGTTTAGGGAAAATTCAGATGAAGACATTTGGAAAAATAATTTACTCATCAAAATCCACAGTTTTAGGGTGACTGAAACTATTTATGAGTGTGTGGTGAATTTGAGAAAAGGGCTGGGCAAAGGAGTGGGGGGGGGCATTTATCTACAAAAATTTGTAAGAAAAATAGCATTTCATTTAGAAATGTTGCATGATGCAATTTAAAAATAGTAAAGCAACATTGGCTTGACCCAAACACACTGTAGCAAACGATGCCCTTCCCCCGAATGATCCTTTTGCCTCCTTCCCCGGTTTCCCAGCTTAGCCATCAAAGGAAGGCAGGAGTCTAATTGCCCAGCTGTGATTGTAAGGAAACGACTCAAACGCCGCAGTCGCTGTCGCCTCGTTTGTGGCTGAGCCAGAGGAGTGAGCCATGAGCGCTCCCATTAACTAGCAGGCTAATCATTCTCTGCTGCTTGTTGAGAGAAACGCACACGGATGGCTCGGTTTAATCGGATGAAATTCCGACAGTGCTTTTTGGTTCCTGTGGCTTTCATCCTTGGTGCCAGGGTTTTCAGCCCTCGGTAGGAAGAATTAAGGTGCTTCCTTTCCTGGCTCTCCTGAAAGGCAGATTGGTTATTACACCTGGATGCAAATTAAGCCGTCTGCCTTTGTTGAGATGAAGAAAATGAGAATGAGCTTCACTGAAGGAACAAAAGCTCCCTGAGGTTGGAAGGACTGGCTCTGGATATCTGTGCAGGAGGCTGGGGGTGTGAGTGAGTGAAAGCAGGCTGCCTTCTCATGGACCCCAGGGCTCTCAGACCACCTTTAACCATGCCATAGCTCAGCACTGCTATGGAATGCTCTTCCACTATATCACCAAATATCATCAACAAATATCATCTCCACTAACATGACCCTTGCTGTGCTGGGTGCACCCTGTCTCCGTCACCTCCTTTCACTCCACGTCTGCCCTTTTGGACATGTTCTGACCCGTTCAGTCCAGTGCCCTTCCTCTGCCAGTGACTATGGCAGATACTTAAGAAAACATTTTGAGGTAAAATATAGAAATCCATCACCTACCCAAATTTCAGCCATCAGCGAGGCAGAGATATGCCTCTCAATCCTCCAGTTTAATACCCTCAGCTAAACTTTCTACCATGGTTATTTATACCTTCAGCTCTTTCAACATCCTGTGGTGACGAGGTCTATGCTTTAATTCTATACTATATGAAGACAATACTTCTTTCTTTGTGTTTTAAACCCTCTGCCTAATAATTTTGTGAGGTGCTCTCTAGTCCCTGGGTTACGAGCAGTTGTTGTTAATCTTTCCAGATTGGCTTTACAGTGGTTGAACATGATTGCCAAGCTTAACCTGCCATACATGCTCCCTCTGCCATCCTTTGCCCAGGCAGAAGTCTGACCTGTTTCACAGCTCCTTCGTGGGGCCATTCCCTACTTGGGCACAGCCGTGAGCTTTAATATTCCCAGTGCTTCGTCTTTTGGGGAGAAAAGACGGTAGCAGGACTGCATGATATCCAAGATATGACCCGGGATGAAGGAATATGGTTTGGAAAAATGCTGGGATCTTAGTCCTCTCACTGCCTTTCCAAATATTACACCTGCCTTTTAGATTCCTGATGATAACTGAGTTGATGTTTTCGGAGAATGATGCAGAACAGCCTTACATAGAATTAGCCAATATCCTGTTGTTGTACATTCATGCCTGGAGCTGTTTTCTCGATGTCCATAGCTTCATACATCTCGTGACAATATTATCAGCCTGGTACAACGTTGGACTCTGAAATGGCTGCTGAGGTTTTTGTGAGCAGTGTTCTCTCAGTGGTTTTGTCAGGAAGTCTAAAGCACACAGACTGGACAGAGGAGGAAGTGAACAAGCAAGGGTATCTGATACCATCACTCCCAGACCTGAGGGTGACAGGCACTGTAAACCTGTGTCACCACAATTGGCAGCATGGTTAAAGGGATTTTTGTGTGGATTTTAAAATTTTTTTGAGAAATAAGTTTACCTTTTGTTCATTTTTTTAAAGTAGCCTGAGAAAACAGTGGAAGTATATATATTTCTCTACAAAAAATAGCTATCTGTTTAGAAAAAAATCCTTTAATTTTGTGTTAAAGTGTTCATGCTAGCTTAAAATCACAATGAGAGGTTTCATTTGACTGAGTATTTAAGTAGGTTTCCTTCAGGAACAGCCGTTAAAATGAAAATCAATTTGTATTCACCCAACTTTAAATGTGATGCTGTGAGAGCAGGATACTGCAGAAACCATTTCTCCAGCCCTGTAGTCATCAGCTTCACTCCTGACCTCACAAAGTAGCTTGACGTGTGGGGCAGAACTAAGGAGGCCTTTAAACCAACAATGTACAAAGCGTCAGGTGAAGGAAAGGCAAAGACCACGTTTTCACTTCTGTGCAAATCCACTGCCAGCAATATCTGGAAGTCTGCTCTGGTGTGTTGTGTGTGGAACAGGCAGAATACATCCAGAGTAAGTGGGGGAAATCACCTTTAGAAGTGTTTCCTTCTTTTCCCCTGGTAACTTGTGGATAATTCCAGCTTGGACTGGTTTGAGCAACCTAAAATAACTAACCCAGGCTGAACTTAACAAGGCAACACTTCTAGGAGCAAACAGGCACCTGAATTTGATTGATACTTTGGATAATTTCATCTCCATGACTCGCTGCCCATCTTTGCCAGGTGAAATAATGTTCTTTCACCCCATTCAGTCAGTGAGAAAATTCAGCTGGAGAGGAGTGTCAGATCTAGATCCAGGGAAGGGCTTGCAGGTTTCAGTGCCTGGCACTGCCACTCCTGTTGGAGATATCACAGCAAGACAGGCTGAAACTTGGTGTTGCTTATTTTCTGCCTCGATATGTGTTGATTTAGACTCCACTACAGTGAAATTGTTTCAATGGAACAAGCCAGGCAAACACAGCAGCAGCAGGGTTCCTTTGTTATCTGCTTTGAGCATTGGTGTGAGAGGAGAGAGAAGGTCAAATGTTTTTGGGCAGAGAGAAAAGCTGCATGCGAATCTTGTGTACCTTGTGTGAGACCTCTGAGTTCTGAGCTCTTGCATAAATGGGGAAATGCTCTTCTGCTTCTCTTTTGTTAGGAGATTGACCCTGTAAATGTGCTTTGGCTATCTTCAGGGAAAGCAGGGAGGATAATGACGAGTTGCTCCCAGATCCCAGTGGGATCCTAGTGAGGTTTGGGAATGGAGATGCAAAGATTCTCAAAGTTGTCAGGAAGTACATCCCTCAGGGGATGCCTTGAGGCCTTAAGGATATTTACTGACAGATGAGGAACAATTAGGTTCTGAGCACCTGGGACAGCTCCCAGGCGAGGTGGAGCAAGTGAGGGGATTTTGAAGACATCCTGGTTTTGTGCTGTGTGAGCCTAAGTCCCTTTGCAGATCGAGGCCTAAAATGCAAGCAGGGATGCCCTGCAGAAGACCTCCAAGGAGTTTAAATCCCTTAGAAAATATAATGTGTAACTGGGTGCTTAAAGGCTATGTCACACACGATGGTCTGGGATTACATGGATAAATTTAAGTTCAGGTCTGCCTATTTTTGAATAGAAACATCATAAATTTTAGCTCTATTGAAAATATTTTGTGTGATTGATGCCGGTTTAGAGGCAGCAGATAAAGAAGTGTTGCTGGTTTTGAACATAAGCAGTATTTATTGTAGTGGCTTTCTACGAGTCGGGTGACTTCAGGATAGGATCTGGTTAAACAGCAAACATCATGTTCCCTCATGTTTTCATTAGATGTGAGAGCACGATTATATCACTGAGAACAAGGATAACACCGCATAACTCGCCAAGTTAAGAGTCTTACAAAAGGCTTTAAAGATAGCAGTACACAGGGGGTGTGGGAACGTGAGGTTTTCTTTGCTTTGGACTGAGAGGCTGTTTTCCAACACTTCCCAGTCCCCTGCTTGCCAGCAGGGACACTCCCAGGGCCACAACACATCTGCTACAAAACGCCGCCTTGGTTCTGAAGGAGGGCGCTCGTGACAAAGAGTAAATATTCACCTCTCGCTGCTCGCAGAGAAAAGGCTCTTTCCTTTTTTAAATCTATTAGGCAAATGAGAAAAACTGCCAGAGAGATGATTTTCCTGGGAAACAGAGTGCTGGAGAAGGGATGCAACGTTTTAAAGCACATCTACTACACCTGAGCTGAGTTATGTCACTTCTAAACGCCTTGGAGTAGCATCCTCTCACCCACCCCATCATTTAATTATGAGTACTAATGGGACTTTCAAGAGTGCATCCATGGGGAAATGCACTGCATCTCTCTGTTTGTTTCCTTCACCACGACGCTGCCTGCGCACACTGCGGGCTTTATTGGCAGCAGCTCCTCTTCATTTCAGATGTGTAATGCTATATTTACAGTACAACAGTTTTAATTACCGATACAGCAGTGATAAAAGGGAAGGAAAGAAAGGGATGATCCATAATTGCCTATTTTTGTCTCTGATCAGCAAGAATTCCATCAGTTTCCTCAGAATTGTTCCCCAAAGGAATGAAACGTATGTAAATATGTAAGATGAGTTTTAATTACTGAAAATGCATCAAAAGGAGTATATGTTTCCATGACTAAAACCTTTCCTGGAGTCACAATAAATGTCGCACAGAAAAATGGACCACTAATTAGTAAAGAAAGTAAGTTATAATCATGCATGGCAATATCCACGCTAATGGAGCTGGAACATGCCTGTGTTAATTTTGTAAGAAAGGGCATTTTAGGACTTGGGCTGCCACATGAACCTCAAATGAACAAGGCTGCGCTCCAGAAGGAAATCCTCCCTGCTGACCATTGTCCTCAGCACAACGAAGGTAAATCCTGCCCTGTTGCTGTAGTGGGAGAGTTAGGACTGGGTTTTAAGGAATGTGAAGAGCTTTCTGCCAGTGAAGCTGGCATCCAAATTTCTCTGCTTTTCTGGTGGAAACTGGCGGTTCACTGAAGCCAAATCCCTTCCATCTGGAGCAGATGAGAAGTCTCCTTTAATTTTACACAGAAAGGGAAAAAAGCCCCCAATGGTCCAACCTTCCCAAATCTTTTTAAGATATGGAGGTGTGTTCACCCTAATTCAGAACAGGAGTGCTTTCTTTGAGAGCATAGAAACACCTTTAGGTCAGAGAAATTGTTTCCCACATATCTCTACTTATGAATTTATTTCCAGACATAAGGCAGTGTTGTGTCTCTGGGTATTCTGGGAGTGTGGGCTCACTCTCAAAATGTTCCTTTTTTTAGCTTTGTTTGCATGAGTTTTCCTTGTATTTTGTAGTTGATTAGTTTAGATTGATGCAATTAGTGTAATTAAGTGTAATTATGAATTTTGGTGGAAATTCATGTAATCATATATTTACAATGTGTAATTAGGTAATTACAATATGTAATTTGCAGTATAAAATGTAATGTCCTAACACGTTGCTGATTAAATTTCAAATTAAAAAAAAGATGTCCTGGCACATGGAATGGATAATCTCAAAAGTTCATTCTTTTGGAATATCTTTAGGAAGTCCTTTCCAAATTATCCAACCCCTTCTATTTCCCATATGGAACCAGAACCCTGCAAAAATCTGATTTTATAAAGCAAACATATTTTCTCATCTCACTGTAGCCAGCAGAAAAAAAATGCCCTCACCCTCCACCTACATTTTCCACCCTCTTTCCTACATACAGACTTTAAAAGAAAAACAGATAAAAAGAGCTCCAATAAAACATGCCAACAATTTGCAGCAGCAGCAAAAGAGCAGTAACAAAGAGATTTATGTTTTGGAATTGTAATGATTTGTGCTCCGTTTTATTGAATCCATTTTTCTATGTAATATTTAATCTCCAAGCAGGGCATTTAAAATGTAGCAATTAAATGCCTTTATATGTTGATGCATCTCTGAGGACCAAAGATGAAGCAAATGGATTCTGCATGTGGATACTTTGAGGATGTCTTCTGGGAAATGAAATCTCCATTTCAGCATCAGCAGTAAATATTAACTGAACACCTTCATAGTCCTCTGTGGTGTGTTCAGAGAGACTGTTCATCCCTGTGGATGAGGACTAAAGGAATTCCTGTTGTGTTTGACATGCATCTTCTCAAGATATTGAGATTATTGGTCAATGGATGTGATGATGGAAAGTCACTCTCACCCTAACCTAGCAAACTATCTGCATGTCTCAACCTCAGCATGCAAAAAACCCAACTCCTGGGATTTGGCAATATCCCAGCAGGCATTTCCCTCCATCTGTAGGACCAAAAGGCCCTTTAAAAACATCTAAATCTCACATTAAGGTGTCTTTAAGCCATTATACTCCAAAGATGTAGCAGAAATCTCAATCACCTTAACAAATTATTATTGCTTGGGCACAATGGTCACAGCCCCATTTCTACTGAGCCATGAAACTACAAAGCTCATCACGCTGAGGCTGCTTGTTCTCTTGGAGAAAATGTGACTCAATGTTTATTTTGGTCAAGTCACCCCCCTATTCATGATAAATAATTGAAAGGACAATCAGGCACTACAGAATTTAATTTTAAGACTGATGTCTCTGGCTAGAACAGGCAGAAGGGGTAATAGTTTCGTCCATGCAACGAAACATCTTCCCCAACACTGCAGAGGTTCTGTAGGGAAGGAGTAAAGGGTTTCCTGAGCCCAAAAGGGGCTATGAGGTGCTGTTTACAGTCTTGAGGGACTTTGGACACTGGCCAGCTTCTGGTGCCTAGCCCTCAGTGTAATCCAGGGTATATTGGGGAAACTTCACTACATCCTTGTTAAAAAGTGATGTGATTCCAAGCAGGCACGAAGCCAGCAGCTGAGCCTGAAGAGGGGCCATGTCATTTGCTGCTCCATGTTGACAGATTTCCACTGTAACCAACACCTTGGCACTGCCAACACCTTCCTGAGCTCCAGATGAGAGCACTACATCTAACCTGACTACAAATCCTGATCGACTTGCCAAGGAAAATAGGTCTGAAGTTTCCAGCAACTGCATTGTGAACCACTCTGAGGAAATACCTTTCTCCGCCGGTTTCCAAACAGTGTGGTGTTCTCTACCCATGAAACAGGGATTTGAGCAGAATCGAGTCTTGCCTTCTCTTAGGGCTGAAAGTGAAGTATGAGCAGGACCGTAAGCAGAGAATAAGAACTGCTGAAAAGGGAGGGAAACTCATCAGCTGGGGCACTCTGCTGCATGAAGCTCTTTGGAAAAACAAGATAATTCACAAAACTCACTGATGCACAAGGAATTTGTGCCATTGGTTTCCATTAATGCCTGTGAAGATTACCCATGAAAATATCCACTGTGCAGATGGGAGAGTAAATTGTGTAGCTCTGCTATGAAATAAATTTGGATGTTACCAAATAAAGGACAGGTTTGTGCATAGATCCTGTAAAAACCAGTCTGTGATGTCTGGCTGTGAAGCAAGTCAAAGGGTTAGGTGATGAGAGGATTTGGAATACAAATAAATACACGTAATTGAAATAAAGGGGAAAAGCACATCTATTGACAGCAGGAGTACATGCTAAGATAGGAACTACCAGAACCAGGAATTGCTTTTTCAAGACACAATAGAGTCCTTCAAAATGTCTGTCAAGAAAATAAGATTATCAGGATGGCTTTATCATTAGAAGAAAAGGAATATTAAAAGACCTCAGTTAGATCTTAATAAAAAAGATAAATTTAAAGTAAACTGGCATGGAGTTTATCCATGGTTGGGTTTGCAGTAATAAAGTCAGTGAGGGTATAAGCTATGTGATTTACAGGCAGTAAGCTTCTGTAAAATTTACAAACTGCTGTTATAAAATGTCACCTTTTATGATGCATTCCTCTCAGCCTGCATATATAAAGGGCACTGCAATAGAAAGAGTAGCAAAGGCAAAGCAGTTTTCTCTGCTACCTAGCCAGCTACCTTTTTTTCCTTTTACAGCAGTAGCAGAGATATATCATCTGATGACCCTGCACTAGGTTTTTTCTCATTAGTTTTTCTGTTTGTGTGGGCACACTGCTGGCCTTGCCATTGTTAATAGAAAATTTAGGGTGGTTTAAATGACGGTTTTTTGTAATATGCTCATGATGAATAGAGGAAGACTCCTCCCATATCCGTCAGTGTTTATATAAAAGAAGGGCTTATGACAGAGTTGGGTAATTATCTGGTTTTTCTACATTGATTTAATTGCTTAGTCTACAGCTCTGCAAAGCTTACATGTGATAGGCCAAAATTAGCCCTTTTCCTGATGCTCTGAGTTTCTCCAGAAGCTGACCTTGGGAACTCAGCATTTGTTTCCAGCCTGGCTAGTTAAATCTAGAAAACCTCCAAGAATGCCCCTCAAGATGCCAAGTCTGTTACAAGGCTTTGCTGGCAGGATGACTGGGTATTCTCACCACACTTTTTGGATAAGTTCAGGTGTCACGGATAGGGATAATTTTGGCTGGTACTATCAGGTTTCTGGTCAGCCTGGCCAGTAGGTGTCCAGGCTGAGCTCCTCAGCTGGTCATCTGTGGGGACTGAGCTCCTTTGGAGTCACAGCCCAGTCCCTGCTTCATGGCAAAAACACCCAGCACATTCCTCTCATTTTCTGTGTCCACTGAGGGGGTAATTCCGGCCCAGAGCTTCACCCCCAGGTGAAAGATCAAATATTATTTCGTTGGGCTCTTTGCAGCCCAGTGTGAGTGACACAGTTACTTCTGACCTAAGGGGAAAGTCCTGATACTCTTCCTTCAGTGCCAACAAAAAAGAAATACACTCTGAATTAAGATTTTAACAGGGCTGTATTCTGGAAGTTCAGGAAAATAAATCAATAATGGTGGTGATAAAACTGCAGTTTAATGGTAGCTGTTATAATAAAACAATAGTCAGTGCAAAGCCATTTTACCACCCTATGGCAATGGTTTCTACAGTTTACTCTGACAGATTTATGGTTACCTTCATTTAATAATTTACTTCTCTTTAGCACAACCACCACCATTGTAAGTTTAAAATAAGCTCTTTTTAATTTTACTGCACAAAACCCGATAGAGTCTATATCTACTGCCTCACTAGGAAAATATTTGAATTCAAAGTGCTCATAAGCAGAAAAACAAATAAACACCATTTACGAACCACCTCTTTTGAAGGAAATTGGATGAGCCTCATCAAATTCAGCAGAGAAGTGTGTCTGAGAGCATGCAGGATGGAGAGTCCTCTGTCTGTGAACCTGCCAGTAAACTCCAAGAGTGCGTTGTGCAATGAATAACAACCAGCAAACTGGTTTAAATTCCTCATAAAGTTGTATTGCAGTAATTCAGATCTGGAAGTTAGGAGAGTACTGGCATATGGGAGAATCTGGAGTGTCCTGGAAGGAGCAGTTTCATGTTATGGCTATAAAGAAAACAGACCAAGGGTCATGCCAGAACAGCTCCACAGCTTCTGATGCCAGGGAGGACTAAGAGTGGGATCATTTTTCAGCACTGACTTTTGTGGAACTACAACAACTTGAGGTGGATTGAGTCATGTATGGGTTACATGATCAGGATCTTGTATGTGAGAGGAACAGCAAATAAATGCAGTAAAATCAAGCACTATTAAAAAAATTAAGAAAAATTAGAAAATCAAAATGGGTAGATGTTGTGGCTTTTAATGAGGACTTTTGAGAAGCTTGGTGAGTGCTGTGTCTGACTGGGGCCAACAGGAGCTTCATGGGGAAGGATGTGTCCTGTGGGGAAGGTGACAAAGTTTGGAGGCAGAGAGGTCCCAAAAAGGAAAATTGTGTGCATCTCTTGGCAAGCGTTTGCAGTTGGTGTTTCTTCCTGCACTATCCTTGTTTCCTTGAATTTTGAGCTTCTGTGATGTGTTTTGTTCTTGGCCTGTGGATTTGAGTGTGATCACTGAAAGCCAGAAACATGTTAAGCCTTCTAAAAGCGCTTACAGCATTTTGTGGAGGAGCCAGGTGAGCTTATAAAGCACAAGATTAATATTGCTGCACCACAGATTAGGTGACTTAAATCAGGATTGCAATGAGGCTCTGTGTCAGGACTAAAAATAGAGAACAGGCCTATGGGTCCCTTTTGCATAAAGCCATCCCTCCTCTATGAATGTGATGGCCTGGTCCTGTTGAAATAAATCCCAGCAATTCCACTGGTTTTAATGACCCAGAACAGACCACGAGCACCTGCTCTTTCAGGTCTGTCTCCTGCACTAATATCTAGTTTGGATTTCCTTCTGCAGCATATGTTAAATGCTTGATGATAAAATATTTGAGCAAATCCAACATCTTTTCAATGGAATTACATAAATTAATGATGCATAGATCAACAGAATTATATTATTTCATCAGCAAATACAAAAAGTTGGCACTTCAAAGCACGAAATATTTTGTACAAATACATGCTGTACTCACTTAGAAAGGCAAAGAAAAAATCTTGATGGATGTTGGAGCATTTCTTCTCTGCACAGAACTACTCTACCAAAAGTCCTTGAACACTGTCTAACCTCCTTCAGCAGCCAAGGACCTGGCACGTGTCTTTTTAGAATCAAGTCTCTTTCCTTCCTTGTTTCTGCTGTCTTGAGGACTAAATAAAATTAAGTTGCACCAGAAAACTGAACCTGAATCAAACATAGCTCTATACTATTGTGAAGTGCTGCAAAGCCGTATTTGTGGGATGGATGGGCACAAACAGTTTTAGGCGTGATGGAAACACGCGTCTGATACAATTTCATTCATTTCACCTGCTTACCCTTCTATTTTAAGTCCCCTTCCTGTCAAAGGAGAAGTTAGAGAATTAGACTGCCTATTCAAATCCAAATATCGAGTTTCTGTGCAATATGTACATGCCTGCACACTATTTTTCCACAGGTTCTCCGTATCTTCAGCGCACAGAAGAAGGGTGCTCAAAGGAGGAGTGGATGTTCGCTAGTCATGTTTTTCTCATGGTTCCCTGAGCAGCCCCATGAATTACTTGCACACACCATTCAAACCCTACTCAGCAAACAATTGTTATTTTCCTCCTGGGCTCTCCTTTAATGTTCATTGCTACAGTACCTAAATGCTTCACAAATATTAAGGTACTTATTTTTATGCCATTCACCTGGACACGTAATAACTCCACTTTACTGATCATAAAATACAATGCAGGGAAGGAGGTTAAAAATATCCCCATCTGCATACCCAGATGGAGGCATGGGAGTTTGGTTTTCAGCAGACCCAGACTATTGCTCTCAGCTGGAGTTGCACAAGCCTCAGCCTTCTGTCAGCACAGCTCCTGTGCCTTTCTAGGCACCTGGTAGTGCCCCTCCTTGCCAGTGCTACTGGAATTCTGCTTGGCAAAGGTGGGGAGAGGGTACAGCTTTTCAAGAGGGCGGGGAGGCTTTTTCAGACCTTTCTGGGGTCTGAAAATTGGGTGTTGAGATGCCTTGAGGTGATATCCTCCAGCCATGATCCTCCTCATGTAGGTGGAGATCATCTCACAGCTCCATGAATCCCTACCCCTTTCTGCAGGAGAATGAGGGATTAACCATCTGTGGGGACTCTCTTTGCTTTTCCTTGACAATGCAGTAGTGGCTGCACAGTTTTCATCTGTTTTGTGGCCCAGGTCCAGATAAAACTTGGAAAATCTAGGAATATTTGAGGGGAATTACAATTAATATATGCAGCTAATGGAGCGCCTGCATTTGGCATGGATCGGAGCGCCTGCATTTGGCATGGATCAAAGCGCCTGCATGTGACCTTGGAGACGGTGCAAATGATTTCTATAGGCACATCTTGCAGATCAGCTCTTGTCAAGCAGCATGTTGGAAGTTCAGGAATGCCTCTTGCTATGTGTCTTCTTGTTATACAGTGTTCAGTACTCAGTGAGGGTGTCCAGATGGCTGGCTCCCTCAAAACCACTGCAAAATCCTTTTCCAAATAAACAGCCCAGAAATGCTGCTGAAACCATAAAGAAATCTGCTGGCTGACATGGCTTTTACATGACTATGGGCTGCAGAAAAGCCAGAGACAGGAGTTGATACCCCTCTGGAAGAAACCTCCTCATCAGAGCTGTGGGTTAAAACATAGCAAATAAAATTTGTAATGCATAAGATCCCTTCTGCTCACAGGAGTTTCCTCAACAGCTGTTGTGCATCCACACTGACACATATTCCCATCAGTTACCAACCCAACGTGGATTTTGGACTGCAAAGTCAGGCAGAATCGCAGCACCAGGTGGAACAGCCTCAGGCCAGTTTCTGCAGCCCAGTGAGCCTCACACAGGCTCTGAAGTAATTTTTGGGAGCCTTTGAATAACTTACACAGAGGATATATTAAATATGCCTTAGGGGAAGAAAGGCAAAAGACTGAATTATTCTGAGACCTGCAGAAGTAATATTCAAATGTCTAAGGAGTGCTCTGGTGTCCTGAATTGAACCAGAGGAGGGGATCAGTTTTATCAAGGCCGATGGGTCTCAGACATCAGCTGAACTTTCCCTCTTGCTCCTACACAGGAAAATCATTTTCTTGGCTTGGATGGGGGGAAACTACCTCAACTGTAGCAATATTTGCACAGGGCAGCAAGAATACTTGCTAAAGGGATTAAAATCCTCCACAAAATTCTGTGACCATCCCTCCCCCAAAGAAATAAGATGGAAGCAGGATTAAGGTACTTTAGGATATTGACTGGTGGTTCTGAAGATATTATGAAAACCTCTGTCTCTGATACCATCTATTCAAGAGGTAAGCACTTTTCCCCTCCCAAGAATGGGCTTTTTCTAACCTTTCATCCTAACCAGTGAAAGGAACAGCTGTTTCTACTGGTGACAGAGAAATTAGTCAAATGGTTGGCTAGTTGCCTTCTGGAGAAGCCCCTGTAAAGCATCAGTGGTCACCCAAGAAACATTTAATTTTCATTGTTATCAATGAGAATTTGGACTGAACTTGTGAACAGACACAGCTTTGAAAACCCACATAATTATCTGCTAAGTTAAAAGGATAGGGGAAACAGACACTGGGATGGCAACCAACCAGTATGTCTAACAAAAGGCCGTTATTGCTAAGACAGAAATAATAGACATCAAAACTCAAATTTGAGATCCTGAGACTGTCAGCCTTTTGCCTGACTATGAAACCATTCTGCAAATAATTCCTTGATTTCATTTTTCAGGGTGTGAGGTAGTTTCTACCACAAAGGTGGTTACTATCACAGAGGTTACTATCACAGAGTTACACAGCAATGATATGTTTTCACTGTGGAGGATTTTCGTCTTTAATGATTTATTTGGTGAGTTACAAACCACAAAAATTGATCAGATTAAGGAAAAGGCAGAAGTACTAATGCAGATAGCTTGGCGAGGTGGTTCAGTCTGGGATGAATTTGAGGGTCAGCCCATCACCCTAAAGAATCCCTTGAGTTTCAGCCTTGGGGCGGCAAGATCCATCTTCTGCAAGATGTGGTAAAGTGGGTTCATCCTGCAGTACAGATGTTAGTACAGATGTAATACAGGCTGTGAAAATAGCCCAACTCCCAGTGTGAGGAGTGCAGGCAGTGCCTGGAAATGTACCCATCTGGCAGCTCATGGAGATGGGACCTGACGTGCGGTGGTTCTTGTGTTGTTTCAGCCCACTTTTATGGTGAGTAAAGAAGTGGCTTCCCTCCAGCTGGGCTTGTCAAGCGGTTCCATGTACACTTCAAATCACTGTGTCAGGGAATATGCATGTGGAAATCCAGGACATGGTACCTTTGGCAAGGATAGGTGGAGGAATACCTGGGTGACAATCCTGTTGTGCCATCAGGACTGCAGGAAAGTGTGTTGTGCCTGTATTGCTGTAATGACTTATATGGCATCAGCACTCCTGGATTTTTGCAGCCATGGCATTGCTGAAATGAGAGGGTTTTTCTGTCAATGTATTCTTAAATGTTTTTTTCCCAGTCTGAGCTAAGTGTCTGTAGATTTTGTGTTGGTTTCAGACAGTTCAGTCTCACTGTCTCCTGTTACCTTTGTGTAACAGAACAGCTACCTTAAACGGAGTCATTTCTGGCTTCTGGCTGAGTAATTTAAAATTCTCAAACGGGAAGACTGGGAGATAGCATTTGGTAAATAATTAATCACATATGATCTTGTTTGCAGGCTGCATTTTTTTCTTGTGAGGATAAACGTATGCTTGCATGAAGAACAATCCTTTTGCACTAATCTGTCCAGACAAAATTTTGTTGTAGCCAATATCAAACATCATGGGAAATCAACATGGCTGCAATGAATAGCTGTTAAGAATATAAATGAAGGTACTTAAATTTTTTTGGGTTATCTGAAATCCAAGCTGAATGCAGCAGTAACCCTCAAAGAGTGATTTTTTTTTTTAATATAAATAATCCACTGTGTTCACAAAGCCTTCATTTTATTTCTATTTAGCTTTGGATTGCTCGAGTTTGTTTTTCTGGTATTTGGGAGGTATGGAAGCATAATATCTTTGCAAGCAGAGATGTAATTCTGGGAGTGGTGGGAGCGCTTGACTCATGCCGTGATTTCTTCCAGAGAGCTTGAACCATGACAGCTTTTGGTTTCCTGTTCTCTCCACTCACCCCTGAAAAAGGCAGAAAGCAGGAAGAGTATTCTATGAACAGGGAAGGGAGGCCAAGGACTTTTTTTTACCCTGTGATCCTGCTGAAGGGAGGCAGCCATGGTTCTGAACAGCTCTGGGCAAGAGCTCAGGTTACCCTCCTCCCCTCCTCCACCATGTGTGGCACACCTTGCAGTGCAGCAGACAGGCAAACCTCAAAAAGGGAAGCGATAAGCTGCCCTTCCTCAAAGATCCTATCAGCTCATAAAAGGGATTTTAAATACCTTTGGGAGTTTTCACTGGTACTCCAACTTGCTATTCTCTTCACATACCGCTTCAATCCCCAAAGAGCATCTTAGAGATCTGAAAATCAGAGCCCCCTAGACCTCCTGCCAGCATAATAAGATTTGTTTCCTGTTTATTCGAGTGTGTCTGTGTGTGTTTAGAGCATTGAGGCTGGGAGCAGGGGCGAAGGGAGCCGATATCAGGCTGAAGTACCCGTTTTCTTCCTAAACTCCTGGGAACACGGAATTATAATTGGCACCTTAAAATTTCAAAGCATCTTTCAGAATTGCTTCCACTCCATAGCAATAATTATTGCTGCACAATCATGAGGAAACATCACATTCAAGAACGCTTGGTGTAGTTCACTTGATGAGGACGTGTATTCAAAGACTAAAAGAACAACAAATGGAGTTATTCCTCTGAAGGCATTGAAATTCATTTGAGCTGATGGCCTCAAATGTGTGTTTGTCAAATACAGGTAATGTTCAGTTGTGCTGTAAATCACAGACTACCAGAGCTCGTGCATATTGATGGTTCATGAAAAGGATGTGCTAATGCTGCTTCTGCTTGATTTTGTCAGCTGTATTTAGCCTTATATTGGATTTCTATCTAGTAGTGGACTGCACCTGTATAATTCAATGTGTCTTTCCATATTAAATGTAGATTTGATTTGGCTTGTGGCAGAGGTGTAAGAACAGGTCAGGCAGGAAGCTGTCTCAGAACCTGAAGGCTTAGGCTAATTTCACTTTTTCTTATGTTTTATCAAAAATTAAGCAGTCTAGCCTTTTGGTCTGTTCTTATAGTCCTGAAAAGGTGGTGAGCTGAGCTAACACTACAAGTCAGGGCCTTAGCCATCCCCTGCAATACTTGTGGTTTTGCTAACACATAAAGTATTTAATTAAAAGGTTGAAGGTTTATACAACCCTCAAATTGGGAGACTGCTTCCAGTTTTTAATCACATTTTTGAAGTAGAAATGGAAGAGTCTATGGGAGTTTATTTTCACTGTAATAAATATTTCTCCTGGGTGGTTGATCTAGGGACTCAGAAATTGAGTGGGCTTGTCTAGGGTCTTGACACAGAGTCTGTGTGCTCTCATAAGATCAATGGGAATAACTGGGCTTGAGCTTTATTCCCCACCAGTAACCTCCTGCTTTGGTTGAAGCCTCCAAAGGGAGTATTGCCCACGAAGAGGCAGTGTTTGACTCCCTGAATCACTGGGGTAGCATTTGTTCCACTCCTTTTCGGCCTGTATTTAAATACCGTGTCTGCTGAAGTGCCTTCTCCCAGTGTAAGCCAGTTGGTACTGGGGCTGGAACGAGCTGCCAGTTCTCAAATGAGCCCTGGGACGTGTTTGGGTGAGCCCCAGCCAGAGCCGAAATGCACAGAGAGGAGGTCTGGTAGGCACTGCAAGGTGCTGGAACAGCTGTCATTTTCCAGGAGACAAGATGAATAAGTGTATCCATCCTTTTGGAAACAGCCTGGGAAACTGGTGAAAGGAACTGGTCGTGCTAGAAAAGAATTAAATAACCTAGAAATGCAGCTTTGGCTACCAAGGGGAATACTCAATTTTGATTTTTTAAAAACATTTGTTACTCAGTATAATTTTGCCTGAAGTTTTCTCACACTGTTTCTGTGCTTGGAAGAGGGTATGTGGGAAAATTAGGTTCTGTCCAAGGATATGAGTTTGTCTGAAGGCCATTAATGAGAGTCACTAGGAAAGCCCTGGGTTCCCTCTTTATGGCCTTTTGCCTTTTACTACCAAGGAGGAAAAGCATGAGCCATGTTTAGCATTAGGGGCTTTCGTATGTCAGAACTACAAAAAAAAGGATGCAGAGAGGGACCACACTGACTTTCCTTCCTTCAGTGCTGCCTTACCCTCTGCAAGTCCTGCAGTATTTTGCCTCCACAGACAGTGCTCCATTGCTCAGTTTCTTGGGTTCATCAATGCAGCTGTGTGACAAAACTTTGCAGGAGGTGTCCCTAAAAGAGTTCGATTTTGACAGTAACCTGCAGTAAGTTGAGGGATGTTGGTGAGATGGTCTCCAAACTGTTAGAGATAAACAATTAGGGATAAAAACAGGATAAAATTAGGATAAATTTTTTTCTTTTTTTCTTTTTTGAGATATAATTGACTTCTAATTTCAACATTTTAAGCATTTTAAACATCCACCCTAACGTTAATGGACCCACAGTTGGGTAGAATGATGAGCAGATGCCATTTACCTGTTCCTTGGCACCCTGAGCAGGTACCACCTGCCTTCTACAAGGCAGCATAAACAGGTTCAACCTGTTCATTGGCAATGTGAGAGAAAAACACCTTCTGTATTCCCTGGAAAAATGAGGACGTGCCACTTGCCCTCTGCTTATTATCCTGAGCAAAGAGCTGGCACATGCCTTCTGCCTTATGTCAGCAGGAGAGATCAGAGATTGCCATTTATCTCAGATGTGCTCTCACCTTTAGGTGCACGTGATGTCTCATTTTTAAAGAATAATTAGTTGTAGAAAAAATAATCCCAGCAATAACAGTGGTGCTGTATTTGTGCCTGGAAGCCCAGTCTCAGATCTGTTCATGAGGCTGCTGGATTTTTCCATAAGTAAAACTTCAGGAAAGGTGCCAGCTGAGGTTAAGCAGTTTGTCATCATTTAACTCGGCTTGCGAATTGAATTTATGGTGGTGTTGTACAAAGCTTGAAGGATCACTGAGTGCTTTAATCAGGGGTTCTTGGTGGTTTTGAGATTCGCTTTCTGCCTCGAATAGCTGATCAACTGGTAGCCAAAAAAGGAGTTCAGGCTGCAGTGAACACCACAATGTTAAAAAAGTTGGCCGGAATGAGCCACTGGTAGCTCCTTTTCAGCGAATGAAACCTGGAGAATTTTCTCACACTGGAATTAAAAGCTTGAACAGATACAACCCTAAAAGTCTGGAGAACAAATCAGAGTGTCCTGGAGGTGTTCTAGCTGTCCTGTGAAATGATGTGAGAAGGATAGGATTCATCAGGGATTTTTCTGAGTGAAAGATCCTTGGTTTCATTCTCATCCATGTAAAGGATGCAAAATGGGCAAGCACTGCCCTTTATTTACGTCTTGCAGGTATCAGTCCCCGATGCTGTGGCAGAGAGAATTTTCTTAACCAATCCCTTCGGCTATGTATTTCATTCTGTCCTTCTCCACAGCTCTCCCTTTGCTGTCAAGCAGTAAATATACTTGTTATGTGTCCTCACTTCAGTGAATGACAGATCTTACCCTTAAGTGTTATCTCTCATTAAGATGTCACTCCTGCCTCTCCTGCCCAAGGCAGCAGCCTCCAATACTTTTGCCTTGTTGGTGCTGTAAATGCTTCCCTGTCTTCTCCCATGCTGCCTTTCATTCTTGAATACACTTCCTGTAAAAATTCATAAACCTCCGTCTTATTTTCCTTTAAATCCCTTTTAAAACTTGCCTAGGCCATGTTACCCACAAGAAACTCCTTGAAAAGAGACCCCTGGGTGTAGAGACCATGGCTCCTTGCAACCACCTCGGTGTTTTCTCCCAGCAGGCGACACAGTGCTGTATTGCCTTCATTCCTTCTCCTGTGTGAACGGTGGAATTTTGATATGACCTGGGCTGGATAAAGCTTCTGCAGACTTGGAGCAGATGCTGCAGAAGTATTTGCCTTCTGGAGAAGCCAGAAGCAGCTCTCCTGGGCAGCACCAGAGCCTAAATGAGAGTGGCAGCCCAGAGGGATGGCGCATGTACGCCTTGTTTGAGCCAGGACAAAACCATCCCAATTTGTTTTTTCCTGTTGCCAAGTTAAAGCTCAGTTCCAGCTTTGCACTTCTACACAGCTGTTACAATTAGGAGCTGGGCTCTCTAAACTACTGACGAGGCTTTCATTTTAAATGTTCGTGATGCTGGGAGAGCAGTGTTAAGCTGTGCAACGAGTGTCCAGCAAGCCGTGAGGGCAACACGCTGCAGCTAATACAGAACTTCTGAGGATGCAGGCATCTATCTGAGCAAGCTCTTGGGCACATCAAACTGTCACATAGGATTTCTGTGACGAGTTGGCATGAAATTCAAATTATGGGCAACTATTGCTTTCCAGTCTGTTGACAATTTGTTGGGAATCGCTCTGAGTCTCTGCTGCAGGCCACTTCTTTAGCTTAACATGACCTGACAGACAGTACCCAGCGCCATGCATCATGACACAAAACATCACACAGTGTCTCTGAAGAGGGAAGGGGTCAGTCCTGGGGGTAGAAATGCTTTTTAAAGGTTTTATAGGGAAAGAGGAATCTTTATTCACAAACGCTTAGGATGGAGGCACTTGGCTTTAATTCCTCTCTATACCCTCAGGAAACTGGTGATGTGCTTCTAATGCAAAAATTACCACCAGTACCATCCTGCCCCATGGATGATGCTTGGGACAGCGGGATATTCAATGACCAAAGGAATTGCTTGCCTTGTGGCAGCACAGTGACACCCTCAGCCCGGGTGACAACTCCTGGTGCGTTACACACCGGGCATGCCCCAAGAGCAGCAATTCCCAACCCGGGCTCATATGGCTCTCAAATTGAAACATGCCTCCAGCCCCTTCTTCTGCAATGCAAATGTAAATTGCATTTAAACTCTTCTTCCTAATTTAATTAGGAAATAATATAAATCTCAACTTTCCCTCCAGGTCAGGACTGCACGTGCTGCGTCAGGAAAAGACCGTGCCCAGAAGGGTAGTTTGGCACAACTGTCTCCTTTGTGTATGAAGTATCTAACTGCATTTCAGACTTCATTATAATTTATCTTGCTCTTCCCTTCTCTGCTTCTTTCCCCCCCATATATTAGGTCCTAAAAAGCCTGCAAACTCACACAGCTTAATATGTGAATAAAACTTTTTGCTACACTCTTTTACAGCGAGCTTCAAATTAGATCAAATAAGATACTTAGCTGACTCTGCCCAATATCTCAGCGAGCTTGGGTCCTCCCAGAAGGTCTGTACCTATAAATATCACATTTCTGCAAGCTCAGTAGCACAGCATAGACATGCAAATGCGAGCTGGCCTCCCTGAACCTGGCAGTGGCAAGCACACCAGCTGCATTTGCAGGCAGTTGCATTGCATAGTGAGTAGGCACTTTGGAGCAGGTCCATTTGAGATGATCTGGGAAAGCCACTGCCTGACCACTGTGCCAGTAAAGATGTTGGTGAGTCCCTGGAAAGAACCAGTGTGCCTCTTCCAATTTCACCATGGCTGTGGAAATAGAAAAGCACAGTACTTTTACAGCCAAGGAAGAGCCAGCAGTTCGGTGGGGGGTGACCAGGGGCCGCTGGTGTGATTAGAGCGAGGAAAGTGCAGCGTCAGTGGCCTTGCATGCAAAAGGCTGCGGGGCTGTGGGAGGGACAGAGTGCTTCACATTCAGCAGCTGTGCTGCTCTGTCTGTGCAGAAAGTGGTAGCCTACAGGTCTGGGGATGTTGGGTCATGATGGGTTCAATTCAAAAGCAGAGTCACAGTAAAGTGATCAGGGAATCCAGAGGCATCATTCCGACAGAGAGGAATTAAGCTCTTATGTGGATTTACATTCATTTACCAATTTCTGATTTCCGAGACGTGTCTTTTCCTGAATTGAAAAGTTCCATCAACCAGCCTTAGCTCTTCACTTTGCAAATCAATCCCTCCTTCTCTCTGGTGGGAATGAAATCACTATTTGTAAGAGTCAGGATTATACAGGGAGCTGTAATTACCATCCACATTTTCAGTTCATGCTATGGTAGGGGTGGAAGGTCCATGTAATTTTCGAGTGTTCTCCACTCTCTTCTGTTTATACTCTCCTGGTAGTGAAACATGTGCCAAAACCTCTCACAGACAAGTTTCTCCAGTTGAAAAGTCCTGCCTGTTTTACTCTATGGAGGTGGTGATATCTCTTTGAGTACTTGATGCAGGTCCTTCCCTGCCTGCCTCTTGCAGCCCCTTCCCCCACCTCCTGCCCTGACCCCAAGAGCTGAACCCTGGCTAGTGGAGTTCAGCTGATGCTGAGAGAAGCTCTCCCTTTTCCTTCCTGACAGGGATGTGGCATAACTGGGGTGAATTCTGGGTGATTAAGTCTCTAATTAGAAACATGGTTTCAGTGTGCAACTCGGTGTGGCACACACGGGAAAGGATTTTCCAGATCTAAGTCTATGGGGCTGCAAGGATGGGGCTCAGGGAACTTCCAAGGGCAGGGACACACCATATACAGCACATGCAGGAGATGAGTATAATGTCACATGGATGTGCTTTCCCAAGTCCAGCTCACAAAAGGGAACAGAAACCTCCTGGGATTCAAGGACACTTAGGTCCAAGATCTTAGAAGAAACCCCCATGCTTCGTTTGTTTGTTAGTTAGAGGGAAGTAGAGTAGAGCATGAAAGTTTCTATGCTGTTATACTTCCTGCCTTGTTTGGCTCCCTACCCTCACGTTATTTTTAAGCTCTTCTCACCCTTATGTGCCCCTCTGTTCTTTATGTGAGCCCTCTGAATTTTTCAATCTGTCACACATCCCATTTTCTCCTTGTGCCCATCCCATATTTGCTTCCCCTTCCATAATCCCTCCCTGCAAGAATTTGTTTGTCACTTTCTCTTTGAAAATACTTCTAAGCATCTTCTGTTCTTAGATCACATCTCCCCCAGATAAAATTCTGGACAGAGTCAGGCAGCAATAACCTTCATTTTTCTTTCCAGGCTCCTGCCAGCTCTCCGATGTGGTGCAGGTCAGATTTGACGGCTACTGCATGTCCCTCCAGGCTACCCAGTGGATGTGAAATCTGGCAGCTAGACAGCCTTTTATCATGCAATTTGTTTGGTTTATGAGAGGCTCTGTCTTTATCTCTCCATGGAATTTCTCTCTTCACTAGGTGCTGTTGGAAATGGTGCTGTTGGAAATGGTGCTGTCATCAGGTGTGTTGTAGGTGCCATTAACTGAAGTAATTGTTATTTGACCCCACTGTGTGGGAAGTGTGAGAGTTCAAGGAAGCCTCTGAGGATGACTGGGCTGTCACGGTGACAGATGGAAAGGGTGAGATCTGACTGCCTGATCCCTGGGTCGGTATTGGAAAGACAGTGTGGTGCTCTGTCAACGTGTCACTCCTTTCAGCTGTGCTCTAATGTCTCCAGGTGGAGCTCAAACTCTTTCTTGTACAGGCCCCAGGAAAACTAAATTAGCACCTGAGTACTTGGAATACTGACTATTAAACAGAAGATGTTGTTCCTCTTAACTTGGTTGATGCATCTTCGCCTCTCTCTTGTAACTGGTGTTTTCCTTTAGTGGTGCCAGTCAGGCTTAGTTGGGGAGCTGTGTTGGGAATTGTGAACTTCTGGAGATCTCCTCACAATTCTGGCTGTGGTTCAAATGAAGATGCTGACTTTGGGATGAATTTACCATCCCTATGGAAAGAGAATATCTGATGATAAAAGTAAAATCAGTGGAGTAGAGGGAAATGGGCAGGTAGCATTCACCCATCAAAGGGTCTCTGGAGCCATCTAGGATGGTGATAGAGCTCCTTCTTTAAGTGGAGTGTTGGGGTGGGCACATCTGGTGCCCAAGGCAGAGCCTCAGGATAACCCATCAGCTTTACTAGTCTGGAAATGGTATTAGGAGTCTACATGCAGCCCTTTACCAATGTGGTAACTTAGTTCAAATTAAGTTAATTAACTCAAGTGATAAAATCTGAGGTAGATGTACTCAGGTGTATTCCTGACTGTTCATGAAAATGGAATGGAATAAAAACCTTAATTATTCTGGCTCTTAGAAGTTAAATGAAATAAATCCTACTTTACATGTTTTTCAATGAGATGATAGCAGAAAATAAGGATGATGGGACAGTGGACTTGATAGTGAATGCCATCAGTAACACCCAAAATAGTAGGCCAAAACCTCCTTTTCTGCATGTCAAAAGTAGTAAGTTCCTTTCTCAAACCTGTTTGTGTGCAAGGGCTCTGCATAACTGAGGTGCAAGGTAGGGGAGACAAAGAATCATATCCCGATTCCTTAAAATGGTCTAAAATTAATTCCCTGTATATCTGTATCAGTTTATACCCTCAGTTTCATAGTCTTAATCTGAGTAATTATCGATAAAATAGTGGATGGTCAACCTGCAGACCAAAATCTGTGAGTGGGGTGTTGCTGCCAGTGAGGTCACTCTTCCTTCTACAGCTGGCTGGAGCATTTGGCTTTGGATTAAGCAATGTCACCTCATGTTCTTGTTCTTCACTATTTTCTTTCACTCTTTTTTTTTTTGTTCCCCCTCCTAATTTCACAGTTCTACTCTGGCTATCACCTTTGTCCCCTGTAGCTTAATTCTGGGTCACCTATTCCTTTCCACTGCACGTCTGTTCCCTTGGGATTCTCCACCTTCTCCTCTACAGAGCAGTAAAGGACATTAGCAATCAGCTTCCTCTCCTTCTGTACATGAGGGTCTCAGGGCAATGTATAAGAAGAAAAAGGGGCACACAAGAGAGCCTGGGATCGTCCTCTATTTGCTGGTCAGTTCATGAGCTACTCTGGTGGGGTGGAGGTGGGCAGGCAGAGTGACTGGGAGGGAGGCAGCTCAGAGATCTCTCCTTGAGGCACCCCTGGGGACTGGGAAGCAGTGCTGTCTGCTTCTCTCAGTTTCTGTGTTCTCCTAGAGGCCTTTGCTCTAGGTCACTGTCAGAGGCAATGAGATGAAGAGCCCCCTGGTTGGCCCAGCAGCCCCAAGGTTGCCTGCCAGTGAGCAAGGCATCCCTGTCCAGATCACTCAGGCACTGCAGGGGACCCAGACTCTTTGTGAACCACAATATTTCTTCCTCAGAGGCACAAAGGGGCTCTCAAGTCAATTTCTGACCTCCTGGGCATTTGCACAAACATTTTCAGCCACATCCACGCAAAGTTTCACATGGATGGCTGAGTCTTGCAGCTCTTTTCAGATCAGAGAGATGTTTCTGCCCGGCCATGAAGAAACGATAGAAAAGGGAGAGCACTGGGAAACACTTGGTGTCTTTGTTCATGCCATCTTCTCCTGGCCTTGGGAATCAGAGGTGTTCCACTGGATATGGTGCAGTGTACGGAGCAGTGTCTTGTTTTAGGAGTAGCCCATGGAGAGTGAACCTGCAGGGCAGGGGTGCAAACGTGTGAGGCATCAGCTGGTGGACCAGGGCATGTAAAGAGAAAGCAGCAGCAGAAAAATTACTAAATAAAATATTCTGGGGATTATTTTAAAAGAAGCCCACTGTGTATTAGAAGGAAAACATTAACTTTATCAAATTTTGGTTCTAACCTACTAAACTCTGTCCTGTCCTCATTTTAAATGCTGCTCAAAGCAATCTTAAATGAATGCTGAACTATCTGCAAAAAAGACAACCACACACTGATAGTTCAGAGCCGTGGCCATCCTCACATGTTACCAACCTTTTAATACGTTACTACGTTACCATCTTAGCAAATATATTACTATGTTCTGTAGAGAAAATGTAGAAACTAGACTTGATTGCAAAGGGAATTCCTTTATTTTCCATCAGCAGTTTGCTGTAACCAGTAAATTCTGACCAAATATTTAGTCTACAGACTAAAACTGATTTTCTTCCAGAAGTAAGGCAAACACTAGGTACTGAAAAATAAGCTTTTAGGGATGGCTGTGATAATCTGATTTTAGAACTAGAACTCATCATTTTCTTTATATTGAGAATGATAGACAGGTAAGAAAATAGCTTGGCTGTAGCTCTCTATTCCAGCTGGCAGAAAGAATTCACTTACCTTCCACCAGAATTTCCAATAAATCTATATTTAGTATCGTTCATAGTCCATCACTTGATGAAATTACTTTCCTTCGTGAATGCGCAATAAAATCTGGCAGTGAAATATGTAAGAACATTAAATTCTCAATGGCCATGTTATGAGCAAAGGTGAACTAACAAAAAATAATATACTTTAATGAGCAGACAGCAGGGCCCTGTCTCTGATCTCATTGACAAGGCTTAACAGTGGTAGACTTCTCTTTACATTAGTAAAATCACTCATTTATATGGATGTATGGGAGAGAAGCTCTTTTTTCCACAGATCTGCCTCTCCTCTCCCACACAACAGTTCAAATGTTTGATTTTGTGAGTATAAAGAGTATTATTTTTTGTTAGATCACCTTTATTCATGAGGTCTAGTTCAGTGTAAAGTCGGAGATAGAAATTCATTAATGAAAGAAGAGAACCAATTAATTGTGTGATATAGGCTGAAAAAGCTATTACTATCCCACCCCAAAAAAATATTCTCCTCAGGCAGACTATGATTTCCCCTATGCCATTCCCTATTTGTGTTTGGAAAGCTAAAATTGTGCTGTTTCTTATAGAGAGGAGAGTCTTAATGTTGGTAGCCAGGTTTCTGTGGGTTCCTGGTGGTTATAATCTACTCCTCTGACACGGTTAAAGACCTGCTTCTAGTTTTAGGAGTAAGAAAAAGACTAACATTTACTTGAGGGCTATGATTTAAAGTGATGGTTGTGCTCACATGTATTTTCTTATAACTGGGTACTTTACATATTCTCTTGTTATCTCCGCTCTCCTTAAGAAAACTGACTGTCCTTGCACAGCCTTCTGCTTTTCTCTCTCTCTTTTAACTGTGTGTGTTTATTGGATTTCATTTCTGGAGGACCCCTTACAGAAAGGTTTTTCGTATCCTAGTTAAAAGGTGCTACCCTTTTATTGCCCAGCTAAGGCTGAAATCCAATTCAAGCCCTCCCGTGTGGTGCTCTTTATTTATGGTGTCATTACAGTTTGTTTCAGAAGAGCAAATCCTCTGCAAAACTTTCAGGATACTTATCTAGCAAGCACTGTCACTTAGCCGTGGCTGGGCTCCAATCTGATGCCTTAAATACCAGCCTCACATAAAGATAATGCTTTTAATCAGAAAAGGGAGACAAGTTGTAAGAGCTTGTTCACAGTATCTGTCAGCAGGGAGCTGCAGCGAAATCAGGACAAAATCTAAGTCTTTGTTTCCAGAGAGGTTTTGTTCTTAGGCTCTGAAGGCTTATTAAACAGCAGGACCAGACAGCTGCAAGGAGAGGAAGGGCGAGCCTACACTGCCCCAGCTTGCCCTCAGTAACAGCTGCACGCCTGCTCTCACCCTGCAGAAAATGTGAGGCTGGGGGTCCTCAGCTGTAGAGAGGCAGGAGGCAAAAGCAGGGGCAGGGGTGAAGGCTGCAGAGGTGCTGGTGTGGTACAGATCTGCTCTCCAGCACTGCTTGGGCTTCTGTGTTGCAGGTTCCCTGTGGCAGAGGTGGAAGCTGATGAGCCAACAAAGCTCTGCTGCAAAGTGTCTGAGGTTCATCAGCTGCTGTGGGAATCACGGGCCACTTTATTTTTCCTCTTCTTGTAGGCCAACACTAAATTTTCAGAGGAAAGGTGTTAGTTGAGGGAGTTTGGAAATAGTTGATCAACCTGGTTTGCTGATTGCCTTTGAACTGCAGCTGACATTTCTAACGGGATATTCCAGGTTTAGTTTCAACATTTCCTCTTCTATAAAGGATCAGATAAGAACAGACAGAATTACTCATTGCATTAATGCAGGATTTACATATATGACTGTAAATTCCTGACTGGTACAGATCAGCCACTTTTGTGTTGTGGTAATTTCAACAAGCTCAGAGTGATATACTGCTGATGTATGAAAAAAACCTTTTCCTAAAAATAAGCAGCCTACTATCTAACCCAAATTTCTGAAGTAAACATAAAAGCATGGCAACTTTCATAAGACTGTTGAAATTCTGCTGGAGTTGAACATTTCCTCACCACCTCTATATTTTCCCTATAAAGGAGTGTACAGGGAAGCACAACCCTTACAGTTTAGAAGAAGCACTTTCTGTGACAAGATAAGGATAATTTTGCAAGTTATAGTTTTAAATATAAAGAATTCATTCATCTTAAAGCCTAGCTTTAGCCTTCTACAAAAATATAAATTAGCTGACTTTGAACAAAGGACAAATTAAAAGACGTTATCCTTAAAACCCAGCTGGGTTTAGGTATGTATTCAGCAACAGGAATCTAAAATAACAATTCTTACATAAACTACCCATAATGATTAAAATACAATTCCAAACCTTGCTGCCTTAGTCCTCACAGGAGTTTTTAGTGATATGGAGAAACAGAAGCAGTGCTGATGATCCATACCTTATTAAGGATACTCGATTTTTAAGAACATATGCATTCAAAAATTATAATTTGATATCATGTGGAACTCTGCTGTATACCTGCATCAAGTAAAAAATCTCTGCAGAAGATAATATCAAGTCCAAATGAGAAAGGTAAGAACTTCCCACCTAATCACAGAAACAGGGTAAAAGGCACCTCTCACAGCAGCACTGGTAAAAGATGTAATCAGCTAAGCAGGGCAGGAATCACATGTACAGGTTTTAAAAAACCCCATTTCTGGTCAAAGTGATGACACACTGTGTGGTCAGACCTCTCCTTGGGAGTTTGCATGAATCTGAGCCTGCAAAGCTGTTATATGGCTCTAGGTCCACGTCTGTGTGAGAGGTAGAAATTGAACTGGAGGTGTGAAGACACGGGAAAATTCATAGCATGCCTGGGTGCTCTCACTCAGGAGTTTTAAGTGGCTGTAGATCTCTGTGGTTTATGCCTCAGACAATTAAATTATAGTGAATTAAAGACTCTGCTGCACAAACTCCAGTGATTCATGTGTGGAAGATTTAACCGATTATCAGGCTGCTCCCTCCTCTAGCTGGAGACTTCTTCCAGCAGGCTCATAACTTGGCCTGCCTTCACCCTCTCTGCAGTGAGTGCTGCAGTTATCACTCTGTTTTATTAATTGCTTACACAATCAATTGCAGTTTGGATTAACTCTCGAGGCAATGAACCGTGGCACCAGGAATTAGAACTTCCCCATCACCTGCACTTTTGCTTCAGTGCTGGGAATAAACGGAGAGGACATGCAGGTGGAAAAGGCAGTGTCCTCTGTCACGCCAGCTAAATCTTGCCGAGCCGATGTGTTAGGATCCTGGAGCCTCCTTAGCATCTTCCTGCAGACTGAATGTGCTTTGAATTATGTGCATCGTCTCCTGCCTGCAGTAGGTTTGCTCTGACCTTCCTGAGTGCGTGTGTAAACAGGACCCTAAAAAGGGGGGGCTCTGCCCTATCCAGGCAAACGGGAGAGGGAGGATATCTGAGTGTTCCTGCCACCTGTCACCCCCAGAAGAGTCATGTGGGAATGAAAAGGCGATTTTGCTATTTGTCTTTTTGTGTTGTCTGGTTTTCTTACTGAAGCCGTAAGCCTGAGCCTGTTGCTATAGGCAGGGATGCTGAGTGACAAAATATCTGTATTACCCACTTCAAGAAAAAGTGTGCCAGTGTGTGGTGGGTGTAGAAGGAGCTGAGCCCCATGGGGATGTAAGCTTGGAAGTGTCGGAGCACCATGTATGGAAGGAAAGGAAATAAAAGGGAGTGAGGGCATGAACAGACTTGTAGCTGATCTGGAGTGGCTCCCCCGCCTGCAGCAGCAGCAGAAGGGGTTGCTGTGGCTGTGGTCTCTTTCTGTGCCTGCTGAGGTTTCCCATGGAGGGATCTGCGCTGGCTGTGGCAGGAGGGCTGAGTGGCAGAAGGCAGGACAGCTGTCTGCCTCTTCTGCACATCAGGACCAGAAATTCCACAGAGCAGAAAGCTCAAAGCAACCATCAAGGCCACAAGGCTGCCCTGAGTTAATTCTTTTTTGAATAATTAGTGAATCCAAACGAACCCCTCCCCTTTCAATGCAACAATTTGTCGTGGTGGCGAACCAAATTTACCCTTGGGAAATTGATCTGGTGATTAAATACATTGCTTAAAAATTGCACTGGATTTTGAGCACCATTTTTTCTAGCTTCAGGTTCTAACCATTTGGTAGTTGATGCATTTGAATGCTAGATGGGAATTTTTAGGGTCTATCGAACTAACCCCCAGACCTGATGGGATAAATAGCTTGGGGCCCTGGAATTGGTTGTTCATAAGCATCCTTTCAAATCCCCCATTAATTCTCAGGAAATTTCTTGGACTCTTTTCTAACTTTTCAGAGTTTCTTTGAGTGACAGATGCTGCATTTCCATCACAGATGGGTAAGTCTCATGCGCAGAGAAAATCTAAGCTCCCGGCTTCTATCAATACTCTTTAATTGTGCACCTAATGACTGCATTTGTCCAGGGCCACTGTGTTGTACTAAGAATTTACACTGAGCTGATTATTTGTGAATCTGTCCTGCTGAAGATAATGTTTGTTTACTGTAGAGAGCCAGGGGAATATTTGTCCCTCTGCTGCCTTAAAACACAAATACTTTTTCTAGGTGGCTTTGCTAAAGCATGCAAGATGCCTCAGTCCATGAGCCAGGCTCTCTAGCCCAGACAATATTCTGCACTGCCTTGTTCATGTTTTACCACATGAACACGAGGAGGCTGATTTTTGCAAGGGTGCCTTGTGCCATGCTTGGTCTGTGGACACAAGAAAGAATTTAAATAGGTTCATAAGCACCGAGGGAACAGAGGGAGACACAACACAGCAACTGGCACCACTCTCACTCGATTTCCCATAATGGCTTTGTTATCAGGACTAGATGGACTTGCCAAATTTCCTCTCTCCTGCAGAAAAAGAGAGAGAAAAGCTGACAACAGTACATCCCTGAGGGCTGCACACCCGCAGCTAATCTCTGCAGCTCATCCCAAGGCTGCGAAGAGCCGCCTGAGGAACGCCAGTTTGTGAAGGCAGAATAGCCAGCATGCAGTTTATTTATAACAGCAGTGAGACCAGGAGGAACAGTGCTTGGGGGAGGGTAGAGCTCTCCATGTGGGTTTCCTATAATACAGAATGAATATTTAGTCTTTCAGGCCCCTCTTGGTGCTGAGAGTTTGCATCGTGATAAGGTGGCTTGCCCATAATCTGCAGCTATTAGAGGAGAAGCAGGTCAGATGCTGGTGGTCATAATGCCTAACATGCTGGGGAAATGATGTGATTAACGGGGCTGGAGGCACTTCTTATGTGCTACAGCAGTGAATTGCACAAATAGTCGTCAGCAAAACCAGCACTGTTAATAATTTCAGTGTAATAGGTACATGTCACCGTGCTATATGGGCATCCAGAAGATTTCTTCAGTCAATGTACTTGGGAGGAGGAGGGGACAGCTGGGCTTAAGCATCATGAAATGTATATTGGAGGCACGAAGATACAGGAGGAAGTATATCTAAGAAGGGGTTTGGGCATGATCCCCTACAACATTACTTTTAACTGCCTTCTAAGTGAGAAAGGGAGAGTTTCATCCCTGTGTGTGTTGGCACTGCAGAGCTGTGGGTGGCAGCACCCCGGAGGGGTGGCAGGGCAGTGGCTGGAAGATGTGTGCCTTGGGACTGAGACCGATGTCCATCTTCTGGGGAGCTGCCTGACCAGAGTTACCCCAAAGATTTTAAAGCAGCGTACAAATGAGAGGGAATTAAGAAACACTAATACGGCACATTTGCTCTGGTCATTTTATTTAAACTCAAGGTTACAGCAGTGTAAAGAACCAGAGCACCAAGGCATTTAAAGAAAAGGTGATCTGTAGCAGCCTTTCCACTAACACAAGAAGATTGGGCAATAAATAAGAGGAGTTACACATGAAAAGAGATTTGATGCCATCAGGTGTATTGGGAGCTGCTTGGAAGCCCAAAATATCTGGAGTGCCTGCCCAAATACTGGCCATAACCTCTGTAGAAACACTGAATTGTGCAGCAGAGGTGTGTGTTTTGGGTGCTTGTGGTAGGCTGGAATCAGCCCTCTGTATCAAAGACGCCGTTTGTACCCCAGAGTGATCTGTTTCCAAAAGGCTAAGAGTTCTTACATGCTGACAGTCACAGGATAGATACAGAAGGGCTGAGAGGTGGTGGCTGAATGGAGAAGAGAGATTGAGGACCTTTGTAAGTCACCAAGAGGTCACCATCCCCTTATAACCTAGGTGAATTAAGCAGAGGAAATAATCAAAGGAGATAAGATTTTGAAGCACATGTACATTCTTCCATTCGCACCATAACCTTAGAGTTTCTAAATACGACAGGTAGTTTCTAAAGACAAAAACCCCCAAACATATTTTAAATATCATTAAGAAACCCCAATTGCATTTGCTGATCCTAACTGGAAGGCAGACATATCCAGCAATTTCCTCTCTTGCTTCCTCTCTGCTTTAAAAAGGGATAATTCTCAAAAGACAAAATCATAATGAGAAAAATTGAAACACCAGAGTAAGCACAGTAATAGAAAACTCTTCAGGAAAGGTTTATTAAATTTCAAGCCTCTGCAATTCAGCAGTGGGGGAAAAACAGACCACAACCTCCTGCTGATCAGAAGGAAGGGCAGTGATTTTGTGTGAAACCAAATAGGCGTATACACATTCATACACATTCCCAGATAGGAAATTGGAATGTGAGGCACTTAAATTTATCATAAAATTCAGAATATTGATTAAAGAGGCTAAAGACAGTGCTGAACAGCCTGAGGAACAGATGAAACCTTAGCATTGGTACCTGGAGAGTCATAGAGAAGGATGACAAAATTCTCTTGATACTAAAAAACTGAAATCTTTATCATAAGGGTGCTGTTGGAACCATGGTAGCTTAAAGATTTAGATAAAGCAGATTTTTCAGGGAGTGATAAAATCTTTTATTATACCTGCTATCAGTATGATCAAAACTATTTGTTAGTCTAACAAAGATATTGCCTCTCCCCAAAAGCTTTGTCTCAGGACTGTTCATTAATTGTTTGTTCTTTGCCCAGAAAGAAGGAGAATGATGGTTTCATGTTCAGAACATGTGTGGTAACACTTCTGTTCTTAATTAGGGAGGATGTTAAACAGCAACTACTGAAGTTAAACATTTTAAAATCTCAGGACTACATTGCTTGTATCCCGAAGCATTGAAAGTGTTGCCTGAGGAGATTTATGAACTGCTTGTACTGATTTCTAGCAAGTCTTGGAGCAAGAGGGCTGAGGGATGCCAGAGCTAATATTATGTCACAATTTAAAAGGGTAAATCGAATGACCCAGCAAATTACAGACCAATTAATCTAGCAAATCTCTGGAGGAGATATCATGTAAAAATAGAAGAGGATCCATAAGTAGTGAATGAAAAATAATAGCAGAAATATTGCTTTAGGTTTATGAAACATCAGCTTGCTCATCTTAATGATGTTAACATGGTGCATTTTGATTTCTGAAAAGCTATTGGAACTTGCCATCTTGATGGAAACATTAGTAGTCTGGAGATACCATGGTGGGCCCTTTTTTAAAAAGAGAGGTTAAAGTTGTTTTTGTAATTAGGGTGTGCCTCATTTATCCAAGGCAGAGAGGCAAGCTGTTCACTGTATAGATCCTACCCTAGCTAGAGGAGAAGGTGCTGGTAAAAGCCAGCTCTGCATTGCAGCAGAAAAAAAAGAGTAAGAACAGAGGTGGGAGAGATATTACTCAGGATGGACATAAATATATTAAAGCATGCTTTTTTTCTTTTCTCCTCAGTGATAGAGTCACCCATCTTATGTTGGGGTCGCTGTGCCACTTAGACTTCTCCCCATACTTGGCTACCTTTCCAGGAGGCTCAGCCCAAGCTGTAAGTTTGCTGCAGGTGGTGCTGGGTGAGGTTGTCTGTGCCAAGCAGGAAACACTGTCAGTACTGCCTTCCTGGCCTTAAAATCTTAGAAATGAGGAGTATCTCACTGGTTTAAAGGAGCAGGGGCATCAGTCTGAAGAGGTGAGTAAGCTCAGCTGGCAAAAACCTGGGAATCTGCTGTCAGGTTTGGGTTTAAGGGCAGTTAAATACAGTGAAGGGTTGGGCTCTTTGGACAAAGCATTCATTAGGATTGCTGTTTACACCGACAGAATCACATAGTATTTTTTCTCCTCCAGAATTTTAATGATCCTGTACAGATGTAACTTTGCCATTATGGGAAGCTGGTTCTTTCTTAAGAACACAAGTGCTCAGCTTGGAGATCCCAAGCCACCTTTACAATCTCCATCCCTGCAATAAAAGTCTCTGGATGGCAAAAACTGCAGAATACCCATCTAACTTTTATGAAATCAAACCCGTAGGCAAAACTCATGAAAAAAAACCCCAAAAAAACAACAGTTGGAAAAGAATGATTTTATTTTGAAGTACTTTGCATTTTGCTATGTATTAAAGTACATTTCTCTCTAATCTATTCCTATGTTTGTGAGCAGAATCTAAATAGAGATAATCTCATGCAAAGAGCGCAGTGACCTGATGCATTTACCATTACCATATACTTGTAGAAGCCGAATGAAACAAGAGTGTTTTCAATTCCATGTAAATAAATATGTATTTTAATAACAGCTAATGTCGGTTCATAAAGGGAAGCGCACCAGGAGTGTTCTTTAAGGGAAGATTATACTCTCGGTGCAAAATCCTTTCCTAGAATGTGATTGAAAAGAAATATGAACTTACAAAATATCATCTCCAGCACAGAAAAGTCTCAGCTCCGTTTTTTTCTGGCTCCCTTAGGAAAGTGGAAAGGCATTATTAAGGCATATCAATCAATTTTGGTAGCACCTTTACTGCCTAATACTATCATTGTATACATACAGATAATTTCTCCACATGTTGTTTACATAGCACATCTTACCCATCCCTGCTTCCTCCTTGTGATAGTTACCACGAAAAAGTGCATGTCTTGAACAATGCATGTGCACCAAGTGCTCAGTGATGCTTTGACATTATCCATCACTGGTAAAATCCATGAGAAAAGTAAAGAAGAGGTGGTCTTTTGCTCCCTAGTACCACAACCCTGTAACATCAGCCATGGTCTGTACTCCTTATCGGCTTCTCCTTCAGATTGCATCTTGCAGGAGAAATGTGTCACACAGTGGTGCTCAAAGTATAAATTATAGGTGTAACTAGAAATTAAAAAACCAGCACTGTGTCACAAATCTGCTGTCAGGCCCTGGGTTTGGCCTGAGTTCAGTCCTATTTGGATCTTGGGTTTCATCTCCATTCACTGCAGACACGGAGTCATGGTCAAAACCCTAAGCAGTTGCCCCAGCATCCCTTTGGCTCTTACATTTATTGCTTGCTTAGCCTGCTACAAAATAAACTGAAGAAATGTGGTGAAAGACCAAAATTGCCAAATGCAGTGTGTCACAGGACGCCTGAGGGCATTTCTAGAGTCCCAAGATTTGCAAAAATGAGGTTTTAGCTGGAGAAAACTCCCAGACTGCCCTGAAAAATGGCCATACCAAGCAATAGAAAAAGATGGAAAGCAAAGAAACTAAAAGCAGTAAGCCAGGAAACAATGATTGTTGAAAAGTGATCTGTAGAAAAACAGGTTTGAGTCCAAACCAGATGATGAGTTTAACCCTGAACAAATGGGGGAAAATGACAGATGGCCACCTGGACGGGTTTAATATCACTGAGCACACACTGCGCTGTCTCCTGTGGACAAGCTCTTGTGCTTTGGAAGAAGGTGGACAAAGACCAGTTCTTCAGAACCCATGTCGTGTGTGTACAAAGAGGAATTAAAAAGCAAATGAAGCTCCCACAGCCCCTGTGCCAGTACTCTCGGAGATCTGAGGCATGCATAAGTGCAGAATAAGCAGAGTGTGAACAAGCACTATTAACAAGTGAGATCTGCTCCTCTCCCTGCTCTGCAGATATTTAGAATTTGGAAGTTTCAGGATTGATGCAGCAATCCTATGCCTTAATCCCTTCTTTATACAATCCCATTAATATATCATCCTCATTTTAAAACAGTGGGAGGTCCCAGTTCCCTCTATCTTCTATGTAGGCTATTTCAGTTTCCTTTTTTTTATTAATCAGAACCAGTTTTTTGATTTCCAGTCTGAACTTGTTCTTTATTCACTCATGGCTGTTTGATTTTGTATCGGTATTGTTTTTAAACAATTATTATTTTCTTGGTATGTCCTTTCAAACCCATTTAAAAATAATTATGATGATGGTGATGTCACCTGGAAAACTGTGTTTGAAAACCAGAATTGGGACAGGCCACCTCTTTTGGCAATGAGCAGTAACTGTTGACTGACTGCGACTGTGATTACTTCTGAAACTTACATTTTTTGGCTAGTGCTGCTGAAACACTCAAACCACTTCACAATAGACCTCTTGCAAGTTAGAAGTGAGAAAATTATATAAGTGAGTCCAGAATTAGCATTTCAGAGACCTGGGCTCTCTTAGAACACACAATGCAGTACCTGCGTTAACATCTTCAAGCAGAACTGGAGTGTGTTTTGAAATTAATTTCCTGACCATCCCTCCTCACTCTACTTTTGGTTCCCACTGTGGAGTAGTTCTGGACCACACGACCTTTTCAGACCATGCACCCGATGCACTCTGCCTGTGGATGTGGGTCCAGCTTTATGGGCCCAGACTGGAGATAAATACACAGCAAGGACTGTCCATGTGGGTGGGTGCTGTGAACCCAACACAAATATCACAGACGTCTTCAGGTTTTTCTCCCCACAGCTCCACTCCTCCTGGGCTGTGCAGCTTGATCAATTTTAGATGTCCTGCATGACCACAGCAAGGTGATTTCAGGATCTGTGCCTCATGTTTTCCATCTGTAAAGCAGGGCTAACTTGTGGTTTTAGTTACAATTATTGGTGACTTGTGCTGAGTGCTTACAACAGTGATCACAGCAATTTTTATGACCTCTTCCTCTTTGTGGTACCAGAAATTTCTCATTGCTGCTAATTAGCAACCAACTGAGCAAAGTCAAAAAAAAAATCACTGACAATTAATTTACTGAAAAAATCCCACGATTTTTGAAGAATTGGTTTTAATTTATTATTTATTTTTGAAACAAAAGGGTTTGTTTCAATGCTTTACATTACTTCTTTAAATTTCCATAAAACATGTTTTCCGTTTAAACTTAATACAAATTTTGTTTAAAAGATAAGGCCTGATTATATAACAGAAAACTATATCCAACAGAAAACTATATCCAAAGCTTATGAGTTTTAGGTCAAATATGATTTTTTTACCTCATCCAGAATGCATATGTTTTCTAGAGTTTTTCCTGTGACATTTTTCAGGCAAATGTAAATATTCTGATCTGATCTGAAACAAATTTCTTATGTTTTCAGACTAATCACAAAACTGAGAAAAAAATACAAATTCCCAATTTCCCAAGTTATCCAACGAAACACCGAAACCAAGCAAAATAAACTGAGAGTGAGATTACTTCTGAAAGAAAAATCCTTGCGTAACCTCAACACTCAGCACAAGCCTCCTGTGGTTAAACTACATCACTGGAGTGCAGCTTTGAATCCTAGAACAGTCTTTGCTGCACTAATACATCATTAATGTGTCTGCCTTTGCCTCCGAGCTGGCAGAGCATCTCTGCAGAACGTCTCTGCTGGAGACAAGGAGATGTGTTCCCTCTGGGAAGAAGGGTTTGCAGCTTCATGCAGCTCTGGCTCCAGCGAGTGTCTGTCCTCAGGGGGCAGCCACCATAAACAACTGGAGCTCATATGCAGATGTGTTGAATATATTCACACATTTAAAGCATTCTCTTTGCACCGAGTCAGACTCTGCTAACAACAGTAACGAACCCTTTTAGCACAATTTGACAATAGTTCCAATAGTTTTCTTCCTTTTTTTTTCTTTCCTTCTCACTCTCTCTCTCTCTCTGTGTTGTGAAGCAAAGACAAATATGTCTGAATTTCTTCCTTCTTATGGTTGCAGCTTGAAATATTTGAACTCAGTAACTCTCTTCTACCCAGCAGCGAGAAAGATTTTCCATCATACCCAAAAGTCATGTGATACTCAACAGGTTTCTGGTTCTAGTTCCAGCAGGGCTTTCTTTGAGATCTCTTAGAGACTGCAAATCTTCAGCATAAATTGGAAATGGAATAATTTAGCTGCCTCCAGAGCAGCACAAATTTCTTGTGTCAGAATCTCCATTGATTTGTTTCATGATCATTAATAAAATCCACGTGGCAAGTATTCCGGGCCTTCATTCTTCAGAGCTCACATGCAGGAGCTGATAGAATAGACTCCATGCCAGCCCCTGTTAGATATTTTTTATGTACCAGATTATTTATTTCCTTGTGTTTTTCATACCCCCGGTGAGCTGAATGTGTAAGGCTGCCCGGGTCTGTAAACCACAAGTCTCCAACCTGCCTATAGGAATGGACACACTGATTAATTGCAGGGAGACAATTAATTAATACAAGATTTCAATGCCATAGGGCATCTGTTCCAATAAAGACACGCCAGTCAGTTCAGATTCTAGAAGAAAAACAATAATGTAATGTGTAGCAATATTTCTAAAAATCCCTACTTTTGCCCATGACCCTCCAATCAAGCAGATGATAAAGTAGAAAGAGTTTTTTTGAAAATCAGTCGGACTTGGTTTAGCCAGGGGGAACAGTGATGGGTGGATCTGGAGGGCTCTCACTGCCATTCTGCTTTGTGTCTGCATTTGTTATTTCTGTCCTCATCCTTGAGGCGGCAAAACAGCCAAGGAGCCTTGAGCTAGCCCTAAGAAGAATATAGTCTGCCAGCAATCTGAAAAGCACTCTGTGGGTACCTGATGGAGAACTGGATAGTTCAGTCCAGGTTTACACCATGATTTAGGTAATGAGTTGCCCAGTTTTGTCCCTTCATGTGTTTAAGGTTAACCCCGCACTCTGATTGTGTTGTTAGGTTGGCACTCTGTATGTTTGTAGGGTAAATCATATTTATGTGATGTGAGGTAGAATGTCCTTTGTCTTCAAAACTTCAGCACTCTTACAGGATCAGTGACAAGGAAGGAAATATTAAGGAACCCCAGAATCACAGAATATGCTGAGTTGGAATGGACCCATCAGGATCATCAAGTCCAGCTCCCGGCCCTGCACAGAACACCCCAAGAGTCACTGCAGGTGCCTGAGAGCATTGTCCAAAGGCTTTTGAACTCTCTCAGGCTTGGGGCTGTGACTGCTGCCCTGGGGAGCCTGTTCCAGTGCCCAAGCACCCTCTGGGATATAAAACCACATATGTTATGAGCATATGAACAAAGCACACTTTCTGTCGCAGATATTCCTTTACTAATTACTAATTACTAATGAATACAGTTCAGGCACTCCCGTTGGAATGAGTCTCCACTCTGCAGCAAGAAAGGCAGCAAACTGTAGGAATTCTATTTCAGGTTCTGATTTTCCTGTTACACAAACCCCCAAGTCATTCCTCAGCGGACATGTATGCTCACTAACACTGCTTCTAAGAAGAAATAAATATTTTCCAGGGCAGAGCCTCTGTCTACCGTCTTGGAGACCATAGCTACAGCTTTAATGGGAGCAACCATTCCACAGAGGACCCCTTCTTCCTCAGACACTGAGTTGTCCCTTCTACGGTGAGGTTTCATGCTGGCAACCTGGCTGTGCACTTTTCTTGGAGCCTGTGGTTCATTGTTGTGGGTCTGGTGTGTTGGGTGGAAAACCAACAATCCCTGGGCACCTTTCCCTTCTGGGTGTCAAAATGCACTGAAGGGTTTTTTAGTTAGCTTTGCAGTGTTTCTTCTTTCAGAACATATTATTACACTGAACCTAACAGTGTTGTGGGTGTTTGGGGTTCATGATGAGCAGAATGCTTGCATACATTCCCTCCCCAGGATTTCACAGAAACATGACAACCTTTCCAGGAATAGCTCCAGGAACATGGTGGTGTTTCAAGTTTCATTTTGTGGGGGTTTCGCCGCTGCTGTTTTAGTTTTCAGACTTTTCTCAAATTTTTCAAAGAAAGCATCTCTTACATCGTTATAATTAATAAGTAAAGGGTGAACATGCTAGGCCAATATATGATACCTATATTCTTGGTATTTTATCAATAGATTATGGTGGTATAGGTAGCAATGCAGAAAAATCAAAATAAGTTTTCTAATGAAAGAAGATTTAAGATCAGTTTCTAAGTGTAATCACCAAAGAGTATCTGATATCATTAAACAAACTAAGGGGGAGAACCAGCACTGCAGCCCATTTAAGCTGCCTGAATTCAAAATTTTTAACCTGGACATCAACTCTTGTCCAAGGACGTATGGAAAATACTTATTTCCCCAGTCTTCCCAAGGAAACTCGGAGGATCTTCTTCCTCCTGAGCATGTGGAGGGTTTTGTAGGAGTTACTGGGGACCTCAGAGAGCTGACCTCTATACAGGAGTTGTAACCTCAGTATAGCAGAACTGACTCACAGAGCACATTGCCTTTTTATTGATACAATTAATCTTTTGTCCCATAAGTGGAAAAGCCCAGAAATGCATTAAAAAAAGTCCTTGAAAGCACAGTGTAAGTCTTTACCAGTGCAGAGAGAGAAATCCTGAAGCGAATCTGCATCTCCTACAGGGCTGGAAATAATCTGTTTTTCTGAATTTCCTCCTAGGTGCAATATTTATTTGAGAGGGAGGAGAGAGAGCAACAAAATGACATATTTGCAGCAGTACATGACCAAAGATACATCAAGATGAAATCTGCCTTTTTGCTGTGAGCAAATCTCTTCTGTCAGACTCCTATAAGGGTTCATTCACGTGTGCAGCACTGTCCCCAACTCCTCACCTGGTATTAAACGCATCCTGTCAGCTTCAACAGCAGGGGCAGGGGAATTAAAATTTGGGGGTCTTCTACACAGCATGGGAGAAACTACAGTCATGGTGTCAACGATCTGACTCAGCCCTGGTACAGAATTTTCCTGTGCATTTCAGCTGACTGCAGAAGGCAACAAAGTGCTGAGCACTTGCAGAGTGGTTGCAGAGGGGTTAAATTATCATCACCTGCCTGTGCTGAGGTCCCTCCTGGGACGGGTTTACAGGGCTGGCCCTGGGTGAAGCCCAACCGTGTGAGCATCCCCTGAACTTCTCTCTCACCCTCCCATGCCAAAACAGCTTGTGCACTTCAGGGACCCTGAGAATCCTTTGCTCTCCTCAGACCCTCAGGAGATGCTGGATGCCTCACTGCTTTTTTATAGGTGGGACCACAAAAATTCCCTTGCATGCCCCATCCTAACTCCAAACACTTGTCTCCCACAGGTGGGAAGCAGAGGAATAATGAGGGCAAGGTCACAAGAAAGGGTAGAAGAAGCCAGCCTCTCCCTTCCCTACCTGCGAGCACCCTTGCATTTTAATCACGCATTTTGAGATAAACTTTGTGCTGTTGTCCTTAAGGAAGGAGTGTTTCTCAGTATAGGCATGATGTAATGCTCCTTTTTTCACTAAAGAAAGCAGGCGTTGCAGCCTGTGCCTCAGAAATGTCTGTGCAGTTAAATAGCTCACTCTGCAGCCGTGTGTGGGAGCACACCACAGTGTCAGCCTCAGAGTAACTCATTTTCCAGGCACAGCAGCGCCGAGCAGGAAACTCCCTGGCACAGGGCTGACCTGGATGGGGGGAGCAGCCAGGACACAGTGTCATGCTGGAGGCTGCTTTGCCTGCTGTTTGCCATCTAGGAGCAGGGGTGGATCCAGGCAAATCTTCCCTACAAGGAGTTCTGTGAATGAGGCAGAGTGAGCACTGTGGAATGGGCTCCCTGCGATGGACCTGTCCCACGTGGCTCATTCACCTCACCTCTGGTTCCATGGCTCTCTCCTGAGCCAGAAGCTGCAGCAGGAGGGAGCTGCTGTACCCTCCAGTTTGTGCCCTCTGTGGGAGATTTCAGACATTTCCTAGGAATGAAAGCTGGTCCTTTCCACCACCTTGCAAGCCTGAGGTACATGAGGCATGGAATGAAGATGTCAGTGTCTCTCTGGGCAATGGGAAAAATTTCCCTCGATGTTCAGCAGCTTGAAACACTCTCACTGGCATCAGTGGCACATTTTCCATAGACCAGCACAAGGGTGAGCTACCCAAGCACCCTGATGGTTCCAAGCAGGTTGGACATGCCCTTTGGAGTGCTGCTCACCCACCTCTTTGGGATTATGTGCCTCCTCTGTTTATTCCTGGATTGCCCCAGGAGCCTGATGTTGCCACGGGCCATGCCCATCATTTGTACGCCAGCTTTCCTGGCTGCAAGCTCTTCTGTATTCCCACAGGCAAAACGTCTGATTTTTATGCTGTTCAAAAGTTTTCAGTTACTCGGAAACTTCTGTCAGCTCCTGCTGCTCAGCCTTGGTTTTCATGTCCTTCTCTGAGCCTGAGCCTTGGGCATAAAAGCCTATTGTATTGCCACAAAGCAAGCCCAGAATTTATTAGTATTTTTACTGTTTCACTAGCACAAAGTGACTGCTGTGAAAGTCCATCACGATAAACTCCTCTGGGATGCGATGGCCTGAAACTGACCAAAGACATTCAGGAAGCAGAGTGGTGAGTGAGCATTTCCAGCTGCTGCACGTGTGCCAGGAATGCTGGAGTCCCTGAGGACTGAAGCAGAGGAGAATAAGAGGTGTCCAGCAGTGTCCTGATGGCAGCCAGCACACAGGCATTACTACGAAAAAGGGATGGTGGTTTGTTTTTTTAAATGCCTCACCTAAAATCCTTGCAAGGTCAGAAGTTCTCTGGTATAATGAGCACATTTTCCTGGGGTGTGAAAGCATGGGATTTGCTAATCCACAATATTTTTACCAGTTGAACCGGTTAGTAAACAAAAACCTCACAGTAACTCTATGGAACCTTACTTTCTAAGAAGGAAAAGTAAATCAGAGGTCAAAACAGACCTCTGACCTGAGCAGCTGTACAATTCACTACATTTAACTTTGTAACAATCTCGACTGTGTCAGGACCTTAAGTCTCTGCAGAAAAATTTATACCATTTGTCCAAAATGGCTCAGAGGTCAATGGAAGCTTGACCAAATTTATAGAGTGTACGTTGCAATGTGAAGGTTGTTGGTCTCTAACCTCAAAGAAACAAGCCAGGCCTGTTTTTTCTTTTAGTACCATGTGCACATTTTCATTAGGCTACACTAAAACGTCACATCCTTCTTCTGGATAAGGTAGAAAAAGCTCTGGGAGGAATAATTTTTGTCGAAGAGAAGTTTGGAGGAAGAGTGTAGCAGCTTTTCCCTCAGTCATGGGAAGAAAAAAGGTAAAATGAGCTGTCTAGAAAAATTTGGTGGGGCTGAGGCATGAGAAAGGAGAAGGAAATACTCACTGCTGCTGGAAAGCCTGAAGTCCAGTCGTGGCAGATGTATGGGTGGAGTCTAGATGGGCAAGCAGCTATTGAACAGCAGGGCAGCTAATGTCATCCCATTAATACGCTAAACACTGGATCCTGTAGAAATCCAGGGCAGCTGCTTTCTACTTTAAGAGGAAAGGGAAGCTTCTGAATTACTAATATGGATGGGTAGAGACTGGCTACTCTATGCAACTGTGAGTTAATCCCACTAAGGGAACGGATAAGAAACCATGACGAAACTTCCCAAGTACAAAAATAGCAGGTGGTCACAAAGCCCCGGCGCTGGGAGGGCTCAGGTGCATTGCACAAGCTTGCCCTGTCCTCTGGCCCCACCACGCCCAGCTGGTGGGGACAGCCCATCGCCAGGTCCCCATCTGAGGGTGCTGTGCCCTTGCTCTCTGCCCACAGGGATCACCAGGCAGAAAGAAAATGTGCTAAGAGATAGGGATGTGAAGAGGGGAAAATTGCTTGTTCACAGCAATTTCCCAGCAATTGGCATTTCTGCTTTCTGAAGCAGCTTCTCAATCCCAGGAGCTTGGCTGGGCCACCTGTGGAGTGTGGGGTTTATACATCCAGTCAGCCTGATTTTGTGGCTGGGAGGCTGCTTAGCAGTGCTTTTTTTAATCTGGCAGTGCTCTTAAAGCACAGCAGCTTTCTTTACTACTGCTCTCATTAGCTGGAAAATGCCAGCCAGTGTCCTGTAAATAATGTGACAATGTTTTCATAACTGCTAGCATCTCTACCTCTCCATCATAATGTACATAAACCTAGTCCTTCTGATGGGTTCAGTCTTTGATTTCAAAAGTCTACCCCAAATCAGGACAGATCCTTTGGGCTAGGCCAAGGTTTATCCTTCCTCTTCTTCTTCTAAAGCTCTCAGAAAAAATTTTCCCACCCATCAGCCTCTTGAGCAAGCTCAAGCTTTCTGCCTTGAGCCTCTCTAGTGTCCCCTCTCAGCTGCTCGTATGCTTGAGGAGCGCAGAATATTCCTGTCAGAAGTGAAACATCCAGGTTGGTTCAAAGAAATGTAACAGAGAGGAAAAGGGCAGAAACAGAAAGCACTTGAGCAAAAAGGAGGGAAAGAGGACACGTATGCCTTGGGAGGTGGTGGAGGAAAACACGGAACGGGATTATAGGAGAGAAACGTGGTGCAACTCGGTGAATAACGAAGGAGACAAGAAGGAGCTGTAATTGTAGCAGAGCTGCCAAGTGCCTTCTGCTCCTTGTAACCAGACTGACTGTGTGCTTTCTCCTGCTCTGCACAAGTGGATGCTCCAGCTTTTAAAATGCTATGCACAGAGAATATGTAGACCTGGGGGGCAAACTCTCCCCCCGCTTAAAGCCAGGGCCCTTGAGTAGCTGTTGAGCTCAGCTTGCTCTCATGGACCCTGCACATCGTGCCCTTGAGTAGTTAATGATGTTCAAGCACCACCTTATTTTGGTGTCCTGGCTCTTAGCAAGGAGCAAGGAGCAAGAAGAGTGCACGAACAAAGCACAACATGCTCATTTCCCAAGCTCTAATCCTGCTCCCTTTTTCATCATACGCACCTGTACGAAAAAATTCTGCACTAGAACGAAGGACCTGTGTGAAACAGAGGGGAGGGCAGGGACTCTCCAGCCTGCTGCCTGCTCTCCTCCACGCAGCCCCCGCTGTCTGTTTGGCTTTAATGCCCACACAGCAGGTGGGACAATATGTGCTCGCTTATTTCACACGCTTTTCTCTCCAAGATGCTCTGATGCAGCGTGTGAACAAAAGCAATTCTGCAAAAGCACCGAGGTCTTGCTCTCATTTTGCAGCACCTACCATGCTGTCTGGGGAGAGCATGCCTTGCATATATGTTTTTGGGTTTGCCAGGCTGCACAGCTCTGGTGACCTCTGAGGGGTGAAGTAGAGTCTAGAGTCAGTCTGCAGACCCTGCTGTGATTGCTGATTTTTGACATTATTGCCCAGGAAGCAGGGAGGGATGAGGTCCTGGACTGCCTGTCCTGTGCAGATACGAGGCAGAAAGAGAGTTTACTCTGCCACTAGTGGAGATATCAGTACCCTGAGCAGACATGGGAGGATTGCAGGAGTGGTTTACTGCAGACAGGCTTTCTGGCACTAGGGCGGGCTTGATTAGGAAAAGATTTTTTTCAAGAAAACTGCAAGGAAATATAGAGTTAAAGCCTACATGTGATGAGGCAGTGAGAGAATTGCATTCAGTAATGGTGAAAGTGGTGCTTGGTGATGAAACATGAGGGTATTTTTTGTGTATGTGTGTGAATTTGGCTGTAATTCAACAGAGGAGTTCATTTGGTTTGTTTCTAAGTAAGAACAGAATCAAATCCCTGTCAGAAACAATGATCAGTCCACAGGACAGAAGATTTGGTGGGGTGTCACGATCTTCCAGCCCTTTAACCACCCTCTTGCAGACGAAAGGGTGTTGGCTTGAAGAGGCTGACAGCTGAGACATCCAAATCCAGTGTTCCTTCCCTTTGCCCAGGCTTTCTTCCCTCTGGTTGTTTTTTTTTCATACAGCTAGAACAGACAGGGGTTCAGGTGCTCTCGTAGCCTGCCTGCCTCCTTTCTGTGATTTTTCAGCTCAAAAAAGACTTTTTTGATCCCAGACAATAGGTAGGAATCACCCGTCTTTTGGGGGAGAAATTTACCAGGCATTTTACTTTAAAACAGCGCGTTGCTCTGGTGCCATTCCGTGATGCAGAGCCTTGGAGCCCAAAGAGCACATAAACAAATGTGTGTTAGGAGTGGCTGGGGGCGGCGGGGCAGGCGTGGGCCATTTTTCATAGGCGAAAGACAAGCGTTCCCTCCTCAACATGCAATTTGCTGCAGTGCAGAGGGCCAGCACAAAACTTACACGTCATGCCAGGCCCACTTTAAAAGGTCATTTATTGTGGAAATAGTCCTTGTGCTGGTTCTCTGAACAGGGATGAATATTGGTCTCTGTGCAGAGCTTTGCTCGCTCTAGGAGGCCCAGCTTAAAAAATTAAACTTTTTATTATGAGCCATCTCAGTGCAAATCTTTTCACTCCCCTCACACAAATTATTTGTACAGTTTTATTTTAAGTAAGAGAAATTCCATTCTCCTTGTCATCCTCTTTCCTCCTTCCCCAACACTTTTTCCTCAGAGTTTGCCAATATTAAAAAGAAGTATAAAGCCTTTGAAAGCCTCACTAAGAATCTCTCCTCCGACAGCTATGTTCTCTTTGCTGGCTGAGGAGCGCAGGACATGGAAGATTTTGCTTCAATGCCACCTGGTTTTTGGTTGTAGCCTTAAGAAAATCATTCTACTTCTGAAATATGGCAAAAGCTCCTGTTAAGTGCACCTTTTTTCCTGGATACTGTCTGTCCATCCATCCATCCATCCATCCATCCATCCATGCATCCATCCATTTATCCATCTCCCTCCCTTTGTCTCTCCCTCTTGCCCTCCCTCCCTCTCGCCCTCCCTCCCTTATTTGCAATTCTCCTCACTCTAGTAGCAGTGAGTGCTTCTCCAGTCTTACACTTCAAAAGCCTTTTTATTTTCGTCTTTTGGGAGGGGAAGAAAACCATGAGGGCAAGAAGGGCGCTGCTGGGGACCAGCCTTTGTGTCAACAAGTATTAATTAAAATAGGGCACATCATCATCTTGTCTCATGTAAAACCATAAGCCCTTCCCTCAAACGGTTTTACGAAACTAAAGAGATGCTAAAACCCCCAGCCTTCAAAGGAGTTCTCCCCATGAGTGTCCATGAATTCTGGACACCTGAGGTCCCTCTGGAGCTCTCTGCCTACCTTGTCCACCGTTGTCTACATGAAAGTGTTAACTGGAGCTTTGCAAAATTGAAGGAAGAGTGGAGATTGCATTATGCAAACAGCCTCAGCTCCTCGCTCGCAGCCTCAGGCATTGCCATCTGTGCCTGGTTGGCAAGGGGATGCCAGACACAGCACTGGTGGTGTTTCTCACCTTTTGAAAAAAGTGACAGAGGGTCTTTAATTATGAAAGAAGAAACCAGAAGCCACTTGGGCTACAACTCACGTGGGACTCTCCACCAGAAAGGAAATAAAAGTGTTTGCTGATTAATTATTCTGAGAGAGGAAACAAACCAAAGGATTCCTGGATGGTTATTTTCCAGAAATTAGCTCAGACCTAATTAGTTGCATAATTAATTGTCTGATTGCCTAACTAGTTAACTCTTAGTGACCTTTATTGACTCATGGTGACAAATGCATGCATGTTTTGCAGGAGAGGAGAGGGCCCACTGTGCTTTACAAACTGCAGCTCCAGCGCTGTGAGTCCTGGGACACAGCACTGGTCGTACACCACGGTTTATCTACAGCAACAGGGGGAGAGGCAGAATTGTAATTACATATGTTTACACATGAGATCTGGCTGCCCTTCAAGTGCTCTTTGAGGTATTTGAGCAATGGTGAGGCTGTTCTGAACACAGGTCGCCTCAGTTTCTCATGACTTCACAGCTGGCCCTCCTCAGGGACGAAAGCAGATCTCTTCTGCTGGCACTGTGAACAACAAAACAGGTCTAGCACCTACAGTCAGGGCAGTCGAACTGGGAGGTCTCCTCTGAGGGTCTGACAGTGATGACACTTGTCTGGTTCACACAGGTGCAGAAGGGACAGTGAAACTGAAAAGGCACCACCAAGATTGTGGCTGCATTAATGGTGTGCTGTAGGACAGACGCTGAAGCTGAGCACTAGTTATGATGATATTAAGTGTGTGGAAAAAATTCTGAGTGTTGCCATGAAGAAAAACAATACCTTTGTGGGAAAAAATAGAGTACTGACACCTTGAAAGCTTTTTCAGTGACTAATGAGTGTTTTGGTTGTGACTCCAGTGTAATCACATCAAGAGATGCCACCGTCCACAGAAGGAAGGAAAACTGCTACTAAAAGTGGTGATTGTGGGTAGCAGTGCTCACTGAAGGAAGGAAGAACAAGCAGTCCAAGAGAAAGGTAATGTTGGGTAGAAGGAGAAGTTGAATTTGCCGGGAAAAAACACCCAAACCTTGGTCAAATTGATGCGTTTGAAAACAGTGCCATGGATATGCCACCTCTAGAAAAAAGTGTGGTTCAACTCAATTTTTTTGCCCAGTCCAGGCTCTTAGCTCTGCTGAGAAACAGTGTTTCAGCACAGGTACAGCACTGAGCAAAACCACTGTTTCTGGTGCCATTATTAAACTCAGTATTTGTCTCAGCCTCCTGCCAGACAGACCCCATGGCATACACAGAGACCCCATGGCAGAGTGAATCCTGTCTGACTGCAGGCCTTGGTGCAGGAATGAAAAACTAGAATGGCTTTGGGCTCTTCTTTGATGTGGATTCTGGTAATTCTTGGAGCATTTGGGGATCATTTAAAAACTGCCCTAATCTGGCTGTGCATTTCTAACTTCTGATGTCCCCACTTTATCCAGTCTGTATTTCTTCCCTCCTCCTTCCCCAGCCTCCCCAGGGCACTTAGGGTTGCCTTGTGCCACCATGACATCTGTGGGACAAGGCAAATATGCAGCTGGCAATGTGGGAGAGGAAAATTGTGCATGATCTATGTAAAAATTAAGGTTTTTTTTTCCTCCAACAAAGTCCAGGGAATGCGTAGAGTCAGAGAGAGGGATCTATTCGCATCACCCTGATTTATTTATTTATGGAAATCGTCTGGCTCAAACAATGACTATTTCAAAGCAGAATGTCTTAAGCTTGGCAAAGGGCCAGTTATCCTCACAACAATCATTCAATTAATAACCAAAAACGAGAGACAGAGAGAAGCTGGAAGGCAGCATAAGAAGACTTCTGCACCTCAGAACAGAGAGCTACGAGCAGTGTTCTGGTCTTCCAGCTGCTGATTTCTGAAGAAATGTTTCTAAGGGATGTGGATTCTGTTCCTTACATGACTGCAGGTAAGAGCAGAGCACTTCCAAGCACAGACAGCACAAACCACCATTGTGGAAAGGGACAAGATGGGGTAAGCCTGAGGCAATGAGGAGGCAAGAGTACACATGTCCAAGGGGTACATGCCTATGCACACGACAGGCAAGAAAAATAGAAATGGTGAGCATTTCAAGCTAATCAGGAATTTTTAGCTCACAATGAATACACAGAATTGCAATGCAAAGGTGACTGATGATGGTGCAGTGTGGTGCCTAGATGGCCCCTAAAGGAGCTGCTATCTCTCTTTCCAGAGACAGCACATACTCTGTCTTTATATCAATCTTTTGCTTTTAAACCCGACTGACTCAAACTTACTTTAAATTTTATCTCTCCATAGGACTTTTCCATGCAAATTTCTATTATTTGATTCCTGGGAACTACACTTCAGCCAAAACCGCCCCTTTAATGAAGAATTTTAGCACTGGATATTCAAATGACTCAACAGAAATGTCCATATTGCTCAATTCTGCCCTGCAATCTTCCACCCACTCACAAATACAGCACATTCCCATCTGTGCACTGCTCTCATTGTGAACTTGTTGATTTTTCCTGTTCTTTTTTGGTGGGGATACGACTTGGTGCAGGTGTCCGGGCTGGGGTAACAAAGACCCAGGTAACACATGGCAAACTCTGCATGAGACAGAAAACAGAAAATAAAATATTTCAGTTACAGCAAGGTTAAACAAAGCGTATATCTGATGAGTTGGGCCTGGAAACACATTTTTGTCTCACCCAGCATCGTTGCTGCTGGAAAACCAATGCTTTACAAAAGATTTTTAATGGACTTGGGGAACTGGAGGGAAAAGGGTTCCTCCGCACTTTCTTAATGTTTGAAATCCATTCCTGAGTACTTTCATCCCTAATTAAAGGTCACCTACTGGTTCGTGAACAACTGTTAATGAAGAGTTTAATTATCCAGATGACAGCTATAAAATCCTGCTCCTGTGCTTGAATATTTTAAAGCAACAAGGCCCAGATTTTCAAACATGTGCTTGTAGCCAAGTACTCAGACAAAAGCTCTCACGGAAGAAGAGTGTGTATGTGCAATTCACATTTGCATACACAATGGGAGATTGCATATGCCCATATTAAAGATGCAAATCTATGAGGAGGTTTGTATGTGCTTACTTGACCATTTGAACCAGACCCACCTTTCTTTCCCGTTCTTTCATTCAGGGAGGGGAGGGATGGTTAAATTATTCCTTGAGGATAAATCATTTCGCATTATTAACTCTTCTTAACAACAAAACTGCATAAATTAAGTGTAAGATTATCTGCTGTGTCCTCAGTGGAATGATTAGGAGGGAATCTACAGGAAAGAAATGTGGTCAAATGATTTGAAGACTTGCTAAATGGGATGCAAATCTCATCTTGCATTCTTAACAAGCTCAAACGCAGACCTGCCTTCTAATGAGCAAACTCTGCTTGGCATATCTGTGCAACCCCGAGAGCAAAGTTGTAGAGAAAATGGATCATGGTTCATTTTCTCTACTGAGTCAGGTTTTTGCTTTTATTGGCACTTTTGACCAGGTGCTCCTGGTACTCCTATTACATTTACCCATGGTGGCAATTTTCGTGACGCTGCCTTTAGTCTGCCAAGCTGAAGTGGCCCCGTTTCTCATTTCCCATCATAACATCGTTTCCTGGGGAGGTCAGGTTTGGATTCCCCACAAGAAACCTGCCTGAAGGAATGATGCTTCTATCAAAAAGACCAAGAAGCTGTTTTTTGTGTCCTCACTGCCAGCACAGTCTCTTTGTGTCAAACCGGTGATGGCACGGTAAGGGCCAAGACAGTCATAACTCTTTAACTCAGCATTCTTGGGGGCTTGGCGAAGACTAAAGTGCAATGAATGGCCACAATGAATGGCAATTCTATCCAAGATAGAGCAACTCCAAGGTTTTTCCTGTGAATCAGAGCTAGGCTTTGATTCAGTTCCCTTGTTACCTGTGGCCTGTTTGTCCTACTCACATGGGCATATGTTCACACACAGACACACACTTACTTGTCTGAGCAAAATACTCAAGGGAAAAGAGAATTACAAGCCCTGGCTATAAAAATGAGGGAAAAAAAATTAGAATGCATCACATAAGAAGAGCCATTCATATGCATTAAAGAGGAAAAATATGCCTGTCTGAGTTCTGTCAATGGTTAATATCTTATTTCATCACAAATGTGAGTTAATACGAGAGATTTGTTAAAACAAAGAGAGGTCAGTCTTTCTGTGTTATTTGCTGAAGAGGTTTCAAGCACACCTTTCTGTGCTTTGTTAACTCTCCAGAAGGCTACAGGACGGTTTTCTCTGCGGAGTCTCTCTTCCGTAGGTCACGGTGACCCGACTGTGGAGGCTCTGCCTCATTAATGGAGCTCTCCAGATAAGCAGCAACATTTATTGCACACTTTGTCAACATATCTCTGGCTGCACACTTGTTCTCAAGGCACTCTATTTTGATATTGGTTTTATTAAAATAGATTTGAGAAAGGCAAATGTAAAATAGTTTAAAGATTGCAATATAAACATGTTGTTCAGAGCTGAGGAAATCAACACCAAACACCAGCAGGCTTTTTGCACATTACAAGCATGAACAAAATGTACCTTGAGGGTTTTTTTTCTTACACTGTTTCCTTCAAATAAAAACACTGCTTAAAAAAAAATTGTACAAAAAGATCAATATCTCACACAGGGAAAGACACAGGTCCCACAATGTCCTTCACAATCTGTAAGATTATTAAAATTAAAATCAAAATAATAGCTAAAGCCAAGGAGGTCTAAGGACTAGAAGAAGGAGATTTTTGACTTGGTGACTGCACAGTCTCTCAGAGCTCTGCCACCAGAGCTCCTGAGCAGCATGTGTGGGCAGGATGACATGTCCTCCTGCTAGGGACGAGGTAAGGTGTCCAACTATGCAGGTTATCCTTGCTCATGTCTCCTCAAGTATCAACTCATGTCTCCTTTGGAGGAAGAGCCATGGGCTAGGTGGCTCAATCCCTTGGGCCCTGGTCTGACTCCAGCTACAAGACATGATCCTGCAAGGTTTCTTTTCAGGGATGTTAATTGGAAAATCATATTTAACTGTGTCTTGATTCTGCAAATGTCTGGGCAATGGGTTTGCATGAAGTACATGGTCTGTATCATGCTCATGTGCCTGATGTACCTGTGAGAGGATTTACTAGACTGGCTTCTAGACTACTGTGCCTGTGCTTTCCTGAGCTGCCAGGTCTCATTCTTGGCAAATGGACAGAGCTCAGGCAAAAAAGTGTGACGTGACGCACTGCAAGAATTTTCCCTATTCATCATCAAAAGTGGGGTAGTATTTGCCAAAGAACATCCCTCATTTTTTCGCCAAATAATAGACTCAGGAGCCTTTTAAAATATAACTAGATTATTTGTCATTTTGGAACATCATCATTCAGTCACTTCCATTGGGATGGGTTTTAATGGCTGCACGCCAGCACACTGTATATGACACAAAGCATTTGTGAAAAAAAAAAGATTCCTCTGAGTAGTCAGATGATCTTCCCAGAGATGAACTGTCTTTCCCACTTTTCTCTTTCATTCTTCCTTTTCTTGGATCTTGGAGGGAGTGTTACTTGTGTTGAGTAATGAAATTTCCCCCGCCAAAACACACTGTCTTTGATCTCCCGTGTTTTATGCACTAGGGAGCTGATAGTTCCTTCCCTGGCTAGGACTGAATGAATAATCACCTCCTGTTGTTATTCACGTAAGATTCAGATGCTGAAATGTGAAGCTGATGACAGGGGAAATTATGGATAGAAGCATCAAGATTTGCTACTTAAATTTTATGGGTTGTAGGTAGGAAATATTCAAAGCACGTCACATTTAACCATGAAGACTCCAAGCTTTTATAATCTCAGAACTGTGAGTTGTTTGTGAGATGGGAATGAAGCCCAGACTGCTCTCCTGGTGTTTTCTTTATGCCCACATATCCGTACACAGACACACAATCAGCATGAGAAAACCCTACCCATCCCTGAATTTTTGTTGCAATTTGGAATGATGAACCATGCAAAAATTAGATATTCAAATCATGTAAAAAGTCTGTATATTCATCGAGATGTTATTAAAAGCCCCTGTAAAAATCAGGAAATCTTGATTAAAATTTTTTTCTTTGTTCTTTTTATGTTGTTGTTGTTATTTCAACATATGCAGCTTATGATTTATTTCAGGTCTTCCAATCTGGACTAGCATGTGATAATGTGTGCACGAAGGTTTTTTTTCAGAAGGAAAGGAGAAATTCTAAAAGGATTATACAAAAAATTAAGATTTCACATGAACTTTTGTTCAGGGATTCAAAAGCCATGTCTAGATCCATTGTCCTTTGTGAAGACCAGACAGTATCATACACAAATGCTGTTGTATGGCAAACCTGCCTCACATATCCTCGTGGAGCAGCCCATTGGCCCATGCTGGCATATCCAAGGCTCCCAGACACACAAGTGAATCCAACTTTGTGAAAACAACTTTAGAGAACACCCTTCTTACTATGAGAGGTTTCTCTTGCCCTCATTCTTGCTCTTTCTTACCTTGAAAACAAACCCCAAACCAAACCAGCTCCTCGATACAAACTCAGATGAAACAAGTTTCTCTGAGCCTGCGAACCTAAACCAACACAAATACCACCCAAAGTGACACTTTTGTGCAGAGTAAGGTGGGTCCACGCAGTGTGGAACAGCAAAGATCCAGCATAGATAGAGATGCCTCCTGCCTCCCTGCTGTATTCACCAGAAATGGAAACAACATGAGAGATTCCCATTCCCAGCAAGTCTGTGCTGGAGGAAGGGCTTAAATTGGCCTTCTGTCTCCTATAACCCCAGGAGATATGATTAATGAAAAAAGCTAATTATCTGTATTGTTACAACACAATTCACAGGAAAAGAAATTAATTCTACATATTTTTTTCAACTGTATATAACCACTACTTAATTCTCAATAAGCAGCTAACATCTCCCTAGAATGAAGGGAATCTCTGCCTGCATGGTGGGAGACACCAGCTTATGATCTCATTTATTTCTTGAGACAGTTCTACATGAACACTCTGGCACTTTGTTCCTCAAGAACTGATGAAGATGATATGTCATCTCTGATGGTTGTTCATTGAACAAAAATAGAAAAGTGGAAATAATGTTTTTTTCTCATAAAACATAAGTTTGCATGTTATGCTGAAGTCATTATTCAAATTCACATATTTGCAAGTGATTAGCACACTGCCTCAGACACAAATTTATGCAAGCATTTCACTTCAAGTGATTCAGGGGAACCGATGAATAAATAGCGTCATCAGTGTTTTTAGATGCAGGAGGGCAATGGCCATTTCTTGTGTGGAAAGTATGAGCAGATGAGGAGATCTCTGTTCTGTAAATCTGGGCTTGCATTTCACAGCAACCAAACTTGCTCAAGAGAATGAAGAAATCCCTGCGGAAAGTCTTCGTGAAAATGGCATAGAGGAAAGGGTTAGCGCAGGAGTTGATGGGGTAAAACAAAACCAGAAGGATCTTGGAATTCGACACCGTGATGAGAGGAACCTTGAGTGAGGCCGATATGGCAAAGAAAGATATTGGTGCCATGCAGAGGAAGTCTGTGAAGATCAGTATGGCCATGCGCTTGGCAATGTTGGTGTCGCTTTTGGAAGAGACGACGTTGTGGTTTCGAACAGTGAAGTAGATGCAGATGTAGCAGACGCAAATAATGACAAACGTGACGACATTCAGCACTAAGAGAAAGATAACGTAAGCCTGGGCAAACGGTGTTTCTATATCCATGGGCAGACAGATGCTGACCTTCATGTAGCTGCTGACCCCAAATATGGGAAGGAGTGCTACTGTGAAAGCAAACACCCAGCCAAAAATCATGATAATCACGGCATGGCGCAACCGCACCTTGCGGTGCAGCTGCATGGCGTAGGTGATGGTGTGCCAGCGCTCCAGGGTGATCACCGTCAGCGTGTACACTGAGAGCTCACTTGCAAACACTGTGAAAAATCCGGCAGCGTTGCATCCTGCCCCAGTCTGCCAGTCTATGGCGTAGTTGTAGTACTGGCTTTTGGTCTGGATGTCTACGGAGGCAATAAACAGCAGATAGATCCCTATGCAGAGGTCTGCAAAGGCAAGGTTGCACATTAGAAAGCGAGGAACAGTGAGTTTGTATTGACTGCTTATTAAAATAATGAGGACAACAGTGTTGCCAGTAATAGCCAAAATGTTGATGAACCATATCAGGACTCTCAAAATGTTGTATCCCATGATATCTTCACATGGGTTGAAAGCATCAGGCTTAGGTGAGCAGGCTACATTAACTACTTCATTGCATAAACCATAGTCAAATTCATTCTCTGCTGGGTCAAATCTGATGCCGTAGTTGGAAATATAATCTTCAGCTGCAGACCTTCTCTGTAGTTTTTTGCCAGGCTTCTCCTCAAAGTCTCGCTTCATCTGAGATATGCTACATATCGGATGTAATTCAGTCCTGAAATTGTAAAAAGAGTAGAGTTGGAAGCTGAGAGACACAGTATGAGGCAAACAACAAACACAAAATCATCCAGTTTCCATTAACAGCTCAGTTTTTCTGGTTAGCTGATTATATGAATTACCCTGGAGCTTGAAATTAATAGTCTGCGTGGTCCCTATTTATAAAATATTACAGGAACATGTAAATGATTTGGAAACATCATAAACTGCAAGTGAAAGGAAAACCTAATGTTTGCCTAACACTCATGATGCATTTATCCACCTGGATAACACACTCTGTAAGAAGCCTCCCTTATTTGAACCGAATTTCTCACCTAGCCTGTCACCGACAAGCTGATTCGTGCATGGGGGAAATGCATGACGATGAACACCAACGTAAGGCTGAGCTTTGAGGAATGAGTCAAGTCAGCTGTGCTCATAAGGAGTCTGTATAACCACAATAATGCTACTGTCCCTTAGAGTTATGCTCAAACTCCCTTCTTCCTAAAGGTTTTGACCATCACTGTCTTGTAACTCTGTCAGGGCACATAACTCCATTTTGTGCTGTTCATTTTTAGTACCTCATATCATATTAGTGACTAGTCAGCAACAGAAGTAAATAGCACAAATAAGTTCATGCAGGATTCCACATAATCTCTAAACGACAGATGCCAACAGAAACACAAGGCACAGACCATTTTGCTTAAAAACTGTTTTCCAAAAGAAGTGGATTAGAAGTCAAGTGAAGTGAAGCAAAACCAAACCAAACCAAACCAAACCAAACCAAACCAAACCAAACCAAACCAAACCAAACATTTTAATGGAAACAGTAGTTGCTTTTGTTTCTGTCAGAAAGTATTTTTTAAAGATTTTGAAAAATTTTAGTAGCACAGGTAAATACTAGTATTTTTGATAGTTTTGTGTTTGGCTTTATTTTGTAGAGTATTAGCTCTATGCCCTTCTCCACGCATAGACCTACAGAAGAAAATATTTTGGCTGAGATGATAGAGAGATGATCAGCTCCAACAAGATTGTAAATATAAAGAAATATCAAGTATGAATGTGAAATGAAGGGTCAGTTTTTACAATAGCTCCTAGGCTGCCTTAGAATCTGGCTGTCCCATAAACTTGCATTCACAGTTTTGGATGCAGATCTAATCTGAGTTACGGAATAAAACAGTTGACATTGCCTTGTAAAACCAACCCAAGTTCATCTCTTTCTACAATCAGCTACAACCCAGACTGCAATTTAGGTGTGTCATTTCTAGGACAGGAGCCCAGCTTCTCTTCCACCCTGACTCTGAGTACAGTGGAGGGAAGAACTCTCTAGGCAAGTAAAGTCAAAATTTTGAACAATTGGTAGCAGCCTAAAAGGGAGAATTCTTCTTTGTAACCTAATTTTACCCTTTGACTTTCTGCACTCACTACATCTTCTGAAAATTGAGTTTAAAGGGTCTGCAAGAAAGGAAAAGTAATGAAGGCCCAGCACCAGAAGGTGAGGGACATTTCCTATGAGATTCTGAACATCCTCTACTATTATCAATATTTTTTATCTTGCCTGTCAACTGAGTCAGAAAACTGATTTTCTGTGAGGTCAAATATGCACTATGAAGGTCACAGTAGCAATAACAAGGCATTACATTTTGGTCTCCTGTGTTCTACTCGCATAAGGATGAGTGAAGGGTCCGGAGTATTGATCAATATATCAACAGCTCTCTGGCTGAAAGGGAATATAGGCTTCCAAGGAGCAATAAGAGGAGAAAAAAGTCCCTCATTTTTTAGTGCAACAGGCACTTGGGGGCACTGAAAGCTACTGCAATTGGTGGTTCCTTGAAAATGAACTGAGGGAAATGTTTGTAGCCAATCATTTCTCAGCATGAGATAAAAATAAACTTTTTCCAAAATTATGGAGGCACTGCCAGGACCTAAATATATCCCCAGGCAAGAGTGCTATGTAAGGACAATTAAATATTTCTGATTATTACAATTCGTTAATTCTTGCCTTATTTTACAGCCAGTGGTCCCAAATAAAACCAGGGTCCCAAGGAGTAAGCTGTTTGCTCCAAGGAAGGGTGACAAGGAGCGTCCTGCTGGTTCCCTGTATTGGGAGCAGGTAAAATGAAACTCCCAAGGGAAGGAAGAGCCATCCTCTGATACTGACTCCTTGCCACATCTTTGCCCCATGTTTCTCACCCTTTTGGGCTCTGCAGTGCACTCAGAGCAACAAGTTAAAACATTATTGGCCAAGGGATGTGTGAGTCCTTGTTTCCTGCTGAGACCGTGGGTGTCGTAATACAGTTAATTTATTCCTTCTCTTTGTAAAATTTTCTTACTGTTTAACATTATTTTGCTCAGGTAAACTAGAAAAATAAACTGGAGAAAGGGCAACTTAGGGAACAAAATTGAAATTGGCAGAGTGCTCTGACAAAAATAAACAAAAATTACTACCTTTGTACAAGTTGTTATTTTATGCGCCTGGTCTGGATCTGATGACAGCAGAATCTTGAGTGCTGAGAAACACGCTCAGCAGAATAAATAGTCTTGACCTATATTCTGTAATAAGTCCTATCTCAAACTAATCATCCTCACCAAAAAGTGCCATTAAGTGAGTTGTGAGCAACTGATAGTATGTTCTTGTGAGACGAGGCCTAAACACTGTTCCTGATGCTGCCACATTTTTTGAAAAAGTAGGATTTCAAGTGACAGCTCCTCCAAAGAATAACGATCAAGTGTAAGGACAGAGTCATATCAATGCCATTCTTTTGGGCAGAAGGTGATCTTTATGTCAAAGAAAGCCAAAATCTTGCTGAAGTTCATAATGGTCTATGTCAAGTTGAGGGTTTTAACATCCGGCCTCTGCCCTATCCACACTTCAAGGATATTATTTTCCAGTCACAGAAAAACGTGAGGGGAGTTCAACATACTGTACTAGACTTAAGAATGCAACTTACCTTCTCTCAGGCCAGCACCACAATAGTCCAGTGTGATCAAACTACAGATCAATATTTAGCATATCATCCTTAATGGAATGGGAAAAACATCAAAACTGTCTGTTTTAATTTGTGTCTCAGACTGGCAGAGCTGTGCTCGATCTGGCATCCTCCAAAATTTAGAAAGCACTGTTGCTCTAACAGGTTTAGGCTTTCCGTTATCACAACAGCACCTGTTCGCTGCTGCAGATGGTGTTTGGAGAGGTGATTGAGCATGATCCACTATGGTAACTTATTTTATCTAGGGCTTTGGCACTGCAAAAGTCTCAAAAAGGGGAAATCAAACATGAATGGGCAACCAGAAAGGGGCCACACATCCCTGTCTTAATTCCTTCCCACAGAGATCGCACGTGAACACCAGCTGCTGCTGTGATCCTTAGAAATGCACTTCTGGGGGTGATGTGGCATCATTTTTATACTCCCTGGACTATCTGGAAGTATTCTGAGAGCCAAATGGCCACAAGGAATGACTGTCTCCTGTGAAGGTACATGACAAGCCAGGTCACACCGGGGTTCCCAGCACCACAAGCAATGCCTGCTGCTCTGAGCCAAGCACAGCTCTTACCAAAGGAATATTACACGTCGTGTGATCAAGCACTATGCAAACTATCCATAACTTTTAAACAGCCTGAGCAGCCTTCAGTGCACACGCAGCTTGTGCCAGCTGTCACAAAAACTGCTTTGATATGAAAGAAGGTGTAGCTACTGTATGTGTGACTAATCTCTGCAGAAGTGTATGGTAATACTTTCAGTCTTCAAAGCAAACACATGCATCCACTTTCTCTCTTTAATCTGGAGGGAGGATCTCAGTTTTCCACCAATTCAGTACAAGAGACATGACTGTATGAAAGAAATGACAATTTTTAATTATGTTAAAAAGCAGCTGACAGGAAGGGTTCATCTAAATAATAGGTTCTCATAATTTTGCATTTATGCTTAATATTTGGCAGAAAATACATCTGATTTATATATGTAAATACATTACAGGCATGGATAAATATGTCCAATTTTGTTCTGTTGACCAGGGTGGTACAGTTGTGACCAGACTTGCTCCAGAAGCAGCCCCGCCATGGCATGGTGTTCCAGAAGCAGCCCCACCACCACACGGTGTTCCAGCCCAGCCTGGAACATCCACACTGGGGCTACGTGAGTTCTGCACAGCTTTGTTGGCATTTCTTTGCAAACTTACACTTACCCAGGCTGTGGAAAGGGCTGTGCTATGTTCTACTTGGCTTCTTGCTAAGTGCTGTGGACTTCAGTTCCCTGGAGTGTGTGCCATGGAAGTTTTTCAAAGCCCAAGTGAGGGGACTGGATACTGAGAGCTTACCACAGGGTCAGGACTATTTCCTCCTGTAGCTTTCCTTTAATAGCAACTCCTACTTTGTTTTTGAAAAGTCCAGTTGCCTAATTTAAGGGGTGGATTCTGGGATTTGGGTCCTGATTAGGCCCAAGCAGCTCAGAAGCCAAGTACCTTCAAAAATATGAATCACAAAGATGTCAGTGTTCCTTTGCAGATCCAGGAGTAAACATGTTTTCACCGGACTCATTGGAAAATAACACTTTGCCACCAGTTCTGGAAGGGCTGGACCCATTTCTGCTTAGAAGCTACCAGGCACTGTGTCTGCAAAAGACTGCACAAGTGTGTGAAAATGTGTCCTGCTGATAAACTGTTCTAGTGAAAACTTAGCATTTTGGATCAAGAACGGGTGATGGGGGAGGGATTCTGTCAGATACTTCTGTTATCACTGCCGTCTCTGCCATCACACTTGCACTCTTTACACAGTTTTGCAAACACGTGTAGGTGATATTTATTAGCTACCAGCAAACTCAGTTATCTTCCCTTGTCTGGTGACAATACAATGCTAGAAGTAAAATACATGGCTATTAAGGGTATCGAAATAGAAGCTACTAACAGTTTATGCTTTCTCTGCGTGGTTTTACTTTTCTTTGAAGTTTTATGCCACTTCTGAAGATGACGTCTTGAATTCTAACAATGACTCATATTTTTTTTTCTGCCATGGCAAAGTCCAGGTCTTTCAGGACATCCAGTAAAGGAATAATTTCAAACAATAACAAGGGTTTCTGTAAGTACCAGTTCCTCATGTTTTCCAGTGGCACAGGTTCAGAAGGTTCATTAAGTACTAAGTGTGTGCATTTCAAGACTGTGTGACTAAGGTGAAAATACTCAACGAGAACCACTGATACCTGAAGTCTCACTGCAACCTGCTAGTGAAAAATTTAAAAAACCATGGAAAATTATCTCTGGAGTCTAAAAAGACACCTTAGCCTCCCACCCTGCTCTGTTGATTTGTGTGAAATGGATCTGCTCAGAAATCATGTCCCAAAGTGCTGTGAATGTGAACTCAACACATAATGTATCTGTGATGCTTGGCCGGACAGTGCTCCAACCTCAATGAGGCCTTCTGGGAGAAGAGTTTGGGATCACTCAGTGGTCCTGCTGGCCTCCTGGACTGATGAACAAGTGTTGACCAGCTTCTCTGCAAACACAGCATTCCCTCCAGTTACTTTCTGAAAAAGTTATCAAACGTTTTCCATTTAATGTCTTCAGTATGGCTCCAGGCTGGTCCCAGTGAAAGATGAACTTATGACAGAGGCATAGCTGTGTCTGGGGAAGTGCTGATGCTACCAAAACTTAATAATTCTCTGTAATGGAGGGGCAGTGAACTGTGCAGCATGCGTAAACCTGTATCTATTGTGTATTCGTTTATTTCCATCCATTTACCTACCTGCACTGAAGAGACCTTTGCTATCCACATTTTGAGGAATTTTATTTAATTCACTATAAACTGCTGAAAAGCACCAGAAAGAAAAAAAACAAATTAAATCACTTACTTTTGTCTTTTCCAGTTTGTAAATGCACAGCAATGGCTAGGATAGGTGAAGTTTGCCTCAATCAAAGATCTAAATTTGCTTAAATCAGGAAGCTTTTTTAAATTGTATGTAGACCTTGCTCTTAGCTTCTTAATGTGTTCTAATCCATGACTTGGCAGGAAACTGATTTTCGTGCTGGAAATATCCCTTTAAGAAAACATATGAAAATCTTGGTAAAAAGCAAATTTACTTCTGCTCAACAATGGATACGTGTTTAAGACTGTCCTACTCATTCTCAGAGTAGTGATTGGAAACAGATCAGCTGGAAATCTACACTGAAAAGAGGATTCAGTGCTAAATTAGGTGTTCCTCCAGCAAACTGAGCTAATATCCATTGCAAACAACAATCAAGTGATGTTAGTCTGTGAGAACAAAAGAAAAAAAATCCAATAATGTTCTGGGTATAAATTAGCAGGCATATAAACTATTACTGCCAAACTATGCTGGGTTTAGTAAATACCCAGTAAATGCAAGGATCATCCCAGAATACTGTTAAAGGATAAAAAAAAGGCTGATAGAAGTTTGCTTTATGAACATCACATCATGGGAAGGCTGCTGTAGAAAAGGCAATAAACACAAAGAGAGAAGTTCACATGTGAGTACAGATGTGAGGACAGGTTGGAGATATCAGGTTTTGTACTCATTAGGAAGAAAAACAGATTAAAGAGAGACAGGGGTGGCATTGTTCAGGCTGTTAGGAACAAAAAAAAATCCCAACAAAACCTTCTCAGAGGTTTAGAAAACAAATATAGCACAGACTGAAGCAAAGAAAGGGGCACTACTGCAGGAGGTTATGAGAGACGTACTTATGTGGAAGGCAATTACTGTGGGACAGGCTATCAGAGGCAGCGATGGAATCAGCAGCCATGAATGTACTAAAGAGGGCATCAGAGGGGCTTTTAAAAGGAAACACGTTCTGCAAACACTTAATCTTTACTTGTGCCATGCAAGTGAAGAAAGGGAAGAAGGACCAAGGGTGCTCCATCTCCAGGCTAAGAGATACTTGGGAATCCGTCCCCATAGCTCCAGACTGCAACACTCGGGGCAAAACATCTCCACATTTCCCTCACTGGGACACAAACCATGTCCCTCAGATCATGACAGACTGAGATCCACTCCTTTCTTTGAAGAGCAAAGGTAAAAATGAACTGCACAAAATCACCCTTCCTCCTTTAAGCCCTGTGCTCTCACAGCCTGATACAGGATGCAGAGTTTGTTGAGGCTGCTCTGCTCTTTATTCTCCAAGAAAAGAAAAGATTTCTCCCTCATCAAGGAATTGGACTGACAATATTTGTACTTTTCCCCATGTCCCCCTGAAGGTACAGTTTCCAATTCATCTGTGACAGTGCGATGTCAGAACATGTTATTTGATGTCTGTCACCCAACATGCATGAATTGTTTTTATTATCATATTAATACAGGACAGTGGTGCCATGTGAGGGGGAGACCAGGTTTTAGCAGCATGTAATAAAGTTTAGACAGTTGCTATGTACCACACACACATTTGCACCGCTGTTCTCTGGTCTAGGAAGCAAAATTAACACCAGGAAAGGGCTCTGCTTGAATGCCAGCCAAGCCTAAGAAGTTCATAGGCAGTTGATGGAATGTTTTGTAAAATTAATGGTGGGTAAAGATGCTCTTTGTGTCCATGCTGTGCCCACAGTTGAGGTTTTACATCCAGGCTCTGAAGGAATGCACCACCTTCAACAACTGGACAATGGACTCTGGCAGCAGAGGAGCAGACACAAACTCCACTCCACAGCCCCGACCTAGGGCCCGTGACTTTTACTGGAAGACAGACTGGTGTATTCAAAAGTGCTATGAACTTCTGCAGGGCAGGCTGAGAGAAGCCACAGCTGTCATAGAAGAGGTCCTGAGGTCCTGGGCCTGTTTCTACAGGAGCTAAAACCAGCAGCCTATGAGAAATTTTAGGCTATCGATTTCTGCCTTGGACGCTTGAAGAGATAATTAGGTTGCAATAAGCAGCCTCAATTTTCACATGTGCTGACTACTGCCCTCAGTGCTCTGCCTGATGAAAGCTGTCACCCAGAGTATATGCTCATGAGTCAAAAACTAAACAGCAGGTTTCTGCTTAAATCCACAGACAGCATCACTCATGGCATCATTAAGAGAATGTGTAACTCCATAGTTCTGAACAAGAGCACAGAAAATGTTTTCTTTGGCTTGTTAGCTAAAAACTTTACTGAGTCCAAACTGGTATTACACTGTGTGGCAATAAGCAAATCTGAATAGGAATAGCACTTAGACTTAAAAATATCTAAAATTTTACTGAATCTCTCGTCATCTCTAAATAGTTTCATAGATATTAAATATTTTTTCCACAAAAATTTTTTCTTCTTATTTAAGAAACTTTTCTTTTTATGCTCATTATCCCACATAAACAGAAGTGAGTTAGGGAAAGTGCTTTGCATACCCCTACAGGTTTTTCTGGTATGTCTGTGAGGGATAGCTATGGATACACCACCAACAAGCCCCCAGACAGCAAACACAGACACTGTGCAGGTGGTTTAGTAAATTACTCCACTGAGTTACCACACACACATCTCAGTGCAGAGGTTCTTTGGGATGCTGTTCTCTAGTTACAGGCTTGGTAAATTAAATAAGCCTGATGAACAACATTATAAAGTGGCAGTAGGAAATCAAACCAGAAGGCATCAGCGACTGAAATATGTGTTCTTATCATTGCTTGGCTGTGAGTCATCAGCCTTGACAGCAGCCAGTGCAGGAACAGCAAAATGAATCTGTCTTCTCTTCCAATCACTTCCCTTTCCCACTGGGAGTCTCTGTTGGATTAGCAAAAAGTACTGACCAGCTGATGAGGTCTGAAAGGCACCTACAGAAATGGCAAAAAATAGCTCCTGGATCAGAAATCAGAGCAGGGTAGGCAGATTGGGGAGAAAAATTTCCTTCGTGCTTGTATCTAAACTGATCTCTGGCCGCACTTCAGGGACTCAGCTGTAGAGCTGCGGATCTACTGGAGCTCTCCTGTAGCTTCCATGCGTGGGATTCCCAAAGAAGACAAATTGCAAGGGTGGGATGGGCCACAGGCATACCTCGCCCTGCATCGAATCAGGACACAGCCACAGAGCTAAGGACACCAGCAAAAGCTGGTGCAAGCCATGACAGCTCTGAGAGCAGCAGCAGACAATTAAATGAAACAATGCAGCTGAAAATTGAAGCTATGAAACTCCAAGCTGGAAACAGAGTGTATTTCTGTATAGAAGGAATATGTATCGTTGTGGGATTTATTAGCTATTTGATTTACTGGCCTACTGTCAATGCTGAAATCCTTTAACTCAAAATTTGATGACTTTCCCAAAGAGAGACTCTAATTCAGCCAAGAGCTGTAAGTCTGAGGGAGGAATTGATTTGTGAAACTCTGTAGCCTGCACAAGGCCTACGACTGGTGATGTCTATTTGTGTTTGTGCTTCTTTCACATTACTTTAATATGACGAATTATGAAATAGAAGTTGGCATTAATTGACTCTGTAACACTGGTTCAAGAAGGTCAAGAGTTAAACCACCCTGATGCTCATTCTATTAAAACACTGCAGTCTGCAACACGGATTTGATTGCAGCAACAGCAAAAATATGATTTGTCCCAGCAAAGATATGATTATGGGTCAATCATTTCCACAAGTGAAAGCGCATCCCTGGCGTACACTACAGTGATGGATGAGTAAGAAGGCTCTTCTTTCATGATCTTATCCAGGATAAAAAGGTAATTTCCCATCCATGGAATAGTGGATGTATTGGTAATGGAACAGAAAACTTTTTACACAAATAACTCAGTGTTAGAAATTGAACTATCAAATGAATCTCAACTGCAGGCAAATCCATTTGATAAACCTCCAGAATATGATTGTATCAAGTATAGCTTGCAAAGAAAATGCATTTACATTTTGCTACAGGAAACAATGATTTCCCAAAGAAACACCTAAGACATTACTGATGAAAAGATGCTCCAGTGTCAGTCTTTTCCAGAAAAAAGAAGATGCTTTGAAGAAACAATGGAAGTGGAGCAGAACGCAGTAACCCAGACCATAGGTCTTTATGTCATATGTGCACTGACCACCATGAAGTGGAAAATAAGGCTTTCCGAAGAGCTCTGGACTGAACTCAAGGTTAATCAGACATTTTTTCTCCCTCCTTTTCAGATTTGTAACCACTCCAGCACCTATGTAAAATCTTCCAACAGCTCCAATGACCCCTCCCACTCATTCTGGGTGACTTTCAGCCCTCTCTGGACAACCAGGGTAGATGCAAAGAGAGAAATGTTCCGACGAGTTGGTGAGACAAAAAAGAATCCCACATCTCTCTTGCAGCTCTTATATGTGGCAGCTTGTGCTCAGAAACACAAGCAGCTGTGCACACTCATACATTTTCGGACCCTATGGCAAACTGTGGCTTGAGGTAAAGGTGGCTGAGATCCATGAGCACCCTACTGCTGAATTTTCTACCACTGAGTTCTCGATTCCCAGCTCATTACCCATCAGGGACATCCTGCTACAACTGAGTGGGATGTATCTCATACCTATCCCAATTCCCATCCCTGTAGGACAGGAATTTTTCGACAGAATTAAGCTGCACAGATGCAGGGGCAGATCTTCAGTGGCAGGTAATTCAGATTTAAGCAGTGAGAACCACTCACCCAGTCTTGATTTTGCTTAAACAGAAAACCAAAAGCATTTTTTTCTAGAGGGAAAAAACAAAGCAGAACAACTCCTCTCTTGCACAGTTTAATAAACCATGAATAGGAACCTGGATCTAAATCTCTCACTCTCAATACTCTCAAAAACTTGAGGACAAAGTGAAAATAAGGTTCTAGACTGAAATTTCGGTTATGGCTTCCTTTTTTTTTTCAGAACTAGACCTCTGGTCTTGAACTCCAAGGTTTGCAAGATGTTGAAATCCAGACTGGCATTCATATGTTCTTCTCTGATCTTTTTTAAGGAGTCAAGAATGAGAAAAATGTGATCCAAATATTACTTACAAAACAGCGGGTCCACTGGCTCCCTGGAAGACCTCATTTGGTAATTTTTCTAGGTTGTGATTATCACTTAGATTTCTGAAAAACATAACATTTATGCTGAAACAATCTGAGATTTCAAAAAAACCAAAATCTTGCAGAAGTTAGTATCTTCATTTTTTTCAGAATTACAAACAACAGAAATAGTTACAGCTCATCCAGGTATGTTCCATTAAATGCATGATTCTCAATGTCCTGAATTCCATTTTTATTCAGCCGTCTGCAATACAGAAAAAGGAAAAAGGAATTGTGTTCTTATTTATGCTTCATGACTAAAATGTATGCAATTCAAAACAGGGAGCCTCAAAAAAATAAAATTGTTAAATGAACAATGAAATGGTGAAATTTCTACAAATCCTAGCCTGTAAGATCCCAACAGCTGGAGGAAGGCTTTGGAGAGGGCAGACATGAATAAGGTGGATGAGTGCTACCATCAGAGATGGCAGCTGGAGTCAGTTCCTGAAGGGCAGAGCTGGTGAAGATGGTGTTGCTGCTCATGGCTCCACTTGGAAGGCAGCAGAGGAGCCAGGGAGAACAGGGTCTTTCCTGTTGGTGCTGTCAGTGCCACTCAGTTTTACTCTCAGCAAGATGCTTTGGAAACGCTGGGCCACGGCTTCATCTCTGCCAGTTATCAGAGAAAAAAGCCTGCTGTGCGCCATGGGCTCACATCCGCAGCCAGGCAGGTGGAGGAGGGAGGCTGACGGTCACTGAGCCAGGCAGGAGGGCAGGAAGGGGCAGCCAAGCTGCCCAGGAAGCAGGTGATTCCTCCTGCGCTGCTGCCTTGACAAATTACACTCCCTGTCTGCTCTGCTGCCCAGTCCTACCTCCCCAGGCTCCTTTCCCCAGGAGGAGACACAGGTACTGAACCTGGCAATTGAAGCTCCTGGGGCTCTCTGCCAAGTTTTTACTCTGGTGCATTACCTAATTAACGTTTAACGTCCTTCCCTCTGTCCCTTCGTGGTCCTAAAAATTTACATTTAGGTCAGTCATATTTATCATCTTTACGGTGCAATCTTTCATCTCGCCTTAAACGTCACTTTGCAGCTCACGCCCTCTCCAACAGGCAATGACAGGTCTGATTGATGGCAAAAATGGCCTGATTTAATTAAACTGTCAGCAAACCTGGACTCTTTTCTAATTCACTTTGAAAAGCTGAGCATGCAAGTGACCCACTTATCTGAGGTCTGAGGTGGTGAGCTAAGGTCAGCACGGAAATCAGTCATGGGTCTGGCTGAAAGGATTGCTCTTTTGACCATGACAGGCAGATGAACGTAGCTCTGTGTCTGTAATGTCTGTCAGGCTGGATCAGGAGAACTGTCACCGTCCCCTTCACTTGCCAGCAGTATTAGACATGAGTGAGCGGGCATGGAAGAGAGACAGGTCCCTGCTTACAGTTTGAAACATCTATTATATTACAATGATCTTATAAATTTGTAGCTGCCAGGCTGATAGATATGTTTTTAATCATGCTATTAGCACTTACTGCATTCTCTCACTGAACATGATGTTAATGCAATGAGATACTAAGGTTGTAAAACAGAGTCACTGCAGCCACGCTGTGTGGACTGCACACTCCTGTCACCTGGCTAGTAGCATCTGAGTGGTAAAAAGAGCAAAAAAAAATTACCTAAATCCCAAGACCTCATTATAGTACACACAGATAAATTCCTGTTGAGGCAAATTCTCCCCTTGCTTCAACCAGCATCCTTACTGACTCCACTAACTCTTACATTAGCAAGGTGACAGTGGAGGTGGGGATCCAGAGCTTGGACATGTGGGCGTTTCTTTATCATTTCACGGCTAGAGCAGATTTCTAAAACACACTTGAAAATTCACCCAGTGCAAGAGGTCACTGCCCCTGAGGTACCATTTACACCCCGTTTCAGGACTGGAAAGATCAATCTTAGAGCCTAAGTCGCATGCAGACCTGGGAGCAAGGTGAATTTCTTCCATAAATTCTAGCATTTCATTACCAAGTGTCTCCTCAGTTCCCACCTGTGCTGATCCCATGCACAGCATAAATCAGATGCAATCCAAATTACTGGCGTAAGTGTGCTTGGAGCCTGCCACAGTCAAGTCCATTAAAATGGTTTCTCCCTAGAATGTGGGGGTTCAGTGGGTCCTGGCTGATTTTAATCATCTTGACATGCCTGCTTTCACTAAATGATGTTGCCATAACCATAACTTTCTGTTGAGTTGCTGTGACTTCCGTTTTGTATAGAAAAATGGCACATTTGTGTCTAACATGAACTAAGTTCACCACAGCACAAGGAAAGCCTAATCAGGGACTCTCAAAGGGCACATGCAGGGCCTCTGTCCTGAATTGCTCCAGGGAGAACTCGAGCAAAGCCAGGACATTGTCTGACCAGGGTGGTGGAGGCCAGGTCTGCTCACACAGCTCTTGCTGCTCCTGCACGCACTGGTGGGTGCAGGAAGCCCTTGACAATGGGGAGCTGCAGGAGGCAGGGCAAAGGAGCTGGAAGTTGACATGATCCCCCCACCAGGACAATTTTGCTAACAAACCAGCAGCCTGAAGTCCCCAGAGAGGTATCCTTCAACACCCAGGCAATAAACACACCATAGAATCATAGGAAGGTTTGTGCTGGAAGGGACCTTAAAGATCACCTGGTTCCAGACCCCTGGCCATGGACAGCAACAACTTCCACTAGACCAGCTTGCCCAAGGCTCCATCCAACCTGGCCTTGAGCACTTCCAGGGATGGGGCATCCACAGCTTCTCTGGGCAACCTATTCCATTGCCTCATCCCCCTCACAGTTAAGAATTGCTTCCTGATATAAGCAATGAAACACTTTGGGGTGGGAGGGGGAAGCCAACTTCAAGCTGCTCAAATGGCACAGAGAGGTCAAAACACAGCAAAAATCTGGGATATTAATCTCACCCTTTGGTGGTATTATGAAAACAAACGCAGTATTTGTTGTGCAGTGCTTTGAAAATGCAAAGTCCTGCCTGAGAAGCAAATATTGTCATCACAGGAGAAAAGATAAAGCAGTGCAGGAGAAAAGATATAGCATTGTGATATAATTGCTTGAATATGTATCTGAGAACGTCTGTGTGCATATGTGTGTGTGTGTGTGTTTAAAACTTCAGAACTTGAAGTAGAGAGAGGTTGTGCATAACTGATAGGGAAAAGGGAGGGATAAAGCTAAATGACTAGTTACTGGCCTCTCTTCATTACTGATGGTCTGACCTTGCTCTCCCCAGGATCGACATGAGTCCAGTCAGTCAATTCAAACCTAGCTTTTCTCTCTCAGTGTGCCAGCTAAACCACACAAACATGGTGGGAATTTTTTCCAGTCTGGCCACTGGCTAAGTGAAAGGAAGGCAGCTTGTTAGCAAGCAAACAGTATGTTTTGGTATACAGAGAGAAGGGATCAAAGAAGCCAGCTAGTTCATTAAAATACATGACTGTTCAAATCCAATGTGGAGCCGTCTAACCACGCAGCTCCAAACTGCATTGTGAACCCGCCCGTACCGATGCATTAACATTGTGTACAAATAAACCACATTTCCACAACGTCTACATACATTCTGCCCAAGTAATAAACGTCTGTCAGTGATGTGTCTGACGGTAAATATTTATGAGTCGTGCCATCCTTCTGAACACAATTTGTCTCGCAGGGAACGGTAGCTGTCGGTGTTTAACCTAGGCATGGGTAATTACTAAATTTGCTCTCTGATGTGCTTCTAAAATAAAGAGCAGGACTAGAACACAACAAAAAGCCCCAAAAGCATTCATTTGTTTCATGGCAGGGAAACAGAATACAGCTATCTCAGGGGCAAGGAGAAATGTAAAATCTCAAATTGAATTTGCAAGCGTATGAAAAAGTGCCCAACTCCTGGTATCCTTGACCCTGTTCTGGAAAAGAAATGAGCTAACAAGGAGAAGAATGAATTTGCTATGTCTACTCACATAATCACACTTTCAGAACTCAGGCCCATGAATGAATTTCTTTCAATTGTACGTATATTGATATTGTCTTGAATATCTCTGAAAAATAAAATACAACAGAAACTACACCTTTTTGTACTTCTGTGAGCCTTTCAATACAATATGCTGCTTCAAACACAGTATTTTTCCCTTATATTCAATCTGAGGAAGTACTATAGGCAGAGGGTAATAATGTAAGTTCCCAAGACATTTTTTTCCCACAGAGCACAAACCTTCCTGATAAAAAAGGCTGGAGCAAAACATTTTCAACCCACCCCCCACCCACACTTTCCTCCCAAATAGGCTGAAGACATTAAAATGCATAAAAGCTCAGGTCTATAACCCTGAGGTGGATGAAACAGCTCCTCCAGCAAACAAACTCCCCAGAAAATGCAATCGGAGCGGCTGCGAGGCCAGCCGTTCTCCCAGCCTCCCAGCCAGAAGGAGGAAAGCCATTAGCCTTTTTGGCCTGATTCAGCAGGGCACCTACCAGCCCATGAATCATTCCCCAGCTGATGTCAACAGCTGATGTTATAAGCTTTGTATGTGCTTAAGAACTTAAATGCAGAACCCCTTCTCAGTGCAGTTTGTTGAATGGACAAGTAGGAATTTCCGTCTTTCCTTGGTTGTGACTGATATAAAAAAAAAAGGAATGTGCTGTTGCTGGCTCAAAATAGGCCTCAAAGAAGTTGAATAGTGTTACTCATAATTTAGACTGGGGATATGGCTGTTTCCATGCTGTTTCTGTTGGAACAAAATTAATTATCTGCAAAGCTTGAAATTAAGCGCGGTTCCAAAATGCTCTCATGCTGACAGCTCCGTACAGCCACGACTCTGCACCGAGTGACACTTACACAGAGGCTTCATTCAGCAAACTGAGGTCAGCAGAAGCAGGGAGGGAACATGGAGTTCAAGTGAATGTATCCCTCTACTAATGGTCTGCCCTTTATAAACACCAAGATCTGTCTTTGGGACTTAAATATTGGCACAATTGAAGCCAAGGGGAATTTTATTATTGACCTCTTTGATCTGAGGTCCAGTTTGGGGCTCAGTCAGTATCAAGGTCTATTTATTCCTACAGAGAAGTGAAGAGTTGCACCTAAAAAATTAAAAACCTCATGCTGGTGCAGGGCACAGTAATTCCAGTCCAGTTAAGACTGATGATAAACACAAAGGTGTACAGGTGAAAGTCTCTGTAGTGACACAGGTGTTGCATTTCCTTGATGGTTTCGAGGAGCAACGAAGTGAAGTTCTCAGAATTACATATGTCAAATGTATTCCTAAAATTTAGCTCTTTTCTTACATGTGTGTATACTATATTCAGGTATCCCTCTCTATGCTTTATATGCATTTTTATTTATATTAAAGCCAATTACTAAGATAATTGCAGGATTAATGTTTCTGCAGGTTGAAACCTTCCAATCAAAGATCTGAAGATGCAGAACTTTTTGTGTTAATTAACAATAAATTTTGTCCGAAAGAACGCTTTCAGTTATTCTAAGAACTGATTGAGAAATGTATGTCAAAATATTTTTCAGTTAAAAAGAAATCAAGTTTTTCTGATATGCAATTTTTTCAACAGAAGAAGAAGTGCTTTAGGAAATTAACAGCCTGTTTTCACACAAAATTTTGCACAAATATTTTTTTCCTCATTGGCATTGGAATTTTCCATAGGAAAACATGTTCATTCTCTGGATAGTTTTACTGCCAGGGAAAACAAAAAAGGTTATGGTAGATAATTCCTTGAGTTTGGGGTTTTTTTTGTCTTTTTTCTTTTTCCCTCTATGATGTGGCCACTTCTGATGGAACACAGTTCTGAGATCAGTGACTCTTCCCACGCAGGCCAGAAAACTGTCACCAGGCAGCAACAAATTTCCGCTGCCACCATCCTGGTTTGGATTTCAGCTTCTGAAAGAGGAGTCAAAGGCTGTTATCTGTCCTCTGGGCCACCCAGACACATGCTCACAGTGCAGTTAGAGTGGTCTGCAAAGTGAAGTTCCAACGCTTTGTAGAAGGGAAACCTGGAGAGAACTGAGACGTTCTGAGCCATGTAATCAGCAACGACTGCAAAATTACAATCAACACACCACTGTGGAGCTAATAAATGAACACAAGGGGAATCATGTCTTGAAAGGTTTTGCTGGAGCAGAAGAACACTCAAAGGGAACTTCCAAAAAGCAACAAACAAACGTTCAAACTTACAGCAAAACTTTCTGGAAAGAGTGAATCTTGTGGACAGCAGGTAAAAATCGAAGGCCAGTGTTTGATATTAACCTAAGGGGAAGAGAAGATGAAGATTATTTACTCTGCCCTGGGAAAGAAAGCAGTAATTAACAAAGAAGAAAGAACTTTGGACTGAAAATGGTTGTCACAAAAGGCAGAGTTTAGCCACAGAAGTGGGGTTTGCCAGTAAAAACCTTGCCCTTATAATTTAAAAAGGTTTTTGTCCAAAGTACAAGCTGAATCCTGCCCCACAGAGGTAAAGAGAGAAACCCTACCTTGGATGATTGCACAGTCCCTCCTGATGATCTCAGGAAATTGTCCATATTAATTTCCCAACAATATTCTAAGAAATCAGCTGCACTGACCTGGGAAAATTATTTTCATAGCAGCTGTTTTAAGACAAAAGTATCAACTCACCACAATTTCACCCTTCTGCTCTAATACAGGATACATTAATTCCATGGGAAATTAACATTCATTGATGAAATCAGGAGAGAATTAGGACATTTTACTCCCTAGCACCTTTGATAGTGAGGAGCCAGAACCACAGGAACACTTCAGCAATCTGTGCAACTGGAAATGGGTTTGAGCCTCTGTCCTTAGATACCTCCACCCTCCCACTGCTCTGACCATCACTCGCCTCTGCACTGTGGTTCCTATCCATGAAACACCACCCCAGATCTGCTGACTCTGAAGGACAATCCTGTACTCACAGCCAGTGAGGTCACAGGTATCCATAGAGATGGACTATGTCTAATTTTGTCAAAATTTGTTACCCAGAGCAGTAGCAAGGACAGGACAAATGTGATGTTGCCACGCAGCAGAAGATGATTGGTGGCTGCTGATGGCTGGAAGGAGGGCTGAGTGCTGGAGGGAGGAGCTGGACTGGACTGGGCTCTGACCATTTGGGAGTTTTTCCCAGACACCAAAAAGTCTCATGCTTACCCCGCCAAACAAAGAGAAAATTTGGATTCCTGAAAGTTTGATTATATCTCTGTGTTTTTAATATATGAGATGGTAGAGAAGGTAATCTTTCACTGAGAATATTGGTTTCTTAAGGAACATAGGATATGGACTTTATTTTTTATCCTGGCACTTAGACAGAACAATATTCTTTCATAATTAGATGTGACTTTGTTTTTTTTTTTTTTAACGGAATCATTCCTGAAGAGTTGAATTGTGATCAAAGGACTGGTTGAGACTGGAAAAAGGTAACATTGTTCATATGATGTTTTTTTATGAACCTAGATTATTTCAGGAGAGTTGCAGTCTTTCAGGTTTCATAATTTGAACTGAAACTGAACGCCTCCATGTGACAACCAAATCCTACATTTGGGAACTCAGGGTGACACATAAGTCCATAAAATAGTCATTCACTTGCATAAGTACTGCTCTGAGCTCCCTGAGATGGCACCTGAGTATCCTCAGATGCTGAAAAGCCAACTTTGATCTGTCTCATCTTATAACAGAAAGCAATACTTCATATGCAGGGAAAAATTAAAGTAGTATTAGTGAATATTCAAGAAGCCAATTTGGGAAAGTTGCTGAAATGTCATGACTGTTTCGTCTCAGGAGTCAGAGTGGTCTGACTTTGCATTAACTTAAAAATAGCAGCTGTCACATGCGACCAAGAAAGCTCCACAAATATGCCTTTGAAAAACTATTACAGATAGTTAAATAGAAAGCATGATTAATGAAGCAGGTGGATTACACAAGGCCCTTGTTACTTAAAATATTTCTGCACTTACACTTTGTAAAAGGAGTTTGCTGAAAAAATTAGAAGCAATGGGAGAAGAACCTATAACTCCCCCTTACAATATTTTAAAATACACTCTCTAAGTTACTGGAGATATACAGGGTTTTAGTTGAAAGCTGCCTTTAATTTTAAATGAGTCATATGCTAAAAATTCGTGCAATCCTTTTTTACAGGCCCCTTTTAAACACAAATTATGGCATACATTTCCCTTAGCAGGAAAATGAAGGAGGAGAGTGCTGCCAAGTAGTGCATGGCTACTGCAGGGCAGAGAAGACATCAGAAGCTTTCCTTTCTACAGTCCTTTCCGGAGAAAATCTCAGTCCTCATGGTGCAGCAACGAAAGGTGAGAGGACTCTAACACATGCTGTTCAAACACTGCTCCCAAGGGCAGCTTACTCCCAGCATATCAATATTCCACATTGGTTATCAGGGTACATGTGAGAAAAAACATCCCCAATGCCTTGGGTTACTTCTGATCTTTCCAGAAATTCTGAAGTGTTCAGGGCTCAATTTGCACTGGTGTCAACTGAGCAGCATGAGATGAAGAGGAAAGCATCTTTGACAAATCATTACACATTGAAGTAAATCTACAGGTGGCACAAGGCACTGATTGCACAGAGGCACAGAATGGTGATTAGGAGCAGGAGAGGATGTTCTTTTAATTAAATGCAGAAAAAGAACTGAAAAAATATTTAGCTAGACTGCAGCCTAGATCTTCCCTCTCTTTTTATTCAACCAGCAAATCTCCAGAGGCCTTTAAGTGGATAATCTTTTTAGAATGTAGATAATCCAATTTACTGAATATCTTTCCTGCAGGACAGCTTTGTCAATATATTTACCACACAATGTATACATCCTTAGTAGCCTCACTTTAAACAAGTGTCCTCTTTAATCTGTGTTATAACTGAGTCCCCCCTTGCCATGCATAAACAGCTTGGTGAGAACCTGTTTTTTTCAGATGGTTGATGGCTGCTTTCCAAGGCATTAATTGTCTTTCTGAAAAGGCTTACTGGAGTCAACACTTAAGAAAACAGAGCACTACAATCAGCAGAAAAAAAAAAAAAAGAAAAGACCTTTCAGAAACTAATTCCTGGAAGATTCTGGCTGCTTATCTCCAGATATAGCAACACATCTGCTCTTTTTTAGTGCCAAATTGTAGGAGCTCTTCTGACAAATCTGGGAACGCAGTTTACCTCATCAATTTACTGTGGGTATTTGCTAAATTGCAAACTCAAGGTAGGCAGAGATAAATACAGCACCACTCAGGAAGCATTATCTTTGTGTCCCTTAATCACACTGGTTACTTCATGGTGCGTGTGAGCCTGATTCCAGGGAGACATTCCTCTGATTCATGTAGCCCAGTCTTCTTAAATCTGCAGGCCCCACTCCTGGGGAAAGGTCTTTAACCATGAGGCTGCCATGTCAAAGGAAGGAGTGGAGAATCACTTCTTTTATTGAAGAGTCTTCTCCAAGAAAAGGGTCAGTAATTCTGTGGACTTTGCTGCACCTGCAGCAAATGCAGATTTGGGTTTAGGAAGCACCAGGGAGGTGCAAGGCTTTGGAGTTGGGCTCTGTTCCTTTTGCAAGCAAAACACATGGGTTTGGTACCTATATTTCCCCTCCCATCCAACAATTCAGCTCTATGCCCTCAAAATTGACCTGGAAGGAGTGTTACATTTAAATCTTTGTATTGTAAACTGAGATTGCTTAATGCAGGACATCAACACCTCTCCAAAAATGAACCAAAGGACATAGATTACGTATAAGAACTAATTTTGGAAAGAAAATGGGTTTGAAAAGCCATCACTACAATATTAAACAGACTATGCCACAGGTCTCCCTAATGAGAGCCAGATAAATAATCTTGTACCCATGAAAAGGTCAGTAAGTTACCATTTTGAAGCAGTCTATCTCTCTGGCACATACCCAAGAAGACCAATTAGCAATTCTCTTCACTGCTTCTAAAAGACTGGTGAGAAAGTTAAGGTTGCCTGTTTCTAGAAGGTTTAGGCTATTCAGCACTGCGCTTTTTCAGCATTTTCCTCTCCTTTGTGTTTTTGCCATACTGGTAATGATGATGCAGGAGACAAAGGGAGTGGGCTGAGCAGGAAATATGTTTGTACCCAAGTTGACAGAGATAATAAAAAAGCATATTAATATTCAAGAGCTGGTGGCTGTAATGAACCCATGAAGTTGATGAGGGGACTGACAAGGCTAGCTAGAGCTCCTTGCCTGTCCATAAACAAGACCTAGTGGCTATACAGCTATTTTTGTAGGAACACAGAGAAAGCCTTGCAAACAATGTGTTGCAAAAGTCATTAAACTAATGGGCTGTAGTAGCTGGGCTCAATTTTGGACATTGAGACTGGTTAATTTTTTTTCTGTGTGTTTTCTACATGAAAACCGCCAGCAAATATATGTTTTTCTGAAAGATTTTCTGAATTGTGTTTTTACAGTTCTGCTACAGCCACAAAACTGTGCAAGGAATCAGAGCATGTGTCTTGTACCCTGCCAGACTGCCCCCATAGCTGGGAGCTTCAGAAGAACCACAATGATCCAGAAAGGGGCAGGTACCCAAGTCCTCATGCTTTGGGATGCTGTTTGCAGCTTGGTCTCTCTGTACCTCCTTACACAGTCAGACAGAATCACCTAATCTGTTATGTGACAAGATATTGACGAAATCATGTGCTATTCCTTCCTAACTTACAGCAATTAATGTGCAAATTAGGCAGTGATGTACAGGTTTACAAGTTTCCAGGTTTTACAAGTTTCCTTTCAGGGCCTTAAAATTTTTATCATTTCTGCAATAGCTGTTCCACACAGATGCTTTACCCTTTTATGAATTATTTTAAACTATAGTCCCACATGTTTACAACCTTTTGCTTCTGTATTGTATAAAAAACCCTGAACAACCACCACAAAAACCCCCCTAACTCAACTGAAAAACCATCAATGTATTAACCTCCCCGACATCTCGCCTTATATTTTCAGTATTGCCTCTTCCTTGTCATAGGAAGGTGAATATGAGGACTGGGCTACCTTTACCAGATGCTGTTTTACAGCCTTCCATCAAGGTTTCAGCTTTCTCATTAAATTAACTACCCTACCCTTTCAAATAGCAAAGCTTTCTGCCTTTTCAGCTTCCAAAAGGGCAAGCACCACTCAGTGAAACCAGGGGATAGAGAAAACGGCATCTTTCCTACAGAAATGCGCCAGGAGAGAACACGAAGGTGTGGCTGTATGTGGAGAGATGGTCTGAGCATGATGAAACTCAGCATCACACCCAGCTCCTTGGACGTAGGAAGTCCCCAACAAGAACTTTGTGTCCTGCTCCTGCTCCCTGTGTTGGGAAATGATGTAGCTCCACTGAAGCCAACAATATGGCGCTGATTTTTACCCCCAGCACATCTTCCTCAACCCTTGTCAGCAGCACAAACCCCACATCCATCTGTTCATAAGCTCCGAGCCACGAAATCTGCACCTTTTGTACTGTCCATAGTCATGCAAGACTGGGGGGTTTTACCTCCTAAAATGAAGGCGCAGAGGGGATGCAGCATAAATCCATGGTGGAGTAAACACCACAGGTGGATTTTATGAACATAAATCAGAGAAAAGCTTTGGCACAAGAATGAATGTGGACTAAGTGTCCATGAATAAAACTAAAGGAAATCTTCTAGCCACCAAATCATTGAGCTTCTGGAAAAGCCTCTCCTGGAAAAAAGAAGAAAGCAGGGAACAGTGGAGAGAATCAGGAATGTCAATAAAGCACTTAATTAATGGGATATATGAAGTGGATCCAGGAAGAAATAGCATGCAGTAGCTGGAGAGTCTCTTCCAGCCCTCCATGCTCACAAAAGAAAAAACCTTAAAAAAGCTCCAAAATGCTCTGATATCAGCTAGCAAGTAAAACTAGCTGAAGAGGAGAGGGGAATGGTCAGGTAGACAAGCAATCCTCTGTATTTTTAATCTGTTGCTTCTATAGGTCATAGTATTGCTGCTGCAGCTGAACTTTTACACAGGTAGAAACCCTGAATGTTAAAGTCAACATGTATGGGAGTATGGAATGACAAATGTTCGGAAGACGCAACATCCACTAGTGCCAAGAGAAAAACTTTCACTATTTCAGATATTTAAAGTGTGAATTTACCTTTACCAATGATTTCTGTGTCCCATATCTAAACGATCACTGAAATTAGTGTGTTCTTTAGTGTGTTCACATTTCTTCTTAAATTTGATGTGAGATAAATGTGCTCTCATTCTTTCTACCCATCTGTACATCTGACAACTGTACTCCCCATGGTAGCTTGTTCTGGGGATTTTATGTGGGATAAATAAATGCTGTGGTTTTGTTCTTAGGTGGCCAGAAGACTCAAAGGTACTCAAAGACAGCAGCCACTGCTGAATGACTCAGGCTTGAAATGGGATGAAAAAGGCACGGGATTTCTCCTCATGACAATGCAAACTTAAAGCTTTATTTCCCTACTGTCAAGAGAAAATCTGTGTTTCAGTTACACGAACACAAAAGTTAAAGTTTACCAAGGTGCCTGATGGATTTGATAAAGTGGGAATCAGTCAAAGTACTGGGAAGAGCAAAAATCCTACTCCAAATCTAGCCACATATTCCAGTTCAATGAGGGTTTAAACTATAACGTCTTCTGCAGTGCTAAATACACCTTATCTCCCAAAGTCCAAGTCTTAAATCTCAAATCTTAAAGTAAAAATTCAAAGCAATGCCCCTTGGCATTTTTGGGCCCAGAAACTGTCAGATACTAATGATTTTCAGAGACTTTAAACACTCCTTGGCTTACTGGGAGCCACACTTATCAGACCACTGACCTGATTTCATACTGTCTTTAAGAAATATCTAACGAGACAATTAAATGCTTACTTTTATGTACTGAAATGTAGAAATAATCACCAGACTTCTTGGATGAGTAAGGAAAACAAGGCTTCTTGTGTGAGTAAGGTTTCTTGTGTCAGTCAGGAAAATCAGATGGGGGTTATGTGCTCAGGTGGTCAGACAGACAAAAGTTAAGTTGGGATCCTGCTGGGTGAATAAATTGGTATCCTGCTCATCAAAGGGCACCATTTGAGCTGTATAAGCTGCGACCATTAACAACAGTTAGCGCTAAATGGAGTTCATTGGACTTAGTTTGGGTTCTAATGCAGAGGAGAGATTATTAATCATGTTAAAGCCATGTGCTAAAAGCTGTGAAAATGTATTTGAGTAAGCAGCTTATTTTAAGGATACATTCAATTACCACTGAATTTTGACGGCAACCCCATGGAAGCAGATGTGGCAACCACAGTGGTGCAAATGACATTCTTGATGAGGCTGGCTGAGGAAAGAAAGCTGCACCATACATCAATGTTTGTATTTTGGGGATCTAATCATCTCACATCCAGCATTTGTGAAGACCACAGCTGTAACGCTACCTTTGCTAAAGAAAAAATAATTTGAATGCTTAACACCATGTATATGACATATAACAGAAGGCAGCACCACAGCAAAGACAGATGAGAGATATTTTTTTGTCCTTAAGCTCCCAGGAGGAATTTCAACCTAAACTTGTTTCTATAGATATAAGAAAGGTCCAGCTCCCCTTCTCATCACTCATTTTCAACCTGTTGCTTAGAAAGGCTCGAGGAACTTGTGTGTGGGAGTCCTCCGTGGAAGCTCTTATCTTCAGCTTTTCTGAGGACTGTGCAGGCATGAAAATGTGGATTGACAATGTGCAACTGGTAGTGAGGAGAGGCCATTATCCTGTCTTATCACCGAAAGTGCTCAGCACCAGCTGGACAGATACACAGGCGTGTAATTCAAAGTGACTCTAGGACTTGTAAAGAGCAAAAGATCTTACAAATATCTGAGGCTTGGAAGGTGTTGGAAGGCATCTTTATCGATGTACACGAGGTTGTTGGCTTTCTCAATTCTTCTGCAAAGAGGAAATGAAACATCAGAAAATAATATGTCAGTATATTGATCTTAAAAATTGTGTTTGTCCCATGACATAGTGGAACAGTATGCTGAGATTTTCTTTTTGACAGAAGATCTGCATGATTTCAGGGAGCAGCCTGCCATAGACTGGGAGACCCCACCACCTTTTGATCCTGGCAGTGATCTGAGGATAAATTTTAGGCTGAGCAGGTAAAGAAATGGGCAGCTAGATAAGAAGACGGAAAAGACAAAGGGAGATTTCAAATGCTCCTATATTGCTACAAATTCTTCAGTGCTTACCTGAACCAAACTGCAAAACCTTTGATACTTGCCTATAATGAATCTTTATAATTGTCTCCTTTGCATTTAGATTGCTCATTACTTACATTTCATGTAGTTTGGGAAGGTTGGAAAACACATTTGCTTCTATGACCTCCAAGGCATCATTCTGAGAGATCTCTCTGAAAAATAATTTAAAAGTCAAGATATTTCAAGTCATGGTGAAGCAGAAAATGGACAAGTGAAAAATTCACAGGGAACTTCTCCGATTACTGATGATTTTAAAAAACAAGGTGGATATCAGATAAGAAAATAGAAACATTGGTGAGTACTGCTGTGGCAAGCAACAACTACAGTCAGGAACAGACATCTGGGGCTGGAGTTTGAATCTTGCAGCATCAGCCCTGCACGTCCTGCTGTCACCATCCCCTGTGCATTAGAAGTCAGGGTCTATCCATCATGGGCTACTGGACCTCTGACATTACTAATTACTGATAGAAATTTAATGAAACCTTTTAACTCAGTGAAGAAAAGAGGGGGTGAAGGTGACTGAAAACAAAGACAGCTAAAAAGAAATATGACACAACTTCAACAATAGGACACTGCTGTCTTGACCCAATGGGAAGTACAGAGACTAAAATTAAGCCACCAGCAGATGCACCCTTGTTAACAGCAGCTGGAGACCACACCAGCTATCACCACACCAGAATGCACCTCCTGCTAGTCCAGAGCACAGATTTCTTTGGTTCCTTAATCTGTGGGATGGCAAAGACAGGGCTCAGGTTCTGGTGTAATTTAGAGCTCAGGAGTTGTCCCGGTGAATCAAGCAGGCATTACTGCAGTGTCCCCTGTCCCAGTCACATCCCTGATGCTGGCACTGACCAGGGAGGTCGAGGTAAACACAGCCGTGCCAAAAGGTTCCCTGCTGCCATTTTTTTTTTTTAAATGATGCCAAAATGTTATTTTCTCAGGCTGAGATCAGCTGTAGGAAGTAAAATTTGTAATACAGCTGTAATTCAGTGATAGTGTCATGGTCTAGTGCATTGTTAATCATCAGGTAACTGTGCACATCTTTGGAATGAAACCTTGGATAAATAGATTGCAAACTGGATGACACTTGTTCCTGGATATCTCGTTCTTTTGAAATGATGATGGTTGCAAATAGATTCAAATAGGCCTCAGGTAAAGCAAGAGATTATAATGTCAGGTGCACAGCCAAAAAATAATCACAAAAATTAATCCAAGGAATATAAATGTATTCCATTCTCTTCCGTGAGAGATGAACCATACCTGACAGATTAGCTGCCCATTTAAGACAAACAAAAGCCTTGCAAAAGAAGATATGTTTTTCATCTGACCTTTTCAGATTAAAAAAAAATGCCTTGGTGGTTTAATATTTTTTAGTTGAATAAGAAGTTTTCCCTCTTGTTTCCTCAAGTTTTTTATGAAAGAAATCCAGCTCTGCTCTGCTCCAGGAGCTCTAAACTGACTGGAGAATAGGAAAACAAAAGTACATGAGGACTGACAATAGGTGCTTGGCAGGGTGCACTGAGAACTGGGTTTGTTTAGCAGTGCTGAACCACCAGCCCACGTGTGAGTGTGTTCTTCTTTATTAATTTTCAGCAGCAGCAAAATGTTTCAACTGAGGCAGGGATTCCTTCATGCTGTGGGAGATACAGCCCTTGCAAGGGATGCTTCAAAGACTTTTTATTAACTTCCTGTTTTCTTTAAAAATAATTATAAGATATAAGTAGAAAGATCCAGAAGAATAGAATAGAATAGAATAGAATAGAATAGAATAGAATAGAATAGAATAGAATAGAATAGAATAGAAGCAAACACTCCCTACTATGAGGTATTTATATGACAGTATAAAATTCCCTTCCCTAACTACAGTCTTGATGATTTAACAACGTGGGAGGTGTCTCATGCTTTTAAGGTTTGGTTTGGTTTTCCTTGTGCTCTTTTTGGGTGGTCAGGTGTATATTTGCCACTCCCCACAATCTAAAAATCAGTTGTCTAGAAAAAAGAAAACCTTCAGAAAAAGCAGCACATTTAATACCAACAAATACATTTAGCCAGAAGACACTTCATGCCACTAAGATGTTCAGGGGGAAAAAAGTCACAGATTTGTTGGCCTTATACAGGGAAAAAAAGTTATTAAGAAACCATAACACAGTAGTGACCTCACCCAGCAGATAGTGCTGCTGAGGGTAATAATTTTTTATGATCCAATCTGCTATCTAACTTTGGAACAACTTGGATGACACAGCTTTTTAAATGGATTGCTTAAAAACGAATGTTTCTGCGTCAGAAGACTGTTTTGGCTTCCTAAGAGTGTGGTAGGTTATTGGCTTTGTTTCGATTCAAGAAATGGAAGATACAGATCTGATTAAGGTAGGGTGCAAGGAGGCCATGGCACTCTGGAAGGCTTGGAGAATGCATGGTGAAGGAAAGGAATGAAGAGAGTTAGGAAGATAGGAATCTCTAAACTGTTTTTTGCAAGATTAGGTTTTTAAAATAGTAAGTTTTTTAGAGATTACGTTTTAAAGAGAATTAAATAACGCTTGTGTGAGGGGGCTTTCAGAGCCATGGGAAATGACTTAGCTTTCACTCTAACATTCCCATTCACAGGTACAAAGGCGACAGTCTTTCTTTTTTAAACACATAATGAAAATATGGACATATAAAAATATGTCCATTTATAATGACTTCTTTTTGTCTTCCAGTTGAAGCAAACCACTGCTGTAGCTGTTGAGGTTATGAACATCTCAAGATCAGTAAAAGCAACAAAAGGGAAACTTGTCAGTGGCAGAAGGCAGTAACCCTTCTGGTGCTGGGCTTCACCCGCTGTGTTCAGGGGATTGCAGGGGTGAGGGAAAAGACCCTCTGTCCTCTGTAATGAACTGCATCCTCTGCTATAATCTCTCCAGGAAAACCTGTCGGTGATGACCTTACTCACCATTGTTCTCTGCAGATGAATCCCAGTTTTGGGCTGCACAAAAACCTGACAGGGCTGTCATTCAGGTAAGAAGGCTAAACAAAACCATTCTGTTTAGGAGATCAGTCACACACTGTGAACAATAGGCAGCACTAATCTGGGGTTTGGCCGCATAATTTGTGTGAACTATTTACTCATACCTGGCAAAAAGTGCACACCTGCTCCTGGAAATCCCAAACAACACTATCTTGGATACAGGTATCCATGACATTAAAAGTGCAAACCACTGCTGCTCACATCAAACAACCAACTCAGCAGACTCAGATCCTCTGTAGAGAGCAAATAATACCTGAGGCAGCAGCTACAAAGAGAAAAAAGGCATTGCTGGCTAGTGTTTGCGCAAGTGATTTGTCTTACAGTATAAATACACACAAAGAGATGATTGCTCATAATGCATATCTGATTATATGTCATCAAGAGAGAAGATGGGGCTGTTATTACGTTGTTTGTTTGGAATGAATGACACTATTAGTGCTACTGGTAGCTATGGCAGGAAACCCAGCCGGCAATCCCATCACCACTTCTGAAACAGGCAAGCCTTTCGATAGATGGTGTGCTAAACAGTCAGGGGCAATTTCTTAAAAAAACCCAAATATCCAAACCACCCAGTGGTTGCAAAGTGCTTAGGCATCTGCCTGAGCTTAGTGTTCCCTGCGTGCAGAGTTGTACTGAAATCAACAGTGATCCTCGAAAGCATAAATTGTTTGCTCGAATACAGCCTAAAAGATGAAAAAGCATTCAGTAAACACATTTTACAAAGGACAACTGTTTTTATTTTTCTGCAAAGAGAATGTAAGACTCTAAGATATGACATCACAAGATTAAGGGATTTCCTCTAATTTGCCACTAAAGCAGCAAACTGGAATCGTTATTACCCATTGCCCAGCAACTGACTGCAGCGTATCACTTCCACGTGTGACAGTCAGAGCCTGTGTTGGAAAGGAGAGAGATGGAAAACTGTTCAATCTGCCTACAAATCTGCCTTCAGGCAAGGCCAGGGGTGTATCTTCATGACATCTGTGGCAGAGCCCAGTGTGATGCTTAGGAAGGATTCCTCTTCAAACCAGCTGCACTCAGAGCGCGACCCATAAAAATCAAGATACATTGAAATGGCCTTTTAAACAATTCTGTTAGCAAGGGACTTAGAGTTCATGGCAGTTTCTTTGTAGCCCACTAAAGGAAAAGTCTCTTAGACTAACCAAAGTCTTACAGAAAAAAACAAGACTGTATTAAACTCACAAACTGATGATCTTGGGGCCAAGTGGTCTCATATTTCAAAATAATAATAGACTGGAAATTTATGTCTTTTATGATAGCAATTCCTTTCAGGATCAGAGCAGAGAACACAGGGATAAGGCATAGGGTAATTTCTTCCCCTGCTTGGAAATATGTCTGTTTTAAAAAATGTGTGTTTATGTATGAGTGCCTTTATACAGACACAGAAAGTTAACACAGATCAGTAAGTGGTAACTCGTGTCAAAAGAAGAGCAGAGCATGCACAAGGCAGAGGACCAGCATTAGCCCCTCACACAATGCCCAGGGATGTGTGATTTTGAGCAGGAAGACCTTGTAACTCCAGCAGCAGGAATGACGTAGAGAAACTGCTGCCCACCTGGTGAGCTTGGCTGTGTGATAGCCACAGTAAATGTGGGATTTATGGATTTCTCCATTTCTTCTCCCTGTGGTGGACTAGCAGAGGGGACTGCCCTGTCTGTCAAGGCTTCTCTGGTCCTTGCTTGGTGTGTGCACCTTGCCCAGAGAGGGTGTGAAGGAGGGATTTCCCCCTCTCCAGGCACACAGCCCTACTCTGTGGTCCTGGTGGTGACTCAGTCCCTGTAAACTCCTGCAGCCTTCCTTAAATTCCCTTCCAGAGCAGGTACCCACACAGGCTATACACTTGATCTGTTCACCTTATATTTCCTGTGATACATTATAATTGGGTCTTTTGGCCCATTATCCTTAGCCTTTGGTGCAGTATTTTTGTGGCATAGCTATCCTGTGGATTGCTATGAATGCTTCTCTTTCACTCTGCAGGTACCTGCAATCAGCAGTGATACTGAAGGTTTAAGGTGCTGATTCCCAGAGCAGCCGGCCTCACTGTGCTCGCTGTACTGCTACAAATCAACAGCATTGTGTTCATTTAAGGCAAAAGAGAAGGGAAAAAAGGGCCAACAATGCTTATTTCCCCTCTTTTCTCTAAATATAAATACCCTTTAGAGCAATTTTCCAGGTCAGTTTTACTTAGTGGTTTGACTGATGCCACAATTTATGTCAAGCTTCAGAAGTAAACGGCAGCAATGTGGTGTCGCCCAGGCAATCCTGCCCAGCATTCACTGGGTGAGCCCCCACAGGACCAGCCTGAGACGTGTCTGAACTGAAAAATTAAACACCTGGCTACCTCCGTCTCCCCTGTCCCTCTGTCACGGATGGAGTGGCTCTTATTTCTTCAGCCTGATCAGAAACAAGCCAGTCTGAAATCCAGTTTTGAAAACTTCCCTCTAACGTGACAGCAAAGTGCTACTACATTGATTTAAACAGGTTACAAAGGAAAAGCCATTTTTCTTAAAAATATTAGAGACTTTTGACCTTTTAAAAATAGATAGTTGACACTTTCTCCTGTCACTTTTCCTTGTGAACATGAAAAACTTGTCTCCCTACCATGATTTATTGAACACCGGGGAGATACAGAGTAATATCTCTTAGCAGATATTGACGTTTCAGAAATGAAATCAAGGACTGACTCTTCTCATCATCTCTTTACTTTGCTGAGGATACACACCCATGTTTTGCCAGCCTTACTAAATAAGTGGGGTACCCATTTAACCAACTGAACACTAATAGTGACTCTACCCTCAGAGCCAGGTAGCGTGTCTACATCAGTCTTTGAGGGAGATTATCAGGAGATGCCAGTGCTGTGCCTTCCTGTCTTCTCCAAAGGGCATGAAACCACGCTCTCAAATAAATCCTTGCAGGCTCGGGAAAAATAAAATGCAAATTTCCTCAAGGCAGACAGAAGCAAAGGGGATTTTATTTCTATCGGTGCTTTAGCACTATGCCAGCAATCCAGATGAAAGTCTGTGGAGAGTTTGGTTGCATCAAATTAATTGTCCATGTAACGGTTTTAAATTGGTCTCTCTAATCTAAAAAAGCACACGATTAGTCTGCAGAACTGGGACTGATAACAACTAGATCCAACAGACGAAGCTACATCATTAGAAGAATTGATTTTATAATCAGTACAGTTTGGGGGGATAGATATCTCCTCATACTCCAGCACTAAGGGAGTGTATTACACTCATTTCAGTTTATTGCCACCAAAGCTGAAAATGCATGAAACTTTTTAGAGTCCAACCAGAAAAAGGGTCTTCGGAGGAAATGGCAGCTTTCCCCAGAAATCTGGCTCCACACACGCAGCCCAGAGAGATGGGGCTTAAAACTCAGTGCCCTCCAGCCCCTGGGACAGACATACCTGCTGGCCCTGGCTTCAGGTGTCACTAAATTTTATCTTTGATTATGAAAGCTTGCAGGGAAGACAGAAAAATGTGTGTAAAATAAAAACACCCACTCTGTCAATGGCGCTTTTTCCCCTCAGGCACGATGGGCTCCAGAGGATGTTGAGACTATGCTGGCAGACAAAGATGGGTGTTCAGCTGAGGACAGGACCTTCTCTTTCAGAGGTGCTGATATTCCTAAATCATAACTCCTTCCATGGAAATGGGCAAGCAGCATTTATTGCCACTTATCTTTCATTACTCCTCTCTTGGCTTTAGTAGCCATCTAATGATGAATAGTTTATTAAGATGACCTGAGCAGATGAAGAAACTACATTTGAGACAATCATTCAGGAGAGCAGCTGAACAAGGAAGTGGGGCAAAACATTTCTGGGGAAAATCAATAGGCAGACTGTCTTGGACTGGGAGGACATGTGGCTTCCAGAACCAAAGTCTAGTGACAGCCTTTCCAAACAGATCATCCTGAAGCAGATGCTCCCAGATACTTCAGCAGACAGTTTTGAAATGCTTTAAAGAAGCACACATTCACAAGAGCCCTCTGGAGGACAGTTCATTACTAATTCCGATACATTACAGAAACAGGAAAATGCGGAATAAACAAGTGCCTCAGATAGGCACAATCAAACATTTTAGTTAAGAGAGGAAATTCTAAAAAAAATCCCTCTTCCTCCTCAATTCTGGCATTAAAAATCCTCCCAGAACACTGAGTATTATTCACCAGAGCAAATAATATAGTACATACACCCACTTCAGTGAAAATAAATCTCCATGATTTGACCCATCATGAGAAAAATATTAGCACTGCCTAATGTTAAACCCAATTATGAACATAGACATCATCCAACAGCTGCCAGCACCATGCACTACATCTTTCAAATGTCCTCCTGAAAGGATTCAGGTTTCTCTTACTCAGCGTTAGAGTCTCCCTGTGAAATATCCTCTTCCAGGACAGAGATTTCCTTGTCTCCTCTTTTCTATTTGCATTCATTCTTCCCTTCCATAAAAGCCACTTACTACTATGTTTTGTGTCTAACTGAAGCCTTGACTCTACAAACTCTTATCCTTGAGCTTTGGCACCAGGCTCAGCTAAGATGGTACTGCATAAATGTTTGTATGATTACATATAACCTAACCAGGAAAAAGAATATTCTTTTATGCTTCCAAAGTTAAATCCGAACCTCTGCCTTGCAACAGACTGCCAGAGAAAACACAAGCACCATCAATAAGATACTAAATCAAAAGCTTTACAAAACAAGTGTGCAATGAGACTTTTTTATCTAATTATGATACCATCATGAGCAGAAAAAAATACTATTAACCCCAAATCTGCAGGTTCTGTACTGGAGGATGCAGAGAAGACATGCAAACATGGGAATTACACACAATCCCTAACCCTTTTGCCAAGTGGCAGAAAAGAGGAGCCTGAATCAAAATACCTAGAGTCTTATTTTACAAATAATGTAACAGCTGTCCACTATGAAACCTTGGAAAATTATATGCTTCCACCTGAGTTTCTCTGACAGAAATAACCATCCTTTATCAGCAAACACTGCAAGGCTGCACACAGATAAGAAAGTCTTAACAGGGGGAAGATGTCATAAAACTTGGGCCAAAATTCAATATAATAATATGTTTCTTTGTGTGTGCATACACACAGTATTCCAATAAAAGCAATAAAAATGATAAACTCTTGGCCACAGGATGGTTCTCACTCACTGAAAGCAGGCAGCAGCTGCCTTTCTGCACATCTCACCCCATTTACAAGGAGGCTGCTCAGCCGTGAAGGGTCGCTGCCACCACTGCTCTGTAACCTGGGCTGGAGAAGCGCCAGACAAACGAAGACTTTCTGCTCTTGTGGGGCTTTCACAAGGAAATCCTCAGGCTGGACCCAGCCCTTTGATGGGGGGCCCTCAGGAAGAACCATTCCATAGGAATGAGGCAAAACCCTTGAGAACCCAGAGGCAATTCTCGGCCACGTGGGAACAACCTGTTCCTCCTATGTCAGAGTACTTTGATCTACCTGGGAACCCTTCTCCTCCCCTCTACCTTGGGTCATTTCTAGCTGGGGGCATAGAAGGAAGTTTGAGCTAGAGATGGTGCAAAAAGCCTTTTTGGAATTAGCTCTTCCTTCCTCGTCAAGAGGAATCTTCCTCCCTAGCCACAGCACTAAAGAAGGAGGCTGAAAAAGAAATGTGGTTTGAATAAAAAAAAATTGTGTTTTCTTTTAGAAGTTGCTGTGTCTATTCCTTTGCTGAACTGTACTGTATATACTTATGATATTTTTTCTCTCTGACTTCCTGTATTGATATAAATAAAACGGAACTTACAGTGTTTTCACAGCATGCAAGCCTGGCAAAATCTTTTTGTATTTCTAGTAAAACCCTTTGAGAAAATACAACTGATAAGGGGGAAAAAACAATTCCTGAAGAGTTCCCAAACCACAAAAATTATCATTTGGAAAAGTCATGCTGATGGAACACACTTAAAAAATAAATAAAGAAAATTAAATCCATCATTTCTGATTACTCTCATTTCTTTAGTTGAGACTGAAGGAGATTTAAGAGTCTGCAGCAGAAGGAATGGAAATCTACTGGTTTTAATAGAGGATCCGTATTTACATGAACAGTCTACATTTTAGATGAGTGCATATTTTCCTGGAATTCTGAATAAGTGTTTTCTCTAGAAAGGACCACAACTCAGTACACAGGACACAGAAGTACACAAACTTAATGGCAGTCCTGTGAGAGAAAATTAGCTCAGATTTAGGGGAACGTTTTTTGCATGTTAAATACTGACTTAAAATTAAAAGAAAAATGCTATACTGTTTCTTTTTCCATCAGATAAAAAAAAAGCATTTGTTTTTGAATTGTTTTAACAGGAAAATGAAGAAACAGGTATAACATAATATTATGGAATATGATTGGAATTCCCTCTGAAAGATGCTCTGTCTTGAAATTACTCAAATTTGGACCAGATCCCTGGACAGGAGTGCATTTTTCTTACATGCAGAAAGACACAGCAAAGAGAAAGCAACTAGCAGTACCAGCACACACCACATTCTTCTACACAAAGGTAATAGGGTTGCATTATAACCTTTCCATCAGTTCCAAGATGGCTCTGCAGTGTGGCTCTGGCTAAGAGGTTCCCCAAGTGAATCAATCCTTTGTGCCCCATGTGAATGCCTTTGGTGAGGACAGATTGTACAGCAGCTTGAGTACGTGGGGTTTTAATTTTTGTCTTTGCTCTGGGGGCTGAATTACTGGAATCATGTAATTGGTGCTTCAAAATGGCAGGGTCAGGACAGTGGCACCTATTTAACTTCAGGACCACACAAAGCCCCAGATCAGATGTTTCAGATTTAGTTGATCCTAATGGATTCAAATATCCTTCTATATTTTGATGATTTTTTTCTGGTGTGCTTTTTTTGGGGGGGGAGGTTTGTTTGGTTTTTTGTTGTCATTTTTTTCTTTCAACTGGCACAGACTTCTAATCAATTTTATAACTTATTTTCAGTTGAACGAATGAACCTTTGTGAGCATGCAAGTCCCAAGAAGCCATATGGAGAATCTACGAGACCTGTTAAAAGAGATTAATGCTACAAAATGACTCTATTTCTGCTCACTTTTTCCTTTGTGTGCTGCTGAAGTCAATTTAAGGACATTCATCCACAGAAGACTGAGAGGGACAGAGGAGCTCCCCCGGAGTTCAGGTTATGACCTGAACTCAGGGCACAGCTATCTCCCATCTAGACCTGTGACTCTCCTAGATACATTTTGCCTCATCATTCAAAGTGTCCAGAAGGGCAGCACCAGGATGCTTGCTCTTATATCCTGCTCCTTAAAGGCATGCAGATGGAGTCCTGTTAGGAGAGCTCAGATTTGTCAGTGACATGATTACTTAGGAAGGTGCCAAAGGAGAAGAAAGAAGGCCCCCGTTAAACAGGGGAGAATGCACTTGATTTGCTTTTAGGTCACATTCAGTTAAAAATAAGGTAAAAAGACTTTATTGATGTGGCTGGCAAAACCTTCCATTTATCCACAGATGAGGCACAGCACAGCCAAGGCAATCAAACCTTCCCACAGTGCTCCACAAAAGAGTGAGGATACCCACTGAGACCCCGGCTATGCTGCAGAGCCATTTCAAAGTCTGGCCAAAAGAGGCTGCTGCTGCTGACAACCAGCTGTAGCAGCCTTAGCTTGCAATGAATCACCACCTCCTGAGGGCACAGGCTGAGATCACCCTCTCATGGTATGCCAGCCATCAGCCTACCCATGTGAAAATAAAACATTCATCACACACATGCGGACTGGATATGAACAAATGACCCAGAAATCTGGGGGGTTCCAAGTCCTATTACCCTCTGCCTGAGTCATTCTCCTGTCACATGAAACTTGTTGTGACATATTTTGTGTGGGCTGCCGGGCAGGGGTGGAGAACCACCCAAAGCCTACTTTGTCATTTAGTCCTAAAATTATGTATAACTCATTCAACTGACAAATAAAAGAAAAAAAACTACCACGAAAGAGGAAAATGTGGTAGCAAGGGAAAAACTTCCTTGCTGAATATTAGGTCTTCATTTGAATTCCAGCATATATCTGAATGAATTATATTTTTTAATTTGTTTAACTATGTTAATAGTCACCATGCACTAGTGGTTTTAGCAGTATTTTCTCTTTATATGTATGACTCAAGAATTGCCATAGCAACTCGCTTCCTAATTAGCCTTCAGTTACGAACAATCAATACGATTAGACAAGGTCAGCGCTGGAGTAAGAGCTGGAGTAAGCTCTGCAGATTTTAAAAAAGGCTACTGAGAGTGAATAACAGCAAAAAGAGGAAGAGAGGGCTCCTGGATGGTCTTCCCCAAAGAACGGTCATTGTTCTGCCATTACTCACTCTCCTGTGAACCAAAGGAGTTGTGGCAAATGAGAGCTTTGCCACTTGAGTGCAGAGAGCTTTCAGCCTGCCAACACATTCACAAAGTATGGGGAACAGAAGCATCCTTATAGCTGCAGATAAAAAGATACCTTACTGCCACATTGTTGGGACTGATGTTGACTGCACATCACCAAAATCAAGAACAAATACGTCCCAGATTTCTATCAATATGAAATCAATCTCCCTGTGTGGGAAAGGTTCCTGAAACCTGGAGACTCTCCAGTTCACAGGAAGGTGCTCCCTGGGAGTTAAGCCTGTGCTGTGCTTAGCTGAGATCCCATTAGGAAGGCCTCCCTCTGGAGACCTGAGTGATTGCCCACTGCTGACACAATTGCCCCCTCATTTTTACAGCCTGTTTCAGTCGTTAACATGTTATCTGTTACCCTGAAAGCACAGTGCCTGGCAGCACAGTAGGATGGAAATATAATGTGCTATTCAGAGCTGCTCTGGGTCCTGGGAATACAAAACAGGATCCTTGATACTGACAGATGAAGGCTTGTGAAAAGCCACTTTACTTGTTAGTGTGTTTAAGTCTGCTACCAAGAAACACAGGCAAAGCCGAGCTTATTTTTAAATAAACAGTTTGTGTTGTCAATTATGCCTGGGCACATGGCTGTCACAGATGAACTGTAATCCATTTACTTTCCTTGGTATAAATTCATCGCCGCTTGGCTCTGTCCTCTGTTCCTCCCCGGAGGTTACTCCTCTGCTGCAAATGTGCCTCCAGCCCCAGCTCACAGCACTGGGGCCCCAAACAGAGGGTCAGGATCAGGGAATGGAGAAGCCAGGACATAGCATGTGGTGACAACGTAATGACAAAACAGTCTGGACAGTGCCGTGTGAGGGCACTTCAAGTCATGAGTGTTGAGGCAATATGTCTTGACCTTCCTGTGCACAGGATGTCCCAAAGAAGGATGAAAGGGTTTTAAGCTCAAAAAAGGCAGCTTTTATTAGAATATCAAGTAGGATAATCAACTCTAAAGCAGAAAAACCTTATAGGATATTGGAAGAGAACTAGGAGGATTTTATATCCTGACATGCAGTGCCTTTGGAGGTTTGGAGTTCATAGAATAGTATGGGTTGGAAGGGACCTTTCAAGGTCATCCAGTCCACCTTCCCTGAGGGATATCTACTAGACCAGGTTGCTCAGAGCTCAGTCCAACCTGACCTTGAATGTCGCCAGGGATGGGTCTTCCACCACCTCTCTGGGCAGCACATTCCAGTGGTTCAGCACGCAAACAGTAAACAGCTTCTTCCTTATACATAATCTGAATCGACCCTCTTTTAGTTTAAAACCACTACTCCTTGCCCTGTTGCGACAGGCCCCGCTAAAAAATTTGTCCCCATCTTTTGTACGTCCCATCTTTAAACACTGAATGGCCAAGTTCCTCAGTGGTCTGTTCCTAGTGGCAGTAAGCTCTGCCCAGGCCTCCTGTAAATCCTCTTCATCACCCCTGGGGCTGCTCCCTGCTCTCCAAGGCAGTCCTTGAGTGACACATACCCATCTCTGATCTGTAAATCTCCGGCCACTTGCAGCCCCTCAAAGCTCCTCCCCGCCAAATGGGCCCTTTTTCCTGCAAAGGATAAACCCAACGCCCCTTCCTCCAGGGAGCTCTGCTGCTGCCAGCTCTCCTAAAGAGCCTCATCTAATTGGAAACAGAAATAATAAATGAGCACGTTCTTTTCACTGTATCGTGCTCACCCCTTCTCACAGCACAGATGGGAAAAGCATAAATCTTAAAAATCCAGCACGAGAAGCCTTAAAAATGTGGAGAATACAGATGAAAAACAGATCACCATAAAAACCTCATTCCAAATAAAAGATAAGATAGACAAAGGGATTAGACATGTCTAATGAGCACCTTCACTTCATAATTACACTAGAAAGGATAAACATTTCCAGATAAAGATGTAAATCTTTGTGCTCTTGAGCAGAAAAGCAAGACAGAAGTAAACAATGCTTCCAAATAACAAAAACTGGTTTAATTCTGTCCCCACATGAAATTCTGCATTATTCCTGTTTTTAGTGAAGAAACGTCAAAGCACGAGACAACATGGTCAGGCCATTCCTGGCGTTTGTGTTGAGAAGCCCCCTATTTATTATGTGCATTTCTTCTCCTCAGAGGAGGAAGCACCCTATGAGGTGGACAAAATACATTCTCCATGTGGATGAACTAGCTCACAGTTGTTCCAGAAATGTTATCTTGGACCTCCTCCTTCAGCAAGTGGCATCAGCAGCTCTCAGAGGTGAGGTTCTGGGAAAGTCAAAGTCCCTGTCCCCAGCTCCCAGTCTTCTGCTGACTACGCTGGAAAACTTACAGACACCAAGAGTTCTCCAGCTTTTTGCATTTCTCTCACAATCATTTGTAATTTCCATCTGTGGTGTTGGCTCCCCAAGCATTCAAAATATTTTCTGGCTTTGTATCTGTCTACCATTCTAAATCCTAGCAATTTAAATCTTTCCCAGACTACTCTCTATGTATATACCCACACATATGCAGTTTTTAAGTCGGTAAGTATATATATTCTGCCATGTGGTGAGTAGTTTAGTCACAAAAGGTACACCACTCTTACTTGTTTTTAAAGAATCACACACACATATTTGGAAGTCTTCATCCAAACCAGGTTCCTGCTCTAGGAATCAAAACAAATATTCACAGTGTTTTGCGAGCAAATCGTTCTTGGCTTGGTCACAAAACAAACAATGGGCAAAATGAATCTCTGGTTTTACACCTGGGATGAATTAGGGCCAGCAGAGCCTTTGATAGAAAAATCAAAATGCAGCTCACTAATAATGATAAAATGCTCAGTTGTCTCTCCACTGAGCAAAGCAGCCATCAAACTAATGATTAAGTCCACATCAATCATTTGGCATAAAAAAAATAAAGGCTGTGCAATATAATGTTGTCAGAGAATCAACATCTCCTACTTAGAAAATAAATGTCTTGACTTCATCTCAACATTTGTTTTCCACAAATGCTGAGGGTTACATCATTGCAACATGCCAGTTCCACTAGCATTATTCCTAAAATAAACAGAAAAGCTGGATAAAATTAATACGGGAAGGTGTTCCTGAAATCCTCCTGAAATTGAACTGCCATTTCCGATCTGGTGCCAGACTTCCTCTTTCTACAAACACTACTTAGCAGTGGCAACAATAAATATTGAGGAATATCCCATTTAGAACAAATTGGGCACAATTTCAAGGAGGTCACACCTTTTGCACTCACTCACTGGTACAGTGACAATATACTCAACAAGATTAATAGATAAAACCTATAAAAACCTTTTTTATAGTTAAATTTTTTTCTTTTTTTTTTAAATTTAGTTTTGTATTTACAGTTCTGTTGTCAAGTCAGCACATTTTAATTCTGAATTCTATCGAGAAATTTGGGAGTTAATATGTAATTAACACACAAGAGGGAACTTTTTTGGCAAATTATTTAGAGGAATTAGAATGAATATAATGATTTTATCAAGAAAAAGATAATTATTAAATTCAGGACAATATTCTGACACGTCACATGAGAAAAAACATATTTTGCCATGTATGCGCAATGAATTATATTTGAAAATGTAAAATATATATTGAACCAGCAATTCTGAGTTCTTAGTTTTGTGGTATATGCACATAAATTTAATAAATGTACCACTCAGCCACCTTAAGAACAATTTTATGTTAATTAGTAAATATGTATTTTTATATTTATGAAGTCACTTAGATGGTTATTTATTCTACCTTGAAAGCACATGAATCTCATAATAAAATACAGCTTGAAACTTCCTTTAGTTCTAAAATAGAGTGAATCTTCTGGAGGAAAGAGATGAAAACTGAAGATGTGACAGATTTTGGGGAAAAATTTTTGATTTTGCCAGCTTCCATCCTTCCCTCTTGAAACAAAAAACCCACCCAAAAGCACCTGAGATGAATATCAAAAAGCTGGCCAGAAAGCAGACATAGCAGCCTCCTCAGCATGCAGTGAACATATCCACGGGAGAAAAGAAGAAAGATCGTGGGATTAATTCTGCACCACAGGACGACCATCAATTCTGAGGCTCCTCGCTAGGTTTGCCAGTCACCATAATCAGCTCCACGCCTCTAATGCAAGGACCTGCAGTGGGGCTGCCTGGCAAAACTTAATGATGCAGAGGAAGGAAATATCTCCGTGTCATGCTGAACTTCCAGCCCGTCTGGAACAGCTTCTTGCTCTCCTGGTGGCAGGGGAAGCCCAGAAAACTGTCTAAGAGCAGGGCAAGCCAAATGAGAAATAATCTTACTAATTGAGAAAAAAATCTTGACAATTCACAGCATTTTCAATTGCAGAAGTGTTTTTTTTTTTTTTGTTTTGTTGTTTTGGGTTTTTTTTGACCACTGGGCTGAGACCTACTTTAAGAACTGTGCATTTCACCCTCAAATCTCATCTTGGATGAATGAGGCTACTTGAGAGCCTACATTTATATGCGCAAAAAGGCTATCTCAATTTAGCATGCACTTAATCTGTTCTGTTTGCATGGAGGAAGGCAGAAGAACACTGGATCAAAGTTTCCTCCTAAAATAGAGTGGGACTCACACAAGCATTTGCCCACGTTGCATGTTTTATGAATTCAGGTAATCTGAACAGTATGTCACTGGGGAGAGGCATTAAAGCATTTAGCATACATTCAGACGAGTTGGTTCCCTTTTTCTTTCTTTCTCTCTGTCTAGATAGCTGTAAAACAGGGACCTGAAATGATGTGCAAGATGACTCTCCCATTAAATACTTCAGTCTTTAATGCTGGCTTCACACCAAAGCAGTTAACAAATAAAGATTCTGCTAACAGTTCATTACCACAAAGCTCATTCTTGCTCAACAAAAGCAAGTAATGACAAAATGTATTTTCTTCTTTTTTCCTTTCTAAATTTATTTTATCAAAGAAAGCAAGCATCAAGATACTAAACCACACAGAAAGAATTATGGAATACTTCTTTCTTGTGCTGTAATGTGTTTCAATTAAAATATGCAAATATTAGCGTGTTTTCCTGGAACTTTCTGAATAGAATATTTATAAAATGTTGATATGGACACTATTAATTGATTTTACATTTTCTAGCTTCTTCTAGGGGTTTTTACTTTATTTGTAATTGTGTTCCACCCAAGCATTAGCAAAAGACTGAGATCAGATTATCTTTCCCTGAAATGTAGCAAAACTGTAATTAAATCTCTGCTCCTTGACATTGGCAGTGAGTAGCTGACATGGATAATAAATTTCTCTTTCAGTTTTTGTAATTGTGCGAGGGATGACAACAGTAACTGTGGAAGTGGAAGATCTCTTCCACAGACAAGCTTTGGCAGGGAAAAGCAGAATACCAAGTGATGATGCAGCAAAAGGTTTATAGATTATAATAAAGCCACCTAGTCTTCGTTCATTGATTATTATGTTTAGAGCACAAGGCATAGCTTCTACTGGAATTAAATAATTTGAACTGAGAACACCAGGCTTCCTATATATTCACACCAAACACAAAAGGTTGCTATCCAGGGGATGACATTTCCAAAGGCTGCAGGAGGGTCATCTGAAGCAAAGGAGAAGTACCTCAGCAGCTCATGGCCGTACGGAGAGACAGCGGCACAAGACACTGCTCCGCCCAGCTCCTCCACCACCATGGGACACAGGACCCCTGAGAGGAGCTCCCGTGGCTGTTTGCCTTTCCCATCCCATTTCTGGGAACCCATCTCAAAGGGCAGAGGGGGCAAATGAAGACTGACACACCCTGGCTTGCTGTCGGGCTGTGAAAGGCACGTCTGGCAGAGGACAAGCTTTCTTACATGATTTTGCTGCTGAATAGGAGACCTGAGTGCTACCAACCCCTCCACTGAGAAAGAGCCCTGTTCCAACCCACTGGTCACCATCAGACACAGACAGTCAGATGGGGTGGGGGCATCTGGGACTTGCAAGTCCAGCTGCAGGAGCCAGGAAGCCTCCTGTGATTGCTCCCTGCCCAACCACCAGCCTGCTGACTTGTCCAGGGCCGCAGGGAAAGCCCCACATCACAGTAATGGCCCCATTCAAACATTTATTCTTTGGGATAGCAGCCTAGATTTTGAATTTCTTTGCCTGTGTTGGTTACTTGCCTTAATGTTTTCGAACAGTAGTCCTCTGTTCCCTGAGAGAAAATGCATAGACTAATTTAAATGCATTAAGTAGCGTACTTATTTTCACGGCCTGCCCTTAAGATGCAGAATGTTACACAGAAGTTCCTATAATGTAAATTAGAATTTAGTATCCATCTCAAGTTGCACCTTGAGAATGTACCCTGGAGTGTTTGCTACCAAAGGATGACTTTTACCTTACTCAGTATGTATTTTGGTACACAGAATGGTCTGTGTACCACTTTCACCTTAGGGATGTAAATAAATACTTTTATAAGCATGCACTATTTAACTTATATATCACAGCAGATCCTAAAAAATCCATATTTTTCCGCTTGCAAAAAAATAAATAGCAGGTTTATCCAAATAATGCAACAAAAGGTAGAAAGAAGCTCCTGCCTAGATAAAATCTCTAAATGTCTTGCCTATACTGAATCATAACCATTTTCTCAAAATAGCTTTAATGAACTTAAATTTAAGCCCAGTCTTTTGCATATCAAATGAGGCAGCACACAGTACACTGTGCAAGAAGAACTGGAGAAGCTGTGAAATGCTGGACAGCTTTCTTGGTAGCAGAAGACACAGACTGCTCGTCCTTAGGTCATCCTGTGATTCCTGCCTCCCCCCCCACCACGTCTTTGGGCTCTACACTGACAAGTGTCACAGAGTCACATGCAGGAGCTTAATGAAGTTGATTTCAGGAGCACATGGGATGGGTTAGCTACTTGCTAGCCCAGGCAGCTTGATGGCTACTACTGAAGAAGGTCTGGATGGTGAATGCATCAATTTGCCAGGTTGTTAAAACTAGCTAAAGAAAGTGAAGTCTTCCCATTCTGCCAAATTTTCTAGGTGAGACTTTTACAGTCAAGCCAAGAACTCTGGTCCTTCCTCAGCCACAGAAAGAGAGACACCCCTCAATTCAAGATTCTGTCTTCTGGTCTCCACTGTTCTCAAGTAACTCCTTTGAGTTTAGATAAAACGTAAAACGTAACTCAGTATGATCTAACCAAGTCAAAGGAAAGTGTGACTTGCCTTTTAGCCTACAGGGGCAAACAGGAGAGATTTTAGCATCATCCATCAGGTTGGTTGTTGTCTATGAAATAATCTGGTGCTCGTGTATCTAGGTCACAGAGCAGCAGCTTTTGTCCTCAGGAACTACCACTGGATCCACAGCCTCAACAGAGAGAAAACCTGAAAATCTTGAATGCACTAAGTAATTGAATAAATACATGATTCAGGGCTATTTTTCTCTACTAATTCATGAGGAAGCTGTAAATAGCTGCTGTCTTCCACAGACAGAAAACTTTAGTTTCCAAGAGTGTCAGCTCTGGTGGATTCCCTCAACCATAAAAGCTTTAGCTTTCCATGATCTCCAGAGCTCATTAAAGCTTTAGCTCATTAAGCTCTGTTATCCATACCATGGTTCATGCTCTTAAAATGTGTCTTTGCCAGCATCTGTTAAACAAATGCCTCTCTCCAATTACTCCAAAATAAAAACAGGGCCAGTAATGGTGGGGTTTTTTCCTCTGTGACATCTTCTAGTTCAAGAAGTGCTTCATCCTCACAGATGAGTTTCCTTAGGCTGCACACAGGTTGGGTTTGAGAGCAAATGATGAACCAAAGCATGCTTTAGCTTAAACCCTTCAAAAAGAACAAATAACTGATGATGAATTTTCAAGGCGATTGCGCCTCAGGGTACAGACATGAAGCCTCTTTGGCTTGCACAGGATAACACAATCAGACCAAACTTCCTATAAATATGATGCCCAAATCAGGCCTGGTTAGATCAACATGCACAAATCTACTTTGCCACCTTGTAGTAACAGGAGAAAACTCAGCAACAGAAAAAGGGAGATTTAGTGTTGCTTCTGACTGTCTCTACTCCACATTAAGCACTTTCTGTGCGGGTTGAGGATGACATAGCTGCTGCAGAGCACGTCAGATTGATTTTGTCAGGTATGTGCCTGCATGGGACTACTTTTTAATTTAGTAACTGGAGGGTTAATTAATTCTGGGAGTGTAAACAAGTTGGTTAAGCAGGAGTCTAAAAGAACTGCCATGTTCCAGTTGACTAAGACCTAGGAGTACACTAAACACGTAGCAAGAACACCTATTTGCTAAATTAACATGAATCCAGAATAGTGCAGAGGTTGGAGAGCTGCTGGCAAAAAGATGGCAAGTCTGTTCCTCATACCTGGGGGTTTCTGAATGAGTTTTCTGTGGGCAAATTCAAGTTGCATGTTTAGTAAGAGAAGTCTCTGATAATTAGAGCCTGTCAGTTTATTTCATAACTTTAAACATTTTCTTTAAGAAGAAAAGATCCTTCTCCCAGAACATACTTCAGGAAAGTTGTTGCACCATATGACAGCCTGCAGAACTATCGTTTCGTATTTTGTCAGCAACTGAAGGAATTTAGATGGGTGAGAAGATAATGAAAAACTAGAAAATGGTTCATATGGGCTCTCATTCTTTCAAAAAATTAAAAAATGGCAAAAGTATTCCAATCACAATATTGCCAAATTAAAAAAAAAAATCAGGTGAAACCTGAAAGATTTTGTCTTGGTAGCTAAAACTGGAGGTTCACCAGGGAGGTCAGATCAACAGCTCCATGCCAACATTTCCACCTATTTTTTCCATTATGGATCACGGTCATTGGTGTCCATTCCAGAAAGTCCTTGGACAGTCTAAATAGAAAACAAATGACACCTTGTCTGGGAACTCTGACTGAAAAGCATTTGACATTTTCTGGCAACATATATCTATTTAAAGGCCTCAGCAGTCTGAGTGTTTGGGAAGATACTAAAATGCATAGAGAAAGCAGGAAAATATCAAGGCATTATTTTTCTTTGAAAACCAGAAATTTTTGTATTCAAAAGCCTTCATTCGCTTTGAAGGGAAGTATAACAGAGTTAGGATTCTCATGGAAGACTCATCTCAGACTTAACTTAGAATCATAGAATTATTAAGGTTGGAAAAGACAGATATTTCACAGAATATTCTGAGTTGGAAGGGTCCATCAAGGGTCACTGAGACCACCAAATCCATCAAGTCCAACCTTTGACTTAACACCACCATGTCAACTAAACCATAGCACTAAGTGTCATGTTCAGTCCTTTCTTGAACACTTTCAGGGATGGTGATTCCATCACTTCCAAGGGCTGCTTGTTCCAATGCCTGAAAACCCTTTCAGTGAAGAAATTCCCTCTGGTTCAACCTCGGCCTCCCCTGGTACAGCCTGAGGTCATTTCCTCTTGTCCTATTTGCCCGGGAGAAGAGGCCGACCCCCACCTGGCTACAACCTCCATTCAGGAGATGTTCTGAGGATAACCACTCTTTCTGTTAAAGGCTGAGGCAAAGAAAGCATTAAGTACCTCAGTGTTTTCCTCATCCTTGGTGACAATGTTTCCCCCTGGGTCCACTAAAGGAATGAGATTTTCCTTGGCCCTTCTTTTGTCATTAATATATTTATGAAAACACTTTTTATTACCTTTCACAGTGGGGGCCAGATTGAGTTCTAGCTGAGCTTTTGCCTTTCTAATCTTCTCTCTACATGACCTAACGACATCCTTGTATTCTTCCTGAGTTGCCTGACCTTTCCAGAGGTCATAAACTCTACTTTTTCCCTAGGTTCCTGTGAAAGCTCTGTGTTCAGCCAGGTTGGTCTTCTTCCCCGACAGCTCATCTTTTAGCACATAAGGACACTACTTCTGTGCCTTTAAGATCTCCTTCTTGAAGTATGTCCAGCCTTTCTGAACCTCTTTGTTATTAAGGACTCTTTCCCAAAGGACTCTCTGAACCAGTGTCCTAAACAGGCCAAATTCTGCTATTCCCAAGATGGCCTCTGACCATCACGTTTCTAACTTGTAATCAGCTGCCTCACCCCCTATGGATGATTCCAAAGACCACCATTTCCCTCCAAATTTTGGGCTTTAACACCTACCGTGTTCTCAGTAACACACTTAGGAATGATGTATTAGTGATAAAAATCACGAGTACGGCTATGCTGGACTGCAGAGGATACTGTTTTTCTTCAGTAACACATTCAGGAAATATTGTCACTCTTCATTTTTAGTCTACTCAGTTCTAGGGGAGCACACACATACACTACATCGAAGTGTCTCATTTGTATACATCAGGCCATCCACATTTTACCATATGGAGGTATCACATTATTAATAGCTGTTTTCCTTAAATAGGCTACAGTTTGCTTAATCTTTGTTCCTGTGCATGATCTTGCAAGAGTAAAAAGGCTTTCATACAAAGGCAGTGTTTTTATATGCAAATCTATTATTTGATTACCCACTTTTTTTGTCCCTACATTATCACGAATATTTCTGATGAATGTTTTATGGGTTAGGTTTAGGATTTGTGAGCTATTTCAAATTTTATCTGTTTGCTATATCATCTGCAAATACCACAGTTTTGTTGATGTTGATTGGTCTCATTTACATATTTATCACACTTTTATTTTCAAGGATGTTTTGCTATAAAACTGACTGTCCCCATTTCTCCTCCATGTACTACAAGTAGATGGATGTATTTTCAGATTGAGCCCATTTCCATACATAAGTTTTTTGATTAACAATAAATCACCACTTAGAGACATCCTATTCAATGCCTTCATACACATCTGACATATGGTTTCTGAGTAATTAAAGATAACAGAAGCAGTTCACAATGCACTTTGCAGCCCACTTCACAGTCCAAAGTGCTCAATGATTTTCCCTAAGGGCTAGGCTAAAAGGAACCCTGCAGGACTCACCACCTTGTCACTAAATCCCTTATTCATGCAAGAGTACAAGGGAGAAGGGTAGAAATAATGCAGAGAAATGTCCTTTGGAGTTTTGCCATTACACACACAGCACTGAAAAAGGTACTGCATTTTAAGTACATTTCCCCACTCCCACTCAGACTCCTCTTGGGTGAACAGCCTGTTTGTGATCCTCTCCTGTCAGGGTGCAAGTGCTGTTCTGTTTCTAAGCAAAACGTTGTGATTTGCCCATATATGAAATATTTCAGAAAAATCATACACGAGGCAGAATAGTTCAGGTTGGAGAGTGAGGGTTATAATTTCTGGTGCTAGCACCAGCTAAGCCGTAGATTTTCTATTGTTAAAAAGAAGTAGGAAACATGTTACTAAGGGTTTTCCCTTCTAGTGGTGGAGCTGCAATACCTCCACAATAACATACTAATGAATGTAAGATACATCTGTTAATCAAAGGTGCTCATAATAGTATCTCCAGGCTGATCACTAAAATTCACAGAAACGAGCTGCTTACACTCTTTGTGTACTAAGACTTTTGGATCTATCACCCGTAAGAAACTTCTCTCACACATCCTGCCAGCTGCCTCTGAGCATGCACAAATCAATCCTATTTATTCATTAGTGAAAAGAGAATTGGCTGACCTATTAATAACAGGAGATCTTTCCTCCCTGATCTTTCCACAGCTTCATTCCAAAGCTCTCAAAATAACCAGTTTCCTACGATCTTCTGCTGTGGCAGTGTATTTATTAACTGCAATGACACCCCATGCTCAACCAGCCCTTTGACTGAAGACTGCCCGACTGCTGATATGAAAATGTATTTATGACAACATTGTTCTGGAACATGGTGTCAATAAAAAAACGTTCCATTTTTTCTTTAAACAGAAAGATAAAACTATATGAAGCTCAGAGACAGGGGCTTGCTCACAGGCTGTGAGAGGAGTTGCAATCAGAAGGTGCTGCTTGGAGTAAAATAGTTGTTTCCTAGTAAATATTGACACAATACGTACATTTTCTCTAGGTCAACAAGTCCTGCGAAAGCTCCTTTGGGAATGACTCTCATCTTGGTGAGGAAAAACCTCCTGAAAATAGAGAAAATGGAGTGATTAGTTACCATTCACAGCACAGGACTGCACAGTAACTTTGCCAGCACAGGAGAGGCCTTTCTCACAGGCACAAGGATGGTCTCTGGGCTGAAGCCTTTGGCATCTAAACACGGTTGTAACATCCAAAATTACAGCACAGCACTGGGGCTCCTCAGGGGAAAAAGCATCCATTAGTAGTTGCCATTTCCTTGTTTGCTTCAGGAAAAAATCCAGACTTGCAGCTTCTCTGCTTGCTGGGAGGGAACAGCACCTCTCTCATCTCAACTGCTCTTTTGAGTGATGCTCAAGCACAGGGTGAAGTAGCCTTGTGGAGCCAGACTGGGATGAGGTGCTTAGTCAAGGCTGTAAAGTGGTCCATCCACGCTCATGCAGGATACACAGATAATTTAAGGAGTCAGCTACTGTCTCCCATCATTGCAACTTTAATAACTTTATGGCTTCTCACAGTCTCTCTTCTAATTAGTTCATAATGTGCCACACAATTGGGACTTTGGAATACTCGATCACACGTGCACCAGGACAACATTTTTATCATTTTTAAAGGTCACAGAAAATGCGTTATGAACAAAGCCCTTTTGAAATACCACATAAGCCTTTTTGTTAACCTGGAGTCATCTCCTTTAATCACAATAAACAAAGAGGACTAGAAAACTTCTGATGGCACTCAGCAAATGATACATAGGGTTTCTACTACTCCTTGGAGAAATAAGGTATTATATGCATAATTGTTTTCTTTCACACATTTAAGCATTGATAAGAAGTGAGCACAAACAAGTGCATATATTAACACGACATGCTCATCTCAAGACATCAGAAAATATTGGTTGCATTGAGAGACAGTTGTTAAAAGATGTTTTGTTCTTTTTCAAAAAAAACCCCACACCCATGTTACATACATGAACACATTACATACAAAGATCACATCCTGTGATTCAGTTTCTTAGTCTATATTTCCACGGAAATGGGAATGAATTTTTTTCTGAATTACCATGTAAGTCTTTTTTTCAGTGAACATGTCTGCCAGACCACTCCAAATTTTCATCATCTCTGAACTGGTTTTGCATGGCTGTTTGAGATCACCTTTCAGCTCATATGCTGTCTCATCTTAAGGTCTGCAGGAGGACAGAAATGGGAACACAGCCCGCTATTACCTGCTGTGCAGTCCTGCAAATTTTAACACAACGCCTCAAAACTAGAGACTGACTTTCTCACCATTCACATAAAGTATTCATGCAATCTTCATCTATGTTTTATTTCAGATGATTAGCTGAGAATTTTCATGCGAGATTATAATGTTTTAATCAAAGTTTTAGGGGAAAAATTATTATTCTGTCAGAGTACCCATGTGACACGTTCCCATTTTTAATTGTAGGTCTTTAGTAGAATCTGCCCCCTCAGGAGTTAATATTTACTTAAGCAGGACAAAGTCAATGCACACCTCACCTAGTTCTAGAGATGTCACTGTGATTACACCAGGAGTGATCTTGCTCCCACACTTTTTTAAACATTGAAATTTATGGTGTTCTCAGTCCTGAAAGACGATGAAGTCAATTTGGTATTTCATTATTCTTGTACTATCATTAATGTAAATCAGAAAGAGCTTCAACACACTGTCACACAAGAATTACAGTATTGAGATCATTATGCAATTGTTAGAAGGATAAAAGAGCTTCCAGAAAAGGCCTAACCTGGATTAGGCAATTTGTAAAACCCAACTGGTGTAATGCATGCAAAGCTGTGGCCGTGCTTTCAGAGAGGATGGGTACAATGGATCCTTGCAGAACACCCAGCAGGCTTAGTGCTACAAAGCTGAACCATCAGGAAACCCTTTAACTTTCATCTGCTTTGAAATCTCTCTCAAACTCTGCTTTGTAGAAATGCACGCCTAATTCCCGAGCCCTAGAAAAAGGGCTTTGTCTGAAAAGCCACCTATCATTTTTTTATGGCAATGTGCTAAAATGAATCCTCTCTCTGCAGGCGCAGGTCACAGGGACATTTGCAATTTTTAATTAAATGCTGGCCTACGCCGTGCTTCACCACAACAGGAAATTACAGTCTGATACAGAAACTAATGAAAAGAAGGGAACCTCATTCGTAGATGGGGTTACCGATATGAGAAAAGCCACATCTGCATAGAACTAAAAATCAGACCTTGGGTGCTGTGTTAATAAGGTGCCAGAATTCAGGATCCACGTGTCTAATGCCCTGGAACACTTAAAACAGAATTGAAGTTTAATAGCTGAAATCTCATATTCCACTTAAAAAAATTAAGGTTAATTATTTTTAAACGTCTCTGAGTAAGCTACATAAAGTCAGACTCATAGGCATAACTAACAATGAAAATTAGAATGAGCTACTCATTGAATTATCAACTGTATAATGAATAGGAATCTATTATAACTAGCCAAATTCTCTACTGTCAATAAATCTCACCAATTAGTCTCCAAGAATCAATCTCTGCTTAACTTGAGATACTGGCTGTTCAGTACCAATTCTTTCTGAGGTACAGGGAGAAAATAAATGGAAAACATTTCCTTGGTTTTGTTTCTGGCACTATTTTAGGGTTAAATAAATGAATACAGCCCACCTTTGCTCAAGCATGTTTCATGTCAAGAGAAGCAAGTAAACAAAAGCTTCCTTTAAAAAATGTGTACTTAAGAGGGGGATGCAGTATTTGGTCCTAAAAATTTATGTTGGCACTTAGGCAACAGCAAGGAAAGCACTGAAAGGCCTAAACATTCAGTGAATGGTGTGGAATTGAAAACCCAGAGCCAGGTGCCCAACACAAGGCATGAGAAAGTCCTAGAAAGGACTCCAGTGTTGGAGCCACCAAAAACTTAACAAATGACAGAGCAGGAAGCATGGGGAAAGGGAACAAGCGTTTATCCTGCATTGTGTGAACAGGTGGGAATAGAAAAATGGCAATATCAACTGCTGTTATTCACTTTGTAAAAGGATAGATTCAAGTCAATACATAGCTTCAATACATGCCCTAATATCCAGGAGAGGTTTCTAAATCCTGACTTAAATATCTGTTGAAAGAGATTTTTGAGGAGTTTACTGGTAGGAACTGAAGCTGTCTGGCCCAGTTTTACAATCACACTCATACTTTCTATATTTCTCTGGACTGAGCATGCAAAATTCCCACAACTTTTTTTTCCATTTTTCATTTTAAATTGTTTTATATGTCTCTTTATGAGATCATTTTTGTTTATCTCATGAATGGGTGTGAGTAAACTCCTCTATTATGAAGCTACTAAAAAAATGTTTCTACTTGAAGCTTGACCAGTCAGGACTAGGGCAGAACTATCTCCTATAGATCTCCTATAGATCTGTTTATTTATACAGAGACATCTAAACCTGGCTATTAAAAGATTGGGGTCTCATTCGATATGAAGCCACTGACACAGATGACTTGCACTTGATATCACTGTGAAGAACAAACAATAAAAATACATCTTGTTTCTGTATGGCTGTGTCCAGTATAAGAGAAACATCATAGTGCCAAATTAATCTCAAAGCCTATAGAAGACATGACGCAAAGAACAGAAATTAACAGGCACAGCTAAAATGTTCTTGAATAACCCTCTAACATTTCCAGTTATGAAGAGATTTATTGATCTTTTCTTAAAATAGAGTCTTCTTCAGCTGAAGTAGTTCAGACAGGCAGAGCATAAGACATGAAGGAAAAAAGTCTCCAGAAAAATTAATGTCCTTTCATCCAGCCCCACATGATTCCAGTGACAGAAAGGAGAGCGACCTCATCACGAAAGGATGGAGGACTGGATGTCATTATTCAAATATCTGGTGCTCAAGGTATGGGTGATTAAAAAGACTTGTTAAATTAGAAGATAAAAAAGTGGACCTGTACAGGTCATTTCTGCTAATTGTCTCTGAAAAAAAGTGCAAAGAAAATCTGTGAAGTGAAACCAATGTAACTACACTGTGTTTGTGAGGTTAGCCCTTTATGTGCAGAATGGTGTATTTTACATATTCATCACATAAATTCTCAGACCCTGGTCCCACAAGGTTTTCTTGAACAATTATGAAGTTGCTCTTTGGCATAAATTTTCCACCAGAACTTGCTCCCACACTACTTTGGTGTCCCCTCCTCCCAGCCCCCTTCCTTGGCAAAGGCCTCCCCCTGCCACTGGCAATAACCTTGCACAACAAAGAACTGCACTGATTATCAGAAATTAGACTGGTTAAAAAAAATAAAATAATTTCTGCATCATAAAGCCTGGCTGAATTTAGGTCTTTCAAAACACTCTTTAAAACTCGTTTCTCAGATCTACTTAAGTCACACACAGTTAATCAGAAAAGTGTGTGCATTGTAGAATTATCTTCCCTGCCTCATGTAAATTGCAAATTCTTGACGTTAAAATGAACTATATCAAGCAGACACTATAAACTTTATAACTTAAAGACCAAAGGAAAATAAAATAAAAAGCTAAAAAGATTCAGTGACCATAATGCTAAATCACCAACTTTGGTTCCAAAGAAATAAATGTGATAGGATTTTGAAGAACATTTTTACTTTAATCTCTGAGCTGATAGACTGATGCTATCACCTTCTAATCCTCTGCAGCAATGTGCATTTTGCCAAACAAAGATTTACAGTGAAATTTAATTTACTCTCTGTAATTCTTTTTGATTGTTTCTTTGTTGTTCCTTTGTTTTTGCTTCTTACTTTGGAGATGTGCTGGAGGTTCCAGCGCAAGCAACAGATGAATTTTTGCTTTACATCAGGGGAAGACAAAATGATTCTATGACCTATTTAGTGTGTTCTTGATTAAATGCACAAATCAACAAGATCCTGTGCCCTGGTGGTTTTTTTTCCCCCCTGTTTTTGCTTGATTAGTCAATACAACAGTGAAGGATTATTTTGCTTTTCATGCTGTAATGGGAGACAAATAGATACCGCAGACCACATCCCAGATGGTGTAAATCAATTGATCTGTGTCACTTTGGCCTGAAACTTCTGTCCTAATTCTCACTAGAATGAATCACGAGATTCCTTAGAGCTAAACGCGATTTAATTTACATTTATGAAGAACATTTGTAAGCCTCCAGCTCACTGAAATGGGTTCACACTGTCCTATGACTTCACTGTGACTAGGGTCTGGTTCTAGGGAACATCTCTCTGGGAAGGGGCAAACGTAGATATTTGTGAACATTAAAGTATTTTTCCTAATCAGTTGCCTAAATGGAAAATCTCTGGAATCTATTAAGTAGGTTGTAGGTGCTTTCAGACAAAGCTGTGTTGTCCCTTTCCTAACAGCATGCAGAGAGGAGTACAAGACTCACAAATTGGATGCTAAAATATTAGGCTTCAAAAACCATCAAGCTAAATTCAAAAAGCTTGGGTTTATTTGCTTTTTGGCTTTAAAGCCCTTAGAGTGCATTCATATCATGCTGCTAAGCTATTTTCAACACTCATGAGGCTTTAATTTAAGAATGAGAAAAGATTTGTATTAGTCACCTCGATTCCATGGGATCCTGAAGCAGGGACTTCATAAAGCTGAGTAAAGCAGGATCATGAGGAATGGCACAGGCAGCGACAAAAAACATCTCCCACCGTCCTGCTGGCTCGTCTTTTCAGAGAGTTATAGCATTATCTCAAGAGAAAACCAAAGCCAAGCAGAATATTTTTCTAATAATGACTATTCATGTAACTTCAGATTCATTTCAAAGAGCGGACCCTGATAGCACAGGCACCCTTGAATAATGGAGGAAGAGCTTTGCAAGTCATTTGTTCAACTGAGACATGATCTGTGGGTTTGAGAGTCTGAGAGGCCCTACTTCACACACACATGTAAATGGATTTATGAGAGAAAGACCGTAATCCCTTGCTAACATGCACAATCTGGATTGAAGTGTCTGATCACTGCATCCACCTAATATGCTTAAGTCAGCTGCTCATCCCTTTCAAACGCTTGAGAAAGAAGTTATCGAGACCGTGCAGCTGGTTTATTCCTGTTGTGGGATAATAAAAGCTGGTAAAGGTGAGTATTCCAAGGAAAATCTAGGCAATGGCATTTTATGAAGAAGACAGAAAACGGAGATCCCCCCTGTCTTTCAGGCTGGACTGGGTGTGACTAGGAGAGAGTTAATTTTCTTCATGGCAGCTCATATGGTGCTGTGGTTTAGACTTTGGCCCAAATTGGTAACACACTGATCTTGCAGCATTTGCTGACCCATGTACAGTATTGAGGCTGCCTGTTTCTCACTTTGCCCCCTGCAATGAAGAGCCTGGGATCTGGGTGGGTGGGCATTAGGCTGGGGGGACACTCAGGGCAGGTGACCCAAACTAACCAGGGAGATATTCCATACCATATAACATCATCAGGCTCAGCAATACAAGGGAAATCCAGTCTTATATCTGATTGAAAAATGTAGGGTTAATCTGGGAGGGAATGTGTCTTCCTTTCTTGCTACTTGGGAATCTCTTCAGGTCTGGGAGTGATGTAAAGGGCATCTATGAGAAAGAAAATATTTTGGTTTGTGAGCTATTAAAGTATTGTACAGGCAAAGTAAATACAATTAGAATTGTGATGATAAAGTTATTAGTGATGTCCGTCTGCTTTGCAGGTCTGAATCTAAAAGGCAATAATCACAGCAGCTGATGGAGAATCACTCCTTAATCTTTATCAGTGGCCTCCCATAAAATCAATTTCCTTTTCTTTTTGGAATTAGATTAAAAGGATAATTAATAGTACTGATTGCATTCCTATTCTAAATTTAGTTAACACTTACCCAATGTAATAATGCTCCCCAGCCACAAAAAGCTGCAGGGAAGCATTTCAAGATCACACCCCCAACGTCCTGTCGGCATTTCACTTGCAGAGTGCTCACAACACCATAGCATGGATAACAACATGCCTGTTTCTCCAGCAGAGCTGTGATGTTGCTCCCACAGGCACACAGCAGGTTTGCTGTGGGATTTGTTTTTCCCTGAGGACCTTGCTGAGGTCAGCTAATTAATTGCACACAGTGCCCCGAGGCAGCTAGCAGCTGATAAGGAGAGATGAGGAAGGACAGAAAACTTTGTGTGGAAAAAAAAAAAAAAACCAACAAAGCATCTAAAAGACTAAAAGTGGTCAAGCAATGGGCTTGTAAAACTTACTCTCCCTCCTCCCTGACTTAGTTTTCCAAAGCCAAGGCATGTTTAGTCTCAGCACTGATATCCTTTTCATTCCTGGACAAAGCACACGCTGTCCTCAGTAGCACTGCTGCATCCCCCCACGGCGCAGCAGATAGCTTCCCTCTGAGGCCACACGTGCAGCCAGTTAAAAATAAAGCTCCAAGATGCTTTTAAATAGCTCTGCTCGAATAGGGTGGGAGGAATCTGGATATGGAGGAACAGAAGAAAAATAGAAGATGGCAAAACTCCCAGTCAGGAAAAGGAATGCAACACCAAGACTTCTACTCGTTCTGAGATATTTAATGGTCTACACTTATTGAAGTTATTTCCGTGTATTTAGGCTGGGTTGAGTTTACACTGAGGCAAAGCTGGAGAGGCACAGAGTTGTGATTATTCAGACCAGCTGCCTGTGTGTGTTAACTCATTTTGTAAAGTCCCTGACAAACAATTTTGTTGAAGATTTAGGTGCAAGTAGCAGTAGCGCACAAGTTATGTCACAAACACAAATGACATCAGGCGAAGCAGGCAAAGCAATGCTGTCTTGGCAGGAAGGATCTCCTCCCTTCTCTAAGCTTACTCAGAGCTCTAGCAAAGCAAAGCTGGAGCTCTGGGTTCCTCTACAGTATGTACACACAGAGAAAAAGGGTTTGCTGCCAAGCACAAATTGCAACAAACAAGTCCTCTTTAGGTCTCTGAGCAGAATCACAGTTATCATGTTCGCATCTGGGAAGAGTTTAACTGCTTGGAATGAGTTACCCACAAAAAAGGCCAGCAGTAAGCTTGAAAGCACACTTGAAATTGCTTCTATTAATGTCAAAGGCATGCTGTGAAAAGTGTTCTGTGCAAGATAAATAACACAAGTGAATGAAGTTATCCCATCTTGGTTACAGAGAGCCAGGAAATAGTGATTGCTTTATTTTTACAAATAGCTATACTTTTATTAGTATTGATTATCCTGTAAGATACTATGCTACTTTTAGAAGAGCACATCCTTGTTCCTCACAGCTTACTCACAGGGGCCTTTGAGAAATGTACAGCATATGATGAACGTACAATTTCCTTAAAATCTGATCTTGATATCTGCAACCATCTTTATGGTGAGGAGGAGCCATTAAAAATTCATTCACTCTGAGCACACTCTTGGTGTTACATCTATTTATATTAATAGCTCTGCATATTTTCCTAACAAAAGGAGCATTGTACAAGTACTGGGTATTTTGTTCTTGAAAAAAGAAAGTTTTACTTTGTGTTCTTTCCCACGGGCAACTTGTCAAGGCAAACAGGGTTCACAGTCTAACCAGATGGGAGGCTTTTTAGGCATTGTCTTCAAAACTTTCTTCCCCCCCTTTTGATTCAGTGCAAGAATAGCCATCCTGCTCACACACAGCCAGTCACTTAGACTCTCTTCCTGTCCCAAGAATGTGTCAAAAAAGACCTGACTTCACAGCAGGGAGAGAACAGTGGTTTGTTCATTGTCTGAGGTCGTAACAGAAAGGTGACAAGTGTCCTTTGTGTGTAGTGTTTCAACCTCTAAGACTTTGGGACTTTCTATATTGGCAAGCCCACCATACATGATGCTATTTTTATTGACTGAGACAAATTCTACATGGGCAAAATCCCTTAAGTTCTGTGTTGGATGGATGCCTTAGGAAAGGTAAGAGAAAAAGTAAGCTTTTCTGCAACACTTCTTGCTGAACTATCACTGGATAGGAAAACACCAAATAACTTACCTGTGTCACTTTATCTTGATAAATTTATTAGAAACAGCTAGAGTGCTTTCTATCTCCTTTCTCATCCATATCATCATAGGCACTATACCTATCCTGCTTAATGAAACACTGCTGAAATATCCCAGAATATTAATGAAATAAAAAGAAAGACACTCACTGTTCCATTCCCTAATTTGCACACAGTCTAATAAGTAACAGAGTCCCCACCAAATATTTGGATTAATTTGGATACATGCAAAGGCTTGTTTGAAGTTGTAATGAGATATCAGATACTCCCAATGCCAGAGCAGTCAGAAACTGTTTAAGAAACAGCACTTAGAGACTTGATTGTACTCCTCTTTCCTCTGTATCTGAATATAAGCTTAGCAAAAGTAAATATTCTCTCTGCTATCTAATACGTGCTGTATTTTCCAAAGAGCAGCATGAGTGTCAAACACAACTAATTCAGCTGGAATTCTTGGAAAACAGCCTGTCCAGAAGGAGGGGTCCAGAGGCAAACAGCACCTACTCTGCTCGTCCCAGGGCACCAGCCAGACTTGTGCTAACACAGCTATCCTGAAATACAGAAATGTTCTGGGCCTGTGCCACACGTTCCTGCCTCTCCCCCATGGTGGCGAGTAGAGAACTCACTTCTTTTCACATAGTGAAGCATACATTTAAATTTTAAATACTCACATTTTGAAGTAACACTAAAAGTGACAAAGGGGAAAAATCCTCAACTTTGGTCACTCCAGCACCATGCAAAAAAGGAAATCTCCTCTGGTCATGCCTTCCTCTGATCTGAATGTCTCTGCTGACTCTTCCAGGGACACAGAAGCTAGCTCCTGGAATTGCTGCTGCGTGTGCAAGGGGGTGAACCACAAAGCACATTGAGAACGGGAGTACCCATGAGATTAACGTGAGCAACAGGTTCCTGTAAATGTAAAAGAGCTCAAAGTCCTCGCACTTTAACGCCCTTTGCACATTTTATTCAAGTCCTAAACATTTCTGTTCACTGCCATTGCTCACCACACACTCCCATATTACTGGTCCTCATCCTAGTCACAGAGCTCCCATGTCAAGAACTTTTCTCAGCTCATCTCTTGGACATTGCTGAGGGAAACAATCACAGGGATATCAGTTGCAGGTGCCTGGACTCTTCCAATATTGTCCTGCACTCTCATGAGAGTATCTCTTCTCCCTCACAGTCTTTCTCTGTTATTGAGAGAAATTGGTGATGTCTATTCCCCATAGACATCACCAATTTGATAGGGAATGAAAAAGCAAGGAATTCTCCTTACTTCTCCTTGTACAAAACCAAACAAACAATTACATTTTCCTATTGTTTTAGAAATAATTACCTTGCCACTTCAAAAAGCTGAATTTATCTATTTGCCTTCCATTAGCCATGGATTTATTCTCACATAGTAAAATGTTGCTCCTGACTAAATACAGCACAGCAGCTAGTGTATGACTATCCTTAAAAATACTAACTGTACTATTTCCTTTAAGACTGAAAGATCTCTTCTCAGTAGTACACAGGACAAAGCCTGCACTGGTGTCAAGCATGGATCTTTATTGCATTTGAAAGTGAGTATTATCGTTTCAGAAAGAGACCACCTTGACCACACTGGCAACTGAAATGCTAGGTTGTGTTCAGAATAAAGACGTGCTTCATGCTCTCACCTTCAGAGTGCTTCTCAAACATGAACCCTCTATGGAGCACTTAAAAATAATAAACATACATGGTCCTCCTAAAAAGGGTGATAGAAGAGTGAAATAGAGATGGGAGAAACTTGACCTGCTCGTGGCACAGCTGCAGATTATGGAAGACCTCTAAGAAAGAGCTTAGCAGTTATGCCTGGGAAAATATATTCTTTGCAACATCTAACCTCAGTGGATGAGACTTCTGCCCCCTTCCTACACACCCTTCCATCATCTTTCTTGAGTTGACTGTGTCATCAGCTCTCTAAATGACTGTGATAGGCATCTCCTAGCATAAGACTGGGTAAAAAAAGGCATGTGGATGTGGCACTTGCTGATACGATTTAATGTTTTCAGCACGTCATTCAGACTCCTGTTTCATTGCATGGAATTGGCTCCACAAGACACTACCAAAAATAAATGTGACAAGAACACTTCAGCATTCTTTAATAACGAAAATATTAAAAGAATGTTTCAGCTCGCCACAAACTTTTTCCTAGGTCATTTAGATAATCTTTCTAAAATCAGGCAAATTGAACTGCCACTGCAAAGTCTCAGGTTGTCCCTTACTCTTCTCCCAGGCCCTGTTTGGGAGGTGGACTAGAAGGCAAATTGAGGCTCATAACACTCTAAATGCTTAAGGGTTTTGTGTCACTTGTTTGCTGCACTCTTTTTCTAAAACCTTCCTCTCCCTTCTCTACCGTAAAAACAGAGGGTGCAGTTCTGACCCCTTCCATCTCAAAAAGGGTATTTGAGTACTGGGAAAAGTAAAGAGGAGGGCACTAATGCTGACCAAAGACATGATATGGCTTTTGTAAGAGGAATGACCAATTTGACTGGGACTTTTTGGCATGGAAAGCTTAAAGGGATGCTAGAGGTCTACAGAAGTCTCGGAGAGGGTGGGCAAGGACTGATGTTCCAACACAAATTCCAGGCAGCCCCCTGGGCTGGAATTATTTGGAGGAGAACTATTGTGATAATGTATCTTAAAAGCTTACCCAATTCTTAAGCTACCCTTAGCAGCTCCTAAGAATCCCTGTTGTGCACAGGGTACTTGATTCACTTACAGCCATAGCTGATATTGCAGGGACAGAGCAGGCAAAGGAGGGGGTCCCTTCCTACAGAGGGAAAAACTTACCATGATCTGCCTTTGCTGGGCTGAAACCCTGCCTGGAGACCTGGGGGCAAGGAAGTGGAAACTGGGAATAGCATGGCCTTAGCTGGAGCTGATGGGTCAAATTTGAGTTGCTGACACCTTGCAGAAGACGCTTTCTGGGCTATACAACATCTCTGTGAAGATTTGGGGCAAGATCACATTGTAAAGAAGCTGTGGGGAGTTTCTTTCTTGTGGTACCTGAACAACTGTGGTTTTGCTTAAATGTTGGTTGTAGCAAGCGTCCCATCAATAATCTACCTGTGGTTCTCAAGTCAAAACAAAGACGTCTTCCTGATGCACTTCACAGGGCATTTCTAACCTACAAAGAAACATTCAGCAACACTGACTCCATCTTTCTGTGCCCCTTTTGATTCTGAAGTGAAGCACAGTGTTTTCAAAAGCAGACCAAGGCTTCAGAGGATATTACTCTATATTACCTTGTGCCTGTTTCCTTCATGACAATATCAAGGCTTATGTTTTGCCTGATTGATTCCAGCTGATAGTTCTGGCATACTGCAAAAGAAATTGCGGGCTTTAGACTGTGAGGATGACCAAGCAGACCTCAGGATAAATTAGGACCTGACTAAGAGGCTTTTATTACTGTGGAAAGAATACATTACAGCAGCAAACACTGAAAGATGCAGTAGGAACAATATGCAGTCCCTGCACAAGCAGGACACTCAGAGAGCTTTGAACCAGCTGAAGAATTTGGAGGTTAAATACTTAAATAATTGTGGTAAACTGGGGAAAAAAGGCCCAATAGCATCACTAACAAAATGCACCAACAGTAAATAAAATACCACAAAATCACTAAATGCTGATGTTTGCCCAGAAACTCAAAGCCAGCTTGGTGCTGCAAAGTGTCTGTCTCCTTAAGGCTCTTCTTTTAATCTATAGGTAATAATAAGGAGTTAATTCAATTTATCTAAGTCTGAATAAAGGTATTTATTTTTAGAGAACTATCAACCAGCCCTCAGACAAACCTGTGCTTCCCAGGAAGTACAGGGAAAAGATGTCCTCTGCTGGCCCTTAGTTTAGGAACATGGTGAGTCCCATGTACTCCAAGATGGCAAGATGAGTGCATTTAAGCAAATAATTTTTTTCCTAGCATAAAGGTAGTGCTTTGATTAGAGACAATAGAGAACAATACACAGTGGGCCACCTTCTGAAAAAAACCTGCATGAAAAAGAGTCAGGTAAACTTTCCTGAGTTCACTTCATATATCAGAAAAAGGAATCTAAACCCCCCCTGCTTGCACTGGAGGTGTGAAACAAAATGCCTTTTTTCTCAGAGAGAAACAGTACAAAGAAAAAATGAAACACAGAACAGAACTCTGCTTGAAAACAGAGTGAGAATAAATCAGCAGTGAATGGATTAGCTTCAGATCAGACTGCCCGGAGCAGCCTGATCTGGAACAGCAGAGCACTCAGGGCTTGTGTTTTTTAAATTAGTTTTAATAAATAGAATCAATAGCTCAAATTATGAAGAAGAACAAAAGCACAGATCAAATCGATCAAGGCTGTAGCTTATCATTGTAAGCCAAGGGGTGTCTTCTCTTGTCTGAATGTGATAAGATGGCACAAGAATCCACTTGCAGCTTTTCAGTATCTCTCCCAGAACAGCTGTACACAGAGCTGGATACCAAAAATACTCCTGGTTATCCAAACGCAAACACAGACTCCCTTTTCCCTAGAAGGAAAAAAACCACTCCAAAATAATAAATAAAACCCAAAAATAATCTTTTTTTCCCCTGAAGATAAATGCAGGAATTTACAGGAAGGACAGAACTAAATAGATAAACAAGCACCAAGTATCCTGCATTATATATGGGATTAAATGCTCAGGTGAAGAGATTCTTGGTCAGATCACTGGAAAAGTGTCTTTCCACACAGCAGGTTAGGAAAGGGTGTTGGAGAACACTCAGAAGTTCTCTCTAACCCCAGTGCTCAGCCAAGAATTATCCACTGGAGGGGAACAAGGGAGGCGTCATTAACTTCCATCAGGCTTTGGGCAATGGGATGGGATAGGTGCACACAGGCACCTTGTTTTCCCCTTTAGGCTTTGCGTTTGTTTTGTTGGATTCTTTTTTCCCAAAGGGACTTTGCTTCAGGGACGCTGCAGTGTCTTACTAACAGGGGGCCTGGTCACTGAGGAGCTCCCCTTTCATCACAGGGGTTTTATCCTAAACACCCCGAGCATCAGCTCTGACGAGTAAGCACTACATAGAAAATTAAAGCACTTAAACCCCCCCCAGCTACCCTTTTTTCTCCCCTCCAATAAAACATTTTTTTGAATTTAAGCCAACTACAAACTACCAGTCCCAACTGTATTTTATTAAATACAGTAAAACTGAAGAGGTTTTTGGCACACTATGGGACAACACCCTAGAGGTGTGAGAACAGCGCAAGGTGCTGATAACCTCTGCTAACTCCCATTCATCCTCAGCCTGAAAAGCTGGCATCAGCTATGTGGGCTTTGTGCCCATGTAGAGCACATAAGAGTCTTTTTCATTGTTGTGGTTGAATTATAGATAAACAGCAGAAGAGGAATAGTAATCTTGTAATAATAGAATATATGACAGATGTACTACTGAAAGTCATTCACATGCTCCAGTGGTGAGCATGGTTCAAAGCCTATCTGGAATAGACTTCCATCTTGCTAATAAATATTCAGAGACTTTATAGTCTTCAAGGACGTAATATAGAACATCTGACAGAAAATTTAGTGTAGATCCATGAGCATTTTTTATTACATTTCGATCGGAAGTAGATTCCCTAATGTTTGTATCAAGCAGTGCCTTTGCCAGAATACACAGAACTTTCCCGGACAAAGTACTCAGTGGTTAACTTCAAGTCCACAAAATAAACAAAATACCAATTATGATTCAAGTGTAGTGTAATTTATTTTCTATTCAGTGAGGAAGAATTGATTTTCCCAGCAGTGTCACTTACACTGTAATGATTATTGCACATAAGACAACTTAAGAAAATGATGGAAAAACAAATTAGATGGGCTGCAGATCATTGGCTTATCTTGACTGCTCACCTTGAAGAGAGAGTTAGGGAAACATAAGATACAGCACTGGATGTCAGGGTGCTTGACACCCCTGCTCTCCTTCCACCTCTTTGATGTTTCATATTGAAATTTTAAAAAGAACCCCACCAACATTTCCAGCAGGGATGAAACAGCACATCTTGCCAGCCTGAGGACGTCTGCTAAATTAAAAACAATGACAACTTGCTGTGGCAGAAGGCAATTAAAGGGGTATAAATTGCATAAGAAGCTGTTTTTTTCTCTCATTTTACTGTAAACATAAAATGCTCTCATTTTATTGTAAAAATCCATTAATGAGTCACATGAGAAAATGGTTGCCACAACTCCTTGGCTTCTGCTAGCTGACACTTGAGTGCTGATGACCAAGTGCTAAAGCAATGCAGTAAAGGACTGGGCCCAATATTATGACACAATCTAACGGAAATCAATAGGAATTCTTCCACTGATTTTTCAATATGTATCGGACAGACCTTTTATTGCACGCAGAAACCTGAATAACAGGAACAGAGGTTAACCAATCAGTGGTGCAGTGATAATCTCTTCATGCTGAGATGGAATTGTCCCAATCAGAGTTTGTAACAAAAAAATGAGTTGGCCTCACATTCTTCTCCGGCGACATCCACAATCAGCTAACGTACCGTACATTAAGCGCTGCACGTCTTATCTAGCTGATAGAATTTGCTGCAAGAGGCTTGGTTAACCATGTTTGGTTTAGCTTAAGGGCAAGCAAAAATGACAGTCAGCATCAGCCACCGAACCTGAAACGTCCCTGCAAAGTTTCACACTTGCCCTTCCAGAATCATTACGTCTTCCCTCAGATTTATTTCAAAGGTCTGCATCATTACTTTATTCTCATTGCAACTTCCTTGCGGAATCTCCTATCTTTTTGCTCTGCTTTACATGGCAAAAAGTATTTTAAGCTTCAAAGACAAGTTGGTCTTGCAAAAAAAATGAGGGAATGCATGAATTTTGTAGCTGAGTACTTTGTTGAGAAAATGTGCCACTAATTTATATCCCTTGACCTGTTGGATTAGATTCAGTGCTTGTTATTTCAGCCCTTTTGATTATTTCACCTCAATAGCCAACCACTTTTTTTTCTTTTTAGTGTGACATTCATATCTATTCTTGCAAATAGATTGTTCAAAGAGTAGGTATCATAGCAGTCATTCTCTCTCACTTTCTCAGATTAAGGAATGTTTTTGTCAATGAGAAAATGAACATTTGCTCTGAGTTTGACAGTCGTAAAGGACATTTATTTCCCAGGGCTTTGTTTATAAGACTGCAGTGTTTAAAAGAATATTCTCTGCTGCTTTTGGACTCCCTCTCCAGACCCTTCCCCAGCTCCACTGCCCTTCTCTGGAGTCTCTCCAGCCCCTCCATGTGTGTCCTGTTGTGAATGGCCCAGAACTGGACACAGCATTCAAGGTGTGGCCTCACCAGTGTTGAGCACAGCGGGACAATCACTGCCCTGGTCCTGCTGGCCACACTCTTGCTGATCCAGGCCAGGATGCCACTGGCTTTCTTGGCCACCTGGGCACAGCTGGCTCATGTTCAGCGCTGCCAACCAGCAGTCCTTTCTGCCGGGCAGTTTTCCAGCCACTCTGCCCACCTATCCTGCCTGTCCAGATCCCTCTGCCCTCCAGCAGATCAACACTCCCACCCAGCTTGGTGCCATCTGTGATCGAGGGTGCCCTTGATCCCCTCATCCAGGTCATCAATAAAGATATTGAACAGGACTGGCCCCAATACTGAGCCCTGACACCACTACTGACTGGACACTGGGTGTCACATCATCCAACCTCCAGCCGTCTGGAACTTCCTGGTTAACCAGGACTGATGGGAAATGATGGAGAGTGGCTTGGTGAGCAGCTCCCTCAGTGCCTTTGGGTGAATCACATCTGGTGCCATAGACTTGTGAGTTTCTAGGTGGTTCAGCATGTCACTAATTAATTTCTCCTTGGATTACAGAGAGTCTCTTTTCTCTCCACCCCTGTCTACCAGCTCAGGGGGCTGTTTACCCTGAGGAAAACTGGTCTTACTGTCAAACAGGCAAAAAAGAAATTAAGTATTTCAGCTTCTTCTTCATCCTATTGAAGCATTGAAAATATAGAAAGCCACAGCCAAAATATTTTCTGCCTTTGTGTATGCTTTTTGATTTTCCTGTCTCCTTCACTCAAGGGTAATCTTCCAAGGCACACAGATGTTTTAGCTGATTATCCTTTATCTGGCAGAAGTAGCCTCTCAGTGAGTATTGCTATTTCAGCATTGAGATAGCAGGGAATGATTAGTGATTGGTTTGACACCGTTTTCTTTCTGGGCAGTATTTTCCACCACCACTTCTTCAATAAGATCAACAAGGGGGAAGACCATTCAGATGACCACATAAGCTAAGCATAGCTTGGAAGCACGCTCTTAGGCAGGCTGGCAGAGGAAACATGGGCAGTAGCTTCTATTAGGCAGCTGCTGAAATACAGATACTGATGCTGGAAAAAGACCTTCCAGAAGGAGTAACTCAAAGCCACAGAAACTCCTACACTGATGCTATACTTGATGTTGAAGGTGAAATTTGGACCTCCACGTAGTCTGGGTGCATCTTTTTCCTTCTTTGGGCTATTTTCAGAAAAGCAGTTGGCATCTTATTGTAGCTCAAGGGTTCTGGGACTTTTGGGCTTCTAGGACTGAGAGCCAATCTGAATCACTTGAGTTCAAATTAACAAAACCCTGAGTGTTGCTATGCAACATAGGCTGGAGCCCAAAGCTGTTCATAAAAGTAGGATACCAGCATGTGGTGTTTTACAGGAATCTATAAACTCCTTTATACAGTGGACATTGTAAAGATGTACTCTAGCTGGCAAGTCAGGCTAATAAAAACAGCAGTCTGCCACCCCACCAAAGCAGAGGTTAACAAGCTTTCTCTGGAATGCAGGAAATCTTCAAGGAGACACAAGCAGGACTTTCTGAGGCACCCCTTGCCTCATCGCCTACTTTAGCTGATAACCACCCCTGTGTGCGCTCAGCCTGGAGGACACTAAAGGGATGAATCCACACCTAGAACCAAGGCTGGCTCCTGGCAGCCTGACACAGAGGGTGAAAAAAATGCAAAGTCTTTCAAAGCCTTGAACAAAGACCCAGTCTCCCTGATTTCCAGTGCTGCTGGAGCATCTCTTCCAGACAGTGTCCACACCTCTGACAGACAAACAAAACGGCAAAGCCTGAGCTGGTGCTGGTCCAGAGCCCTGAGGCTACAAAGCTGTCCCCACCACACCAGGGCATCAGCATGTCCAAGGGCACACACTCCTCAGTGGGAACTTCATGGACACTCACGGCTCTACATCCAGCCTGTACAGTGCTCTGTAAAGCTCTGGATGGACATGCTCCAATTTCTAGGGTAAAGGGTTCAAAAACCAACGTGATTTCCAGGGTGTGGGCCCACGCAGTGTGCTCAGCCACAGTGGCATAACACAGCAATAACATGTAGAGAAATGAAGGAGGTCAAACAAATGTTGTTTGTTATATGCATATTGTAAATATATATTAAAAAATTCCTGTAGATGCAACATTCATGCATTTGTGAAGGTTTTTAGCTAAGGAGAAATATACAGAAAGCAATTAAATTCATAAAGGGGTGAAAATCTTCCAATTAGTGCTCCTTAGGCAGCCCTACTGACAATAACAGAGCCAACAGTTAGCCATAATTGAAATACTCACAAAAATCTCCACCTCAGCTGCCTTTAAATTACTGACTGTAACACTACTGTGAAATGCTGCTCTTCTAATACAGTGACAGAAACTAATACAAGAAAAGTACGGAAATAAAGAAAGTGGAAAAGGTGATGATGCAGATGTACCAAGTCAATAAAAATGCATTTGAGGGAAAAAACCCTGAAACTTTACGCCTCACTTGACATTAAAAAATAGTAGAGTTATGACTTTTTCTGCCGAGAAATAGTTATTAGAAAGAAATGCCAATATGCAAGAGGTAATTTTGTTTTTTGTTTGCTATTTGGAAAAAGGAAACACATTGCCATAGGAGAACAGTCTGGTAAATAAAGTGGGGCTAAGCCACTGGGTTAAACCCTGTACTCTTGGGAAATTGCTTGCCTTTTGCAGCTCCTAGCTTTGCTGTTAGTGTAATGGATAAAATTACTTTTACATACTTAGCAGCAACGTTGTGAAATCTGTTAATATTTATAGAAAACTTTGTGAGCCCTAAAACAGCCTTGTCAATTCCATGTGGCCTGTTAAAACAATTAAAATCTCCCCTAATAATTTAAAATAAATGCAAACATTTTTTTTTTTTTTACCTATTTGATTTGCGCTTTCAACGCCCATTTTATTTTTCCCCACAGTGGTTTCCTGTCTACTGCAATAGCACAAAGTCCTGAATCTGCAAATACATGCAGACAGGTACTTTTGCACCTGTGATCCGTCCCACCGGGAAGCAGCGGAGCTGCTTGGGCAAGCAATTAGGATGTGTACGAATGCCTGTGGAATCAGACCCTGGATTTTCTTGTAGGGTATTCCCTCACAGGGCCCACTAATGCTGATTTCAAAGGACTGGAGAATGAGGTCTGGGCTTCGTCTGCCATGGCAACAATATTCTGCAGATAGGAAATTACAGCTCGTGGGATTCGGATGCAGTGAGTATTTCCCCAAACCAGTAATTCCACCTAGAGACAGTTGTACTGCTAAGGCAATTCTTGGTTTGCTGTCATTTTCTAACACAGCCTGTACTTCTTTTATGACTCTTCACTTGCCAAAAATGAAAAGCAAAAATTTCCATAGCAGTTCTGTTGGCCAAAGAAAACTTTGGGGACAAGAGAAGTTTTTTAGCATCAACCTGTTGTCTTTCCATGGGTTTATAGCCCCTCTACTTACACCTTGCTTGATCAGAAATTTATGTGTCTATAAATATTTTTGCTGAGAGACTGGACTCCAAGGAAAGACTCTTCAGAACTGATTGCTTCCCATTAGTTAGCAAGAAGGAAAAAATGGATTTGGCTGATCTGTGTTCCTTTTTTTAAAGCTGTGGAGAGGCTGGAGACGCCAGAGAGAGCAGCACAGGTGGTGCTTCCACCACTGGAGACAGATGTGCTTTCTTACCTCGGTGAATGTCTGTGGCTCTCACAGGCATGATGTTTGTCACTGAACAGGATACCCTTTTACAAAGGGTCTGGCCCTCTAAAATGCCTATTGGGCTACTAAAGGCAGTATCTTATACCACGTGATGCTACAAGTGAAAAAAGAAATCAAAGCTTAACCTGAAGGTAAGCGCTGAAATCCAAAGCTCTCAAAACCAAGGGCAGGCAGGAGTGTTACACCAGGGATTATTTCTAAGCACAAGACATAGCACAGAATATGAAACCATGAAAAGGCTTTCAAAGGTGTGTGAAGAAAACCATTATAATTCTTAGCCTACCTATGTGACAATCCTTTTCAGCAAAGAAAACCAACCTCACATGACTACATACCACTTCTTCCCATCCCATGCTCCTGGTTTAGGGAAAAAGGGGCAGGCAGACAGGGCCTCCTTCCATTATTACTCTCTCCCACCTCAGCCTGGGCCATTTTAGGAGTTACAGCTATATATCCATGCCACTGTTTTCCAATCTCATCCTCTTTGCCCAGGGCCAAACCAGTGGAGGAAGAAGTTAAACACAGACACCCTGTGCACATGCACAGGTGTGTACACACATTTCTTGGGGTAGGATCTGGTTTTGGGGTAAGGGGGAGGGAAGGTGTCTTTATAAGTATCCCATTGTACCCCAAAGTTTTATGTTTAGAACATAAATATAGGACACCAGAAACTCTCCCGAGAAAACAAGCACCACCTTCTTTTCCAGTCTTCACACAGTCCATCCGGTTCTTCGTTGCACGCTACTATTTCAAATATAAAACTCCAAACTTCTGATCTTTGTTTGAAAATATATTCCCTCCCCTTGCTCCACTCTCAAACAAAAGATGAATCAAACACTGAAAACTTGGAAATTTTCCCCACTGCATGTTTATGCACACAGTGTTTTTGGAAAACCACTGCAGATTCACAGATTCCTGACTAACAAATATTTACAAATTAATTCCAATTAACCGGCTGTATTTGGACAAGGATTCATATCAGAAAGTACATCCTCATGTATGTGGGTATGGGGAAACTTTATGTCAATTGGACCATTCTCAGAATCATGCTCCATAGACATTCACAAAACAGAATTTACAGGCAAATATGTTAAAATGCTGACTAGTAATGGCATCCTTGAGTAGAAAAGAGAGTGAGCAGAGCTGAAAGCTTCAGCCTGCAGCTCACCCAGAGGGTATACGCTTAAAATTGAGGCTGACCTGTCTATAGGAAGCTCTGAGTAAGCTACATTTAAGGATACAGCACTATTTAGTTAGTCCAGGCAAAGAGGGAGGCTCAGCAAGCTCAATATACTTATGAAAAGCAAGGATTCATTCAGCTGAGTTGGGTTGGAGGCTGTTTGCATTTCACTCAGACACATATCTCCCTCTGCACAGAATAACAGTCTGTAAATTCTCCTCTAGCTACCCAGGAGCAAGAGATTCTAGGTGGCTTGATAAGGTAATGGGAGATAAGAAGCATCCCTACCTTCCAGGCTGAGCTCCTGAAAGACTTAAGGATAGTTGGAGGAAAACATTGAGCAAAAGTAAACAAATCACAAGCTTTTGTGACCCTAGACCCTCAAGATCAAAGAAATTACATCTGAGTAAAAGGCAGAAATTGGGCTCCTTATTATGGTGTATGCGAGACAATTAGAAGAAATAATTTTCTGTACTCTTACATGAAATCTGCTTGACTCTGACCTATAATTTGAAATAAGCTTCATTTTAATGACTTAAATTTCACTGCTAATAAGAGCAGCCCAATCAAACTACAGGCAAAGTGTGTGAAATAATTTACAGATTTTGTCTGAAAAGGTCAAGGTCTTAAACAAAGAAAAGTGACTTTTCCTACCAGGGTGTTTGCCCCTCACTGTGTAAAACTAATAGACTGCTATGAAAAATAATACCTGTCTTTTGTGCCCCAACTATCTTGTTTACTGAACACACACACACACTCATTCCCAATCAGCTGCTGCCAAAATGAACAACACATGGCTGAGAGAGGTCCCCATTGCCAGACAGTGAAAATGAACTGGGTTCTTTCCACTGAAGTTAATGAAGCTATGACAATTTAAATTAACTGTGAGCCTACCCCAATTATCTTTTAACTTGCCTGCACAAGGACTCGGGAAAGTTAAGCAGAACTAACTAAAATGCCAAAAAGAGAGCAAAGAGTGACGCATGTTGAACTCTGCATGGGTTTCTTTGGCTCCTCAGTTGGGTGTCTCACAGGTTTGTTTATTTTTCTTTGGCAGATAACTCTGCTTGGCTCTGCAGGACCTCCTCCTGCACCCAAACTGCTGGCAGTTGGAGCAGCTCTCCCTTTGGGATGGATATCCTTACTTAGCATCTCTCCTCTGGGCTACTCTTTCCCTGGTTTTGTGGCATTCCTCCTCCACTCTCTTCTGTCACCCTTGTTAAACTCTCACACAAGCAGTGTTTCCAGTGACATGTCAGCCTAATGAGACCTCCTCAGCATCTGCAAAGAAAACCCTGGAAGTGCACAGTAGATTTTCTCCTGCTGGCTTATCAGGTGACACGTTTTATGTGTGATACTCTTCCAGAGGAATGTGATTTACAGCTTTTAAAGACACCTCCCACCGGGGATGTCTTCTCCAGAAATCGTCTCAGAAATGTAGCTGGGATTATCAAGCATTTGAGAAGCTTTTTTTAAATTTTACTTTTTACTTAAGTGGCATGGCCTGGGATATTGAGGGAGATAATAAGCTTTATTCTTCAAGACTGCAATGCTGATATGGATCTGCTAAACGTCTGACCCAGAAAATGATTAACTCAAATTCCCAAGATGCCATTTATAAATCTGAGGGAGGAGTTGAAAGCACAATTGCGTGGAGAAATACAGGGATAACTGATGAGCTGTCCTGGCTTGGTAGCTCTTACAGTACAGCAACTGGTACCCTGCTGGGTCAGAGCATGAGTGGCACACACACACGTATCCCTTTCTGCACCCCTCCCTTCATAAACCGTGAGCTCTCTATGTAAGGGCTGGGAAGGCAGCTCATTGAAGCTGAGACAGAACCACATAAGCACTTTAATGTCACTCAAACTCGTGACAGCATTTCCCTGGAGCTCTGACTCTGCTCTGCTTTCCCAGCTAGCAGTAGTCATCTTTGAGTGATACTCAATAGGATTCCCTGTGCCAAAGTGTCCCTGCATGGGATGAGAGATGGAGTTAATACATTTTAATATTAGACACGAGAAGGCAACAAAGTCTGAAATACAGTGTTTTACTTCTGTGGAGTGAAAACTGATGAGTTGTGAGAAACTGTCGTAAGGGGAGTAAATGAAGCTAGGAAATCATCCATACTGTTGAAGTGTTTAGCCTAACATACCATTCAGAGCAGAGGAAATTAACTGCTGCGTGACACCAGTGAATTCATGAGTCCTCAAATCTGCTTAGTGATTCATGTTCTTGTTGGAGAAGTAAAAGATAGACATCCTACTTTGCAATGTCCTCTAAGCTTACCAGCTTCTCCACTTTACCACATTTTAGTTTAAAACTACTAATTTCAGATCTTACTAGGGCTTTTCTTTCCTGCTGTGCCTCATCACTAACTTTGGTATTTACCAGATCGCATCTCATGAATAACATTACTGTCAAACTCTCCTGGGTTTTTAACTATATTCATGACTTGAATGGGGAGACACACAAGATGAAGACACCACATTTGAGACAAGAAAATGTAACACCTACAAATGACTGGTTTAATCTTCCAAACACTTTAGGAAAACATTTATTATTATCTCATTCAGTAGACACGTTTTTGATTCTTTGTAGGAAGTGAACCAGAACATATCTAAAATGGCTAACAGAGAGGCTTCATTTCAGGACATGGAGCTCAGCAGCCCAGGAGCCCATTTTGCCTGGTTTCAGATGTGTGGGGATGCGACACAGGCTGGTTTGTGTGTGTGTGTGTGTGTGTGTGTGTGTGTGACAGAGACTGCTGGAAAAAACTGAATTTATGCATTGAGAGAATCTCTCTGTAGCTGACCCCAGTGGAGGGAATCAGCTTGGTACCCTCTCAATGCTGCATGCAAACAAAATCAAGTCCTGGATTTCACTGTTTCCCTGCAAAAAACTCAGTGATTTACTAAGTCATTAAATTTTAAGCGAATGCACTCTCATTTCCTCATTTCCAAGATATATTTGATATATATATATATAAATGTACAGACAACTATGCATCTTCAGACTTGGCCATACCTCTCTCATATATACATCAAGCTGCAGACTATATAAGTAAGCTGAAAGCCATGTGCATGTATTTATTTACAGCATCAGGAGTAAGCCAGCAGAGTACTGCACTGCAAAGCAGCTCCCATTGTGTGCAGCATAACTCCTCATGCTCAAAAGCTCCTGAAGCTTTAGAAACTGAATGGTACTGTAGAAATATATATATTTGGTCATTTATATCAGCTGAGGATCTGTCCTGCTGAGTTTATGATCCTTTTGTGTAATTTTCTTATGTTTGTTTTTCTTTCTCTTTCTCTCTTATGATCTGCCTATTTCTTTTTATCCTCCCAATTAAAATGTCAAATACAGAATCCAGCCTTAAGCATAGGACCACTGCACTGATATACAGACAGCAATCTTACAGCAATTCTGTAGCTTTCTGTTTCAAAGTAGGAGTTGGTCATAAATTCAGGAAGAGAAGAATGTAACTCTAACAGACGCAAAGCTGGTTTGAATTAAAAACTAAAATAATTTCAAAGGCTTTAGCCAGCATATAATTTGCTCTCAATATGCTCTGCTGTGAAAATATTCTCATCTCATTCTGAAAAAAATGTGTGTTTATCGATTAACTATATGATTAACCACCACAACACAGGGAGTTCAAAGCTCCATGGGTCTTCATTTTGTTAGTTTACTTTATCCTCTCACACCTTGCCTTTCTTAGGTTAAGGTCAGTCCATCAGTACAAACACCCAAGCAAGAAGTGTAGCTGTTTGCAGGTTTCAGTGTAATTTCAATTCTAAGTGTGAAAGAATAAAAAAAATCCTAATTGCAGCTGTCAATAACAGAGCTGCAGCTACAATTCACATCATTTGCAGCTTCTGTCGCTGGGAAGCACATCTGACTCACTCAGTACATAACACAGGACTTGCTATTTCTAGGCAGCTGATGTTTTAGTGCTCAGACATCTACTCAGCCTTGACTTGATAGTCTAAAGTAAATATCCTTGAGCAATTGTACGAAAACACCTATGCAGCGAGCAAGTAAAAAACCCTGCTGTTTGCAGCTTGCAGATGCTTGGGAGAAAACACTCTATATAACATACCTCTAAACTGCTCTGACAATGGCTAAACTGCCTCCTAGAAGCATGGAATCATTATGGCTGGAAAAGAACTCTAAGATAATGGAGTCCGGCTGTTAAGCCAGCGCCACCTCGTTCGCCACTAAACCATGTCCCCAAGTGCCACATCCACAACACTTACAGGGATTGTGATTCCACCACTTCCTTGGGCAGTCTATTCCAGCGCCTGATGACCCTTTCAGGGAAGAAATTTTTCCGAATATTGAATCTAAACTGCCCCTGGCACAACTTGAGGCCATTTCCTGTTATCCTGTTACTTGGTGCTATTCAAATGTTTCTGCTTAAAGTAGTTCGTCAAATCTTAAGAAGGATCCCTTCTGAGAACATCATTTTTGTCTGCATTCCTATCTCAAAGCAAGACCTCTAATGAATAAATGAAATCCTGCTGAATACTGATGATGGATCACAAAATTTGACACTGGATTTTTAACACAGGAATAGATCTTCAAGGAGCAAACTGCCTTCAGCTGCTACCGAGTCACTCCCTCTCCTCTTCCCCTGAGACAATGAAGAGTTAATACTTTGACACAGGTGAGCCTACATTTCCCATCTGAACTTTTGGCCTCTGGTTTCTAATGGATTGACTCCAAAGTCGTAAGTCAGAGCCATCTCTTCGGCATTTTGGTATCTATTAAAAAATACCAAAAATTCTTCTATCCAGGCAAAGATTATAAAGCAAAACAGCTAATAACTACAGCCTCCCCTGTGAACACTCAGAACATGCCAGCTGCAGACTGCTTGCAAATCTGCAAAAAGCAATATACAAACCAAGCTGTAACCATCCTCTCAAGAGATTTTGGCCTGTAAGTGAAAAAGTAGATGTGGCGCAAAGAAGAGCGATGAAAGCCCGTGGATTCTGATCTCTGCTCTGTTTCCACATGGTAAGTACAAAACGAAATCACTCACTGTAAGAGGCTACCAGCCTTCCCTTTGCAACACCCTTGCTAAAGCAGGTGCTAATCCAGCCAGGACCAAACCCCTGTCTCACACACCACACTGCAGAGCTTGTGTGCTGTGGAGCCTAAGCTCTCCGTGTTGGGAAACCAATCACAAAGAAATCCCTCACGGCAGCCCACGTTCAGGACCAGCCCTCAAACACTAAAAAATAACAATAACAGTTTAAAAAGTCAGCAATGGCAAAGAGATAATGGTTAATGAGGGCCCTATTTTTACTTTTATCATGAGCTTTCCTACCGAGCGTCAGAGCTGGCTGCCACATGCCAGTGTCCCAACTTCAGACACAGCTGTAGTGAAATAGAATCACGCAGCAAAGAAAGTGCTTGAGGCTTATCAGGCTCCTGTTCTCACTCTAAAGCATTCACCAGCATGTTATTCAACATTTTAAAGGCTCTAGGGAAGGACTCTAGGATAACTTAGGAAAACTATCAAGATCACAGAAGGGAAGGTGAAGAGCTCTAAGTGTACTGAAGAAACTCCTCTCCTTTATATCAAAACAAACCAGACTGCATCCAGACTACCAGAATGAGCTCTTAAGTGAAAAAAGCACCTTGCAGGAGCTGTACTTAGCAAGAAGTCTCTGCTTGTGTCCTGTGCAGGGGTCTTAGACACCATGGCCTTCTGTGCTCCAGTTGGTATGCTGATTTAAAAACCCGTTTCACTCATTGAGACTTTCTGAGGAAACATAAAGCAAGCTTTTTCTGTTGTCAGGGGTGCACCTGTAGTGTCATTTGGAGCAGTAAAACCTGTTTTAGCCACCCGAATCACCCCACTGGGCACTCAGTGGAGAGACGCAGAGGAAAGCACTTTTCCAGAGTTACCCTTTGATCCTGAAGGAAAAATCTAAGGTTCATCTGTCACTTGATAGTAAGCTAACATCTTCAGCTAACGTATCTAGCTTTAGTAATGCTAAGGTTTGGTATTTTCAAAGCTACTCTAGGTAGTTTTCAAATTTTTAAGCCATGCTGAAATCAGCCCCAGGGCTATACTGATGGAAGGGGACCTGAATTACTCCCTGAGAAACCAAAAGCTGGTTTATTTTGAGAGAAAGTGAGAAGAGAGTCAAGTTGAGAGATTCTAGCTCCAGTATTTGCACAGCACTGGCAGAAGAAAGGATTTGTTTGTTGTTTTCAGTCACACTATTGTTGTATTCTGCCTGTTTCAGAGAATAACATTCATGCTAAGAACCCACAAATTAGTATCCTCAACAAACTCTTGAGAAGTTAACAAGGAGAGAACAAATCCCATTTTACTAACAGGTGCTTTTCAGCGATACTCTACTTCTTTGCAGAAATAATTAAAAAATGCTTTTGCTTAATCCCTAGAAGGCAGACCTTAACTGTGTAATCTAAAGAAACAATCAAAGCAAAATTAAACAAAATTAGCCGTATACGCCTGGAGCACAGTTCACTCAGGATTTAGATGGCCTAAATCACAGATGGATTAGTTTTTCCTCTAGTTGTGAGAATGATTTAAACTTTTACTGACCTTTTGTGGTTAATTCAGACATTTTTCTCAAGTTTTCACTGCAGTCTGCTTAGTCAGTGAGCATAACAACTCCTCCCTCTGAACAAAACAAAACTTCTGCCCTAGGAAAACACTGGCATAATAACCATGGATATACTGTGGTGTGTAAAATTGGCATAGGGGTGTATTTTTCTAACTAGTGATACATCATTCTTCATTGTATCCTCCCTTCAAACTTGCCACTCCAATTATTAATCAAAAGCTTTATCCAGGGCTACTCCTCTTGGTTTTGCTTTAGGTTGTAACAATGCCAGATGTCTGTGGGGGTGTTGGCAAAGGGTGATCTAATTTGCTTTCAAACTATTAAGATGAAAACAACAACTTGCAGTTACATACTTGCCATTGCACAAGCTCGTTTGTTTGCCTGTGCTACTGACACAGAAAACAGCTGCCACACACTATTGTTCAGGTTACTTTTATAAAAATAATGGGAAGCTTTAAGATAGACAAAATCCATCCTCTTGTAACTCAGCACGGTATCTTCACGTTGCTCACTCTCTCCAGCCGCAGCCACGCTGCTCCTCTGGTGGAGGAGGATCCCTCCCTGAATGTTTGTCAGAGTCCTTTCTGCAATGCCTTTGATATTTCAAGGGGAAAACATTAAGTTGCTTCTCGACAAACAAGTGCAAACCTTTGGAAAGCTCCTGCAGTACACACAAATGCTCATCATCAAGTTGTTTGGGGCAGACAGGTTGGTCTGCGCCTTCCGACAACACTAAAGCAAAGCTGTAAAGAAAGCTCAGAGTTTATGCTTCAAATTACTGTCACAGCACCAAGGATGCTTGTTTCAAATTTAGTCTGCACTTTGCATTATAACGTGCAAAATCCTTTTTTAACAGAGATCTTACATTGAGCACGATCAGAGAAACGGAGAGGAGTTTCAAGTGTAATCAAGTGAGCGTCGGAGGAAGGGCTGTGCTCTGCAAACAGCTGGCATGAAGTCTCCCAAGCGACTCCCTGCAAACCTGACCTGTGGCTTGCCAAGCAGCAGCTTGTCTGGAGAGCCAGCCACAAGGCTGCTGCTCCCCACCGCTCCCTTTCCCTACTTACAGTTCGGTGACGTTGGCAGGGATGTCCCGGGGAACCTGGACCACCCGGCTCTCCTGACAGATGAACACCCTGCCCAGGCAGCGACAGGCGCGGTGCTGGCATCCCAGGCAGCCCGCCAGGAACAGCAGCAGGCAGGCAAGGGCTGGAGACATCTCTGCCTCCACATCTGTGCCCCTCTCCTTTATCTCAAAGGGAAGAACGCAGAGACCTCCCAGGCCAACTCCCTGCGTGGAAGATCCGCCCCAAAAGCTGGGACAAACCATGTGGCTCTTAGGGGATGACTTCTCAGCAAGTTTCGCTTCATGACCCCAGATTCCTTATGGCCTTGGAGTGGGGATAGAGACGAGCAATGCTGATTTTTCATGACACAAGTATTTTGTGTTTCAAGTGGTGTTGAAATCAGGGGGCCCAGCTGTACTGACCAGGGCTCTTTTAATGTGCTGGGAAAGGCTCTTCCTTCTCAGCTACGCTATTTTTCATGTCTTGCTTGGTGTGACCAACAGACAACAAAGCATTTTTCTTTCTACAGCCCAGACACTTTTGTTCCTGAAGGAGAAGCACCCTATTTATGGCAGTATTTATGCTCCCATTCATGGATCCAAGAGCCCCTGCTTTCATATTGCTCCTAGGCACAAGTAAGGTGTTATTATTTTATATGGCATATAGTATACTTCATAGGGTAAAAGCTCTAGAGACCTAAAGCCAGAGATAAATGACATGCGTTTTTTTTCACAACTGTGATTATTTTTCATGCAGTTGCTGATTCATCTCCTTTTTTTCTTTGGCACTTTTATTGGAACCCAAACAGAAGAAAACTCCACAAACCAAATTGTTCCCATGGACTGGTAAACTAATTTTATCATTTGGAACAGAAATCCCAAAAATATTGCCAAATGACTATTTGTGAGACAATAGGAGGAAAATAGCTTCAAGAATATCATCAGGAGGCTTGGATGCTGAATCTTGTCAATGTTGAATCTTGTCTTTGATTCCCTATTTGTTTTGTTTTGACTGAGATAAAACATCTTGCTACAAATATTAATCCTTGAGGAAGGGTCCCTGTGAACTCTTTGCTGTCATTGAGTCAAGATGCACCAGGCCATCATGTGGAAATAAGGGAGGAGCCATGGGTGATTCTGCTGAACTTGACTCACATTCAATCCTATTCAATCCTTCCCATTGCTTGGAAGGATTTCTTAATCTTGTTAAAAGCTGCTGTTAGCTTGTTTTTCATGGGCTTTTAAGTTGTTTTTTTTTCTTCCATAATCAACAAGCATTAACAAATGTAATGAGACGAAAGACAGCATCTTTTCTCTGAACTGTGTTGACCAAAAGATTCCATCGTTCTCACCTTTAAAACAAGCCTCATAAAATAGATGTTTCTTAAGGGAACTAATTAAGATTTTTAAACTCATTAAAATAATTCTTAACTTAAGAGTTATCCCAATTGTACCAAATATTTGTTATTTTTCTCTCAGTCATTTAAGCCTACTCAAGATGAGAAGAGAATTTATATTCACATAGAAAAAAAAGTAAGAAAAAGTCATGGCAATCTTTTTCTAACAATGGTAGGCTTATAATGAATTGTTAGAGTATTCTTTTATTGGTATGTGTAAAACAGAGTCCATTTTTCTAAGTTTCATGAGAAAGACAGTGGCTGCCACAAAAAAAGAATTTCTAAAACCTTAGTGACTTTTCCCTCATCTTTCTCTCTTCCTTTTCCTTTGAAAGATCTTAGACCTACAAGATCTTCTGAAATGAGTAAAAACCTTCAGTCACCTTCGTCCTCTATGGGATGAAAACTGCAGAATTGCACCCTATGATCAAACAAATTCCTATTTATTTAAATTTTTGTCATAGCCCACTGAAAGTTGGAATAATGGCACACTTCAGGATTTAAACAAATGCCAGGATGACAAATCATGTGAGGCTTCTGGGGTTTTGTCTTTTCAATACCAAGACTCTAGCTCCTGCAGTAGTAGACTAAAAGCAGGCTGAAAAAACCTCCAAAATACAAAACGTGAAGTTTGAGGAATATAAAGAGCACAAGAATACTTGGATATAGAGGAATTTAAGCTGTATCTCTTCATCCTGAAATACATCAATATAGATGGTCATGTTATACTGATGAAATGGATAGTAATATTTGTGACATAGTTTAAAAAGGGGTAACATTCTCTGAATGTCAAAACAATTTTCACTGATATGAAGACATTGCAATTTGATTAACTTTGGGTTTCATAAATCAAACCACAAAAGTTATTTCAGATGCTAGCAATAATTCTTTGCTATGCAAAAGTCAGGAGATCAAAAAATATCACTAGGGTTACAAGGCGTTTTTCCAGTTATTAGTGACTTCCAAAATATAATAAGTGTGTTTTATTTTAATGCAACTAGTAAAACAGTGATGTTTTAAAACATCAGGTCAGGCTCAGTAGCAAATTGTGAACATAATGAAGAAAAATTGGAGGGAGGTTGTCTCTCTTCCATTTTTATTCAGTGAGGCCATTTTATCAGTACAGTACACATTGCTCCACTTTCGCTTACATCAGTTAAGAATGAGATGACAATTGTTAAATAATAGAAACCCCTTATCCAGACTGCAAGCTTCTCTTGGAATACCGTGGAGATAAGACTTTGATGGAAATATGCAAGTATCATTACATTCAATAAAATCAGGCTAGTGTGCTAAACAGAACTGACATTTCATTCATATTGGAACAAGCACTAAATCAGGACCACACTAAAACTCCCTGAGGATACATGAAGATTCAGAAGGATCTCTGAGTTGTTTTAAACATATGATCCAAGGCCTTAAAGAATAAATTCTGGTGTCTATCAGTGTTTTGAACTGGGAGACTGTGTCCTGTTTCTGCACATGACTGTCAAATGGCACATAGCCACATCAGCACAGTCCCCTGCATGGACTGATCACCTGGTGATCCTCTCACTACCAGTTCAGGAGCACAGCTGTCTCCTCTTGGGAAGAAAATTCATGTAAAAGAGGGGGGGAAAAAACACTTCATGGTATCTTTCTGTGGAGTTTGCACTCCTAAGTCCTTCCTGAGTGCCAGACTGGAGCTACAACCATGCCTGAAAACCCACAGGACCTGTTGCATGGGACCACCTTCAGAGCATCATGTGCTAGGAGCAAGGATGCACTGTCATTGAGATTCAATCTGTTGAATGTGCAAATGCAGAGATGATGGTGCTTTCAGATATTTATGAGAGCCTTATCTTTGCATCCATTTGCAGAAGAACTATGCTCCAGCTGGCAAATTGGTCTTGAGAGTGTAAACTGTTTTCCTGAGTAAGAAAACAGAAATTTCCCCAAATTGAAGCACTGTAGCAACAGACATGCAATTAAGTGAATTATGACAGATATTCAGTGATGATGCTACAGATTATGAAATTAGATGGTGTCTAGGACAAACAGTTAATTCAAAGCTATATAGTCATCAAGGGATCTTTTTTAAGATGGTAGTAAGGGATTCTGGTTGATAGGACTGGGCTCTAAGGTCAGCACTGGCCTCTAAAATTAGCTCCGGTTGAATTTTGCAAGCACTGAGCCAGAGGAACCAAGGGGATCTGCAGACTCCGTCCTCTGACCAAGAAGCAGTGCCTGTCCCGGACCATGCTGTCACCTGGATCGATGAGGTTACAGAGGGAGATAAAATGAGCCACCCCAACTCTCTCTCTTGCCCTCAATAAACTTGCTCCAAAAACAGCTCTGAGCCCTTTCACCTCAGTGTGGATATGGTCAGGTCAGCATCTAAATCCAGCTGTTGAAGGTGTGGGAGCAGCTCTTTTCCTTAAGGCAGGAAGGTCACCAGGTGCTGGAGTGCATCAACCTACAAGCAAGCAAGTTCACAGCAGCATCTGCTTGTGTTTCTCTCCTCTGAAACACAGCATGACAGCTAATTAAGTAAATACTGTTTCTAGTGTTGTTTCCCAGGCTCAGAACAGTGTTTAATTACTGACTGCCTCTTTATCAGTGGCTTTGCTTAACAACAAGCATTCTGTAAAAATGTGTAGGCAAATCAATCACCTGCATGAACAGATGACATAAAAAACACATCCAAAAGAAGTTTATCCTTCAGAGTGGATGTTTCTTTCTCTTTTGGTGATTTCCAGCACATAGTTTCTCCCTGTGGCTTTAGAAGCAGCAATAGCCTCTATTGTCCTGACTGCCATGGTATGAGAAGAAAAAGGCGTTTTCTCTCTGGAAAAGCTGGCAACGTGAGAGGGAGCAGATCCTAGGAGGAAATTAGAGGAAAAGAGACTTTGACACATCGCTGATTTACCTTTTGTGAATGACCACTATGGGTCTTAAAACAGCAGATCATTGAGGCAAACAGACCATTGACCTGATAAAAATATAATGTTTTAGGCTCTTTCCAGAAATAGCCTTTCTGAACAGAGCATTTTTAGCTTCAGCTTTTTCCGCGAATGGGGATTATTTTTAAACACATTTGAATGGACAGACTTTATCTGTGCTGTCGGTGTCGAGAACATAAAACTATAAAGTAGCCTAATAAAAGCAGTATTATTGCTCTCTCAGTTCCTTTAGCCACCTGCTCGCAGGAAAACTTCAACTCCAAATAGGAGTGAAGCTGAGACAGTAAATCAGCCACCAGAGGGAGTGCATTGACTTGGGAATAGAACACACAAGTGTAAGGGAAGGGATTAGAAACTGCATGGAATTATGCTCATGAAAATTTCCTGTGACTCTCTGACTCTTGACTTCACAACCTGGCTGTGATGAGTTGCTCCCTTATTCAGCTGCACCCCTGCAGAAACCAGAGCTGCACATCCCATGGGGCTGTGTCCAACGCAGCAATAACCAGCTGCACCGGGGCCCTTGCTTCCCTCCTCCTTGAAGATGAATCAGGATCTTGTGTAAACAGCCCTACCTACCTGTTTACCTCAGGAAGGACTTTGCCCAGCATTGAAGGGTCTCAAACACTTCTAATGTTTCAGCTGACACTTCTCAGCAGTGAGCCTGTGCTTGTGCTATGAACTGGGGGAACAGGGGAGTTTTGACTTTCTTTATTTCCCTCTGCCCCAATACTTTTATGGCTTTGATGGCTGACAAGCTCCCACTCAGCCCTTTATCTGTGTGATTTTTCTGAGGCAATATGAGGATATAAGCACCTCATGTATTTTCAGACCACAGGAGACATATGCAAGAGACAAGAGTGAAGTCAGAGAATAATCTTTGTCACTCCATCTAGTGCTGCTCCTCGGGTTCAGGTCTGTTCATCCCCAGTCGATAATAAAAGACGCAGCCCATCTGCTAGGTTTCTATCACATGTCTGTAGAAGAACAGTTATAGAAGTACTTTTTCTTTTCTCTGTCCATGAGTGGGTTTGACTAGACCAAAATAATGCACAAGAGGCATCAAAGCTTGCTTAGAATCACACTTTGCATCATATATTCTCCTCTGATGCCTTTCCCAGCCAGCAAAAGGCACCTGAAGGTCAGAGATGTGAGGCAAGAGAAACCTTGCCTGACTGGGGTGTCAAGGAGCCCTGCCCATGGACATCAATAACCATGCACTGCTCACGTCAGCACCAGGGGAAACCCATGGAATCCAACAGGGATAAATGCAAAGCCCCAAACCTGTGGAAGACAAACTCCCTGCAGCCGTGCAGGCTGGGCACTGCCTGTTCAGGGAGCAGATCTGCTGGTAAATTGAGAGAAGTGATTACTCCCCTTTCCTCAGGACCACGTGGACAGCACTGCATCTGTTCTGGGGTGCCCAGTAGAAGACAGACATCATTTAACTGAGGGAGTGCAGGGAAGAACCAAGACGGTCAGGGCAGGAGCGCTTGCTCTGTGAGCTGAAGCTGCGAGACCAGGGTTTGTTCAGCCGAGGGAAGGAACGGTCTGTGGGCACCTGACAGTAGCCCCCAGTGCCTATGAAGGGATGGCCTGTGGACACAGAAAAACAGTCCCTAGAGCCTACAGGATGGTGATCAAGAAGTGGACCCAGGCTCATTGCAGAGATGAAGGGTGGGAGAGCAGAAAGCAACAGACTTGGGTTGAAGTAAGTGGCATTCAGAGTGGCTACAAGGAGAAAATTTTTCACCTTGAGGAGAGTCAAGCAGCAGCACAGGTTGCTAGAGAGGTCATGCTCTCTCCTTCCACAGAAGCTTAAAAGACCAGACTGAATAATTCCCTGAGCAACCCAGTTTGTCCTCACATTGAGCAACGCGTGGGACCTCCCCAGGTCCCTCTTTCACCTGAATTCTTTTGTGATTCTACTTGTGGCTCAAGGAGAAAAAAAATCTCCCTAGGATGTTTAAAAGAGAGACTGACTATTCATGCTTTTCCTCAAACCTACCCTGCCACTTGCTTTTGAGCATGGTTACAATATACCACTCAGCCATTAGTCTTTAATCCCTAAAGAAAGGACAAATATTCGTCAGCATGAACAAAATAGGCTGGCAATGCCTTCTGTCCAGCATTTCAAAGTTCCTGAACCTGCCATTCAGGAGCAGTTTAACAACAAACCTGAAGTTCTTACTCATTAAAATTCAAGAGGCTATTAATTTTTTCAAGTACAATTTATTATGACATAAAATGAATTAAAGAAACTTTAATGATGCCTCCACAACATGCCGTAATTATCATCTCATATTAAAGAAAGAGAGCTGCCTGGAAGAGCATACATGAGAAATTTCAAAGATTGAAGTACAGAGATGTCTGTAAAGAGAAAACCTGTTTAATCCCTCTCGTGCTTAAAATTGGCCCATGGACAGTGCTAACAACCTGTTGTTTGGCCAGAGCAACCAAATTACCTGAAATTCTCTCAGGCTGAGTGAGCGTTTCCAGCATTAAAATACATTAAAGGGGTCTGAAACGGAAATATCTTTACAATATACCTATCTTCTATTTTTTTTGACCTCATACAGCCTAAGAGAAACCATCTCTGCATGAGAAAAGGAAGAACTCAGCTGTGATTGATACATGAAAGATGCTAAATATCCTTCCGGGAAATTAATTTCATTCTGACACTTAATAGAAGAAAAAAAAAGAAGCAAGAATGAAAAATTAACATTTGTTAAGGCCTCTAAAGAAGATGCAGATGACTAACTAATCCCTATAGCAGATTGAAGAAAAAGGAGAAAAAAAAGAAGCATTGTGCAATTAGAGTAGGTTATTAATATTGATAGAAAGAGGTTTAAAAAGTGGCTCAATTACTTCGCAGGAGTTACAGTATTTTGTATACTTTTACCTTCATGACAGGTAGGCTAAATAAGCTGCCTGAGGTGACAATTAGGAGCCAAAGAGTCACTGAGTCTTTTTTTAGCACTATACAGTGAGAATGAATACTGCACATTTGTTTTAAAGCATCTTTGAAGGGCATCCGTGGTTTTTCCTACTTTTGCTGGAGCTTTTACAGCAAATAAAATTATTTTACTTCATTCGGTGGCTGATGTGGAACGACATTGAAACCTAAATATTGTTCCGATCTCTGGCAGCCATTTTCCTCTTCCACTCCTCCCTGAGCTCCCTGCTGGGGCTCCTCAGCTGCTGCTGAACAGTGCTGTTTTCCACAAAAAAAATCCATTGGAGTTAATAAGATTATTTATGGAACGAGGTTCTGCCAAGCATGGCTAAAAAATTCAGGATCTGCCCCTTAGCATACAAAATAATGAAAAATGACACATGCACTTAAAAGCAAGCAAATGAACATTGAAAGGAAAGCTGGGCATGTCTAAGTCTTTATGCAGCTGTAGCCCTGGAAAAAATGAAAAAGAACAGCTCCAAGTTGCTTCAGCAAGCTCAAATTAGTGCTGTAAGACTATCCAGTGATATATTCATCCTTGGCATAGTTGTCCTTTGACACTTTTTCTGTCAGGAAGCAGGTTATTGCATGGAAGGTGACAAAGAGGAGCCTCTGATTCTTGATCTGCCTGCAATTGCTCTCAGTGCGGAGGGAGCAGGTCAGGCACAGCTCTGTGCAGGAGGAGAAGAAAGAGGTCCTGACATCGCTCTTAAGGCACAGAATGGAATGGCAGGTAGGCTAATGAGATTCTGCAGATGGTGAAAAAGAAGCTTGTCCATCTCTCTGAGGTGCTTTCTAGTGCTCATTACCATGTTATCAAAGCGCTCCGCAGCTCTAATCCCCTTTTTTGTCCCCACTTCTGTAGCACAGAAAGACCTCCAGCATCATTTTACAGATGATGTCAGGCAAACTAATGCGAAACATGGCACATCTACTGCCTGGTGGTGGGTAGGTCCCCTGGGGTGCACGCAGAGACCCCAGAGAGGTGCAGGTTTGTGCACAACAAAGTATAACCCCACAGAGATGTGCCCAAGCCAGGAAGCTGTGCTTTGGGGCTCTGCCCCTGCCCCTGTCACACACACAGGACTTCTGAACTTCCCCTGGCCCACCTGCAGCCACTTTTGGCTTCTGTGCACATCCAGCTGTGACCTGGCAATGGAGAAGCATCCCTGCTGCCTGCAGGAATTCACAGGCATCCACCACGGGAAGCTGGGGAAGGACAGAGATGCACTGTGGTTCCTCCTCACATCCCAGCCAGGATCTCAAATTTCCCTTATCTCTGAAACCCCCTCACACCTGACATTTACATAGCTCTTTACATACTTGCTCCTCAAAGGATTCAAACAAACTTTGCAAGCCACAATTGAAGTCCTAACAGATGTATACCTACCCAAATTGAAATCTGGCCAGTGTTCCAGGAGACTCTGACCTGTGTAGGAAAAGCAAGTGCTAACAGATTTGTGTTAGCCTGCCCACCCTGACAGATTGCATGTCTTTCACTCAGAAGGGCTCCTGTGACTGCTACCACCCTTGTGACAATGCTGGGATATGGTTCACTGACAGGTTAGAGAAGTAAAGTTCTGGATGTTGAAAAGACATTTAAATCTGTTGAATGCTGCAAGCTAAAAGCAGAAAGAAAAGTCATACTCCACCGCATATTTCATTTTTCTTACCTCTGCTATGATTTTCCTTACCCTCTCACTCACATGACATGGTTGTGATATCATTTATCAACAAATGACACATCCTGTTCTATTACACCTACCTGAGATGAAAAAAACAAATACCTTTGGGACTAAGCTGACCACAGTTTAGGCATGGCAACCCAAACCAAACTGCAAGACCGTTTTACCTTTCACGGCCACCTTCCTTTGCTGTTTTTAAGATGGACCACAAAGGTGAAACACAATCTGTTAAACATCACCAAACCAAGTAATGAAGACCAGACCCTGACTAATTTTTGCTTGCCCAGATGAAATTCAAAATGCTTGGAGACCCAAAAGCTCTCAGGTGAGGTTTTTGTACCATCTCTTAAAAAGTGATATGATATATTTTACAAGCCTGTTCTTCATGTGCCCCAAGATGAACAGAAATCTCATTAGGGCTCATTAGCTCGTGCTCAGTGCTAACCAATATTTCTCCTGATATAATTCCTGGCTGGCCCAGCCTGTGGGTAAAGTGATGTGGCCTTTTCTTGCAGAGTAACACGTGGTGTGCCCTTGGAGGCTGCGTTGTCAGCCTCGGCAACATCACTGTTTCTTGTCCAAATACAAAGCAAGATAATTTTGTTGTACACCCAAATCACAGCAGCTCTGGGAAGGGGAAAGAAGGCACCTTGGCCACATGTGGATACCCTTTTTGGGATGCAGAAAGGCTGAAAATTTCCTTACAGATTCCCAGCTGAATTATCTGTTAAGCCTGGGCTTGCAGTGCTACCTGTCCTTGGCAGCCAGTTGTCCTTGCTTGCTGCTCTGCAGGAGCAAAGGAGTTTGTATCCCCTCGGGATGTGGGGCTACTCTTGGGGCCAGTTTAAGCTGTCCATCCCTTCCGTGCATGGCAGTGTAAATGTAAACATCAGCAAAGATTCATTTCCAAACTCTACTGGCATTCACCAAACTTTCAAGGTTTTCTATGTTTGTGCTATCTCCCACAGCCCCCCAAAATATTTCAGCATCATCATGCAAAAAACATGAAGCAAGCCTGATTCCAGCGGTGGATCCACCGAGTAAATGTCGACATGGTGTTTGTACCCACTGAAGATGAATGTGACAATAAAAGAAATGGAAGAGTGCCAGCAGGATACCACTAACATGACAGAATATGAAGGGATGTGAGTGAGAAGGAGCCAGGCCATATTGTCCTTGATTTCAGTGCAGCTATGCCAGAGCACCACTGCTGAAGATTTGGACTGCAGCAGCCTGGATAAACAGCTTGCCTCTGTACCAGAGCAGCAGCAGAGAGACATCAAAAAGGTCATAAGTCTCAGAGAATGGTGGTAGGGATGTGCTGCTGGGCCCAAATATAATCAGCTTTTATGGAGAGCTTTCCATCGCTTGCTCTTAAGGCCTAATTGCAAGACATTATCTGGCCAAACAGAGTATGAAGTAGCAGGTAATAATGATTGCCTGCAGGAACCTCAGGTAGTGCAGCACACAAGATGAGGAGCTATTCTTACCTCGCTTATTACCCAGGAGCTGATTCAAGGAGTAGTTACAGTTGTGCCGTTAAGCCACTGGTCACCCTCATACATCTCAATTCAAATTCATTATAGGAGTGATTTTACCAAATGCTATCAGTGACACTGAACTGTGGGAAGAGGATTGAATTTTGAATGAGGAATGAAATGACTTACAAAGACTCTCTTTGGAGAAAAAAAAGTTTGAGAAATTAAAATATTTAGCCTCTGCATGTTGTTATGCAACCTTGCCATCCTGGCATTAGCAGTATGCACACCTATGCCTAAAGAAAAACAGAATGAGTAACAGTCGAGGTACACAAGCCACTATAAAGGTTTATAAAGCTTTTGGAGAAACAGAAACCCAGAACAAATATGCCCTTCAGATAGGATATTTGTCCAAATCTAAAGCTACATCAGTGACAGAACACCAGAAAGTCATCCAGCTTCTGGGCAGAAAGCTTGCCAGCAGCAGGAAAATGTTCCCAAGGCTGATCATGGCCAATAGTCACACTTTCACATCCTACCACAAACTCTGGCTTTCATCACTGACAGACCACAGCTGTTGTAGGGAGCATTCTCTGATGTGTGTAGGAGAAGGTGACATTTCTGCCACGTAGAAGGTGACAGCACCAAAGTTAAGCATCTGTAAATAACTCCTATTTCATCTCTTTTCTTCTTTGTCTTCAACTGATCTGTCAGAGTGTAACGTGGCACATTTCTGACAGCAGGCCAAAGCAGAAGAGTAAATACTATTTGATCCTACTTAGTCGTCAGATCCCGTGGTGAGATTAGAGCTCCAGATTCGTTAAAGAAAAATCAAACATTATCAGACACAAAACTCTGAATCCACCCCCTTCAGCAAAAAGCTTGAAACAATAGATCCCACAGTCCCAACTGTACTTGACTTCTCAGCTCAGCCTAATGCTGAAGCCAGATGCCACCTGCAAAGGGAACTGACTATGGCACAGCATGGGGCAGGTGCGGGCTGGATGCAGAAGAAAGGTCCAGTGATCAACTTTTCTTCCATTTATTTTTAAGTGCATCTTCCCAGGGAGAGGATGGGGAGAGGCTTGTAGAGGAGGATTAGCTCCAGAAACACCATTAGAACAGGAAGAGGGGCACATGACCACGCTGAACCACATCCAGGTAGGGGCAAGGATGTCCTTTAGGAAGCTGGTGACAGTGACTGCTCTGTGCTGAGAGGAATCAGAGAGCCAGTGAGGGCAGACAATACAATTACAGGGGTTAACTTCAGCTCCTGATGACCAATAACCTTTGCAAAAACCAATGGCAGTCACCCAGGGGGTGTAAGAGAACTCAGATCAAGTAGTTGAGTTACTAACGGCGATTTGCAAGAGTACCAACCACTTAAAATATCCTCTGATCTAAAGAATAGGTTCAATATCAATCCTTAAAATAAGGTTCCAGGGAGATCTGAGGAATCACAGGCTTGTAATCATGACAACTCTGGGCAAATTAGCAGAAACTGTAATAAAGGATGCATCTACAGAGCATGGAAAACTGCCAGAGCTGTGAGAAACTGCTGAGGGAAATCCTGCCTTGCAGGTCCTTGCAGAAAAGGGAGATCTATTTGTATTTCCAAAAGGTTTTTGACAAAATTCTTCACCAAATAGCAAAAGGAGAGAAGTAGGCGTTCTGACCTGGTTAAAAAAGAAATAAAAATAAATAGCTAGGGTCAAAATGGAGAGGCTGAAAGAAAGAGCTGATCTGAAAGAATTTGGTACAAGTCTGCAAAATAAGGGTTGGCATGGAAGTAAAGGATTGGAATAATTTTTTTTTTACTATCCCTTTCATTCCAAGAGCTATGGGTTATCAAATGAAGCCAGAGCTGGTTTTGAACCCAGCAGGTAACAGATCTTTGTAATTCCTTGCTATTGTGGGTGCAAGTGTGGACACTGGTTCAAGGAAAAATTCTATGATTACCTGAAAAAGAGATGATTTAGGGTTCTAAATGAACAAGCCACAAGAGACTTAGGAAATCACCAGGGAGGCATGAAGTTGGAGGCTGAGAGAATATTAGGGAAGGTATTACATAAGTTTGCCTGCTTTAGGTGTCCATTTATGAGCACTTCTGGAGACAGAATAGCAAATCCTTGGTGTGAATGTTGTCACCAGCTTTAAGAGCCCACAATGACCAGTCCTGGCTTAAAGAAAATTAGCTTTCTACAGTAGCCAAAGTAGCTGAAGACCTTCCGCTATGTTAATTGAAATACTTCATTTATGTTAATCTCCAAAGTTTTCTCTTCGACGTTCTCACTGTTTTGTATCGAAGCTATAACAGTGAAATATACTGGTACTGACAATTCTGGAAATGGGAGACACTTTCTAGCAGTGAGCTCTTGAGTCACATATCCCTGCTGCCTCCAGATGCACATGAGGACAGTGGTACTTTACTAAGAGTTGAAATCATTGCTTGCCAAGTAGATGTCTAATTTTGTGAATTTGAATTGTTTTATGCATACCAAAGTCACAACTCATGCTTAAACTTGGAGAACATTCCTGGGTTAGGGATTCCCACCGTCAAGGGACAGTTTGTCCTGTTCTGAAGAGATGCATCAAAGTATTCCATTTTTCCTTCTCTGTTAAACTAAAATACTTCTGAGCACCTATAGCAAACAGACCTCTCATCTTTTGGTGCACGGAGTAAACAAAGAGAAAAAATGTTTCTCTGATTATTTGCTTCAAGTCTGCTTGCAGAAGAAGGAAGCAAGGCCACCTGAACTAAGATGTAGAACAACTGCAGCCCTGCCTTAAGTAGCACTACTAGCAGATTATCGCAAGTATAGAAATCATCAGGGCAAAATTCAGCTGTGAAACACCTAATTATATGTGTTCCCTAGCCTGGGTTCTCTCACAGAAACACAGGACATGGCATGATCTTTTGATGGTTTTTTTTTTCAAAGTGGTAGAAAAATTAATTTGCAAATTGTCTTTGCTTTGGAGGCTTTAAAAAAATTTCACTGTTCAGTGAAATATTGAGATAAAATACAAAGATAGATGCTTTTTCTTTTTTTGGTCCTAAAAGCTATATGTGATCATGAAAAGGAAAGAGCTGTTTTTAGGAATTGCAGAGTTCTCTGAAAGAAAAAGCCTTAGCAAGTAAAATGTTCTGAGGCAAATGCCTTGATTTGGCATTTCTGATGTATTTTAACTTAATGGTTTTTATCCTTTGATAATGATTCCATGAATTTTAGTGGATTTCCAAAATAATGCATTGATAGCAGCCTGTATAGAAAGAGTTTTTGAACTGCTACATTTCCCTACAGACCTCAGCACTTGCCCGAGTCCTGCTATGTACCCAATGATCATGACATTTGCTGTGCTTAAACAGGGTCCAAGCACCATGCTAGACTTTTTGTTCATTAACATTTACCTTAGGTTTTGGATTTGGTTTGGTTTAGCCTAATTTTTACATAGTCCTTTGAGTCTATGAGACATTTTGTCAATAAATGATGATGGTATTTTGCACATGTGGCACTCCTTGCCCTTGTGTGTCTAACAAACTGCATTAGCAGAACACTCTCTGTCCACAGCCTCTGGGAAACTCTGTAAAAACAAGTCTGAAGATAAAATACTTCCCTTCCCAAGGATGCTTCAACTTCTAGAGGACTCCCTTGTCTTGGATACATCAAGCTCTTATCAACAAGGTTGTTGTGTTCCCTGAAATCTAGGTGCTCAATACTTTTCTGTCGATCCTATTTGTTCTTTAAATAGAGAAACGTCAAAATAAACAAACAAACACCAAAAAACCAACCAACCTCAACCCATAATTTAATTTCTATTAAAATCTGTCTTTTACGTCTTCAATTTTGTTCTGATTTCTCACTACCATGGATGCTGAAAGCCCTGGCCAGCTGGGATTCCCATCTCCCAGAGGCTGCAGGATCTGTCTCAGGAGGTACCACACTGATGCATGCACAGCCTCTGGATTTTTCACCTCTCCATCACCTGCTTAAGGAAAGTGTGGAGCTAAGCAGCACACGAAGGAACAGAACTCCATGTTGTCAGCTCCATTTTCAGGCATTTTACTCCCTAGCTTTGCGTACTCAACATTTTATTCCTACGTGGTCCCCCTCCCGAGCTTCCTTAGAAATCTGTCAGCTTATGCAGTTGGTCTGAACATGAACTGAAACACGGTGTCACAGAATCACATAACAAGGGAATGTGATCAAAAAAGGACGACATTTGATAGAGTGGCAGAAAGAAAAGGAAGGATGGTGACAAAGAGTTAACGTTTAGACGCCTCAAAAAAATTGCATCACCGGGGTTAGCCGTTTCTAGTGAATTTGGTGATTCTACTTAGCGCTGAAAATGCTGCTTGCTGCTTGGCATTTCAGTGCTTACATAATTTATGGTCTATTATTTGATAATGCATTGAAGCAGGTTGTTGTCTTTGGCACCATCAAAGGTGTCTGCTAATTCACTGCTTGACCTTCTCTGCATGCATGTAAAATGGAAAAGAAGTGGTGCAGGGCACACTGCGGCAGTTCCAAAAATGGCTCGGTGTTCAGGCAGTTTGATTTGGGTGAACCTTACCACCAAACTATAGTTTTATTTATCTATGCTTGGAAAAAGTAGCAAAGAGGTGGAAAAGAAGTATTTTAAAAGACTGCTGCATTCTGTTCTGCCTGGCTTCTTCAGACAAATATCATTTCGTAACCTAAGCAGTGAAAATGTCCTGACATTAGGGTGTAACTGGACACATTGTGCTTCTACCTAACCCGTGTCCATGTAGCCAAAGGTGTCCTCTCCTGCATGTCCAAAGCTGCTCATCCCTGAGAAGAAGAGGAGATGTGCTAATAGCCAGCACACATGTGGAATGAAGGATTCTGCTTGTATATGGGAACATTTACGGAAGTGTTTCAGCTTTTGAATGCTGAACACAAACAGTTTGAATCCAGTTTCCCAAGAGGTTTAAAATGTTAGATAAAATGAATCTAAAGATCATCCAGAAGTCATCAAAGCAGCAGAAAAACCAGACAGAAATATCAGTTCTGGAGAATGCTTCGCTTCTTGCATTCCCTGTAATGGGAAGGACAGAACTTGTTGCTGGAATGTCACAAATGGAAGAAAGCTCCAAGGCTGTCCTTTGACAGGGGCTCCCCAGCAGTGCCCAGCTGCCCAGCAGACCCTGCAGTGACCAACGAGGGAAAAATTTGCCTGTGTCACAAAGTCAAAGTTCTTCAAACAGGAAACAATGTATTTTAGGCACCAGCAGATACCTATTGACTTCAGTCTGGACTGCAAAGCCAGGGACTTGATGTGTAGATATAAAAAAAATTTAATCAATTAATACCTATATTACTCTGCTGGAGAAGGCTCACAGAAGGGAGCATGTGAAAGTTTACATGAGGTGGCAGAGCTGTCACCTGTCCCTCACAGGCTTCACCCTGACAGCCCACGCTACACCTGCTGCTCTCCAACTGTCCCAAATCAAAAGCATATTCCAATATTTCTCTTCCTTTTTGATTTCCATTCTGTATCTAACCTTGTAGAAAAATAAGTAGAGCAATGTACTGGGAGAGGCAAGGAAAATTTAAATAACTTGTTAGTGCCAAAGTCATTGAAAGGGTTGATTAATCAGAGATGCCTGGTAGGGGCATAAGATGGAGAAGGCTTCATTTGTGGCAGGGTTTTCTTGATGCTCTTTTCCCCAAGCATGACTTTCCTTTTCCCCTGTGAGCCACTTTTATGCTATGGAGAAAGAGTTGTGAGCCACAAATACACGTTAACTGCAATTGATCAAGGACAAAATGAATAATTTACTTTCTGAAGAAGAGATCATCTATATTGCTACAGACTTTTTAGGAAAGAACTTTTTCCCTGATGTTACAGCCGTCCTGTTTCAGCTGCATTTACATGCGGCAAGAGTGCTGCTTTGTTTCTAAACTGGCACATCCCAGCAGAATTGCCCACCTTTTTTTTTTTTTGGTTTCAGTGCTTCTGATCTTAAAGAACATGAATTATTCACAAAGAATTCCATACATCTTCAAAACATTTCTGTTAAATAAAACTGCATACTTAATTCTCCCCACCCTTGATTATCCACAATGAGGAATAATGACTTGAATTGTTGAAAATGACGAATCCCAGGCAGCTCTCTGCAAATGGCTACACCCACCCCCCTGTTTTTGTCAGACGGGTTCCCAGGTCTGACAGCTTGTGCTTCTTTGGCACAAGGGTTTATAATTTTATAGATTGCTCTATTACATCAATTTCTGTGATAGCAGTATCAAAAGTTTTTTTAATAGTCAAAACAAAAAAGAAAAACAACCGAGTGTAAAAGGTTGAATGAGATACGAGAATCCTCCAGGAAATCAAAGAAAAGATGCGAATAGCCAAACAGAAATAATTTCACTGAACACAGAATATATGTAAGAATAGTCAGAAAGGCAACAACTCTGCCATTTTTCTTGATCCTCTTTTAAACTTCTCATTTTAAGATATGCATAAACTCTACAACTACAATTAAAAAAATGCGCATGCAGCGTAACTAAATTCACCATGTGCTTGAGAAAAACCCAGGAAACCAAACAGATTTTAAAATTCTATTCCTGTTAAAAAGGTGGAGCCTTGCCAGTGGGTGGAAAAAAAGGGGGAATTTTTTCCCAGAACAGGAAAATGATGCACACACAACTCCATGTGACTGCCTGTCTGGCATAGACTGTTGTCTGGGTGCATAGCGAGCTATCTTTTCTAGAAAGAGTAAGCATGCTGCTTGCAAAAGGGCTAAACACTCATGGAAATCAGAACTACTGTCTGTGCCCTAGAGATATTCCCCCTGTTCAGACCTGAAGTACAATAAAGGAGAAAGAATCTGAGGGAAGAACCATGGCATCCACCTATTTTTTGTGGGAGGAGTCCATGCTGCATTTGCAACACCTCTAAAGTAAGCTGCTAAATAAAGAGCCACTTAGATTTGCCAGCACAAAGCCCTCTTGTTTTATGAGCCAACGTGTGGTGTGTGAAATGTGGTGAAGGCAGTCCAGGGAGATGCACAGGAAGGCAGGGAAGGTGATTAGCATACAGTGACTCAGATCGTTGGCCATGCTGAATTTCTAACTAAGAATCTGGCACAAACATACAGGGAAAACGAGGTCTGTGTACAGACCTAGTGATAGCTGCTAAAAGATAAAGAACTGAAAGCCAGAAGGGACATGTGTATTAGCTGTCACATTGGGAAGAAAAGAGAAAAGTAAAATAAAAAACATTGCTATGAACAATAACAGAAACACCAGACATCTGATAGAAATGCTGCATAAGCATTATGATACCCCAAAAAAAAATAAGCCAGAAGAGACCTATCATGTACTTACCCAAAAACAAGTAGCAAGAATTTTAAAACTTTCTCATTTACCTGTAATTTTCAAGGTGACTCCCTACCAACCTAGGATCCCAGGTGAGATCCTGAGGAGAGTTTGCTGAGAGAGCAATGCTTTCTCTCCAGAGAGGCATCTCCAAATATTACCACCCCACTTGGACCACTCAAGTGATTAGAAAAAACAGCAAAATCGCAGTCTGGGGGCAAAGAAAGAAAACCACACTGAAAAAAAACCACACTGAAAAATCACACACACACACAGACAGTCACACACAGACACACAAAGAAATAGGTTTAAGACAGCCGTGAGGAGTGAGAAAGGAAGAGGTGCAAGGAGAATGTGAAATAGAGCCATCTGTAATCCCCAGCGCTGCAGCTATTTCAGGAAGAAAGGAGTGAGCAGTGCGTGCACAGCCCAAGGATGCAGAGGGCTTTAGTTCAGAGGATGATGTCTGCAGTGCAATTCCAGGAAAAGCAAGGACTCCGAGAGTGTGTGCACAGCCAAAGCCAGGCACCTGTCACTCAGCTGCCATATTTGCAGCTGTTCTATTAAATGAATGTTTTGATTCCAGCTGGGCTGTGGTGCCAGATGCAATATTGTTAAAACAACAGCGATAAGCAGCAATCTTAGGCTGGCCAAGTGCGGCCAACTGCAGGTGATGGAAAATAAGTCTTCTGAGGCCAGCTGGCAGCAGCAGGCTGTGGCTAAAAGCTGCACAAAATGAAATCTGATCTTGTTTAGGGTATACACTTGTCTACAGAAGTATTGTGTAAAGCAAGCAGCTTTCTGCAGAGGTGTCAGTGACTGGGGACACTGTGGGCAGAGCTTGGGTCCAAAAAGCTGCTCAAAGCAAATGCAAAAGGAAAACTACAGTAGGACTGGTCTATATGAGGCAGGTGGAGACTTTGAGCAGCAGTGGAGGTTTAGAACCCTAGTGCTCCTTAGCTAAAAATTTAAGTGAGTGCCACCAGTGGCAAGAAAACACCGAAGAGCTTGAACTTGGATAGAGGAATTACTATGAAAGGATGTGAACACTCCAGAGGACAAGGCAGTGTTCCTACCCACTGGCTGTACAGAAGTACCTGCTGCCATCACAGGATTAAGAGACACTGGGATGCGAAGGTGTGCCAAGAAAGGCTGTATCCACAGTGCAGGAATTAGTAGTGTTCACATCAGCAATTAGGAAAAGGCAGGGAAAAACTGGCCCCAAATTTACAAAGATTCCCATGGGGAAAAAAAGATGTAGCACGGTGAGGAGGGTGGTACAACTGCTCTCTGCACAAGTTTCCTGGAGGTGCCAGGAGAAGCATCAGAGCCATTCCCAGGCTGACTTACTACAGTTGTGGCACCTTTACAAACAGATTTCTTCACAAAAAACCCGTTTAGTTTTACAAGCCTAGGGACCATGTGACACCTAAATAGTGCAGGAGTGCTCACTGCTGACACTGAACATCCATCTTGCATGAAGGCAGCATCATTTTGCAGTGTATCTTACACTGGTACTAAATCCCTTTTATTGTGGAAGAGGGTGTAATCTTAGTATGATTCCAGAGATTTGAAAGGTTTTATTGTTATATTTATTGACAACACATAATAAAGTTTCTTCCAGCATTCACTGGCTTTTTGACTGCCTCACTTATACCTTATAATTGCAGATTTTTTTTTCACTTTTTCATTTTATTTATTTTTTTTCAGATTTATCTCTTTGTTGATTAAGAACCACAGGAGCTGCATACTTAAAAACCAAACAAACCACAGGCCTTTCACCAAATGATTAACTAAGGGAGCCATTCCTTTTGTTTCAAATGCAGGTGGGACCTAGTATGGAGGCACAGAAGGGGGATGGTGAAAGTACTTCACTGATAGATTAAAGAGACTACAAAACTTAAGAGCAATGATAGAGACAGGATGTGTAACCATAATCTCATATGCCCAAGCATAAATAACGCTACCAGTTTGCTACAGCATCTTTGCAATTTCTGAAGTAGGATTTGTAGGATTCAGCCCGTTCTGGTGTCACTGTTGGAATAGTTCATAAACTCTCAGGTGTCTTTCAAGACAGCTGGATAAGTATCTTCAATCAGAAAATTCATGGTCTTGCTTTGAGGGTGTGTGTTTGAATTAAAATCCAATTTACATTGGCTTTACACCACATGTTATGTTTGCATGCTACAGATTGGTTTTAACCAGCTTACCAAATCTCAGACTCCTGTTTTAAATCACTGCATCAGCATGATGCAGCAGTGCTGCCTGGGTGTCACACCATCCCTTTTGTGTGGCAGGAGGGACATCAGAGGACAATGTGAAGCTGGCAGCCTTGCAGAAATCTGCTTTACTCTGCACTGACTTTGAACTCCTCCTCATGGTGTAAGCTGCCATTCTCATTACCATGCAGGAACTTGTTCCTGGTAGTTGCAGCAGAAACATCTTTAAAATTCAGTTCCCAAGAGCTCTCCATCCTTGCTCAACACAGCAACCCTCAGTAACTGAGCACTAGCACAACAAGGAATTCAAATATGTATGGCACAACAATATGAAACAAATATATATGAAAAAAAATTAAATTCTAGTGCTGGGGAGGTGTTCAGCATGGAGACCTTTGGGCTTCTCCTGGTTCATGAGAACTAAGGATGCCACTGACAAAGCCATTTAATCCCATGCTCTTCCTTGGAGCTCAATGTGTCTCATTAACCATCAAAGCAAAGCATGTAATAAATAACCCACATTATCCATTAAAACAAACAAACAAACAAAATCAAACTCTTTGACTTTCCTCAACCACTATGCTTTTCTGCCATGAATGCATTTAATTGCTTATCTGAAATTTCGATTATTACAGAAACAGGTCGGGTGGAGTGAAGGGATTACAATTAACTTCTCTTTGTGCTAATGCAGTTCATAATCATTAAAGAAAAACAAGCAAAGAAACCAAAACCTAAAGGTTTTGATCATCAAGCACACCTGCTGGATACCTGGGCCACATCTGTACTGCGTTTGCCAGCCCTCAATCATGGCATGTCAGAGTCTGCATACAAATAGTTTTCCTAATCAAGCCTGACTGTCCTTGAGTGTGTTTGCAAATATTTTTCAGATAACCTGGAAGAAAATATATTATTAAAGGACCCATGCTTGATCTGTGAGCTGTTTCCTTTGACTGTTGGCTCCTTCCTGCTGTGGGAGTGGCGTGACAGAATGGGCACCAGGAAAAGGAAAACATAACCTGTGTGAATTGAGATAGATAATGTGGCTCCCTGCATAAACAAACATTTGGCTTGAGAGTCCCTGTGTTTTATAACATTTGTAAATCTTTCTACTGGACAAGGCTGTGCAGGGAATGATGTGATGACACAAATACTGTGACTCGTGCTGATTATTTAGGCACCAATGGAAAATCAGATAGCAGGCAAAAACCCAAACAAAGAACAAATATTTTTGTTTTCTGGATAATGTAAAAATAGAGAATTTAGTGATGGACTTCCTTATATTGATAAAACCTTCTACCAATCAAAACCTTTTTCAGACAAGGGGAGCCAGATCCCTTCCTGGAGCCAACAAAACTGTTGTCAGTCTGTTCTTTTCATCAATTCGTTTAATGCCAGCAAAAAGTTTTCAGTGCCCACAGGTTGTAAGGAGAGCCTCATGGTGCAGCCACACTGGTAACAGCTGTTCACAGAAATAATGTTCCTGAGGACTGAACCAGAGTGAAGACAGGCTGCAGGCTCTGCTGAAAAGATTTCTCACAAGTGCCCCTCCTACCCAAAGGACCAGCCAGACCCAAGGATGGCTCAGTGGGACACGTGTCTGTGCCACAGCAACACTGGCTTATCAAGTTGCTGATGAGTTTAAATTCCCAGCAACAATAAATGTCAGGACGCTCAAGAAATGCAAGTTTGAGATGTCCAAGTCCTATTGCCCAAGCACCCCATGTACCCAGAATCAGCCAGGAGCGTCTTACCCAGGTGCAGCTGGATCTGCTGGAGGATGTTTTCCAGAGAGCTCACTCACCATTTACTCTGAAACTCTCCTCTCCTCCTTCCCCCTCCTGCCTTTAAAGTAAATGATGTCTCGCTGCCAGAAGTAGTGCAAATAACGAGAACATAATTTACTTCACAGGGACTATGGGTCACCAATTGGCTACAGCTGTGAGAAAGGTAAATGTGCTCTTAAACTCCATTACCAGAGATATTCCAATACAGATCTAATAGAAAAGCTATTCTGGAAGACATTCTGCAAGGTAGGTTGTATATAAGCAGATATTTGCTTAACCCTCTGTTTCCAGTTGGTCATTAAATTGCTTTGAATCTTGCCAGTATTTTGGGAAATCTTTGCAATTTACCAATTCAGAATTCAAATACAAATATAGTCTCATTATATACCAGCTTTCCAGTCCTGAATACACTCTTCTTATGGGAGAAATGAATAAATTGAGATTATTGGCAAGTGGGAGAGCCTTACAAGGTAATAAACAACTTTAGCATTTCAGTCAAAGCAGCAAACTTAATGATTAAATGTAAGTTTCACTTCTTTTTCCCAGCAAGTCATGGGGAGCATGCTTTTAACAGCTGTTTACATCCTTCTACCCCAGCCCCTACCAGAATTAACAAACAAACAAAAAAATCCAGTTTTGAACATCCTATGCTGAGCTGACAAAGTGGAAAAGAAAAAGGTGGGGGGCTTTTTGTTGTTTTGCTTTTTGTTTTGTTTTGTTTTGTTTTTTTTTTATATTATTATAGCGCAATAGTATGGCACTCTGGTGGATTCAATGGCAAGGTATTAAAAAACCCCAGACAATTTAAAGAACCTCTCATTCTCTCACCAGAAGATCGTCTTTGCCATGCAGTGACTTGCTGTAACTTACTAGGCAAGAGCGAAATGAAATTGCCTTATTGACCTCGTCAGAGTGTAGTCATTGCTCTGCTTTTGGTGACAAGATGTGATTCAGCAGTGTGCTGTGTGTACTCCAGGGCAGGTGTCAAAGGAAAAGTGCTGGGAGAGCTATAAAAGTTGAGTGTGTTTGCACTCCTCCTCTTCCACCTTCCCCTCCCCTCTCTGCCCTTATCCTGGTGTTTGTCCCAGTCCATGGAGATGCTCATTCTCTGAGGATGCTCCAGTGGCCAGGGTCCCTGCTGGTCCGAGCCCTGAGGCACTGCTGGCTGCCAGCTGTGGCACAAGTCACTCCACACACTGCTGCTCTGATGGTGACAGTGGCCCATGGAGAGAGAATATGTGACCAAAAAGCTAATACCAGCTACAATTCAGATGCTGTCCACTGCCCTTTTTTTTAAAATCCCCTCTCCATCTGTTGATGGTGGTTGCATTATTTTTCTTTCTCCCCCCCATTTTGGGACATGTCTTTAAATTTTACTTGCCATAATGAGCCAAATCTGCCCAGTCTTTCATGTGTCACATGTAGCAATACTGAATGATGCACTGCAGGGTTCACCAGGGTTTGTTAGAGCTTTCAAGCTGAAAAACAGGATCTGTGTGTTCTCAGTCTTTAATTTTTCGTTTCTTGCAGCCATGAACAAGACCAGAAGGACTTTGGGAAGGAAACTTCAGGGTCAGCTTTCAATATTTGATGTTATTAACAAGCTAGGACACCTTCAGAAATTCTACATCAGCTTTGAAAGGAAACAGACACAAATGTTAAAGTTGCTATACAAATGTTTATAGAGATGGCAAAGATATGCTGCAGAGCCAGTTTAACCAAGAAATATTGATTGTGTTGGAGCTTATGTGCTTAACTATTTCACTGCATGGATTTTATAGGTGACATTTGAAAAAGGTTAATGCATTCATCTTGTTCTGAGCTAAGGGGGACCACAGACTATCATGTAATAGGGTGTTGTCATATATATGCTGAATGAAAGTCGTTTTATAGAAAACTTTAAAACTATATCAAATGTTAATACCTAAGTAAAAATACACATTTTAAATCAATACTTTCTGTTGTAGTCTAGTTAATCTCAGGGTGAGGATAACAGGAATATTGAAGCGTGATCTCTCAAAAGTTTAAAATGAATGTAGGAGAGCGAATTTCATAACAACTCGCCTCTTTGCCTCATTGAAACAACTCTTTGGAGTATATGTTCTCAGACAGAGCCAGTATGAAGTGCTGAATGTTTTCCAAAGGTACAGTAAGTACCACCATAGGACAAGAATCTCATAATTTAGCTATTGGCGGTACAAAAAATGATGACTTCACTTTTTAAAAAAAAAAACATTACGCAACTCCTCAGGCAGAGTTAGGACCCTATAAAGAATTATCAGCTGAATGTTATTTTCAAAGTTCATCTACTATGCATCACACATTTTCTTGTTGTACTTTGCAGTTTTAGCGAGGTACGGAGCAGCACAACCTGAAAATTGCTCTCTAGGTCCTCTCGTTCCCCATGGGCAGACTGTCTAATAAATAGTCTGTGTCTACGCCAGCAGAACTACCACCCAGCCTAGCCAAACTTAAAGAGACTGCCAGGCTGACCAGGTTAAAATGAAATTCCATCTTAACTTTCCTCCAGAGCTGATGAAACCGGTGCTGTCAGTCTCTGGTGAGGACTCTAAAGCACCGCGCTCATCTCAGTGTTTGTGGGATCATTTGATTTCAGCCCTGACTTGAATACGAACTACCTGGCCAGAAGCCATTGGCATCATGTTTCAGGTAAAGCTGGGAGGAGGGAACGCCTGAGCCTGCTGTCCTGCTGGTTTTAGTCCAAGCTTTAGTCAAGAGAAGAGAGGGTCTGTGGAGAGACTGTTCCCTTCCTCTCCTTTCAACAGCAGGAGTGACAGCATTATGACATGAAGAGGGAGCACTGACGGGTCCATGATGCCCAAGCGGTTCTCTGACAGCAGGGAAGGAACCTCAGTCTCTAGGCCATGCTCCCAGCCCTGTTCTGACCATTTCAAAGCTGACTCAATAAAGTAAGATGAAGTGTGACAGTACGAATAAGCCAGAAGAGGCCCCGAAAGCACAAAATTCCAGGTGAAAGCACACCTAGTGATTAAAGGCTCTGCTTTGCAAGGCAAGGCACCAGTGTCAAGAAGTTCCTGGAGAAGGCTGTGAGGTTGAACACACAGATGTGGAGGGTTTGGAGGGTGGGATACGATCAGCTGAATGAATCACTGTTACAGGAGAGAATGCAGTTCTCACCGATGGTAGCACAGATAATCTCTTGCATTTAATACAAGCTTTGAAAATACTCAATTTTCTCACAAAATCTCTGTGCATTCCTCCTTTTACACACTTTAACTGCTTGTGCAGACCTCACAGGCAGATGATTTGATACAGGACAGCAGCCTGTTTTACTGCCTCTCTTCTGAGCAACTGCTGAGGTTTTGAAGAGCCAAATTGATGATCGTTATCTCAAATGACCTCTTAATAACTCTTACACAGCACATAGCCCACAAAGTTCTGAAAGTCATCATTTCACAAGTGTTTGCTGCACATATTACTTTTGGAATAAGGATCAACTCATGTCTCCTGCAAAGTCACTGCAAGTCTCCATTATAGTTCACTTTCATCAAAAATGGAGCATTTCTTGACACGTTCTCATCTTTGCTACATAACTCATATTGACTACCTGCATTTTTTATATTGTAATCTAAATATGACATAAAAAATAATTTACAGTCAAACATTTCATTTTTACCATCCCGCAGTGACATTCAGCTTTCCTAGTTCTAACTGCCCATATGTCCACCGAGACCAATCATTCTCTACTGACAGATCCATTTTTAGAAAGAAATGAGGAAAATCTTTCATATGCCTTGCAACGTAGCCACATGGAAAAGTTTCATCTCGATGCTCTTTCTGTCTGCAGCAGGCAAGTGCTCAAGGAAACAGGTCCCATGTTAAGTCACTACCAGAAACCAAAAAACTGAATCTTCTCTTTGTACAAATGTGGAAAATACCTGCTCTTGATGAACAGAAAACCTGCTGCAATGCAAGCATGACACAAACAAATTAAGACCAACCAAGTAGAGACTCAGGGCACATGAATGGCAGGACGGCTCATAAAAGACAATCCACAGAATCCAGAGTCATCTTGTTTTCCGTCTCTGCCTTCTTATTACCCACCTGGGTAATAGGCTACCTGAATTATGTTAAAAAATTATGCCCTGTGAATTCCTCAGGGTATCTTTAGTGTCCGGGGGAGTGTGTGCACATGGGTGTGGAAGAGGAAGGAATCCAGAGAAACATTTCTTTTTCATTTTCTTTAGCCAAAAAGAATTCTTTTTAGCATAAGAAGAATAAAAAAGGATTTTGAGGTTGTCAATCTTGATATATAAAGCATGTGAGCTTACCTAATAAAAAACATGTCATAATTTCAAGTATCAGGGAGGTGTCTTGCCTTTCATAATTTCCAGGCAGTGTATGATTGATTTCTAGGGATTAGTACTTGTATGCACATCCAAAATTTGCTAACAACACGTCCTGACATGAATATATCCATGACAAGAAAGAGAAATAGGCAGATACAGATGTATACTTTAAAATAAAATCCAGTGCCCCCAAACCTGTTTGTCTGTGTGCCAGGACTGGTGTTAACATAGCAGAACAGAGAGGAGACGGTGGCTGTTGGCTGAGTTGGGTTTTAGCAGTGTCATCCACTGCTTATTTATGAGCAGTCCAGGAGCCTCAGCTCAGCTCTTGCTGATCAAATGATTAAGTTTACTTTTTGTTTAAAATGCAAGCCAAATTATAAACTTTACTAGCCTAGAGGTCATACCAGAAAGATGAGAAAAGAGGAATGTGATCATTATCCTCGAAGTTCTGCAAAAAATGCAATACTTACAGAAACCTATTTAGAAGAAGAAACTTCTTCAGCAAAGTGAAAAGGAATATAAAAACTCTGCCTTTATACCTGAGAATGAATCTGGCTCTGTAAGACAAGTAATGTATCACAACAGCAGATGCAGCAGAAAACAAAACCAAGGGTAAAACACGATTGGACAAAACAAGATCTCAACAGCTGTATGTATTAGTTACTGGTGGATGCTGAATCCTTCCATATCACTGAATGTTTAAGAATAAGTCTGTATACACACTCTGTAATTGAATGTCAAGAAAAATGAAAATATATTGTTTTATTGCTACTGTTCATTGATTTATTGAAGTGATTTATTGTCATTGGACATGAGGACCAACAAATCATTTTGCTGACACCATCAGCTGCCTTAACTAGGTTGTCAGTTCATGACATTAAAGGTAATGGATGGTGATTATTTTACTGTAATGGGTTTAATCAGTGCTTTGAATGACTTAGCAGCCGTGTCATAGTATAGCCAAGTCATCATTCATCAAGGCAGCATTTTGTTTACCAACATCATCTATAATTCATCTGATTGTTGACAATCATCAACAAATACCTCTCAGGCTAAGTTTTATCAGAAATGAAAATCTGCACGGCTGCAGCACACTAACCAACCCCAGTTTGCAACCAGAGGAGAAACACGGGAGGGTGCTTGCTCCCCTCTGAGAAGAGGAGCTGTCAGCCTGAAGAGGCACTGCCAGCTGAGGCTGCATTCCCCTGGGCTGTGTTTCAGCCCAGCACCAGGATTTACAGCTTTCTGAAACACACAGTGCCTGTTCTGCTGTATGTGAATGCTCTGAACTGAATTCTGCATTACATAGAAATCTGGGCTTATTTTAGAAAAAGAGAAGTGCAACCAACCTGCTCTGTATTCCCAACGGAGGAAAAAGTGCAAGCATAACCTGTCTGTTTTTCTCTCCCTGGATGGGATTGAATAATACAGTTATTCGTATTATGATTGAGTTACTTGTGGAGGACTCCAGATTCATAAAAGTTCCTGTTAACTTTGTTGAAAAGGGTGCAGTAGTCGAAGCATTATCATCTTAAGACAGGCCTTTAGATCTTTACTTGTATAATGTCTTTTATGGGTAAGGGTCAACATGCAGATTGCTAAAAATGTTTCATATTGAGCTGACAGGGTAATTACACAATTACCTATCAAGTTAGATTGTTAATACAAATTACTGGAAACATTCTAGAGCTCCAGTAGCTTCCCTACTACCTTTTAGTGCAAACTTTTCTCTGGCATTTGCATCACAGATCTCAACACTTATATTCTACTTATCTAATGGTGCATGGACAGAGAGCTACTTTAGATGTAGCAAAAGTAGAGTATCAAAGTTCTGCCTTTCAGACGTGAGAAAGACCCTGGCTGAGTAAAAGACAAGTGGAAGTTGTTCCAGATACCTTAATGGAACAGGAAATAATTTCAAAGTTATGGGAAAATATTTTACATTTCAAAAACATATTTGATTATTGTGTATAAATATGTAAGAGACGAGCAGAAATGGAGTTTAAAGAAAATATGTTTGAAAAGAGTATTTAAGGTAAGAATAATCCTCTCTTTCTTGCTTCATACTTGAGGTTTGGCCTACAAATCTTAAAACTATGAGAAATGAATGCATTTTGTGAATAGGTGGATCAGATTTTGAGGGTGCAAGTAGGATAAGGAATAAAAGTTACCTCCAAGGCCAACAGCAAACAGAAACCAGTGTTCCGGTGCAAAACTAGACTAGACTAGAGCTGTCAGATGTGCCAAAAAAAAAAAAAAAATAGGTGCCTAAAGCACTATGGAAAAAGTAAAATTACACCCTGCTTGCTCAGATTAAAATATGTGACCAGATGTACAAGCACTCATACCCACTTTGTCATCAAAATTGTGAAGAGATAGAAGTGAAATAAAGACAGCAACACATAGCATTAGGAATAAGTTATCATGCAAATTAGTAATATCCTGGCAATATCCTAGACTGGGAAATCCACGGATTAGAGACGGTCTGCAGTAAGGAAGTTACTTTTATTAGAGTTAAGAGGAGATTAAACAAGCTATTAGAGATTTCTTCCAACCCTAATAGTCTTCCACATGCAAAAGGGAAGCTGAAGTGAATAGGAAGAACTGATAAAGAATGACATATAGCCAACAAATGTCATTACTATTAAATGGAAAGATACCAATGCTGGTGCAACCCCAAGACTACAGAAACCATACTCGTTTAGTGAGGATTGTTTGATCATTTTAAAAGCAACTGATATTAGTGTCAAACAGAAAGTACAGGAAAAACTCTAAACTTACAGTAGCAAAATATTGAGTATTTTTACAGAACATGATCCTGAAAACTGAAATACTGCATTTATTAGCGTCCTGGCAGTTATATGTAATTTCTTTAGCAGAAACTCCTAATTCAGTCAGACATTACATTCTTAAAATTTTGCAATGTTGTTGCCTAAATACCTTATTCAACATTGCAAGATTCTTGAACTAGATATCTTCATGGAAAGGCTTTTTCACAAAGTTCGGTTTGCATGAATAAGATGCTGGATGTTTCTTCACTATCTTAGCAACTGCTGTGTCTTCTGAACTGAGGCAAATTTAGCTATGTGGATACAGTCTCTGTATTTAGGATATAAAAGTGAAGCTTAAATGCTGTAAGGTCTGGGTTTGCTGACTCGGCAGGCAGCAGGGTAGCTCATCACACAGATGTTATGACACTGAATAGAATATTCTACCTAAAAGGCAGTTCCTAGATCTTTCAGGAGATGAAGCAAACCTTAAATACATGCAAAGAGAGTATCTTAGAAAAGCTTGGTATTTGGTCTATCCTTACATGTTTTCTTGATGAAGCCTGGTTTGGGGAGGAGTGTTTTCAAGCTTCTCTTTGGTTTGGGGTTGGTTTTTCTCATGAACTGTCTGAAAGTGAAAACTCAAATTTGATTCCTGTCAGGGAAACCTTTTCCATAGAAACATTCCCTTACTTCCACCACTTGTCATTGCCCTTGCACGCTCTGACCAAATATTCATAAAGTTTCCTCCTCTCAAAACTGAGGAACAAGAGATCTGTACATTCAGAGAGTGTGTACCTACAGCTTTCCCACTCGGTATTTCTGAGATGCCGAGCCAGCACGCAGAGCCTCCTTTTAAAGAGGCATTTTCTTTGCAAGATGTTTTACTGATGTCAGTAGCAGCACTGGGCACATTAATAGCAAAAGAAACGAGGCACATTAATAAAAACTGCCTTCACAGAGCTGCTTTCATGACACTGATTCCAGAACATACTCAGATTTTTGGCAGAAACCATGCACACAAAGTGACCTTTGAATACAGCGTCTGGGTTTGGAGTCAGTGTCCCTCTAAGGTGACATGTCTCTGACAACTGGGGTGGCAAGAAGCACTGTTGTAGGCAATGTTTGAGTAATGCCTGCACTGCAGGCAAGAGAGGAGGCAGCAGAGCTGCTGAGCTTTAATCTACACATCTCCAGCAGTGCCAGCACCGAAGATACGGCAGCACTGGCTTCAGCCAGCAACGCATTAGCAACAGACTGAAGCCCACGCTGCTGTGTCTTCATTTATCCTCATGTTTCATCAAGCCTCCAGAGAGTGGTGGGGGATGTGAAATCCCTCAGCACAGGATTGATTTGAGTGTCTTGCAGAGATAATTCACACGTCAATACTGTTAACCATTTCATTTTTTCTTATGAAGGAAGGGAAGGAGGATAACAGATCACGTTGGAGTCTAGTTTCAAGCTTCCAGCAAACTCAACGAATCAAGAACTGGAAGCTATACTCAGCTGAAGAAAATGGTAAAGGGCATGTTATGGAGTCAAATCTGAAAATCATAGTATGGACAGGCAAAAGAGATGTCAAGCATCAATTAACAAAAAGCAAAGATTTTCTTCCAAAATGATGTATCAATAGTAGCCTGTCTGCCAAAGAGTTTCCAGAAGCAACAATTAGTCAAAAGGATTGTACTTTATTAGAGGAGTGAAATCAATGCAGTCAGTGGCTGTTAGGAAATAATTGAGAGATGACATATAGCTTCTCTGCAGGAGAAAAGCCAGAGCAACTGCCTCAAACCAAGATGTAAACAAGCAAGGTTTTAGATCAGAAAAGAGTAAATTAGTGGTATTTCAGTAAGAGTCCTGAAAGAAATCACACATGGAAGTACTCCTACCTTAAGCAGGCTCCATACATACAGAATCCTGAGTACTTCTTTAACAGATCAGTGGAAAACTAGACCAGCAAATCTGACTTTTTATACCAAATGAATTAATAAAAATTGTAATAAAGAAAGAAGCAGCACACAGACAAACAAATACAACGTAGGAAATCCAGGACACAAAGCCACGTCCCACAAGGGTACTCAGGCTCTCTGAAAGAGGTGATAAATGGGGATGAGGCCGTTTCAATTGATCTTCTATGCTTGGATTTCCAATGTGGTTTTGACAAGGTTTCTCACAAAAGGGTTTTAAAAAAATTAAACTCTATGGAACTACAAGGAAGGTATTTTCCAGGATAAATGACTTATTAAAAGGCAGAATGTAAAGGATAAAAATAAATAGTAATTTTCATAATGTAAGGAAGTTTAACTGTGAGCCCGTGTGAATCGTCCCCAATGCATTTAAAGCTCAGGAAAGGAATAAAAAGTGAGGTGAAAGAGTTTCTTTATGATTCAAAATTATTCAGGGCACTAAAAATGAAAACTGATTACGAGAAGCAGCAGAATGATCTCACAATGCTGAATGATGGGACAATCAATCAATGTCAGGTGAAATTTAAAGCATAGCATTTGAGGGAAAAATAGTTTAAATATATATATTAATGTACTCTAAATTACCCCCCAGCATTCAGGAAAGATCTTGGCATCATTATTGATAGTTCTTTGAAAATTTTAGTTCATGGATGAAGAGCAGGGAGCAAGGAAAAGAGAATGGCAAGAATCATTAATGAAGGATGAAAAACAAGAGCAAAAACATAGTAATGCCACTTTTATAAACCCATGGTGTTCCCGCAGCTTGAATTCTGCGTGTCTTTCTAGGCACCCCACCTCTAAAAGGATAGAGCAGCAGAAGAAAGCAGATAAAGACAATCAAATGATCCCCCCCCCGCCAAAAAAAAAATACAGTATCCATACAAAGAAGGATCACACAGACTAAGGTTTTTTAAACTTGGAAAGCAATGGTCAAGGAAAGGTAGTATGGATTTATGTAAAAATAAGGAATGTCACTGCAAAGGAGTTTAGAGAACAAGTTATTCGTTATGCCCCAGTTTGATTCGATGCTTCTTAATTTAAGCATTATCAGGCAGCAGATTAAAACTAGGAAAACAAAGCAGATTTATCTTTTTGACCACAATCTGCAACTAAAATGTCAAAATTAATTGCCAAGGACACGGTGGGAACCAGCATCTAAACAGGTCTAGAAAAAAAAAAAACCCAAACAACTCACCACCACCTCAACAACACATAAATTAATGAAAGGAATGACCTGTGAGAGCCTGAAAGATGTGACTAAAAGAGCAGGCTTGATCTGTAGCCTGTCATGGCATCATAAACCCACTTCCTTCTTCTGTAAGAAGCCCAGATCTCTTTGCTCTCACTGAGATCTTCCCTTTCCCAACAAATTTTAAGTTGACTAGTCTATTTAAAATATGATTTCACAACATAGGAGCATAGGGGTTGAAATGCTAGCTGGAACCCCTAAATGTAACTAAAATAATGATTCAGGTTTGATGGAAAGAAGATGTCAAAGTGGTGCTCACCCAGAAGATTCTCCATGTTGCTGTATTTACCTGAATCTACACTATATATATATATATACACACACATATACACATATAAAGAAACAGGATAAATATTTTTTTTTTTGCATCTTTTTGTGGCTCCCACAAGCAATAAGGATCTTAACCCTGTTGAGGAAATATGCCTGAAAACTGAATCATAAATTTGACTCTGCTCCTCTGATCAATATAGATCATCTTGCACTCTTTACTTGACTGCATTAGAGTGAAGAATACAGCAGGACCGCAAAAATGTGCATTAGAGTGTAACATATCCTGATGCACATAGAGGGGCAGAGACTCTCTAGTCTTCCCAGTCCATTTGGAAACTGCACTGAACTTTAGAATATTGGTTTAGTGGCCGGCTTGAGAGAGGAGAATGATTGTATTTTTACTTCCCAGTGAATTTCATCCTTTCAAGTTCACTCAAAGAGAATGAGGGCAAATTGAGCTGAAAAAAAAGCAAAGGGTACCTGTGAATCAGCTGCAGGAAGCTCCAGCTCCATCCTCCATGGAAATTGCTCTTTTTCCTCATTTTCGTGAATTTGGTGGCCAGTGACTGCACCAAGTTTGTAAGCAGCTCTGCCTGGCTTAATAATAATACACTGGCAAAAAGAAACACGTTCTTCCCCTGGTTTTTATTGCCTGCAAAATGCCATGAGAGTTTCAAATTCAAGCAATCAATGTGAAGGAGAATAGACCATAAAAGCAAAGATTATTGCCTCAGAAATAGCTCTACTTTCCCTATCTCTCAATAACGAGGCAAGAACTTTATGGAAGATTTGACAGTGTCTGGTGCATGGTATAAAGGAGAAAGAAACACATACATGATTTGATACCAGGAAAAAAATGACTGGATTTTACACAGCTTGCAAGAGAGGGCTGGAGAGAGCAGCCTCTCGTCTTTGCAAATAATGCTCTTAAGTTAAAATCTGATCTTAACAGTCCTATTCTGCACCGAGAAAATGAAATGCAACCACCAGAGAAAAGTGCAAAAAGTCAAATGTATTTCTGCAAAAAAGCAGTGTGCAAATTGCATGCAAATGAGTTGTCATTTTCTAGGAGCACATCTCCTCCCATTAGAAAAGGAAAACTTAACTCAAAAGCATGCTGTTCACATGCTGTTTGTAAGCTATTAAGGTAGACTGAAAGAGATGCTCTGCAAACTCTATTTTCATCAGTTTCTTGCTGATGAAATACACTTGAAGACCTACTTCTAAATCATACACAAAGTTAATTTATTCTTCAGTGTGGAGCAGAGAGAGATTCTGGGGTGTCTTTGATCGTGAAGACATACCTAGTTATGAAATATATGCCAGATGCTTAGATTCAGAGGGACTGGGTTTTTTGGTCAAACTCTGTCACTAGAATATATTTTCTTTACCTTGAACATTTTAAAATGTCTGTTATCAAATTCCTTCAGAAATTATTTCAAATGTATCGGTGCCGGTTCAGACATTTTCTTTTTACTTTTCCGTTATTATGCATATGTCAAAATTACATCAAACTCAGCTAGACTACTAATATGAATTTCTTATCTTATCTACTCTGGAAATGCTTAAATAGCAGGTATTTAAAATCTCAAACACACAGCACAAATAGAGACAGTTTAACATAAAAAACCCCAACCTCAATTTCCCCAAACCAAAATGGCTGAATCTTCACTAACAAATAAAGCTACAGTGTTCTTAATGACATTAAAACAAAACTTGAAAGAAAATTGTTACTTTCACCCTGTTCATGGTGTCCATACTCAGAGTGATATGCCATGAAATGGTGCAGGAAATTTCCATATTTTAGAACTGCTGGGTTTTTTTTTTAACTGACCTTTTATTTGGGGGAGGGTGGGAATCAACCTCAAGGGAAATTTTAATAATTTTTTTTAAACAGAATGAAAATACTTATTGACATATCGACATTCACCGGAAAGAGAAACACAGACAGAAAACAGCTCTGCCTTGCAATGCAAGACCCTTCAGAGGCTCCTCGTGGTCTAAGCCAATTTTTGAAGAGATTCAGTGCTTGAACTCATTTAGATCCAGCAGCATTGATGGGCGTGAGGCTTTAATGGCTGGAAAAAGCTGGGACATAAAGCGTATGGGCCACCATTCACCATCTGCGTTACCAGAGTGACAGGAGGGGAGCATTCTGAACAGCAATACAGCTGTGTGAGTAAACTTGGGCACTATGGCAAAAAGTCATCTGACAGCCAACCTCACCAGAGATTGATTAGAGTCCAAATTAGAAACAAATACGGTAAATGTGCAACTTCAATGGCTAAAATTTTCCTCTCTTTTCAAATATGTTTTTCATGTTATATTTTGGGACGTAAATATAATATCAGGCTCAAAATATCCTCATTCCCTTTTTAATATAAAATTTATTCTGTTATGTTGATTTTTGTTCATCTCTGAGCTGGAATTTAACAGTAGATTAGATCACTTTAGAGCTTTTGTTACTATGGTAACACTGCACTGCTGTTATATTTCTTCACCTCCAATCTTGATTTTGAGGTGAGTGGTTATATTTATTCCTGTCCTTTACAGGATCTCAGTGTGATGGAAAAGCATTTGGTAGAAGAAAAATGTTAGCATAAGCTCCCACCATAAGGTGGGGAGTCCACAGTGGCTAATTTGTGCTGAAGGTCAAGTGTGCTGTGGGCTAAATGCATTCACTTAACTTTTAAGGTCTTTCAGTTCTAAATTAGATTAAATTACAGGTGAGTAAAGTTTGTGCTGGTCACCCTTGAGTTGCCTCTCTGAATAGCTTAGGAACAGTATGGCCCTAGAGTGGTGTTCTGAGAAGACACCAGCTCCAGCTCTTCTGAGAGATGAGACATTTATCATCCAGCACAAAGGTGGAGAAAGCCAACCCAGCAGCACCAGCCAGGTCTTGCTTTATGCTCTACAAAACCTTCTCCTTCCTTGAAGCTGCAGACCACACTGCAGAAATTTCCTGCACATTAGGACCACAAGACATGGAGATTGTCCCCAGCCTCCGAGAGCCCAAATGTCCCCCACGCTGCTCGAACTGCTGCTCTGTGGAAAATTAATTCCTCACCTGTCTGCACTGTGCCTGGCTTTATTGGCCTATAATAGTGGGTACATCACAAGAACGCCAAGCATTCACAAAAACACAGATAGTACTGGAAGCCAGGTTCATTAAAAACATCACCTGACACTTCCCGCTGGAGACTTTTGTTTCATGTTGCTTTTAATTTTGTTAAACAGAGCTGGTGCTTAAAGATAACATGTTTATCATTGAATGGTTAGATGTGTGTCATAGGATGGTTTGGAAGGAACCTTAAAGATCATCCAGTGCCAGCACCCTGCCATGGGCAGGGACACCTTCCACTAGACCAGGTTGCTCAGAGACTCATCCAGTCTGGCCAGGAGCACTTCCAGGGTGGGAGCATAATCTCCTCAGTCTTTCTCTACAGAAGGAGAAAGACTTCTCAGGTACAGTAGCTTACAATACAGAGAGCCTCCTGAATAAAACTGTCTTTGGGAGGCAGGGCTCTCTCTCAGAAAACTAAAAGAGTGTAAGGCTACTTTCTTATTAAACTGTGACTAATACTGTGAATAGTCCTTCTAGGCATTTATAGCATGATGATATTTTCATGGGAAATTTTAAGAAAAAATGTTTGGGCAATTTTTGATGTAGGCTTACAGAAAGAATACACTTTTCCCATATGGCTTTTGTCTGGGACATGCCTTTCATCATCCTGTGAAAATCAAGCCAAATTCTGTCAACTCAGGAACTTGTGAAATATATAGCTCACACAGAGAGATAAGACTCTTCCACCTTCAAAATAAATCCTCCTTTCCCAGCCATGTTAGAGCCTCACCTCTCAACCTCCATTCCCAAGGGAGCAGGAGGCATTGTTCCATCCCCTCCAAGCTCCCAAAAAGCACATTCAAATCCTTTGCTTTAGACAGCAGGAAGGATTAATTGCTTTTTAATTAGGGAATGGGTTGCATCTGCCTAATTCTCCCAGCAACCACAGGGTGGCGATCGTGTTCTGTGCTATCAAATTAATGGCTTTTGGCTCACAAGGTCACTTTGCACAAATAAACATCATGTACATCCTCTCGAAGGATTCTTCTGATTCCTTGTCTTAATGCTGAAAAATTGCAGGATTCATCATATCCCACCTGTGCCTGATTTTTTTGCCATTAATCTAAATCCCCACTCTTGGCTTATTTCATCACTTGGTCTCATTTCATTTTTCTCCTCATCTGGCAACGAGTCCAATGAAAATTATTGCATGATGTCATGCAGGAATTCATTTCGACCCAGCTATATTTTTAGGGGTTGCAGGCTACCTCTCATAAAGATATCTGATTGAATAGTAACTGGTAAACACTAAACTGCATATCAAGTAGCATAACTCACTCCAGCAGCTCACTAAAGCTTCATTGGGTTTGTCCTTGAGGCAATGAAAGTAACTACTTAATATTTCACCATCTCTTTGATCATTTTTGTAACATTTAGATACCAAAGAACATTAGCTGAAATGTAGCATCTGCTTGTCAAAAAAAAAATAAAAAGCAGCACATTTTCATTTTATTTTTTTTACCTTCTTTTTCTAATGAGATTGATTGAGACATAAAGATGACAGGTATTTGCATAGAAGCCAAGAGCAACTCCACAGGAGCAAGTGAATCTGCATTAGTAATAGCAGGAAAATAATGAAAATACAGAAATCATTCAGAGCACAATAACAGCCATGGTTGCATTTAACAATTACAAGAGAGTGAATTGATCATATCTAGGGAGGAAGGAAACATTCTTTGGGGATGAAAGCACACCGGCAATTTCTTGATAAAAACGACAGCTTGTTTTGCCTGTAACTCCTGTGAGTGTTTCCCTGCGTGGCTGTAAATTCTCTCAGAGAAGACCAGATTGGCAAAACTCAAGCCTACTTTGTACAGGACCAGGGAACTGTGCACAGGAGAAGAGGGGAATCAGATTCTGCAATATTCACTCCTCCTGGATGTTCACAGATTTTCCAATTTGGTTTTAAAATAAAAATATATTAGCATCTAGCTAGGCCAACTTAAGTTTACATATAAAGTAGGCCAGGTTGATCTTGATGGAGTGAGAGAACCTGTCTGGAATAAAGATGATTATGCTCTACAGGAAAAATAAGAATGGGCAGCTTATTTGGGATGCAAATATTTTGACATTTATTCAGTGCTTTACTTGGCATCAGCAGCAGAAACAGCACATATCCTTCCTGTACCACTCGACAGAGACCTCAGGAGAAAAAGCCAAAAATACCGAAAAAACAACGGCTTGGTGAGGTATTACTGGGCAGAAATCTTTGGCCTTACAATCAGAGTACCTTGACTTTCGTAGCCCTGAAGAGACACTTGAGCTGGTTAAAGACATGTACCTCTCTCCAGAGAAGAGTGTGATGTGTGTTGGTAGAGCAAAATTCAGTTCACTTGGTGGATATACACAATTCTGTCACAAAAACAAGCAAAAAAAAAAATCCATCCTTCCCCAGTCTTTCCTTTGGAGCATCGGATTTACATTTGGGATCAGCGCTACCTCGCTCTTGGGGAAGAACGTTTGTGGACAACATCTAGCTGGATTCTATCCCCATGTGAATGAAACATTTCAGCACTGGTAGAAGTTGTCTCCCAAATTCCCTGGGGCACAAAAGCCGTAGCACATGCCAGTACACTCAAGATACAAACCCATCCTTGCATGCTGGGCATCACCAGTACTGACATTCAGCAAACAGAGAGAGAGAAGGTTCCTAGCCAAGAGAAGACAAGACCTGTCACTTCACTAATGTCCAGGACAACTCTGGCTCACAGGAGGCTCCAGTAAGTGGAAGCAGCTACAAGTAGAAAGCTTGCTAGATGTGGTAGCTGAATCAGCCAGTGCACAGTCAGGGCTGGAAGATATTTCCAAACATGCCAGCAGTGGAAGGAGCTGAGGGAACATCAGGAAAAGTTGGGGTGGGGAGCTGAAAGACAAGGAACACAAGCATTGTGGTAGCCCTTCAAAGAAGGTCAGTGAAGAAGCTGAGAAACAGAAGAAACAAGAACCAGCTCACATCTGTGGCTGCTCTTTTCTTTACTGCTGGTGAAATTCAGCCTGTTCTCAGAGAGAGTCAGATGCCCTTGAAGAGAAAGAACGCCTTGAGACTGAGGTCTTTAACCACTTAAATGACTCTGTCCTGCTCCTACGGGTGGGCAAACTTGGCAATTTGCTGAGTTGCAACCAAGCCATCAGACATACCTTTCCTGGGTGTCTGTCCCTTTGAGTTTCAACTTGAGATCAGTAGGCAGAGATAGACACAGAAATCCTCCCAAGGTGGGGAACTTGTGAACTGGGGGGCTAACGCTGGGTAACACTGGGTGAGGGAGTTCAGATGTGCAAAGGGAGGTCAGACTCCCACAGCTCTCCTTCCTCAGGGTCTGGCAGGTCCTTTCATGCAAAGAGACTTGTGGTGCTCGCTGGGTTGGGGTCACTAGCGCAGAATAAGCAAGATAGAAAGACACTTTGTCCCCTCATTTAGCAGAACTGGTGCAGCAGTGTGAGTGTTGTACTGCTCCTCCTTTTTCCCTTTGGAAGTATAACAACGTGTTTGTGCTGCCCTGTCATAGTATTGCAAGGAGACAGTCCTGTTTTACCGGGAGAGCAGGAGCAGCCATCTGCTCCTGGATGTGAGAGACCAGATCTGAAGGGTAAAGCTCCAGTGGTACGCAATCCTCCCTCAGCAGAGAGACACAGCTGTGCTTTTGACTTCACTTCAAAAGGGCAGCTTGCTCTTGCTAACACTAGCGTATCTTAGCCACCTCCATAAAATCCTAATGGCAAGGAGTGCCTTGTGGAACTTACCTGGAGACAGAGAGATCAAGTGAAGAGTACTTGTGGCTCTCCTTATCCCACTGTCTCCTCGCTAAAAATGAGAACAACTTGTTCTAGGGCTTGGCGGTGAGTTATGTGAGACTTATTGGCCATGTCACATCACCCCACGCCCCAAGACAAGCACAATCCATGCAGCACAGCTCATCTGAACAGAGAGCTGTTGTCTGCCCACTGAAAACTTTTGCTTCCACTAAGGAAAACACATGAATTTACCATTTAGCAGAGTTGAAGACGACTGTGCCCTCCTTAAAAGGATTTAAATCAACCAGTTCAACACACTAAAAGGCACATGCCTTTTCTTGATTAGGCTTTCAGAGAGGGCTAATTAGACCAGACAAGTTGGCAAGAGCCTCATTCTGAAAACTCAACTTAGACCAATCATTTTTGTAAGAGTTTGTCAGCCAGAGCCCATTATCAGGAGAGAAGAGAATCAGATTCCAGTTCTGTTCAAATAGAAACTTTGAGGCCCACTAAGATGACAGCCATGATATTCTGTCTGAAGAGAAATGATAAAATGATAGCATTAATCCTGAAATTGTTAATTTTTTACTCTTCCTGGTTTTTCATGCACTTAAATGCAATACTTTACCAGGTGTGAGGACAAAATCTGCAATTTTCCTACTTACTTTGATTTCAGACTAGGACATTCTTTTCCACTGTAACATTTTTCTAAGTTCAAGCACACAACAACAAAAAAACCATCAGCTGTGTTTCTAGTCACAGATGAGACTGTGTCCTTCTGCTGACACATTTTGTCTAAATAAATTTGGTTGCTTTCACACATTTTCTTGATTAGTTTTATTGCACTTTACTTTAAAAAGAGACTAATTCCTTTGAGGAATTAATTGAGAATTATACATGTCAGAACCTCATCTGCTGGAAAGCAGTGGAAGTCAGGAAGGCTCTAAATTGGCCAAGTAAAACCCAAGACACTTTACAGGAGAAATGGTGTAGAAACAATCTAACATACCTTTCATTTAAACACATGCTTTTCAGTAGATAAGTAAAATTTGTCTTGACATATATTTGCGTTTAGTCCAAAAAGATTCTATATTTGTATATGTATATATATTTATGCATATTTTTGCATTATTAAGGTGCAAAAAATTATTTGCCTTCCAATATTTATTCTCTTCTTTGTTCTGTTACAGTTTTGTACTGCATGTTCCCTAGTTGAGGACATTAAATTTCTATTCATGTTTTGTTCTTCAGCTTTTTGTGTCCTTGCAGCTGATTCAAAACAAGGATGCTGAAGAAAGAATAAGAGGATTTTTATAGTAGTCCTCAGCCGATAATAATTAAAGTTGCAGCTGATCACATGATTTAAAAAAAAGAATCTTGACATTAAAGAGAGTCTGAATGTGAGACATTTGAGTTTTAATTGTAAATGTTGTCTGCTGATTTGATGGTGTTTGTTCTGATACAGACACAGCTTTCAGCGAAGAATCACACTCAATGAATCAGACACCCAAATGTGAAACATTTGGCTTAGAGGCCTGTTTATATAGGAATTAGTCTTACCAAACTAGGGAGAGCTGTTTCAGTCCATTCATTGCTTGAGTTTCAGAGGAGAAGAGGTTAAGGGAATTTCATGCTGCTTTGTTTCTGCCAGCACGAGTCCAGGGGCTGTGAAGTCCATTTGCAGAAAAGCACGCTGCCACAGGCCATGTGGCCTTCTCGCTTTTTTTTACGTGGCTTAAGATGTTCCGCGCGGTGATAATAAGATGAGCTGCAAGAAGCTGAATGCTTGACCCCACACTTGTGTTGCTGTGTTTTATACACCAGAGAAGTGCTAATTATGAGTTGAGAACCAGTAGCCTCTAAGGGCTGAAGTATCAGGTGAAGATGTTCCCTTTCTTGAGACCAACTTTTTCTCTTCGACAAACACGCACTGCTGTGCCACAGAAAAGAACGAGATCTCCTCTTCAAAAGGAATATTTTGGGCCCTACCAACTTATATATGGGGTTGCCCTGACTTAATGAACCACCCTCTCCTACTGAATTGTAGGTGTGATTCACTGTCAAAATTTTATGCTCACTTCACATAAATTACCATGCTTTAAGTCAAACTAATTATTATTATAGGCTTCCTTTCGTAGTCTTTGAATTCATGGTAAAACTACAGCTCGTTATGGTTTTAAAAGAAAACTCAAGTGCCATAATTTAGGGTTAAAATCTTTGCCTGCCTCCTATTAGTGCCTCCATGTATAAACCCACCCCTCTCTTGCCAGGATCACCTCTTTCCCTTCCCCCTGGACTGCGATTTTGCCTTCCTAGTCCATGGTGACTCACTGGGATTGCCCCCACAGTGCTGACTTTGGCACAAGTACTTGCCTTTGTGTTCTTTCAAGGGGCAATAGGGGTGGGAAACTGGACCCCCATTAGCTTCCAGAAAGCTCTGTGTCATTCTGTGTATTACAGACAAAGAGTTAAAAGAAAAAGTATATCATAACCCCCCAAAAAATCCACCTATATGCTGCACTTATTGGCTGCCATCATCCGTCATCCATCAGGTATCCTGATATACACAGACACAAATTCAGCTCACTCCCTGCATTCCAGCCTGCCCCTCCTTTTTAGCCTTCAAACACCAGGACAGGCTCTTTATCCCCTTTTCTTGATTGTTTCTCTGGTATCTTGAACTGACCAAGCCAACACATGCAGTTTTTTCCTAGAGGAATAGCTCTCACCAAATAGCTTGACCCAGAGAGTGATTTAACTACTCATTTGTCTTAACAGCCAAGAGCAAACAGATAACAAAGAAATGCATGTTAACACAGAGCCCTAACAAAAGCTTTTTCTAAATTATTTTTTCCACATAGCATTACATTTTCCTCCTTAAGCCACGCAACTTGAGATGAACACCTTTTAGAAACAGCATCTAGGGTGCTAAATCCTGTCCTTGTGAGCCAGGTTTGTTAGGATGTTTTCACCACTCTTCTGCATTTATGCAGAGAGGTTCAAAGTATAGCTGAAAGGAAACTGTCTCTATTTCTAAAAAATGCAGACTTTTGTTGTCATAGCCTGCTCATGTTTGTTCGACATGGGTGAGTTTTTATCTGTCTGAAGTGTGCATAACTGAAAAAACCTCAAATCAAAAATGCACCTACAGCTTAGGTTTCAGTGAAACTGCTCCTACAGAATTGGTGAATTTTCAGGATGGTTGACAAGCTTTGCATTAAATTGATCCTGGTAATGAAACCTAGAGGTCTGCATATAAACTTCAGCAGCATTCCTTCTTTTCCATCCTCTCCCCTAGGCCAGTTTCTCTATTACTAAAACCGCAAGAACATCATTCAAAAGACGTTTATATTTCTGCTTTTACATCAAACAATGCAGCTGTCTCCTGAATTATCCACTTCTGAGAATATTTTAGGAACAGAGGGTGAGTACTGGCTTACCAAAAATCTGATGTTCTTTTGGCACATATGCTGTGGTGGCATGAGACCTCAGTGACTCTGGAAATTCTAGGCTCAGTCAATTAAGTGAGACTTGTTACATTATGTGCCACAGAAAATGGAGGAGCTGACTGGCCCAGGAATCTACTTTTTCTCCTGTCTTTTAAGATATCAACCAATGTAGACCTTCCAATACACACCTTGTAAAAAGGAGGTAGGTGCGATGAGCACTAGGGCTACACCTGATCCCAGGCACCAGCTGCTAATCTTGGGAGGGCTCAGTTTTGCCATAAAGATGTGATCCATGAAGATCACAGCTGCCTCCCATCTGATCCCCTCTCCTTGCCCCTTAGTTTGTTTTTTTTTTTTTTTTTCAGCTTTCCTATTAATGCATTCTCTTTTAATTCTGGTCTAGAAGAAGGAGAGGTGAGCCCAGCTGCAGCCCTGGAGGTGTTCTGTTGTTTACAAAAAGTTATAGAGTTAGTACAGACACAGACTGAGCCTTTACTCCTCTTTCAGATGTACTGTGTGCTGGTGGGAGCTGACGGGAACTTCTCTGGTTCTTATTGAAGCATAATTCTTCCTGGACCAGTGGGATTTTTATCCAAATAATGAAAATATCATGGCAGGTTCATGGTATTATATTTCACACGTGGGCCTTTCAGAGGTCAGAAGATTTTAGCTACTGTAACATATGCATTGCTGGATTGAAGAGCTTGCACTCTGGGGAATGAGAGATTGACATCCAAAAAGAAAAAAAAAATAGCACATCTGGGATAAAGAAAGGTTGCTTCATAGAGAGCAGACCTTTAAAAATGCTGTGTTAATACTAAAAATATTCACTGGGGGCTACCACGGCAGCGTAGGTGCACGAGTGGTTTGTACAGAGACAGGCTTTTATTTCACTGCAGATTCCTCATCACGGGGAACGTGCCACTAAAGCCCTGTAAAGGTTCTCTTTCATCTTCAGTGCCTCTCTTACAAGTGAGGTAGTGTTACACTCACAGAGGGGCGTGAGCCACCAGCCCAGGGAGTTACAGAGCAAACAGAGCCTTCACACAGATATTTAGTCATAAATATTGTCATTACAGGGAGGCACAAGCTCCTGGGCTTTCGTGATTGAAGCGCCTGCTGCGGGTCAGTACTGTTGCTCAAGGATCACATCACAGCGACCCGGTCCTGACACAGCTGATACCTTTCTGATAAGAACTGGAGTGTAACTGGTGTCTGTCCTCACCATGGAACAAAGCAAGGAGCCTGGTCATACAGCTACACCATATATTCTGTATTTAAATACAGCAATAAGTGCCTGTGACTGATAAAAAATGACACCCAGACTACACAGAACAGGATATTTACCACTATTTTCCTTTGCTGGCTTCAGGAACACTAACATTGTCACCTGTTTGGCATGTTTTGGCCTTAAAGAAAAAGGCAGTGCGTTCTGATATAGTCCAGCAAAGTGCAGCACAAAGCCAAATCCTGCTGCCTGCCAAAGCTACACAGGGGCAAGTTACCCTAAAGGTGCAGCAGCTGGAGATGGCTCACCACTGTGAAACTTCATGGCTCTTCCTTCTATCAGTATTCCTAGGTCTAGGGAGTGTCTAAAGAAAAGAAAGAGCTCAACAAACTGCCACTTGATAATGCAAAAAGAAAAGAAGATTAAAAAAAAAAGAAACAGATAAGGGGGGGAAAAAGTGAAATTGAGCGTAATGACTTCAATGCAAACCAAACATTGTCAATGCCTCTGCTGAACTGCCAGGACTTTTAGAAGCCATACACCAACAGTCCATTAGTAGCAGTAGATTTTGAAAAATCTTTACTTGAAGTCCCATGTTACGAGTAGTGACTTTCATCTGTTGTCTCAGTGGGCTAATCCCTCGTGTCATTTTTAATCCTCATTCCTGCGCCTTGTAAGCTTGATCAGGTTTTCTGTGTAGTTGAGTGTTCTGTCAAATAAAGATATTCAAAAGGTTCCTGAAGCCTGCTGAAAGCCCTTATCTTTACTCAGAATTTCTTAAGTGTCATTTAATTTCTCAAAGGACTGACTGCAACACATCTCAGAGCAGGCTGCATTTTGGGAGCTGCCTGCTGGGCTGTGGATAGGAGTGAGGTATTGCCATTCCAGGTAACTAGAGGGCACTGAAAAGGAAAACACCATCATATTTTAGAAAAAAGAACTATTCAGACTTTTTAGATGAATTATATGCCTTGCTTGGGTTTCACAGTGCTTTCGGAATTTCTGTTCTAACCTCATTTTATGTTGCTCACAATTTTCTAATAGTGTCAAGCCTCTCCTACCCTTCCCCCAAGCCAAAAGGATTTAAGCTTTTTATGCATTTTGGGATTAACGGAGAAAAGTCTTATTCAGTCCTAGAGAAATTTAACACTTTATCCCATCCCAAGCAAGCAGTTTGGTGAGAAGGGGAATTGACAAACTTTGACTTCCTCACAATTCTTATCCTTTTGGATACAGGGCATTTCTTACTTTCTTGATTACCAAATATACCTGACTTGCATTAGTTATTAGATATGTTATGGCTTTTAAAATAGAAAGTAGAGTTTAGAATCTTATTTCTGCCATAAAGATGCTGAAGCGATGGAGAGGATGTCTGAGCTCTTTTCTGCTACCAGCCCTGGGTGGGAGAGGCAGTGCTCCTGCAGAGTGAGTGTGCAGCGTGCAAATGATCAAAACGTACACTTCTTAATTTACATCTCTTTTTTCCAATTGAATAAAGGAACAAAGCATATCAAGGTGGAATGCTCAGACCAGCTACCATAAGAAAAACCTCTGCTGTTTGTAACAATTATACTATGTGTATATGTAGCACAAAAAAGTGATTAACTGGGTAGAAAATGCATTGCACTGGTCTGCGTTAAGGTGCAAAAAATTGACTGAACAGAGCATGTTTTCTTTATGTTTGTCATTAGAGATACTTAACAATGTTGAAGAGATATGTGGAGGTAACTTTGTACTCTAAAGATACTGCTGAATTTGCAATGAATTGCAAATATGTCAATGACTTTGCATTATTTGCCTCTAATAATTTGCTGATCTGTTGTCTCAATGTCAGACCAAATTCCTCTTGAAAGGGGAAATTTATTCTACACCACTTTGTCTCTAACACTATGTGATAAGAATCACTTTAGCCCCATTTTTGACACCTTGTGGAAAGCTAAACCTATTAATCTCATAATCAGCTATTACTCACCTGAAAATACAACACTGATAACTCCACTTTCATCTGTCCACACTTTGCATTCACTATTTGTACATCTCCACTGTCAGACTCAGTAATTAGTGAATGGATTAATTGAACATTAACCAAAGCAAGGGCTGAGAGTCTGAAGTTACTACACTAAATACAAAGACAAGATCCCATTCTATCAACAAGCTGTTTGCACAGGCATCTTGAAGTTTTGTTTCTCATTTTTCTCCCTCCCACAGTCCCTTGAAAGGTAAAAAAGAGATTAATATTTTAATGTTTTTGCAACAGGAGGATTTCTTTAGTGATGCCTAATATTTTGTTGTAGAGAAGGGACAGTTATCACTGACTTAAGCACTGTTGCTTTGTTTTTTTCATAGAATAGGCATCATTTTTTAAAGAAACACACGTTTCAAAGTTATGGAGCAGAAATGCCTTAACCCTGAGGAATGACTATCCATGTGCTTTGCCAGGTGTACAGCCATGGGATACCCCATCTTGTGAGCACAAAGCAGCAGCACTGAGTCTCTGCACTGTCCTGTCACTCAGATGTCCACTCCTGTGTGACAGTGACACTGCAGTTACAAGCCTTGACCAGACGTATGGCAATAAAAACAGAATTCTGACCACACACATCTCAGTTTGGGCAGAATTGATGCATGTAGCTGCTGAATTTCCTTTCTTACTGTTACTTATCTTCAGACAAAATTGTAATACCATCCAACTCATCAAAACAAATCTCACCTTTAAGCACTTATCAGTCCTTTGCTAGAAAATACAGAAGGGCTGTTACGGGCAAAATTACGCTTATCTCCTCATCTGCTTGTTGCCCAGCAAACTACCTCTGTTTAGTTTAATTCATAGCCTAGGGTGTGTGTTTTATACTCCTCTTTAACTGCTGAGAGGCTGTTGTGCCAACTCTGGAGCTGCCGTTTTCAAAACCATTTGTGAAGACAACAAACACTTCTTAGATTAAGTTATTTTTACCAACACTATATTTAATTACTGAAATGATAGGACAATTTAATTATAACCAACCATGCAAGCCTATAAAGGGCTTGAAAGGTAGTCCCAGGTTCAAATACGTTTTCCTCCTTTGTTCCCAATGCAAAGTACAGCAGTGCAACCCTGAGGGGTGCGCCATGGTGCAGCTGTGAAGCCTTTTTCTTTGGATGGGAGCTGGTGAGCAGAGCCCACTCAGCAACAAAAGGCCATCCCCTGCAACCCCAGAAACGGGGGTTCATAGTAGACCTGCAGGAAGAGTTACTGGTTCAAGTACATTTTTCAGCTATTAACCACCTGCACTCTGAATGTATCAGCCCAAGAGAATACAAGTTACAGATGCCTTGTTGGCCAGAATGAATAATTTGTGCAGTAGTAGCCACTTTGACTGTGGTATTTCTTTTTTGTTAACGTGAGCCCACATTTAAATTATAAAGTTATTTCACAATTCAAAGCTTAGTGCCTAGAGCTACTTTCTATGCTATAGAAAGCTACACTGTGATTTTCATGAAGAATAATACCTGTATTGTTTACAGAGCAGGGCTGGAGACAGCTCTGCTCACTACCACCTGCAGGCATTGAAAATTAGAACAAGTACATGCTTAATCATTTACCAGGAAAATGGAACAGTTACAACAGTTACAATAACAAAGGAAAAAAAAAAAAGAAAAAGGCAATATGCTGCAGGAGTGTCAAACATCAGCACTTTTTGACCTAGCTCTCAACGAGTAGCTTCTCAAGAAAAGCCCTTCATTTGGTAGGAGAGTCATTTTTGCTTGCTGGCTACTCAGAGGCAGCTGAGACAATTTGGTGAAGGTCAACCTGACAGCAAGTGGAAGCTCAGCTTCTAGAAAATAAGTACAACTGAGTTTTGATGAAAGCAATGTGCTGAACTGTAGCATTATTTGTATATGGCAGTCCAGGAAGGAAAGTGAGTGGTAATTCTTTGGCTTGGGTTTAGTACAGTGAGTTAATTTGGTGAAGCAGTGACGTACCTGAGAGGCCATCAGGTGTTTGCCATTGTCACTGGCTGCCTCACACACAGAGCTCTCCAGATGGGCTCCTTTCCCTTCCTGATAACAGAAGCTTCTTCTCCATGGACTTAAACAATGCTGCTCAAGGTCAGAGCCTGGCTAAAGTTGTCTTCTGGTGGGTTTTTGGTGAAGGTAGGTGAATCTTGGGGCAGCACCTAAAGGAACCAGAGTAGGTCTGAGTAAATGAGGTAGAATAAATGCATAAATATTTCTGATTGTTTAGCTTGTTTGCCTCTTTATTAGTTGAGTTGTTAGTTGAAAGCAAAATAAATATAATGAGAATTAGATTTGATAGGGAGCACAAATGTGTTCAGTTTATATGCACCGCATCCTGAAATAAAATGCATCCAATGTACCTGCTGCCTCTTAAAAATACAAGTAAACAGCCACAATTATCTTATTAACTATGTTACGAGAATTTAGGGATTCATGTCTTTCACTTTAACCCTTATATTTCAAGGCAATACTTTCCTTAGCAGATCAGCATCCTTCAGGATGTGCAATTCTTGTGCAACACCTGTCTCCTAGGACACGAGACAACACTGTAATGCCCAGTGGCCAAGAGCTGGATGTCTCAAATGTAAGCCCCTGCAGGGGGACACCAATTTATCTTTGAGAACTGTTCCTCACGTATTGCAGAGTGTGGACACACTGTGGCTGCCAAGAAGCAATCAACCACCCAGTGCCTTTGCCAAGATCCACCTCCCTGAGCATTCCAGACTCGGACAGCCACAGAATCCATGCTCTCAAAGCCCCTTGGATGAATTTTACCCAGTACAAGCAAGAGCTTCTGGTAATGCATAGTCCCGAAAAGGTCTCTCCAAAGGCAACCAATTTGGGAATGCTACTGGAGTCAGGCAAAGAAGAAGGCCCCATGAATTTGTGTCACCCATTTTTACAAATTTCTCCAGGAAAACTGCCTCTCAATTGCCAAGAGAGGAATAAAACACAGTTCAGAGTCTCTAACCAAAGACCAGATGCTTATGCAAATCTGTGGAAAATGCAGTCTGTAGCAGGATCACCTGGCAGAGGTGCTCCCCAAGGGAACAGCTGCACCACCAGCACACTCCCAACAGCAAGCCCAGCCCACAAGCAACCTGTCACTGGCCTTACAACTCCTGCCATGGGTTATCCTGGCATTGCTGAGCAGGCTGGGGTAAGCAGCGCCCTTGTTTCCACCCCTCCTTGCTGTGCTGAAGCAGCAAAACTGTTCTCCAGCTCCATCCTCATTCACCTGAACTATTTGTGACCAGACTTATTTTAATCCTCCCCAGAGGAGCAGGCAGTGGGTGTTTCAGCCTGTCTCTCTGCCACCTGCAAAGATCAGTGCTAAGCAAGGTCTGGCCCTTTCTTGCCCTCTTCTCTTTACGGTCTCATGCCTGGGTGGGAGCAGGACTCCCACCACCACACCCACTGTGGTCGTGGGAGGGTATCAGCAGATACCAGATCGCTGCACCAGACACAGAGCATCATCTTTGTGCAGGCCTTCACAAATACTGTACTCTCATGTTTTCCTAGCCAAAAGAACAGAAAAGAAAGGCAAAACCTAGTAGGAATTATGTGTATCATTGACAAACAAAAGCGTGCAGGGAGACACAATGAGCACTTTCCTTCCTGTTAAATAAAAGTCTCTGTACTTTGTCTCAAGTGGGCCTGCAAATGCTGGGCTAGCCCAAAATTTTGTATGTTGTGTGTGAAATATTTTGTCTTCAGCACTATCTGAGTTACTCACATTTTGGCATTGGGAAGCAGCAGCAGTTTGTGATAAAACATCCCCCAAGTAATTCAGGGATCAAATGCTGCTATTTTTATGGAGAGGGGAAAAAAAAAAGTGCTCAGAAGAGACCCGATTCTCTTTTTTTTGGTCACATGGTTTACTTGGAAGGAAGAAAAAAGGTTTTGTTCACCTGGTTTCACCCTGTAATAATGCCAAAATCTCTGCATTGCTGATACATGTATCAGAACAAAGAAAAGGCTCTTCAGACCTACATGAGTCTGTAGTGATGAAGGGGTCAGTCTGGGTTCAGAGTCAGGATCTGTGCCCAGCCACTACAGCTTCAGCATGCTTGGGGAATAAAAAAAAAAAAGAAAAAATACATAATACATCCAAATAAAGGCTGCTAAGAGCCCTCCCTATTTCCTTCAAGAAAGTAAGAGCCTACAGGGGTAGAAATAAATTAGGTAAAAATTAATGGCTTTTTTAATTCTAACTAGTAAGCATATCACCCAGGGCTAGGCAAACTGCTCAAAAGGAAAAAAAGAACCCAAACCAAACTGAAACCCTATGATTTTTGTTTTTCAGTAGCTGGGAATACTAATGCAAGAGCTCAAGGCAAATACATTAATCTACCCCCCCCCAGCTATGCAGAAATAAATTATTACGTTCAGCACTGCTTTCTTCAACCCATTTTAATGTGGGGGTTTTTTTCCCACCAAATTCCTCTCAACAATAAAATTTAATTTCATTTAAATAAAATAATGCCCCAAACTAACCCCAGAAAAGATGGACATTAATTAGAAAGCATTCAGTTACTGGCTTTGAGATAGATTGCATCTTTTTTACAGTTTGAAATACAGATTTTTTTTTTGCTTGTGTTAAAGTTGCCAGTGAGGTGCTTGGAGTTCAGGGGCACTGAAACAGGAGGGCCCTTGCACAACCACAGAGCAGGCTTTTTCCTGCAGCAGTGCAGGTGCACAGGCACAGAAAGCAGTGGTCTACCAGCAGCAAAACCTGAGTTTGGCAACCAAGCAAACATGTGCTGTAAAGCCTTGCCTGAGGGCAGAAGAATCTATTTATCTGCACCTCTGATAAACCTGATTTCAGTGAGAAATCATAGAAGACCGTCCTAGAGAAATGAGGCAGCAGGGTTAAGGAGTAAAGATGTTTGAGTCCCTTTCTGTTTAGAACCACCTGCAGTGCTGACACTGCCCTTCCCCACGTTGTTGGAGGATGCTAACATTTCCAGTATGGATAATATGTTAATTTTAAATGCAAAGGCAAGAAATCTTAACCTGATTTGTCCCAAGCATTTCTCAGTTACTAGAATCAAGCAGAACCTAACAAGCAGGTCTAATCAGCTATCACTTTTCTGTTATCTGAGTTTGGCTTGCATGAAATTTCCCATGTAGATGAGAAGATAAAACACATTAGAGCCAACAATCCGTCCCAAGCTGCCCCAACAGTTTTGTAAATGCAAGACAAAGCTAAGAAAAACAAACCAACCAAGAAATAACCCTCCAAAAATGCTTCCTGTGCTCTCTTTCAGCAAAATAAGGTTGCACAAAATGCAGCAGTTCTCCCTTTATTTCTGTGTCATTTGGCTTGGGAGATATCCACAAGACATAAATCAGATTCATTTTTTTCAGGGACTTAGAATGAAGATCAATGTTCTTGATCTTTTTAAACCCTGTGCCATCTGGAAACCTATGCAGACATACAAACTGGCACAGAAAACCTTCCCCGTGTTACAGCTCATTCCTTCCCTGTTTCACTGTGATTAGCAAGGCAGTCTAATTTATCATTAAAAAATTACTAGAAACATAGAGTGCACCAATGAACCTCATATTAGTGGGGCTTTTAAGAGCACTCATGCTTTCAAAAGTGCAGAGAGAACCAGGCTGAGATGAGACCTCTTGAGGGGAATCTGAAGAAGGATGCTCTTCAAAACTTCAGTTTAATACAACATTTCCCGCAGATCAGATAGTGCAGGTGAAATAGCTGACATCAAACTACAGTGGCTGAACATGGTTTCAGACTCAAAGGAGAGGAACATTTGGTGGGAATGTTTTTCTTCACTGCTTTCTGAAGAAATCCTGTGAACACCAGTGAGTCTCTACTGATGTCGAGCATTTTCTGGACTAGGAACAGGTGTGCAGTGGCGAGGAAACCACCCTGGTGAGATTGCCTGAAAATCTTCTGAGGGCCTTGTGTGCCCCAGGCTCCTCCTGGCTGCAGAGAAATATCTCTGTGTGACAGCGGACGGGCGCCAGCTCTGCAGGTGTCTGCTGACCCAACGGTGCCACCAGAGCACTTCAAAACAATATTGTTCATAAAGGTTTTTCCTGTCATCACTGCAACTAAGCTTGAAAATGTGAACTGGAAAGGGCTGAAGCCGTTACCTGTGCCTTCTGAGACTTCATAAAAAGAACCCCCAAATTTGTATCAAATACTTTACTGAAAGAGCTATACAGGAAGCATATCTGTTATGGGAGAGGGGGAAAAAAAGATGCAGGATGATCACAGGTGCACGTCTGCTGTTCCCAACCATGATCCTGTGCGCTGCTTTCCCCTTCTCCCCAAGCACAGCTCATCACTGACCAGTCCCTTGGTGGAAACTGAGTGCCCTTGGATGTTTCTCACTCCTTCCCTGATTCTCTGCTCTCAATGCTTCCTCAACATTACTCTCCTCAAAGGCTGAGATTGGTATCCCCACGCATCACACACCAATAATCTGGAAGCAATACATATTTTTGCACAATCACGGCTGGTATTTGCTATATCTTGAAATGACTAGCAAGGATTTTGTATTTTAGGAGTAAGAGATTCATTTAGCTGCTAAGGCCAGTGTGGTTGTCACAACAGTGTGGATCAAATGTAGCCCTGAGGTGAAAATATGCAAGTTCATTAACTCTGCATTATGTTTGCCTCTATGGGAGAAGTCTTGTTATTTATACAATACAATTAAGGCATATGTCCAACAATGTTTGTAACATAAATATTTTAAGATGAAGGAAGAAAGACAAAAACAAAAACTCACTGTCACTCAGTAAACCACCTCAGAAATGAAAATAAACTTAAAACAGTGTAATTTTCCCAGATGAAAATCAAATCATGAAATGAAACATGACGAAAAAAAGCAAAGAGGCAGGAAAACACCTCTTCTCACCCAGAATTTTCTAAGAAAACATTAAGATCTAGTAAATGCTTAGACAATTCCCAAACCCGAAAATGACAAGACACGTATTTTTGATTTAGTGCATTCCAATCCAAGTTGCCCTGATGTCAGAAGGGCATGACTTGACAGAGGAATGTGAAGAGACCTTAGATTTTACAGCTCTGGGCAATCACAACTGTTAGAATACAACCTGGTGTGATAGGTGCCAGAGCTGCAGAAACCAGGGCCTAATTGGTTTAGGCTGTGCCCTCAGCCTGGCAGGTATATTTGGTACATGTTGATTTTAGCTGAATTCCTCTTATTTTGCATCACAGGTCATGCTTAAGTCAGTTCCCCACCTGTGGGCGATAATTCAGAGCATGAGCAAGGATTTGTTGATTGATGGAAAAACTGACAAGCAGGTGGTAAAACCAGCATTCCTTGTCTTCATTTTTTATTTATATTGAATAAGTGCCCAAAAATTCCACCTTGGATTAGGGTCTGACTGCTGCTTTTTCAAGGGAAGAGCTGCACTGGGGAATCCTTTCTTGCTTTGAAAAATTTTAATAGAAAAAGTAATAGCAGTGAAAAATAGCGTCTAAATGGAACAAAGTCCTTTCATAACAGCCTGTTGTTTTCTTAGTGATTTTTTTTTCTTTTTATTATTGGGTTTTTTTATTGTTTTTAGAGAACATTTTATGTTAGGAAAGCCAGGATCCCTTAAACTAGGAAGACCTTGAGATGAAACATATAACAATATTTGTCCATTTTCTCAGTGAAAATGGACAGATAATGATGACTTGAACTCTTCCCTCATCAAGATTTATATTTCTACTTTCACTCCCAAAAGAAAGGTTCACACCACAGCCTCAATGTTGACATCATTTGGTGCAATACAGTGCTGCAGTAATTTAATTGCTACAGTAAAGGAACCATAAAAGCTTAGCCCTTTTGGGTTTTGCTTTGTTTGTTCTGTCTTCCAGTTGAACTATTGGTGAAGAATGTGCAGCAGGCTGGGAGAGAGGAGAAAAAAGTAAAGTTTAAAAGAAAAATCAAGCTTTCTCCTAGGAAGGTTCAATCATTATGTCATTAGCCATAATATTTTCAGGGCAAAACCAGCCCAATTTGTCCCTGACCCCAGAGCATTCAGCCTGGCAAAAGCCACAATGCATCCAAAAATGAGTCTCGTTATTGAGCCTTCCATGATTGAAACGTGCTACAATTTTCCTGTCCCTACTCCTGGTGTTATTTAAAGGATACTGTCCTGGTTTCTGCTGGAACAGAGTTAATTTTCTCCCTAGCAGCTGCATAGTACTGTGATTTGGCTTTTGGATGCCAATAATGTGTTCATAATGTGTTTTAATTGTTGCTGAGCAGTGCCTAAACTAAGTCAAAGACTTTTCATCTTGTCATGCTGCCCCACCAGTGAGCAGCCTGGGGATTCATAAGATTCGGAGAGGGGGCAGCTGACCCCAACTGGCCAAAGGATATTCCATACCATATGATGTCATGCTCAGCCTATAAACTGGGAGAGAGCTGCTGCTTGGGAACAGGTTGGGCATTGCTCAGCTGGTGGGGAGAAATTGTCTTTCATTCGCATTGCTCGTTTTTCTTGAGTTTCATTTCACTCTCTTTTTTGTGACTTCTCTTTTTTTGTGAATTCATGATTTTAATTTTATTTCAATTATTGCACTGTTTCTATCTCAACCTGCCCATCTGCCTACTTTTCTGATTCTCTCCCCTGTTCCTCCAGGGGTAACTGAGTGTACGGGGCTGAGTTGCTGGCTGGAGTTTAACCATGACACTAATCCATGTGTAATCCTGGCCAGATTTCAGATGCTGTGAGAAGGAAGGGAGTAGCTGGGGAGGGAGGATGTGTTTTTCCACATCTCTACACGAGGCACTTCCCCTTGCACCACCTGTGCATGAGTTGAAGCCGTAAAGCAGCGACCAAGCCTTTGCATCGCGAGGGGAGTGGAATGAGCACAAGATCAAAACCAACCCTGTCCTGGAAAGAAAACTGTCAGCAGATATCAACAGGTACTCCTGAAATCCTGTGTGGGTCTGGGCTCTGGGGGTTCTACCACAGTCTTGGCTTTCTGAACTGGGAAAATCACCTCTGTCTTAACTTGTGAGCCAGCATAAAGCAAAAGCCCTGTAGGGAATCTTTGACTGCAATGTTCACCCTCTTGCAGCAGTTAGCCTTCAGTCTCCCCAGTTTTCTTCCTCCTTTGTTTCCAACCCAGAAGACTGCTTTGCAAACAGCATATTCCCACTCTGCTCCCAGGTAAGGAGCTTTCCCATCAAGGGAAATCTGCTTTTGCTGGCTCCCTCTCCTCTAGTAGCCAACGATCCTGGTTAGCAGCTTGCTGTCACAAGGCTTGCTGGCTATGGAAGAGCTGCAGTGACAGCCAGCGTGACATTTACTTTTTGTGCTTCACTGCTGCAAGGGGAACTATGGGAAAGGAACCAGCTCATCCAGGGATGCATGGAGCTCAGAGTGGCAACCCTGCTTCCCATGGTGGCCCCTCATCACTGCAGCTCTGCCTGGGCAGGCAGCAGGACTAAGCAAAAGGCTGAGGTTTGTTTGAACACCTCTACATGCTATGGCACAGACAAAGTGGCCCTTACACAAAAGCTTTTCCCTCCGCAGAAATAAACCTGCATAGTGGATTCATTCTGTAACAAAAAAATCACTCCGCCTCAATTACTCCCAATTATTCCAGAAGAAACAAAGTGACAGAGCATGAGGAAAAGGCTGAGGTTGCTGCTGCAAGACGTGATCTGTATTGCTCAGACGGATGTGGTTTTAGAGACTGTTGCTGAAGCTAGGCTAGACAAAGTCATCCATTCCTGAAGAAGGGAGAGCTTTGAGAGTGACCTCGAAAGTGAAAGCTGCCATCAGCCTCAATTCAGTGCCGGCAGGCGAATTCTGCACTTGTCCATCCAGTGCAATCCTAACTCAATATTAGATCTCCTGTTTCCAAAGCTACTGAAAATACCTCACTCTGAAGCTACAGAAATATTATCAGAGTCTGGTGCAAATTTGTGTGGAAAGCTGAACTGTCCTATTTGCTGGATAGGGAAGGGGCACAAGGGGTAGAAACATAGGCTGCCAACAGATGGCTGTGTCACTGATTTCTCATACAATCTCTAAAGATGGTTTTATTTGTCATATCTGAGTTAGTTTTTTCAGCAGATACCTTTAGTGCCACAGAGACATTAGAGGAGATGCCAGGGATCTGAATGAGCAACGTGGTGCCTTATGTCACCCATACAGTGGTGCAGAACACCACAAAGATGCCCATAAACAGAAACTTTTTCAGTATTTGAAATAAGACAGGAGTGATCCTCTTTTGATTGGGAAACACATGCTTAGAATGATGTGCCAGTTCTTGAGGATTTTATATTTCTCAGTAACACAGTAACATCAAAGGAATTGATAGCAACTAATTTGTTTGATTTGAAACTGGATTATTTTTAAATGTGCATACCAAGGAAAATACCTTTTAGGGATAAGGTCCTTGATGAGATTTCATTAGCGCTATTAAGTATTATTTGCTGTTTAAGATAGTGTCATCAGAGACACCATTGCTATCTGAAGATCTTGAAGGAGAGAATCAATTCTGATTGTAAAAAGAAGCATAAGGGGTTTTTGACATTGATAAGTTTAGGTGTGCATGAGAACTTGCTTTTCCATGTGTTTTCTTTTCTTAGGCAAAGTCTTTTCTCAGGAGTCTGCAGATTTCCAGTGGATGAAGGTAAACACACAGTGATAAGCAAGGGAAAACAGGAGAGATGCAAATTTTAAATGTGAATCCATTCCATGATTTAATGCCATGGGACTCAAATCATAAGCACTTATAACGAGAATGGGTCAGTAAGATAATTCAGAGAGCATCTCTTCCCATGAGCTACAGAGAAGTTTTTTTGTTTGCACGTTCACTTGTTTGATTTTTTGAGAACCTCATTACAGGGAAACATAAGTTACAACTTCCTTACTGATTATTAGAGGAGAGCAACAAAGGGCATATCTGTTCTCTGTTCAATGATCCATGCAACCAGAGCAATATCCACAGCAAGCAAACTCAGACTGTAAGAAGCTGAAATGACCAGTACAGCAAATATTTTTCAATGAGTATAGTTAGGGCTGAATCAAGGTGACCTATGAAGCCTGCTCTGAAATACATCCTCTTAGGAAACAGAAACTTAAACACCTAACCCTAACACAAATGCTAACCGTGATCCTAATTCTAATGTCACACTAACCCTAACCCCTAATCCTAGCCCTAAACCTAACACTAACCCTACCTCTAACCCTAGCAGGCAGTCCCAGTGTTTCAAGTGCAGATGAGAGGCTGCCCAGGGGATGTAAGGACCACTAAGACTTTTCTATGTTGGCACATTTGTTTGTGAGCAAAAAAAAATGTATTAAATTTTGGAGGTGGAATCCAAGTTTTGGCAATGGGCTCCTGGAAGAGAATGACTCCTCTTTTCCATAGGCAGGAAAGCACATGGCCCCAGTGTTTGAGGGGAATAAATGTTTCCATGTATGTTATAGCTATAATTTTTGTATGGTAAGCAGGAATTCTAGGGCTATACTGAGTTTATATAGACCATAAAACATGAAAACAGTGCTCAGTGCTCTTCATGAAGAAACCAGAAAGAATGCTCAATTTTGTGTTTTCTTTTGTTCCTACATGCAACACATCAAAAAGTCCACTTTCCCTAGTTTTTACCAAAAAAAGGTGTGCAATTTCTAGAAACAAGAAGTAACTGATCATGGCTCCAACCTCTCTGGCACTAGGAAGGAGAAAGTGTTCTCACTGCTGAAGATTTTTTGCAGTACATTTTCAGCTGGGCTGGAGGCTGCTCACCTGTTTTACATATGCAGAGGATATTATACCCTGCAGCAGTCATCCTCCACCGTCTGAGCGCTGGCAAGGTACAATATGAAGGTTTGAGATTCATTAGGCTGTGGATGCAAATAGGGGCTCATGTAGAAAGATATCCAGGAGTGGTGGTGGCATGTAAAACTTGAGAGGAGGATCATAGGCATTGCTGCTCCTCGAGCACAGAGGAACTGTCTTTGCAAAGGGTAAATCTCATTTGTGCAGGAGACAGACTTCCTTGAGGGGCTTTACAAGGCTGTGAAGTACAACCCTGCAGCATCAACACTTTCGACTCCATCACAGGCTTCAACATTTTCTGCAGATTTCCAAGAGAAAACCGTATTTCAACCTGTCTTAATGAATTGGACGTATGTAAACCACACAGAAACCTAATAAAACCCAGCCAAACAATGAAGAGAGGAGAGCATGAAACACACGTAAGAGGCATCAGTAACATCTCTCAATATGCTGCCAAAAGGCTCAGGCGCTGCAGCTGTGGACATGGAGTCAGTCAGAAGTCAGAGACAAGAGGCGACCCCAGAGTTTCACTTCTGTGGTTGAGATGAAAAACACAGCAACACTCACCCATATCTTTTCAGCCAGGTTTGAAAGAAAATGGAGATATCAGCATGGAAATCATTCTGCAACAATTTTCTTCTATGATTTTCAACCTTTGCGGCTTCCATGCAGGTATAAAGGACAAAGACAACACCATCCTGTTAAAAAGGACTGTAAATTAAATATTGAACACTGTAATCTCATATTTTTTTCCACTTTTGGAACTCCACATGGTTTTGTTCAGCTGAATATCTGACTTCTATATGAAGCACACTTGTCTACTTCTATTAGCAGACATGGCCCCTGAGCACTCATGAGCAAGTGTCCCTAAACAGCATTTATCAGGGATGAAATGGTGTAAACCAGGAATTTTCCACTGGGTCATGGACAATGATTTATAGAATGTTGTTAAAGGGGCCCCTGGATCTCAGCCTCTGGTTATCAGAAGAGAACAATTCAAACACAGTGTTTGAGAGGGACCTGCTGCAACCTACAAGTATCATAGTTGAGGGCACTCTTGATGTAAAAGCGTGAAATTAATAAAAATTTTTTTAAATGCCTTTCCTATCAATGTGTGATTCTAGCCAGAAAAATCCCCAAAACCAAACAACCAAAAACCCCCACAGAATAATGAGTTGGCATCATTCCTCCTTGCTGCTTTTATGTCCATGCAGACCTTGTTTACATTGCCAACATTACTTTCTTCTCAGAGGTGGGTGGCTACAACCAAGAGGACATTAAGTCTACAAGATTTTGGGTTCATCCTACTCCACTTTTTAACAATTTTCCCCCTCTTGTGCTAACAGTGACAGTTCTGGCACCCAGCCTGACACAAGACACCGAAGGAGAAAGCTTACTGCACCTGTACAACTGTTCACCATAGAGAGTTTCCCAGGCTACCCCCAAAATTTCAAGGAGGGACATGTAGCTGTGCATGAAAAGAGACAATTACAATTTCCTTTACGAAGTAAAGGCCCTTTTTGCTAATTTTTTTTTCAACACTTAATAAGATGTTTCTCCTCTTTAGTATCATCCAGCAATGAATAACCTATACTAGTGTTTAGTACAATACTGTTTGCTTAAATCTCCACTGCAGTACCTCCATGTGTGCATGCATGCACCCAAACACGCCAGGTTTTTACTGTGATGTGTGCTAGCTAAAAACATCAGAACTGCCACTGCTTTGGGAGCAATTCTCTTTCCTTTCCTCATCTTCACATTTGCCTCCAGACACTCTGTAACAAATGTCTTTAGAACTTCATCCAACCCTCAGATATACTGCAAGTGTACCTGTGCACAAATTTGTGCTCTCTTCTGCTTTGTGGGATTAAAAAAACCCCTCCACGTTTTGTTCAGTAAATGCCCAAAACCTCACTTCATGCTTATGTTGGCAACAGTTTCCTCGAAAAGATCTGCCTTTGCAACAGGAAAAAACCTTTCTAGAAACAACAATTCAGCAACATTGAAAAATCAAGAGACAACAAGAAAGAACAAAGGACTTGGAGTCTGAAAGAAATCCCAAATGCAGAACTGCATTCGGCAATAAATCTCAAGCTCACCCAAAATAAGGATGGAGCACAAAAAAAAAATGACATTGTGAACTGGCAAAATTATACAGACACTGAAAAACAACTATGATCCCCCTAATTTTCCAATCATCCTGATTATTATAATCTGTACCTCCAGTCTTCTTCCACTAATGCACTATCAAGTACAGCAGTTTTTTCTTGTTTATTTTGGAACACAGCTGTTGTGTTAATTTATCCTAGCAGATAATATGATCATGGGTACTTCTTAGACACAACCTACAGCACACCATGAGGAAATGAAAGCAGGTATGGTATAATTTATTTCTTTATCCCTGCAAAATGATTGCTATAAGCTGCAAAAAATACAAAAAAACCCAACCAAACAAAAAAAGGAGCAACCAAGACATTACACACTTCAGGATTACATGCTTCAGGACTGCCAAGGAAAATGGATGGCAAGAGGGACAGAAAGTTCAAATCTAGGTGGTCCTTTCCCAGCTGTTTAGGATTTTGCCACCTTCTGTCTCCTGCAGCAAGCCGGTAGTTAAAGGATTCTTCAGTCAAGATACAAACTCCAATCCATAGTGATTTTCATTTAGGATTTAATGGCAGCACCTCCCCTGTGAGCAGGGCTGAAAGTTTAGAATCCATCTTATTTTGATGCCTTTCTCCAAACAATAACTGATGGGACCTCACTCTTTGTGCTCTATCAGTGTTTTCTCTGGCCAAGGGCAGGGCACGTCACCTGTAATATCACTACTGATTTAACACTTGTAATTACAGGTAATAATAATCATCATCATCATCATCATCATCACCCACCGTCACCATCATCACTTTGAGGCCATTTGCCTACGTAACTATCCTCAGTCTTAAACTTCTTTCAGTTGTTGTTGGCTGAACCCAAAGCACAGAGTGGGCAGGAATCACTCCATCCAGTGTTTTATGCTTTGACTCCAGTGCAAGTTTTGGAGAATGCTGTTAATAACCATCTTAACCCATAGACAGCTGTCATGCAGAAAAAATGATTATTCTGCTGAAACTGCACAGATGAACACATATAGGAGTAAAGAATAGGCTGTAATTATTGCACATGCTTGGATAAAAAATATGCCTTCAACAAATATGAATACCTCAATCTAGAGCCTGGCTTCGGAGGTTTGCAAGATCATTCACTGCTGGTTTTACAAACAGATAACAGTTGTTGTACGGTAGAAATCAGACTGAACATAACGTAGGACATACTACAAGAATGAAAATAGCTTTGCTCTTAGGTATTTTCCATGGATAATAAAGACAGGTAATGGATTGTGACTGACATGTTTGTGACCTCTAAAAGCTTGCAAGTAAGACCAAGGGTGAATTCTTTGTACAGTACGTCACAGAAATAGCTTCATTTTGTTAACTAGCTCTCCATTCATGAAAACTAAAAGAAAAACTAGGTAGATAAGGGGAGAGAAATCAGTGATTTAATGGCAAAGTCTCAATAAAACGTCTGCATACATGATCTGTCACTGTTTGCTTTGTATACACCATGAATTTTTTTGCAATAGGAGAAATTGATCAAAAAAAAAAGAAAAGACTATAAAAGATGATATTTGTTTCCAGAATGCCACAGATTCTGTATGGAGCTTTGAATTTTGATATTTTTGTTTGCCTTTGCAGAGGAGTCAATTAAAACTAAGGTGTTTAACAGGATAATGAGAAAGAGTGGTAGCAAGGCAGAAGAGAGCATATGTTCATTTATTTAAAATAATACTGTGAAGTGTTCAACATATTTAAATCAGCGAGGCACGTATTCACCATATAATTTAATTAGCACTTTCAGTAGATACCATAAACCTTTCTAATGCACATTTTCTCTTCCATACAGTTATAAATAGTGTGCTTATTTATAGCAGCAAACTGACCAGAAGATGGCCCCATAGTGAATACAATGCAACTTCACTCAAGGGAATAGGCTGATGTCAAGAAGTGCAAGCTCTGTTTATCAATCCTGAAAAGTACATTAGGCTAGGTCTCTCTGAAGGGGTAAAGTATTTGTCATTGTAGCACTCCAAATTATTTTAAAATTCATTATGAAATAGGTTGGGCAGATACAGAGACAACCCTCAACCTACTTTACTACCTAAACTTTAAAACTAACATAAATAATGCAAGCGAAAATCTGACAGAGTCATGTTGTGTTGTTCAAAAATTGGTTTTTCCCAGGAAAAGAAAATTCAGTTTTATGGGCTGACCCCAATGACCACCATATGACCCAAATGAAACCCATAAAAACTCCTGGTAAATTTACTAGGATTTTGCTTCATGCTTTCCTGTGGGGTGTCCGCAGAACAGCAGAGTCACAAACCTGTTCCTTCATTTCCAGTGCGATTCACTGGAAAGAATCAAAAACCATTTCACAGCACTTACAAAGTTGCTTCTTCCTTCACAAGTACTATCCTGGGATGCAGACTGAGCAGTCTCTATGTTTGTTATCACCAGTGAAAATAGACACTCATTCTGAGCTGGAATGACACATCTCACTGCTCTTCAAGCTTTGTGCATGTGCAGGAAATTTTTCTTAACACAATAGTGCTATGTTAATGCGATGCTAACAGAAATAGGAGATATAATAATCTATGAAATGCAGGAGCTTTTACTTCTGGTAGATGAAACTGCTAACTACAACAGCAGGTGTTTGGGTTTTTTTTTCCCAAAAGGAGAGGATTAAAAAAAAAAAAAGAAGAAAAATTTGAACAAACCAGTTTAATATGACTGGAATAAATGATGGCACTCTTTACACCACAACTCTGTAAAGCCCTTTCTTGAAATTAAATTGTCACGCAAGGATATAGCATGACTTATCCTGAATATTAATAAAGTTTATCACTGTACCACTTTGTAGATCCAGGCAGAGCAAGGAGGAAGAGAGTTAATCTGGAGAAGTTTGAGAGCAACAAGGAGATGATTCCTTACAACTGATGGAAGCCAATGGAAAGACAAACTTACCCGCATCATATAATTTCTGTTTCATAGGTGAGCATTGCACAGACTGATTGGTACAAGCGCTCATAAGCCATGACAGGTTAGGACAGACGTGCCGGCACCAGGGTTACGGAATGTTGGCAATGTACAGGACATGTGCTGACTGACAGAAATACAATTTGGGATGGGTCAAGTCAGAGTAGAGGGAGATACCTGATTGGATAGGGGGATAATTTCTTACTGGATGGTGATAGCCAATATAAGGTTCCCTTTAAATGAACTTGTTACTCTTAACGATAATTGAGGATTTTCAAAAAAAAGTTACTCCAAGAGAATAATTATGATTCGTCTTTCTCACACACGCATCTTGACCAAGCACATAGGATCTGAACGGCCCATTTCATCAACACTGGGAAAAGGCAGGGCAAAATTTTAGCTAATTCTAGGGAAAAACTTCATTAAAACCTCCATAAGCTCTTTATTCCCCAATTCTATACACTCCCCAGGGTAGCTGTGAACCTCCATTGAAGCCACTGGCCATTTGACAATTAGAAACAAATGTTTTCTTGATGGCTTTTATTTTGACTCCATCCCCAGCCTTCAAGTATTGAAGCAGAGGTAATTAAGATTAATAGAATGAAGAGTTTCTACGATTAAGATATACTCTAGACAGGCAATAGCATAATGTTTATTCAAATTGGGAAGAACAGTGCATCAATAATTATAACTAGAACCATTCATTTTAATTCAAAATTGGTAATATTAAAGTTGCAGTACTCGCTGGGGGCACAAGGAATAATACCCTGCTGTCTAGACAAAAATTCTTCCTGAAGGAAGACGGTGATTCACCCCAGAGTTCTTGATCAACACATCCCAAGTGTAAGCAAATGTTTCCTGAAATAGAAAACTCTTATCACTTGTCACAACATAATTGTAGATGTTCTGATTCCAGATGACAACAATACCTGCCTCAAAATTTCCAAAGTCCGTATCCCACACAGCTGGTATGGTACAGTCTAGTGGCTGGTTCTGCAATTACCCCAAATCCTCCATCATCACCAAACACCTCAGACCTGATTTTCACAGGTGCCCTTTGCTGTGTCACATCAGAGAAAAAATGTCATTTTTTGCTACATGATTCGGCACAGAAGGATAACCTTAAGGAAGTGGGTGAGGAGGGGCAATACTCAGAGCAGACCTTTGGAGTGCAGAGGGTGCTGGGTTACCTGCTCCACTCCATGCTTGGCTTTCCTGTGTGCAGGTTTTAAGAGTAGAGTACGAGGAAGCAACCACATTCTAATGCAGAAGGTTACAGGCTTTTCAAACGAGTATCATCTGAAATCCAACAGATATATTTGGAAGAATGGAAATCCTTTTGCATAATTACTGTAGGCTTCACCACTCAGATATTTCCCAGAGCTGGTTGCTGCCATTTTGGATACCAGTCTTTTCTGGAGGGAAAGGGCTATTGTCAGGAGCTTCACATTTTATTTGGAGTGAAAAGGCAGATTACAATTCCTTTTTGAAATTAATTTTAGAAGAAGCAGCCTTAAACAGTCAGCAGGCAGAAACAGGTAATTTTCTTAAAATGAGGAATAGCTCAGAAGTCTCCATTATGCTACGCCATATTTATAAGGAATAGCACAAGTGGACTATAAGAATCACATGGGTAAAATTGCAGAATTTCAGACAGCCAAACTGTCAGATTAAAATCATCTTGCTGTAGTTGACTTTGAATGTTTTTCCCTGCTCACATGCCTCTAGCTCAAGAGAGGAAGCCTGACTTCCATATATTAACTGATAATTCTCCAAACACTTTTCCCTGATACTAAAGAAAAGTCTCATACCTTCAGAAGCTTGAAAGGGAGTTTTGAAGAAGGAAGATGAAGACACAGAATGAAAAGACATTTGAACAATGAAATTACCATTTAAAGATGTCAAAGAGTGATGTAAAGTGAGTTTCTCAATTTCTTTATGAAGCAGTCAATAAGATCAGCTTCACGTTTTCTTCCTTTGATTCTTCGAAATATGGATTTTTTTCCCTGTGATACAAGTGTTAATTTTAGAGTTCATTTAAAATTCATAAATTGAAAATGGCAATATTTGGGGGGTTTTATATTCACATGAAGAATATTTTTGAGCAGTTCAGAAAGTCTCAGAATTTATTCATGAGATGCAGCTAGAATTTTTATTCATTCATTCATACATCAGTACTAGTAGACACTACACTTAATCTGCCACTGCCACACCTACAGTCATCACTCAACTTTTTGTGGTTATGTTTCCCCCCTAATACTGGGTGGCAATGATGGTTTTGTGCCTTTTATTAGCATTTCTTGAAATATATTTGCTGTCATATACTTGTTCTTCAAATTATGTGGTTTGAACTGAATTTAAATGGAGGACACAATTACCCTTGGATGTAGATTTGAAGGGATGAGCTCATTGCCAAAAGACCTGCAACACCAAGCAGGGGTTTCAAAAGCCTCAGGTTAGAAGACCAGATCCAGCTCAAACTTTCTTAAGAAATCTCACATATATATTTTAAAACAATAAAACCCAATAAACAAACAAACACCACCAAATGAACAAAAACTTTCAATCAGCCTCGTCTGTGATTTGTGGCTTCTATTTAATGTCCATTTCTTTATGCTATATGCACCCCTGTCTCTTCTGTGTGCCTGCCTGGTGGTGCTGAAAATGTGTAACACCAACAGACAACTGCAGCTGAAGAAGACAAAAGGCCTTCAGCATCAAAAGCAGCTGCACCCCCAGAGACAAAAACCTACTCACTCCTGCATAATTTACAGAGCTGAAGGACTTCCCTTCCTTTGTCCCCCAAATTCCTCTAGGAAATGACATCTTGGTAGTATTTTCTTCCACAAAAGCAACAGAAAGTTTCCCTGTGAGTCATCAGCATAGCTTTCTTTCAGAATTTCACTTTTCAAAGCAATGCTCGTGCAAACCTTCCCTAAAAACACAGAAATCAAAATGAGTTTCTGATAGTTTCAAAAGAGGTCACTCAACCATACCTAAGTAACCTTTTTAGTGAAGCATTGAGCAGTGAGTAGATTACAAGAAGATGGCAGAGCAGATAGAGCATGGCATTAGAGATGCAAAGAGAAACTTTGAAAATAGAAGCTGAAAGCCATACTAAATACAACACTTTTAGCAATACTACAAATTAAGATATCAGGGAAGGAGCAAATGAGACCATTATGGGCCAGAATGATAAACTGAATCACTTAGGATAGCAAAATGCCTGGACTATTACATAATTGCATTCTCAATACATTTGCAAAAGGGAATGATAAAAAGTGGTCTTTAACCCAGCAGCAGATCTGTAGTTACATAAGGCTGCAAATAGCAGGATGGGAGTTTACTGCAAAAAACCTCACAATTAAATGCATGCCAGAAACCTAACATGTGTTACCTGCCTCTGACGGAAGGCAGCAATAAAGTCTTTGTCTTTTGTGCATTATTACTCTTTATTAGGCTGTGTTTCTGTTAGTCTCTGATGTAAGGAGACACATACATTGTGCTATGTCAGGTCATGTCAAGTCCCATCAAGTCCCATGTTGTAACACAGCCTGATGTAGCCTGACATGGTGCATATTAGTGCCAATGGAAAAAGTCGAAATGCCAAGCCATTTCCCATAAATACACTCCGTGTGCTGGTGCACAGCAAGACCCAGATGGGGATTTATCCTGCAGCTCTGCAAAAATACCAGTCGTGAAAAGTTGTGGAGTTTCAGAGAGAAATGGGGGAAAATATTTATGGAACACATTCTGCAGAAGCAGACATCTATTGGCATTCATGTCCGGAGCTATTAACCATGATGTAGGGACTCTAAGAATTAGGAAAACTTAATTATCTTGGATGAATTTGTTTCCAAGATTGTTAAAATAATCCCATGCATCTCTGCAATAAACGTGACAATGGAAAGAGCTCAAAATGAACTTTCTCTTCTCCTCCTCCCCAGTTTCTGTTACTCATTGCTCTTGCTCCACTAGCACCAAGGATTTGTTTGGGTACATCCTGGTGACAATCTGCAGTGGTATAGACTGTGTTTGGGTATGACTTTTCAGCTTCATCTACCTTTGTGCAGCCTACCAAAAATCTAGCCTGAGGAGCTGAACTGATTCAGTCTCTTTCTGCATTCACATTTCTGAGAGCTGCCTTCTTATTGCTCCATGACAGCATCAGGTTCAGACAGAAAGAAGAGTACCAAGAAATGAAAAGTATGCCAGGAGAGGAAGGCAGCTGAACAACAGATCAACCTGAGAAGCATCTGGGTTTACTGGCCCTGTCAGTGCACGTATGGGCAATTAGAGTAACATTGATGCTCTTCTCATCATGCAAAAAACTCCAACACATGCAACGAAATTGTCAAGTCTTGGAAAAGACTTCCCCCCTTCCTCATTGGAAGAGTTTGATAAAGGACTTGGCTATGTCCCATCGCTTTCAATCATGTCCTTAGTGTCTTACGGAGGCAAGCAGCTGTGCAGGGACAGGGCAGGAGCACTCCATCACATCTATCCTTGACTCAACTGCTACCCTCCTTTGGGAAACACGGTGGCAATTAGTACCCCTGCAGACAGGACATTTGTAACAGCAGAAGGGATTTTCTGAAGGGGAGTACAGGACCTCTGTCATTCAAAAGGACTCTCCTCACTGCAGTTTTTGCATACTCACATATGGCAAACCCCTTATGCCATTTGCTGTGCAATATTTATACATGAGAATTTGCCATTTAGGTGTTTTATGATGACTTAGAGGTACAGCGAAGAAACAAAGAGATCAAAGCTCGTCAAACGGAGCACTTCCACAACACTGTGGGATTGGAATATGCATCACTTGGAGAATCATGGACAGGTGCAAAATCTTGGCAGCTGCAAGACTTCAGTCCCTTCATGTTAGCACCATTTCAAAGAGAAAATTATAGCTAAAATACACTGCACAGAGGCTTCCTTCTCATCCATATTAAGTTGCCCGACCGGGTTTCGCCAAATTGTTGGTTTTTTTTCATAGAGCATTCAAAGAGGAGATTAGTATGTTGTCCTTAACTTTGCCATGAACAGAATTAAATCAGCTACTTCAATAGTGCCTTAAACATTTAAATAGTATCGCTATGAAGAATTTAATTGAGGGGGAGCATCTGCTCCTTACAGCAAGTTGCTCACTGCTCAAGGAAACACGTTTCCCAGCCACTTTTCAAGAACCAGTTGGAAAGGGCCAAAGGTGAATTTTGGCATGACTGATGACTTATTCACACAAAACAGTTTAAATGCAAGTAATATATTCCTGTCACCCAGACAGCTGACAAAATGTCAGTTGCCTTTATCAATTGTTTCAGTGCCTCCTGTCAGCTGCCATCAATCTTCGAAATAAACACTATAAATAAAACCGCATAGGCAAATGGCTGCCAAATAAACCATGGGTTAAGCACACTTCACCTATTATGCAATTTGGTGCCAATGGTGATTTTGATCAGAAGCCGAAATGCAGAGTGAATACAGATCTTCAGCCAGAGAGGAGGCAAGGCTCATTGTGATAAATACACACAGGCATTCTTTTCATGTGCTCAGTAGGAAATCATCTCTGGGTCACCTTGGTCTTAGTGTTCCAGTGCCCAGCCACCCTCTGGGTGAAGAACCTTTCTATAATATCCAACCTAAACTTCCCCTGACACAACTCAGGCCATTCCCTCTGGTCTTGTCACTGGGCACCAGAGAAGAGATCAGTGCCTGCCCCTCCTCTTCCCCTCAAGAGGAAGTTGTAGACTGAGATGACATCAGCAGCTCTTTGAGGGTTCTTGGATGAATCCCATCAGGCCCCATAGGTTTGTAAGCATCCAGCTGGAGCAACAGATGCTGTACAATTTCAGTGTTGACCGGGAGCTGCTCATTCTTGCAGTCATGGTCCTCCACCTCAGGGCACTGAGACCCCCTTGGTCTCCCGCCCATGTTGAAGAGAGAGGCAAAGAATGTGTTAAACACCTCTGCCTTGTCGCTGTTCTTGTTTGTGAGGTGACCATCCTTATCCTGTAATGGGCTGATGTTATTTTTACAATGCCTATTGCCATTAATATTGTTGAAAAAACTCTTTATTGTCCCTGCAAGAAGCCACCAAGCTCCTGGCACTGCCCATCTGATGCCCTCACCCCACCTGCAAACCCTCAAAGCCCACTCTCCATTCCAGCCCTTCTGCACTCTCAAGTGTTCCCATTACACCAAGAAGACCTGCTCCAAGCTCTCCTTTATGTAATCACTCACCGGGGAAAAAGCAAGGGTGGGGACTGCCCTTGAAAGACGCAGGGGCCAATTGCACTTGCCCAGCCAGCCCCACTTGTGCTTTGGAGAAGCGAAGAAGAACAGCACTTCACATGCGGTAGTTCAAGATGGGAATCCATAGCCGGGAAAAAAATTATAAAAGTGCATTTTTGATGCTTCTTAATTTTTAAACCTCTAGGAAAGGGGATGTAGGAAAAAGATGAGGCCATCAATCCAAGAAAATAAGCAAGCAGCTGAAGATTAGTTTATAATATACTGCAATGCCTCCAATCGAAGCATTTTCTAACTACGCACTGATATATGCCAGCAGCCATCATCAGCTGTTTTCCTAATTCTTTATAGACAAACCTTGTCACTGGAAAAAAAAATAAAAATATACCTGTTCTCCTTGTCTCATCTGCCATCTTTCCACTATCATGGAACTGTACTCAGCACAAGGAGACTAAAAAAAGAGATGGGATAGCCCCTCCTTTCCAAAACTAGGTGAATGTTATAATGGTTAAGGTATAGAGGTAGATTGTCAACCTGTCAGCAGAAAGCAAATACTGAGGGCAGACTGCCCCCCTTTCCCTCATTTCAAGACCCATGCATGTGTTTTTCCACCTTGCAAGATATTATCTAGTTATTGGCCAAAATGCCAATTGTCTTTTAAAACCTCAGAGAAGTCGTTGCGCAGCTCCCAACCTAAATAATAAAAATATCCCAAGGAGTATGACAAGGATCTATTGTTATTGAGGGGATTGATTTAGCAGTGCAGAAACCCTGCGATAAAAGAGTCTTAATATCCAACCTAATTTTATAAGGATTACCAAACCACACTGATTCCAAAGTCTTCCCCTCACCCTTTGTCTTTTCAGGCTGTGTTTGTAACACTTTGGGAGCCATCGAATTTCAATGGCCCTCGAATTTCAAAGTGGCACTGCACAATTGTCTGGCTGAGGCTGGAGGCTGCAAGAGGTAAAAGAAACAATGGATTTCCCTGGGATGACCAGGTCTTAGATGTTAGGAAGGATGAATAATACTCAGCCCTCACATCTTAACCCCAGGAGGGTTAAGTACATATGATCCCTGAGTGTCTCAGATGAGAAGACCACTAAACACACTCTTGAAGGTCACTGCACCTGTGGGCAGGAGAGGGGGAGTTTGAAGGCTTTTCATCGAATGAGGCTTTTATTTCCTGCAAATACAGGTGAAATCAAGGCCAAGAGGGAGCTTGATGGAAATCAGAGAGCTGTGTCCACTTAAACAGGTTTGGAAGTATTTTCCAACGCCCAGATGTGGGGATAGTGCATACCCTTTCCATACACCGGGTAGGAAAGTGATCAGGGCCAAGCACCGGAGATGACGCATTCCAGAAATTCCATGAACAACAGGGATGGCAAGACTGCACTGTGTCCTGTGCAGCAGGCCTGCCTTTTGGGTTGGGCACAGCCACAGAACAATGATTCTCGAGAGTTGCGTGGCTCTGCTCAAGAGTGAGATAAAGAACGTTGTGCAATCATAAAAGACACTGATAATGAAAGGGCAGGAAGTACGACACTAAAATTGTTTTAGCTGCATCAGATAAAAGCAACTGCATTGCTAGCTAGGAGGAGGATCAGGACAGAACTGGCTTTGGTTCAAAGTTGGGGAGATGCGGAAGATAACCCCTGTGGAACCAGGGAGTCTTCCAGAAGGATAAATTTTCTAGCGGATTCCTAAGCTCAGACATTTCCCGGGAAGGATGCAGTCCCTAGAGATGTTACAACTGCTCTTGGGCATTACACCACCTGGGCTCTCTGGACATGACTAACCTGGTCCTTTTGGCAGTTTCTAACCCGCTGGAACCCAGCCTCTACTCCAAAGACCGAAATATTCCAACACAATTCACAGAGCTTTTAATGGCAAGTCTGCTCGCGTCCTGCACTTGGCACAGCTGCTGAGACTAACCCAGGATGGCTCGGAAAGCACACAGTGCCATGGAAACACTTACCTGTGAGTCCTTAACTCACACAGGCACACTTCTGGTGCATCTCTTCTACTGCCATGTGTAGAGACAGCCATCAGGCAGAAGTGACACTGTGTTGCCCTCGCTGGAGCTGTGCTTGGCTTGCTTTCACAACATCACTTTGGCAGGATTCTTTTGGCCCATCTGAGCTCAGATTTAGAGAGGGGAAACAATGTGTGTCTTCTGGTCTGTGAAAAAGCCAAATTCCCTTTTCCATAAAAGAGCTATCTGTTTATTATTACTATTTCTATCTCTTGCCTGTAAAAGTCAGAGTAAAACTCTGGTCCCATGGAAGCCAATGGCAGAATTCCTACTGATGTCACCATGGCCAAGGTTTCCCCTGTGTTTTTCCAGATGTTTCGTGCTCCAAATTTGCCATCTTCAATCCCTCAGACTTGCCATATTGCATTTGACAGAGATTTCCCCCAGTGTCCTGATCATGAATCATCATTCAGTATCCTAGAATCTGTTTGTAAATGAAGTTACCCGACATGGATTGCATATTGTGCCACGTTATTTATGTCAGGTCAAAAATTGCTGTGGGAATTGCTAATTGGAAGCACAGCCACAGTCTGTTTTTCCCTCTAGGCAGACTGGCAGGCAACATGAAATTGAAAAGGGACAAGCCTCACATATCAATTCTTCCCTTTTAGAAAAGCTGCTCTAGCTTGCTGGCTTCTTGAGTTCCCTCCTACAGAACATCGCCGTCACACAGTCCCAATGCTACTTGTTCCTGTATTTTGGGAGCACAGAGTGACCAGGGCACCAGAGTCTCTCAGCAGTCCCACAAGAAATGCAAAAGCTCTGACACAGAGAAGATGGGTGCTATGCTCATCTGGCACTTGCAGCTGCTGGAACAGGAGGAGAGAGAGCATTGGTTTCCAGAAGCACACCTCAAATGCAATGGTTTTCCTAAATGCATGGAAACAGCCTTCTCCCTTTGGAAAAGGATCATGGTTCAGATTACCATCAAGCTGAATGTACAATGTTTCTTGTCAAAAAGTTGACTGGTGTTCCACACGAACACTTCCTTTTTTAGACCTCATTGGATTGGCAGTGAGATTCGGGAATACCAAAAAGGGAAAAGACTCATCTATCCAAAGAAAAATGGAGCTTCTGGTACAAAACATTATTCAAATGTTGTGCTCAGCCTCCATCAGGAGCATCAAAATTAATTATTTCCGGTTACCTGCAATGGGTTTATGCTGAATGCCAGAGAGAATTCAAATAGTTTACCTAAGCATGCCACCTGGAAGGTGTACAATTCCTCCATATGCTTTTAATGGAACGGGATAAACAAAAGCTTTGAGCTGGCAGATACTTTTATGATTGCAGTTTTCATTATTAAAAGGAAAATGGTTAAGAAATAGTATTTGTAATTTTCCTTTTTTTGCCATAATATCATCTCTCTCCCCGTGCTTGTAATTGAATTCCACAAAATTAAGGACTTAATCCAATAACTAAACAAATCTTTGTATGTTTATCAGACAGGCTATATTCTTCACTTACTAAATGTACAATTAAAATACATAAATTTTTAATTCTTGTTGCATATAATTGGTAAGGTCAATGCCAATTATAGTACAGGAACGCTTTAACTATAACTTAAAGTTTTATCTCCTACATTATTTTCATTAAGGTGTTAAATGAAATCATTATTAAAGAATAAAGGAAATTGTCAGCAAACCAAGCATGCAGTGTCTGCTAGTATTGTTAAACGCACTTCAGGGAAATTGTTCCCATGGACTCAGCTGTTGGAGCAATTATCAGGAGATGAGGGAAAAGAGGTTTGGAAAATTCCCCACAACACTTAATATATAGCTGTTGGATCTAATATCTGATTTAACGTGAAAGAGAAAAAAAAATAACGTTAACAACAAGACAAAATCCATTCTCACCTTCCAGTCAGCATAATTGGTGATCTTAAAGGAAAGGGAAAATATGTACCTGACATGGAGAAGGTTATAGACTATGACAGCTTTAATCTGTTATTTTATTTCTCCCAGAAATGTTTCATTTACACTTGTAAATAAAAATAGTAATGGTTTTGCTCAGAGTTTAGGGCCACTGGAAAGTTAACAGGCAGCAGTAGAGAGGCTTGGACCATGCCCAAGACAGAAACAAGACAATAATGACTTGAAATCACTCCAGCCAGACATGATAACGCATTCCAAGATCAGGAAACTGTGTGCACATCATTAAATATGCATATTAGTTAGCTAAATGAAGGTTGGGAATAAGACCTAGAGCTAGACAGGACCTGTGGAGCCAGGACTCAAGCAGATGTCACTGCATTGATTATACTTTGGAAATATGTCAAGCTCTATTAAAAATTAAATTAAATTAAAGAAAGCTCAACAGGTTGCCCAAGTATAATCACTGTGGCGATGCCTGTCCAAATGTGCATGTGCCTGAAGCCACAGTGCCCAGAGTGCTCCTGGGACAGCACAAGGGACATTAATTCTAAGCTGAATTAGGCTGGAGGGCAGGTGGTGTCCCTGCGACAGACTGCGTGCAGCAGGCGGGGAAGAGCGCATCCAGTCTGGGTTTCCAGCCCTCACACGTAGCTGCTGCTCTGCCCAGATAAATCCCAGGGGGAGCTTCGCTCCAGCCACCACCATCTCTTGAGTGGGGTAGGGACATGAGTCTACCTACTCCCAAAGACCTAATCTGCCTCTTCCTCCATTCCATCCCAGAATCACCCAAATTACTGAATTCAAAGCAAGCTACAGTGCAAACTTGGACAATATTGTAGGATTTAAGGGTTTAAGAAAGGGTGGGCTGAAGGAATGTTGAAACTTAAGTTTACTGTCAACTAGTTTTACACTTACAGCTAAAATGGCAAAGATGCCTAAAGCTGACTGCATCTACCCCCCTTTATCTTAGATATACCCAGAAATAAATGCAATGCTGATGCTGCTGCACTTATCTATAATTTAGCTTCTAATACAAAACGTATAAATTTTAAATACGTAGCGATCTGAGGAATATTGCCCTGCAGTAGAAAGGAATTTCTTAAAAAGCTGCTGATCTTTTCAACCCCTGTTTAGGGACAGTAGGAACAGCTACTGTGAGGCCGTCATGTCTCTAATGACAATCTGAAGATTTATCTGAAATACATTGTGTTCACTGTGCATATATTTCTGTGCGGAACAAAGCTTGCCATTAAAACTGCCCTCATTAAAAAAGAATTTAATACAAAATGGAAGAGCCATTACAGCTGCTTCTGTTAGGGAATGCTGCCACAAGTTAAGGAGACAAGAACTGGAATCACCTGTGTCACATCTAGACAGCAGCACATGGGAATGCTCAGCTCAGCAGCTGTAAGGCAGTACCTTATGGCTAATGGAGAAGGAAAAAATAGTGTAGCTGAACAACATTTCCAGGGGAAATAGGAATGGCAGGGAAGAGGAGGAGTCATGGTTGAGACAGAAAGGCAAGAAAACGTTCAGGCTGAAGGGGAAGAAAAAGTGAAAGGGGATGGGAATGTCAAATCAGGGCAGACACGGAGAATAAGCAAAGTGAAATAACAATATTAATTATTAAAAAACTAATCTAATTGTACTGTTAAATATAGCTAAAACTGGTGCTTTCCAAAAAGATCATCTTCAGGCAAATTTTCGTAGAGCACTGGGAAGCTAGGCATAAAGGTGTTCAAGAGCCCACTACAGCTCCCATTCAGAATGCCACCACAGTTTTCTGATTAATGTCTTCTCATGGTGTCCTTATTGTCTACAAATTCTTGGTATGGACAGAAGGAAGGAGGCTTTGATGACATGTGTGAGGTTTTGGTAGAGTCTGCAGGTCGGTTTTGGATTCAGAGCTGCTCTGCAAAGTGCTGGAGGTGAGTTAAGACTACTGGAAGAAGAACGGTCGTCTTATGACTATTGTCAGTGTGGGCAGATGAAGCAATGTACAGATGGGTTATACCTCAGACATTGTGTGATTTTTCCTTACTGGAAGTTCTTAAACACCTGATGTTACATAGAAAAATTTTGAGGCAGGAAGTAGAACAGTATTCCAACAGGAGAAATAGAAAAGTTTAAGTCAAATATGGTCAAACAACATTCAGTTAGGAGGAAATTTTTACTAATACAGAGGATTGAATAAAGGCTTTGGCTGTCATCTTATTTTTGTAATATTTAGGATTTGGGAAGGCCCTCTCCTTAAAGCCAATTCCATTTCACCAAATCCCTCCTGGCTGCAGCTTTTGTCCATGAGAGAGGACACACCATGTCAGCCTGACAGCCAGGTCACACCCTGCAAACACCCCCTGATGCTCTCCCTCTCGCTGCAGAGCAGCAGGCGTGGATGTGGCAGAACAGCAATATTTGAACTAGTGCTGCATAAGCTGAATTTGGCCAGACAGAAACTTTTGGTCTTTGAGAATATCAAGGTGACAACTTCAGGGGTATTAAATTCCATGAGAAAGAGAAATAAAAGTGCTTCTTTGTCTCCCCTTCTCCCCAGTAGAAAGGCATATTTGGTTTGGTATCATGGTTTTCTATGAATTAAATTTTAAGGCAGGACTTTCTTTTTTGGATTTTGATTTATGAAGCACTGAACACCCAAGTTCTATGAACTCATCATGGGTTTTTGACAAAAGAGCTTAGGCTACCAATGATTGCTTATCTATTTCTGAAGTATTTATCACAAAATTGTCTTCCTGGTCCATGCCTGGACTTTCATGCACAGAAAAAAGAAAAAGTATTTCCCCTTCTAAGTTTCAGCTTTGAAATTTTATTTTATTTTTTTAAGGAGCTTAGGTTTGGAACACGACAGTCTTGTCACAGGGGCTGCATCTGCATATTGTTCAACACTACCTACAGTACCAGCAGATAAAAACAAGGCCTTCTCCTCCTGTTTCGCCCACCCTAAAAACAGGTTAGGACCTATTAAATATTTAAGACAATGCACAATGGATTGTACATCACAAACAATCACACCTGTTTCCATAGAAGTTGTAGCTAACCTTGGAAGAAGACTGAGTCAATTAGCCTGTAAAAATGAAACTTATCTCTTTGCAAAGCCAATATGCAGTTTGTGCAAGTTCTACAGCCATGATCCCACAGGATGAGCAGTGTATCTGCTATGAAATGATAATTTTTGTCTGTATTTGGGGTATCTCTTGTGATACAGCCTTTAAATATGCAGTATCATGGGTACATTGCTACTGCACTGCTTTTAGAACTGTTACCCAAATATATAAACAATGCAAATGGTCCAGTTTTTTGGTGAATCCCTTACATTTCTCCACTAAAATTTCTGAATTTTCCTCTTTGGTGTGTGATCGTGCTCCTCTTATAACAGAAACACAGAGGAGGAGGAGTTATAAATTGATGACTAAAGCAGCACAAAGGCAAGAGGTCTTCAAATTGAACCTTTATTATGCCCTGTATGAGGTCACATTTAACCTAACAAGCCACGTTGAAATAATTCTTCCTACCTACAGGGCAAGTAAGCGAACCTATAGGGGCTGAGCTGTGCACTACAGACTTCAGAGAAACGTTTGTCTTTGAAAACAGTCAATATAACTTCAAGGGCTTTCAGTTGCAATTTCCCCTTTGTTGAGTCACCTTTTGCCCAGGATCTTGTGGTCACTTGACTGAAAAGTTGAAAACGTCTGATCTGTATATCTGAAACAGGGACAGGAAGGATAAGGTGCCTCAACACACTGAATTCTTTATTCTGCTCTGCATCTTCAGTACTGCAAAATGCTTCAGAACAATGCAGCTCTCAGAACACTTCACTCTCTGTGCTGGTATTAAAAGTTAAAATATAGAGGGTGCAGATGACAGTGCATAAGAAAACAAAATCCATAACTGGATGCCAATCTCAAATGCTTGTCTGCCAAAATGAATTTAAATGGCAAAAGACTGAGAAGGTACCATATAAAATATGCCAGTAGGCATTTTACTGCTTGAATCTTAATGGGGTTTCTTTTTTGCATTTATGTAAGTTCTTCAAAGATTTATTCTCTCAATTACCAATCAAAAGAACTCATAAAGGTAGAGTTGGTGGACCATGAAGGATTAGAGCTGTCTGCTAAGAAAGATGCATACTTGGCAGGCCCTGTGCATTAAACAACCCCATTTGACACCAATCTCTGGCTCAAAGGATGGCTGACAATAGAAGTTGTTTATCATGAATTATTTTGATTTAAAAAAAAAGATAAAGAAATATACCCTTCCACATACCCCCCACACCCAACAAAACCTTTAGAGGGTCCAGATTTTATTAAGACTTAGCCTGTAAAGACTAATTTTTGAGTCTTGTTTATGGAAACCCAGGAGTTCAGGCTAGTAAAACCTGAAAGATAAAGGCTGACTAGATTTTCCTCCCTCAATTTTCTTTTTAGTAAAAACTCCCCAAATTAGTAATGTAATAGTAGCTTCTGCATAAATTTAGTCCAAGATTAAATATACTCAAGCAATGCTTAACATACATATTTAATTTGGGGAAAATTTGTATGTTTTCTAAAAAGGATTTCTTGTTTTCTTTCTTGGATTTCAACGAAGCAATTAAGGATGTTATATTCAAACGTAAAAATAAAATTTACTTAAAGGCAAAGTGGCAAGCCTGCTTGATGGGCTACACAACATGCCTGCCTAAATTTAGGCATATTTGATTGGACTGTGGCTTGCCCAGAGAAGGAGTCAATATATTGAGCTATTTTTTGTTTCCTTGTTTCACATCCACCATTTTCCATGGAGGATGAAATCTTGAATATACTCAGATCCATACAAAGGCTGAGAAATTTCCACCTCTGGAAATCATCTGTTCCACCCCTCCTGCTCGCAGCAAAACCAGCTACAGCTGTCAGGTTTTGAACATCTCCAAGGGTGGAGACTCCACAGACTCCCCAGGCATGTGCTCCGGTGCTTCTTTAAAGACTATTTGCTCTTCAAGACAATTAATGTGTGATACAACAAGGATTCATCAAAAGCTCAGTGGCTGTTACTTGTTTAGCTATTATTTTTAATGCTTGTCCAGGAGTTTCATGGATACTGACCAGTGGAATATAGTGTGCTATGAATTCCTTCATAAGAATTGCCAGCACATGTAAAAGATGGTACAGTAATAAATGCTATCAAAACTTAGTCCTTCCTTGAGTTGTTGCTAATTCTGTGTAAACAGCTTTTAGTATTACATTCAGCAGAAAATTCAAGGTGAACCAAGTGGGCAGGATAGTTTCATATCAGGGAGGAACTTAGCTAGGATTCAAACTTTATCGCTTTAGAAAATGCCCAGTAATGTAAAAATCCTCAGTACATCACCTTTGGGTCTGATAAAATACACTACACCTCCATAGGCCAGAAAAAGGCTCTGATATCACAAGGGGTTTGGAATCCAGCAGAAAGTACTACCCTGAGGGTAACAAAATTTACTTTTTGCTGACATGCCCCCGGTGCAGGAAGCAGCACAGAGCAGACTCCTGTTCTGATAACTTCTTTGCCAGACAGCAGTGCTGCTGTGCTGCTCTTTGAGCAGAGACTGGCCTCAGTGGGACACTGCACCGTGACACTGGGCAGGCTCAGCAGAGGAAAGCTCCAGCTTGAGTGATCATCGTGATGGTCCACTGAGCAGTGGAGACTTACTCATTGACCCTGACATTCCCCCACAGGCCACTAATCCCAGAAACCCTTCCTCCTCCTCTCCTGAAAAGCCTGCCTTTGAATTAACCTATTGGTTTTCTGAAGGCGTTGCTCTTGGCTTGTTACAAGGGAGCGATAATTAGGATAATCTTCAAGTCCTTCTTTTCAGTTCTGCCTATATGATCCTGCCCAGATCCACAGATCTTCACTTCCTCCTTTGCCGTGTCAGGCATGGAGTGGTGATGAATGCGATTCCAACCTCATTTCATAAATCCTTCTGACAGGCAGCAATATAAACTCTCCTTAGGGATTTTAGATGTAAATCAAGAGGCAGTGTGGTCTGGTAAGCGTAGCACTGGACAGAGACCCAGGAGACTTGATTGCCTCTTCATTTTCCTATACCTACCTCCCATTATTCATTCAGTACATAAAGTCATCAGGTCACTCCTAACTATGTACTATTCATATCAGCTTTACATATATAAAATAGTCAGACTTGGTATTACTTCAATAAGAAGAATATTTATCATTAAGATGGTAAAATATACTGAATTATGTAATGTTAGGAGATGAATATCTGAAATAAAGCCATCATACATCATGAAGTCCATTCACAAGAATTTTTCTCTTAGTATCTGGTGTCATAATATTCTCCCAATCTAATTTTGGGCTTTGCTATGTTGTAAAGATCCACTCCATATTTATGTCCTCCTTTCCCTAAGAAGATCTTTAAAGAGCTATTTTGTCAAATTGTACTAGAGAAGAGCAGGGCTTTAACTATTTCATCACATTAAGTAGGATTCTAAAGTAATATAATTCTTTTAAGATAATGGAGGCTTTTTTTCTTTCCCGGAAAAGACTATAAAGAAACTAACGTAATTTTTTTTCTACACCACTTTTTCAGCTGGCATTTTACCCCCTCTTTTATTATTTGGAGCATCATTACTGATGATATGACAGGCAACATATTGCTATATTAACAAGGTCACAAAATCCCATTAGTGGTGAAAATGACAGAACTGAGTTGTCTAGTGACAAATAAGGTAGGTTCTCACGGAATACAGGTCTGTAGGTCTCAGGCTCAAATTTACACAATGTAGAAGAAAACTCACATCCGTCTGCACAACTCATACAGAGACTTCCCTTCTTAGGCAAGGAAAAGCCAATGAGGTCAGTAGCTTCTTTTGAGCTGTACCTATAAAACCCCCACTTGTAACCATAAATGTTGCAGAATATTGAGCAAAACAACCCCCCTTCAATATTTGTGTGTGATACCAGCACGGTCACAGATTTTATAACAGGGAGTGCAGCAAGCAAGAGATCCATAATTCAATTAAAACAGGTACTGTACAAAAGCCTTGCTCTCTGATGGAAAGAAAAGACAGCTACTTCTTAGGCACAGCCTCGAGCAGAGGTTCAATCTGTGCTGCCAGCAAACCTCTCCAAATTACAATTCCTTCCGTGCTTCCTCCAGGCTCTCGTGCACAGCAATACAGCTCTGGCATGCACCAGCAGCACAGGGCAGCTTCCTCCTGCCCCTGGGTGGCTCAGGAAGGAGGGGCAGGAGCCCCACCAAGCCCCGCTGCTGAGCAGGGTCTGCCCCACGGGAGCTGCACTGCCCCACAGCCCCAGCCCTGGGCACGCTGGAGGGGCAGCACGGAGTGGAGGGCTTCACCTGCACACAGGTTTGTAATCAAACAGCAGGAAACCAAGAGCGGGTGCTGCAAAGAATAGTTAAAGTGTAATAATTCAATGGGAAAACAGGAACCAGATTAAACCTCCCACAGCCCTTCTCTCTTCTTCGAAATCTGCAAGTTTGGCAGACTGAGGAACTCGTGAAAAACATCTGAGCAGAATTTTGATTAGAGCCAGATGAAAAAGGCAAGCTGCCTTTCCTGCCATAACTAATTTCCCGACAAATTATCAAGGAATTTCTCAGCAACAGACAAGCAATTGGGTTTTCAGAATTTTTTTCCTACTTTTAAATAATTATCCTTTTTTGTCTTTATCAAACACCCTAACAATTCCTGTCAGAAAAATTTATTAACCCTTTAGTTTGTTTTTTTTTAAATGGGGTTTTGAGGAAAAAAATTAGATATAGCTGTTACTCATCTACGCACCAATATTTGCTGGGATAAAACCCTCTGGCTGCCCTAAACCTGGTTGTTCCATCCATTTGTGCCTGATGTGGCTGAAGATTCATTTCTAAGGTCAGGGTTTACACAGGCTGGACTTGGTTGCAGATACTGTACAAAACCTGCAAGCCACAGAAAATTCTTTCCTTTTATTAACACTCTGTTGAAGCTTTTAAGCACCATTATCCATCCCACTCACAGACTTTTTGGGTACAGCTGGCCTTCCACTGCAAAAGGAAATATTTGCATCTCAAAGACATTTGCTGCTTTTGAACCATCCCAAGGACTTAAAAATTTTTAAGGCACACTTTCACTTCGAAGACATTTAGATAGGAACTTTAACAGTCTTGTAAATGAATCAGGCATTGTGCATCATCTGTAATGAATTCAGGGAGTCTTACTGAGCACCTACGCAACCCAAGGAGAGCTGGATTTTCATTAGGTACCTACTTAACTCTTAGAAAAATCGGATCATGAACACAGCTTGGCTTTTCAGGCACTGCCCTTTATGTGCTTTAATTATTTACGTTGACAAATATTTCAGATTTAAAGCAGATTTAATGCAGTAGAGATTGAAGGTTTCAAGAACAGGAATGAAACACTAAATCAGGTTACATCAGTGCGAGTTTTGCTCTTTGCAATTCCACTGAAGAGGAAAATTAAAAGCAAAGCCCTACGAATATGTTGGTGAGGTTCTAAAAGCCTTTCAGGATCACCCGACAAAGCAACCCCAGCTCCAAGTGGAGACTTGGGACCAGCATTTCCAAATGCTTGGAAAAGCATTTGTTCCCAGGACATCCAGCCAGGGATTTTGCTGAGGGCAGCAGTCTCCTGTCTATTTGGATCCCCAATGCCCTAGATAAAGGCAGCTCGGGATTCCAGTGGGAGCCAAAGCAGCTCATCACCTTGTGAAAATCAAACTGCCTGATTCGGTCTGACTGCTCAGAGCACAGGTCGTGGTTTCCTGCTGCTTCCCTTTTGGCTCAGGACACCAGTGATGCACATAACAGAATAAATGCTCTTCTAGTGGGGCTTCGGTGAGTCACTCACAGGGGCAGGTTTCCACCTTCCTCAGCAAATTCTGCAAAAGGGGCAGGTATATTTTGTTAAAGAACATTCCACCTAATGGGCAAAACGTATAATAATTCTTCTCTGTGTTGCGCTTTCAGGCTGTCAAAAATTTTGGCTGAACTTGTTAATACAAAAAGTTGAAGAAAAAGCAGCTTTCAAAAGAAATGTCCAATTAACTTCCTTTTCTGATTTTTATTTGTCCTGAAATTAGATTTTATTGGAATTGTATTTACAAAACTTGTACTGTGGGATATCTTTCCTCCACAGTCTGTCATTGCTAATGACCAAAGGACACGTAGAGAGTTCTTATAGTTCTTTATTCTCCTATTGCTCCTGAAGGTGAACTATGATTCAAGAGCTTTGCTTGCAGAAAAGTAAGGATTTTGTGAAAGACAGAGGCAAAAATATTAATTGCTTTTTCCCACTTTACTGACAGTTCCAATAGCAGCAAATGTTATTGCAAAGGAGCAAAAAAGCCTCCCACCGTCAACTGCAAGATCACATCAGTCCTGAAGTCAGCTCAACCTTTGCTGTTCCTCCCACCTTCCTTCCCCAGTAATGTCTTGGGAGGGTGCTGAGGCATCCTCTCCAATAGAACAGTTATGGAAAAAGTCACAGAACATTACAATCACCAAGCAAATTAAGTGCATAGTAAAAGTCATTCCTATAAGGGTGGAATCTTTCAAATCCTGGAAGGGAAGGGAGAGCAATAATAGGAAACTGGAATGGAAATTGCATTTTCCCCCTTTTCTTCACAAGAGATGAACTTTCCTCAAAAATTCGTGTTTTCAATACAGAGGTTGTGTTATTAGATGCTGATTTCATGCCTTAGAAATCACAGATAAGGCAAAAGCATATATTTGCCACCTAGAATAGCATATTGATTTTTTTCCCAGCCAGCCTGCCAAACAAAATCCAAGCTAAAGCAGACTCTGTGGCAACTTGAGGTCACCGTAATTCTCTTTAGTTCTTCTCCTTGTCAAAAGCTATGATATCAAAGCTGCCCTTTTGTTCCCCTTAATTCTATCAAACGCACTCCCCACCTCCAATCTTCCCTACTTTGTCAAGCTAAGATGAGGAAAAACTCAGAGGCTTGGGCTCAGATGTATCTATGATCAGGATCTGAACTAGAAGAGCCAACAGAGGCCTCTTCGCACAGCTCCAGCCCTACAGACAGCCTGTGTTTTCCTGGGAGACAGAAAAGTATAACGTGAACGAGAGCAAGGCTCTGCTGCATAATCAATAACAGCACCTAAAAGTAATTCAGTCAGATTAGACTGAACTTTTTCTCACAATATGACGATTTTGAGGATTTCCTGAACCAATCCCTGCATAAACCTGTAAATATCCAAGGCCATTGGTCACTACATGCTTTTGAATTTTTATTTCTAGGCACATACCCAGGAAAACCTTGGACTAGAAATGAGCTGAGGACCTCACCTTCATTCTCAGTTTTGGAGGCCTTCACAAAATATTGTCATGGCCCTGGCCCCCCAAGGCCCAGGAACTGCCAAGGCTTGCTGTGTGCCTGTTCTCCTGGGCTTTATAAAAACTAGACCTAACAGGACTTTTAAAATATACGGCCCACCGTGGGGAAAACATTCCCTTCATCCCAGGCTGCGCAGAATGGCTGAACTGCACCCTGTGGCTACCTCAGCTCAGTCACCTCCTTCGTCTGACAGAGATTTAAAACTTCCTTTCTCCCTCAGAGGTACATTTTTCTCACTGTTTTGGGGTGGAAGCAGCCTTTTGTTTCCATAGTCACCTCTTACCTATGTATTCAGGATTTGAGATGTTCTCCTGGGAGATAAACACAGCTAAAATTTGGTCATTGTCAGAAAAGCGCAAAGTAGATGTACAGCTGGTGGGTAGGTGTTCTTTTGTTTGTTACTTTCTGGTTTGTTTTGCCTTTTTACATCTTATAACCACTAACTATATAATTTCTACTTAGATTTATGATACCTTATTTCCAAATGTGTCATTTCTTTCATTACAGACAGTGTGAGATAACCATGATGCCCACAGATGCATCATCCATGACTAGAAAGGACCTGTCCATCATGCTCCACACGTCAGGAATTCCTGATACAATAGGAATGAGCATAAAGAGCAAGTGGCCAGTGTCTCAAACTTCACCATAGGCTGTATTAGCAGTTTAGAATGAGCTTATGAAAAAAAGGTTTTAGTCCAGAAAAGAAGAAAAGCCTCTCTGGTCACATTCCCATAGGGATTTCCAGTATAATCATATTATAAAGCATCCTCTCATTCATTGCCTTTACCATTTTGTGTCCATCAGTTCTAACCATGTTTTCCCCTTCAAACCCATAATTACAGACACTGGCCACACCGTGGAATTGACCATTGCATCTTGTTTTCTGGAGAACAGAAACACTGACTTCTTGTAATTCTCACTGGGAAACTCGTAACAGGGACTGACCTTGAGATCTTTTTCTGTGCTCTTGGGTAAAACAATGACAGTTTTCAAATCTCAAAAGAAAGGAAAAGGAGAATGAAGGCAGCACAAGTTTCCTCTAAGCACTGTCAGCACTGTCAGCATGAAGACTTCTATTATTACTAAAGTTTAATATTCAGAATATTGCCAGGAGTCTGCAAGAGAACACTTCCCGAAGCGGAGGAAGATAAAACCAAACACTGCTTTGAGTTTAGTTAGTACAGAAAGGTCTGAGCATAAGCCAGAATCCAGAATTTGACAGCATGCAGTAGTCATGCTTGGATCCAGCATTGGTTTTGGAGTTAGAAACAATTATTTTGATATTTTAAAAACACCCTTAAAGAAAGAGTATTTTCATAAGTTACTTTTTCTGACTCTTCCCAGCAAGCTGAATAGAAATTGGCTCCTTTCTTTCTTCTCCTCTTGCTAACAATGGCAAGCTGAGATACCCTGTAAAGTGACTGTGGGAACCAGCGTTTTCAGAACAAAGCATGAAACATCCTGAGCCTTGTCAACAAGGTACTCTGTGTCTTCAGCAATAAGAAAAATCAGTGGTGGAGCAGGGAATAAAACCCAAAAGCCCCAACTCCCACTACCCTTAACATCAGACAAACTGATTCACAAACATTAAAGCTGCTTTTGTTTGGATGTCACCACAGAAACTCTTTTGAATGACAAGATCCCAACAAGTCACAAAACTCTGACACTAAGTGGTCTTGCAGAAGAACATAAAGGTGGAGTCAAACTGTCAGGCGATCCAGGGTTTAACACCAAAAATAAGGTTCATGCCACTAAAATGTTAAAATTTTTCAGCAGAAGGAACACCACCAGAGTTGGAGGACACACAGAAGTGACCAGCTGTGAAACAGTTGAGGTCTCTGGCTGATACATCTTTAAGAGCTAACCTGAATGAAAGGACCAGCTGATCACTCCCCTCCTTCCTGACAACTCAGGGGTACTGTGAAGCCTTGGATCATGGGTTTTTAAAAACTCATTTTTTAACTCTCAACAGCAAACAGATGAAAACATATTTAAGAAAACATTTTCCCAGCAACTAGTAAAGTGCGAATAAGTGGTTCTAGGTGATCATTGGTAGTAGTTATTAACCTTTTCAGACATTTTTAAGACTGCAGTGATTCGTGTGTCTTCAGCTATGTTGCAATCCAGAAACAATTTTAAAAAATACTAAGACTCTTCTTTGTTAGGAGATCTTAAAATATCTAAACACAAAAATTTCTGATTCTTATTGTGTAGAGTGGTTAATTTACTGCAACCTACACCATTGAAAATGCTGTTTTCAAAATAAGAGCTTCTGGCCTAGGGAGTTATAGAAAGAAGGTGTGTTCTTTATTGTTTTAATATACCTTAACTACATAATTGATGAAATGATTCATTCTCAATATTTAATGCTCCTGTACCCTGAAGACCATACCTACTCAGAACATGAGCAAAATATGCAACAAGAAAAGACAGGAGCAAGAAAATATATTATTTGTTAAAAAAAAAAAAAAAGAAACGAAAAGGACAAAAGTTAGCAGCTCCCCACCTTGAACTGAAAGCACAGGCACAAATATTTAGACAGTCATTAAGGTCAAAACTGTGTTTCCCAGGGTGGAACTCTGCCACCGCTATCCCCAAAGTCAGCCACACCTCTCCTCTAACTGCAGTAGGGCCGGCATTTCATTTCCCAGGTCTTTCAGTGAGGACAGGAGCAGAGCACAGCAAAAGCTGGAAGATTGTTAAAATTAGCTGTTTCTGGTGTCCATCCTCTCATGATCTCCTCAAAAATTCCTAATCAATTGTATTGCAATTAATTGCGGAAACATCCCATTAAATACAGACGAATCTTTCCAGAGGTACCTATTTAAGAGGAAAATTTAGTAGCTGGCTTAAATCCACCTTTCTCGACATGCCTTTCCTTTTTTGATTTATTTTTAATCTTGCACTTCTCCGTTTTCCAATACCTTTCATCCCTCGTTCCATACTCCTTCCTCTCAGGGAAAATGGAGGGTGACAGTATAGACTGCAAGGCAGCAGGAGGAATGAAAGGTTTATTTCAAAGTTGCTCTGTTCTTTTTTTTCTGTGTGTGGCTTTGTTAAGTACATACTGTATTTCTGAGATCCAGCTAGGAAAAACTAGAAAAGTCTTCCAATTATAATCCTTGATATTTCCCCTGAAGCTAAACCAAAGCCCCTTTGAACTAGAAAAGTGTCTTTCAAAAATGAGAAGGGCAAGACCTGAACTTTTCTACCTGTAGTCTTCTAGTCCAAGATTAGAGTTGTGGGTTGATTTTTTTTTCCTCTTCTCCTCAAGGAAGAAAATACACTGATTTTTAATACAACTATTTTTAGTTAATCCAGCTTTCTTTTTTATCCTCTGTAGCCAATGCCTGTGCCAGTCATTTGAGCATTATTTAACTTACATGTCTACATCAAAAGTAGCAGTTTCCCTGGTGTATATTTGCTGGCTGTGCAGAGGAGGTAAATAAGATTTTGCTGTGCTTCTTGTCAAAAATCCCATTGTCACAGGCGTGTTTATTGATTGATTTTCCCGAGTATGTAAGTTATGGATTAGCCTTTGCTCTCGTTAGAAAACAGTTTCCATTAGGAAGTCAACGCCTCGTAAGGTGCAGACGGATTTAGTGTGCATGTATTCATCTGGTGATCTCCCAAATGGCTCTGAGGTGGGGTTGTGGGTGATTTCAGGAGGGAGGGGATTCATCATGCCTGCTTAGGGGCTGGCTAATGGGCTTCTCCCTGCCACCCTGGGTGCTGCTCATGAGAACACAAAAATTGAGACCCTGGGTGTTGGTGAGAATAACTGCTCTAATGCGGGTGGTTTAGAAAACTTATGGGTCACATAAACGTGAGTCTTCCAGCATGAAGTGTCATAACAAGGCGCAGCGAGGGTTTAATGCACAGAAAGTGAATCATTCCAATTTTTCTAATGGGTTTTCATATCCATATGAAGAAAAACAGCTCGGTTTCCTACATCTTTTAAAAGCAGCACGCTTTACATAAAAACTGTTGCCTTTCTGCTTGATCTATGTTTTTAAACATAATATTATGCCCAGAATCTGAACTAAAAAGGTAATAAAGATACTGTCTTTTGGGACCAGGACAGCAATGAAAATTTCATTCTCATAACTCACCAACCCTGAGTACAACTTATTAAATTTATTCGCATGGAATGTTTTACAAATAAACAAGGGGAAACGCATTCAAGTGAAATAATGTTCAGTATTTTAATTTGAGGTCTGCGTGAGGACAAGTACTCATGCATTTTACTTAATCACTTACACTTATTCCTTGTTTTTTAATATGTCTCCAGCAAATTAGACAAGAATCTTCGATGTGTTATTGGAGTTATGTCAAAGATCATGTTACCTGCTTTCTACGCTCCAGCAAAAGTCCAAAAGCTACACAGGAGACAAAATGGACTAGAGTGAGGGGAAACTCTCCTGAAAGGAAATCTCTATGTACCTCAGCAAAGTTAAGAGTGGATATTCTTACTACAGAACCTCTCAAAGGCCTTAACCAGAGTAAATTCCTTGCTGTATGCAGGAGGGGCTGGATGGTTGCTTGGTTAAAGTACAGATATAAAGCGTTGCACATTTCAATGCCTCAGGCCTCTCAGAGTTACAAGGCAACCAGAAGAGTCTTTGTCTGACTGCTAAGGTGTTTTGGTATTCTTAGTTAGCCCATAATTTCTAGCATAAGGACCTCTCACTGGTGGAATGCCGGTACACAAGGAGTACTGCTGCATGGAAGATTGTGGACACCAGTTCTTTAGGCTTTGAAGTCTTGAGTGTCACTGTTTAGACCCTTGTGGTGGAGCCAACACTTCTTCCCCTCCCAGACACATTACAAAGACACCCACGTCCAACACTGAGGGGAAACCAGGTGCTGTGGTTTGCAAGGGCTGCTTGTTGGGAAAGCAAGAAGCTGAAACGTGAGAATTCAAGAGAAGAATGAGATTATTCATTGGCTGACAAGACACTACCCTACTCAAAGAATCCCTGTATTTCTCCCTTTAAGTCCCAGAAGACAGGACTGAGAAGTGGTAGAAGATTTTTCATGAGTTCTCACAGAAGCACAAGGATGTTGGTGGGTGCTTGGCTCTTTCCTTTGCTCTTCTTGAAAGGACAGAGCCTTTGGACCACACTCTAGCACTACCTTTGCAATGATTACCCCAAAAGATCTGGGAATGACTCTTGTTGGCCTGATCAGCATGGAAAAAGCCATCCTTATATTCATTTTTGGATAAAGGATAAGATAGAGCTACACTGCAGCAGTCAAAGCCTCCTTTCTAGACATGAATATGACATGGAACAGATCAAACGTTTTAAGGTCACTACCAAAGGGAGACAAAAGTCACACTCTGGACTTTACCTACATTGTTTTACTACCTTGGCATTGACAAGCTGGACAATTTCCTCTGCTTAGCAGACAGCATCTCAGAGAGAGGCGAGCCTGGTGACAGCTTTCAAGCTGCCTTTTGTAAGGTATGCACTTCAAAAGAATATGTATTGCAGCAAGTACAAATTAAAAACACTGGCAAAAGTTTCATGCAGAAAACACCCTCACTGTGAAGCAAAAAAAACCCCAACTGGTTAGCATTCAGAAGCACAGCTCTTTTAGCTGATATTGACTGATTGATTCATTAGATGTATAGAAGTGCTATTAGGAGGGTGAGGGCTTCTATCCACAAGGATAGGCACACTCAGCGCAGCTTCAGAGCACATCTCGAAAGCAACCATCCAAATTAAAGACATCCCATCACAATTCAATCCAATCACATAAGCTCCATACCCTTTCAATTGTCACTTCCATACTGTCCCACTACTTTCAGGGGCTCTTTTGAGGAAAAAGACTGAATCCCATCGTGTGCCTTGACTTCACAATGTTTTACTCAGACGAAGAAGAGAGGAGGCACTTTCAGACCAGGTGTCAAGAGCTTTGAATTACAGCAGTGCCAGGCCAATCTTTCCTCACTCATTTTAATCAAGGAGGTTCCAATTCAGATAACCCCTGCTGATCACAGCTCAGACTAACATTGCAAGGAAACCAGGACAATGTTAGAACTGCGATGTAGATAGGTATGCTACTCATATGTGTTAATGTATGCACATCTCCTGAAACAGCCTGAAATTGCTTTGAGTTCATGATTCTTTTGCCAGCCCAGGCATAGCTTCCACTGAATGTTACCAGGAACATTACTTGACTTGAAAGAGCAAGCGTGAATTTCGTGCATCTGCCCAGCAATGTGAAATCAATTCTGATAATGCCATTGAATGTAACTTATCTGAAAATTACTTTCTTGTGCTGTGGTTTTCCCTGTGAAACCCTGCAATGGTTGAACTGATAATGTTGGATCTGAAGTCTCATGACTATTATGCAGTATTACTCTCCAGCTGGGAGTCTTGGCAAGGCAACACATTGACATCTTCATGAACTTAGCACTTCACATCAAGGAGAGGATGTGAGCCTGTCAACTTGACACTCATAGTGCAATCTCTTTCAAATTGGCCCTTAGAAATCTTTACAATATGACTGGAAGCTCTTCACAGTCATATAAACAGGATACATTAGATTCAGCTGCCACAAAAAAAAAGTCGAAGGGTACTAATCATGTCCTTTCCCTCAAATTAATATTGTCACATTTACTTACTGGTACTTAGAAGATGGTGAAATGTCTCTTCCATCTGTTTTGGTGCATACATACACCATTAGGAGGAGTCTTTCATTTTATCTTTACTGAAGCTGTCCTTCAATTAACACAGAATTTCTTTCTAGCTTCCCAGATATTTTTAAAGTTACAAATATATGTGACACTAATGTCTAATCCTTAAGAAATGCCTTCACCTCATTAAATTAAATGGAGAACCATCTGAGGTTCATTACAATGGCAGGATTAAGGGAAATGATCAGAGGTATTTAAAAAGTATTTGACAGGGTTTAAAAGATGAACAGAAATTCTGAGCACTTCCTCCTGCTTACCTAGTCTGCATGGCTATGAAAGTGATTAAAAAAGTGATTAAAGATAAACCAAGAACAACAAGAATTTGACACTTAGAGCCCACTTACACAGTCCTTTATATTGAGCTGGTATACTTTACCTATTAACAAACGACAGTTTATCTTAGGAAGAGAAAAGGAAATTTTATGTTGCTCTCACAATCCACATTGCAGAAAATCTCAGAGAAAATATAAAAGTCTAGGCATCAAGAAGAAGGGCCCTACAGGCAAAAACTATCTGCCATATATTCCCTGCACCATCATCTTCTGTTGATGCCAGGGAGATTTTAATTCCAGTACTTCACATTGCAAAAGTATCGCACAAGGAAATAAATGCCTTTTGGTACTTCAGCACTGTTTGGATGCTCTATGATTTTACACTTTCATACCCATACCAGCAGCGTGAGTCAAACTTCTGTTTGCATAACAGGTATGTTTCCTTACATGTGAGATGAGTGCACAACAGCATATGGACTAACTGCAGTCGCAAAACTGAACAAGGGCCACTTCTGTGCACAATGCAGCAGCAAAACCCACAGGATCAAAAATGGAGTGTAATCTTCATGCAAAATACAAACTTGGACAGCATCCCTGGCCACCTGAGACAGTTCCCAAGGGTCTCAGGTGTAAAACAGGAATTTGACATCAAACACCCAGCCATCATTTCATTTAATTACTTCCTCTCATTTCATTAGCTCTGTGCTAGCTGAGTTGCATAAGCAATTCTACGGCATGAGAAGGATCTGTAGCCATGGAAATATTTTTTCTCTGAAAGCATACTTGCTCACTTTGTGAAAAATGTATAATCCTCCCTGGCAAAGAAGTGAGGATATTGGATGTTTGAAGTAAGCAGATTGAGCCCTGGGTACAGCTTTCATATTGCAGCCCAAAGTGTGGGACAAAAAAAAAAAAAAAAACCAAACCAAAAAACTCTTTGGTCCTGCGGGACCCCTGGTACAGCTGCTGTCTGAAGGCAGCCTTGCCAGCCAGGTTTTCCCGGAGCAAAGCAGGAGCATCCTGCTCCTTTCTCTGTGCTTGGCAAGCACCGGGAGCCAAGTCCCCACCACAGCTTTTCTACCTCTTCCCTCTTGGAGGAGCTGACACCCGGAGGTGGATGAAGAGGAATCCCTCATTTCACTCATCCAAAATTCAAGGATTAGTGCCTGCAGAATACGTGGAAATGGCACCAGCTGTCTTCCTGTGAGGAATAACCCAATCCAGGGTGTGTGTCACTTAGTTCTGTGCATTTAAGTACAGATTATGAACGACTAGAGTTTTAGATATAGGTCATTGTTTTTCTACATTTTGCTATATTAGATAGTAAAGCTAATCCTTATTTCAACTATTTTCAAGAGGCAGCAAAACACACACTACATTTAATAATCTTATTGTTTGTGTTGGTAGATTGGCAGAAGATCCCACAACACGAGTTACATGGCAACAAAGATGCAGGCTCCCATGAGACCTAGTTCTGCTCTTGAAATTAGAGAGCATAAGCCTCTCCAACAGCAGCCTGCAGGAAAAAGCCACAGCAATATTTCATCAGAATTTAGCCAAAACAGCTACATGTGTCCTACAGATGATTGTTTTCCTTTCTTACACAAATCACATTCAACTGCACTTGGCTGCTAATAATGGGAATGGGACATTTCCTGCAGGGAAGCTGTGACTCTGCAGATCCCAGTCTAACACACAGACTTCAGACACCCATAAATATTTCTGTTTTGTTTCCATCACTTCAGGTCTCACACAAATTCAGTGAAGAATTTGTAGAATGAGGCATCTGTGACTTGTCAAAGTTTACTTTTACATGGCAGGCAGCACAGAAAAAATTCATTCCTGGCTATCACGACTGGATTACAGTAAAGTGCCACGTCAGGGTGAGCTCAGCTAAATTCAAGTGTCCATTGAAAAGATACAGTATTTCACATTCAAGAGCAATTGCTGAATTGCCTTTTTGTAAAATCCAAGGAAGGGACAATTTATTACTTAAGCAAGCACTGCAGTAGATCAGGAATCAAACTGGCACCCTGGCTATTAATTACCCTCCAGGGTGACCAGCAGGGAAAACTGTCAGTGTCAAACCATCCACAGCACGCTTGTCAGTGAGAGAAGAAGGGATGAATATCTACCCGCTTACTACTTCTGCTCAAATACCTATTTGAGAATAGAAGCGAGAACCTGCAATATTAACAGCCAGTGTCCAGCAGTCAAGGGCTGTCAAGAGCCACCCCTAAACTCAGAGCAGCTGTTTTGGACCTGCAGAGTGCACTCTGACTCTCTGCACTTGTACATTATTTTTTTTTCCCACCTTGGAAGTCACTGTGGGAAAGGGATGCTGCAGACCCAGGTCTTGCCCCAGCAGGGAGCCAAGCCGTGTCCAAGGTGTGTGACTGGATCCCAGTTCATACAACATAGGGAGCAAGCGACCTACTGCAACTTCCACCAGGTTTGTGGCTTCCCCTAGGTCGGAGTCCTGGAGGGCACACCCTGAATTTAGTGTTTTCGTTTAGGCTGGAGTGGGGGTAGGAAGGTCTGTGTCCACCTGAATGCTAAGACAGCACTATTTGAGTTCATCTGCTCCTACCTCATGAGTTCACCTGCACAGGTAAGTGCACCTGGGAGCTATGCCCTGGCTCATCACCAACCCTGGGCACCTGGGGTTCAGCCCAGAAGCAACCGGTGATTTTGCCAAGAGGCCTCAGGCTAGTGCTGGGCAAGGGCTAATCCTTCCTTCTGACAGACAGGAGCCAACCAGGAACAAGGAACAGAAGAGACGGGACGTGGGCTGAGATTTGGGCAGCATATGCCTGGGAACCATTTTAACCTCTTAGTTCCTATAGATCCCAGCAAGCTCACAGGGCTTCTGAGCAGATTTGTGCTGGTGAGCTGTGATTTCTCCTCTGTTAGGTAAAAAATTATTCAAGTAAACACCACTACACAGTCAAAAAGTGTTGAACATGGGTAAGGCCATGTTAAACATATTACCAATATGTTGGGTTTTTAGTCTTTCCAAAGAGCTGAAAAAGCATTCCAGAGGCAACATGTTCTTCCCCTTTAGCATAATTTTCTCCCACCATCCCTCAAGCCTTTGCCCTGCAGATGGAGACGCCTTCACATGGCGCAACAGAGCTCCTCATTTCCCCTACCTATAACTCCTGAGAGGCTGCAGTTCTCCCTGCAAAGCAACAGTAAATTTTAAGCAGGACTTGCTAAATCCTTGGCTGGAACAACAAATAGTCTTTTGCCCCATGCAGAGATCGTGAAAGCAGCAAGGGCTGACAGCCATTCCAGCACAGCACTGAATGGGTTGCTTTGCATTCTGTAACCTGGCAAGCGTGCAGGAGATGCTCCTTTTGGGAAGAGCAAAACCTCTTAGTAATCTCTATCTTTTTAACTACTGAGTTGGCAATTTATTGACTACTGAGCTGGCAATTGACCGAAAAAAATCCCACAGGAGCAACAGTGGAAAAGGGAAAAGTGGTGCAAGGCAGAGGTGAATGTGATGCCACGGGTGGTATTTTTTTAAACCACTCCTGTCTCTGCAAAACACTTATCCTTGAGTGTATGTAGTTTCCTTCTTGGCAACGTTTTTTCTGTATTCTTTTGACCTGCTGCATAATATCAAAGTATCTGAATCTTGTGATAAGCATGACACACTTAGTACTAATCACGGTGGATTTTATCTCCTTGTTCTTTCTTGAACTTCTCTTAATTTCTCTACTTGTTTCTGATTGGATCAACTATAATTGTTATATTGATTTTAAATTTTTTCTATCTGCAATTTATCAGCGGTATCTTTTCTATTTGCTGCTGCCTTTGACTGCGGGAACAGTCTGAATGAATCAGAATTAGGTCTGCTCACAGCTGAGCTGTGGAAACCTGCTGAGCCATTATAGCTAGAGCCCTGGATCCCAGAAACTGTCATAAATAAAAGCCATTATGACTAGTACCTCATGCCATTTCTGACTGTGAACATATGGCAGCATGCTCTGTATGGTCAGGAAAACAATAACTACTTTATGGACCTATCTGAATGTTAAAACAAGGAGCTTTTCTCTGATGTTAGGCAGAAACATCAGAGTTCCTAGTAATTGAATAGTATGATTTCTAAATTCTTCTTCATACATTCAGTGCACCTCCCTCCTCTTGTCTGTGAACTGAAAAGCCAGATCCAGTGTGAAGGAGAATTTCTTTCCTATCAGAAGAGCAGGAGACACAGTGAGTGCAGCTCTTGCATGTCTCTACAGGGCTGAGTGAAGAGCAAGTTTATCTTAGAAAAAATCATCAAACCATGCGCAAAATAAGTGATGCAAATAAAATAAATACGATATATCTGGGCAGCTCTGGAGATGGGAGTGAGCAGGAAGGAACAAAAAGAGAGGGAGAGCAGAGGAGTGGAGGGAATGGGGAATCTCCACAATGAAGCTTCGAACACAGGAGTGAGATGGACATCTGCCTGCAGCCTTGTGCTGTCCTAGGTAATAGGGTGTCATAAACTCTTAATTAAAACTCATCAATTCCTATCCTAAGAACAAGTTGAAGGAATTGCATCATCTGTGCTATGGGAAAACACCTAAATGCTCTGCCTGTTTTTACATATGAAAGTGTTGTTTTGTCAATGCTGTAATTTCTGCTCAGTGAGCTCTTTTTCCTCTCCTCCCTCCTTGAGTGTCTCCTCCTCTGGTAAACCTGTAGATATCAGCCATATCCTCTCTCAGCTTTTGTTTTTTCTCACCTGAAGAAATCACTCTTTTGATTTCCTTTCATAAGATTGCCTGCTAAGACCATTGTGCCCATCTCACTCCTTCCATCTTAAATTAATTTTTGTGATATTATACAAAGAGACGCACACAGTATTTCAGATGCAGGCTGGAGCCTTGTCAGTCTCTACACTAAAGGAAGAATTTAATAACTTATGACCCCAAAGAGCTTTTTCATAACTACGTCTGCAGCTGACTAAAACACATGACCTAGCTCCCTCTCTGCTCCCAGCTCAAGCACCAGTTAATGCCTGAAATTCTTGTTCATGGTCCCAAAGTGCATATCTTTGCATTTTGTACTATAATGTTCCATCACATTTAAATAGTTCCTGATCTCAAGGTCATCTAATTGTTTCTATATAATATGGCAATTCACATTTTTATTGTTAATATGTCCCACATCTGTACCACCCGAAAAAAACCCCCAAACCATTAATTCTCTCCTACTTTTTAGTGTTGAGGTCGTTGATGAAAATATTAAATCATTATTATGATTATTTATTTATTGGATTATTATGCCATAATTTCATAACTGTTCTTTGCTAGACATTTCTAAGAGTTCCCCTTTCAGCGTGGCCTTTTGCCAGCTTCTTCTGGACCACCTTTCACCATCACTTCATAATTTTCATAAGTTCATCCTAATTTAATTAAGTTATTGTAAGTTTAACTAATATTTTCCCACTGGCACAACACTAGACATTTTACAGGAGCCTGGAATACTGCTTACAGTATTTTCTTCCCTACCCCTCAGCTATTCCGTGCCTTAGAAATGGGGAGTGAGCCAGGGCTGAGCAACCTTCAATCCTACGGAAATGTTGGAGTTATGCCACCAGGACAATGCAGCAGCTTGGGAGCAGGAGACTGAGAAGACCAAAACATAATTGTTCTCTGGGCAACCAGAGATTCAGGGCATCCACCAGGTTTGAAATTCAGCCTTCTCAGCAACCTACATCGTGAGAGTGCGAGGGAAATCTTGTCCTTTTTCCTTCTCCCTGGCGGGATGACAACAGATATCGCTACAAGAAGATGCCCTTGAATATTTCTTCCCGAAAAACAATTTTTCCAGAAAGGACAAGAGATTAGGGAGTTCAGCAGAAACAGGATTTCTCCCCACGCATACACATATATGTGTTTTTAAAGCATCTTTCTCATTGTGCACAGTAGCAATTCCAAAAACATTACTCTTGAAAATTATTGGTTCAGCACGAATGCAGTAAAGTCCCAAGTGCTACATTGCTGTCAATTTCTTCAGTGCTTGCAGCTTTCTTGCAGCCTCCTAAGAAGTCCAGACTCCCATAGGAGCTATTCAAGATGATAAAGTCATATTAAAGGCCTTTGCAGCTTTTTTTTTTTTTTTTAAGAAATGTCAGAGCTAACACTTGCCCTTTGTGCTGTTTTCCTCTGGTATTACACAAATCCTGTGAGATTTTCCCATTTGACCTGATGACCACATACCTTACCCTTGGCAATAAAAGGCATATCCATGCATGAGTCAGAAACAAAACTGTTGCATTTCTTGGCCTTTCTGTAAATGGTAGAATTCACACTCCCTTAGTCTTTTATCAAAATCTGTGTTTGGAGAGTTGTGTGGATGTGAAAGAGAAAAATAATGGGTTTGGCACTGCAAGTGCATCAGAACAAGCCCTTGTTGTATGCTGCTCACCCAGTGTACTGCAGAGTTTGTGAGTGCTGATTTTCATTTGCCAAAACATTTAAGATTTATGGAGTCTTGTTTTATGCTCCTATCATATTCCCATCCATGACTCAGGCTTACTGATATTCTTTATTGTAGCTAATGTTCTCTTATGTCAAAGCATGACATGAAAAACCTTTAAAAAGGTGGCATAAAAAAGAGATTACTTTTTTTGTTCAAGGTAGACTATCAGGGTTTTTAGAGCCATTTGCAGCTGAGACTCTGGAGTCTGGTGCCAATCTCATGTTACCTGCACCACTGGGGACACAACTGACACTCTGCAAATGTTCCCATGTTCCCCTTTTACCCTTCCTGTCTAGGATGGCTCAAAGTAATACAAAGTCCTTGAACGCATCCCAGCCATACTTGTTATGCCTCCAGTAAAATTTGATCCAAACTGTGATAGGATGGGTTTTTAATTGCCATGGTTTCAGGGAGTCTGGAAAGTTTCTGAGGTCCTTTTGTTCCTCTTTGTTTCATGGACAAGGCAGTTGTTAGCATAATATAGGCTCTAACAGAAGAAGTAACAGAGAAAGCTGAGATGGTGAACTTAATCTCAACATCAATGCCTTTTTCATTTCATTCTTTATTAAAAAGGTCAGCTGTAATTAAGGTGCTTACTTATTTAAACACCTATAGATAAGGATGAATGATCTCTCAGAGCAGTGCCATGAACACTTAGATAAAGATAAGCTAGATGTTTTCCAAGTGGCTGGGTCTGATTAAATTTCTCGTAAAATACTTTTGTAGAACTGGCTGAAGTAGTCTCAGATTTCCTAGTGGTTATCTTTGAGAATTTCTGGAAAATAAGTGGAGACCCAAAAGGCTGCAGAGGGATAAAAACAGTGCACCCTTACCATAAGGTAGAAAAGAGAATATTATAGACCACACAATTTCAGCTCTTGGCAAAATAGTGAAAAAAAAAAAAACCCAAAAAACCAGTTGAAGAATGTATAAGCAGTTAAAAGAAAAATAAGAAAGACTAGAAACAGCCAATAAGCAGTCACTAGGAACAAATGCTGAAGACCAATTTAGTTACTTTCCTTGGCAGGGTAAACAGCTTGTATTTAGAGAGAAGTTGCAATAAATACCAGATATCTTGACTTGGGTAAGATTTCTGACCTTATCTCCTATAACATCCTCGTAAGAAACACGGTATAAATGAAACTACGGGATGGAAAACCAAGTGTCCTGAAAAACACCCAGAGAGCATACACTGCCAGAGTACAGTCCCATGCAACACCTCTCTGTGGAGGGATGCAGTCTCTTCATGATTTGTTTCTGACCCAGATGATAAAATATAGAGCATGTGTGTTAAACTGTCAGGTCTGCAAACATATTAGATAAGAGAAAAATGCAAAGTTTTAAGTTAGCAAAGTCATTGCATGTGATAATCCTTCCCTTTCCCTTGGGGCTCGCAAGGCCTCTGTGACAACAGTGTATTCAGGTTTGGTCAGCATGTTTCTAGGCAGGTGTGGAACACCTGGGGAGAAGTACAGAGTGACAAAAAGATCCCAGTTTTCTGCAAAACTTTGAGCTAGTTTGATTTAGGGAAAATGCTAAGAGGCAGCATATAACAGTGTTCGTCTATGTAAAAGAGCACTGTAAAAAGCTCTTACCCGTGACAAAGGAAGACAGTTAAAAGCTAATGAACTTCAACTACAGCAAGAGTAGATATTAGGAAAAGCTTTCAGCAGTAAAGATACTTAATTATCTATGGAATTTTTAGAAATTCCATCTCAGAAGATCTTTAGTAACAGATTCAGATAAGTTGTCCATTAAAAACTCCAATTTACCCATAGAAGATAAAAACTACTTTTCCTCTCTTATACTTTCTTACTCCAGACTCCTCCTCTCAGTGCCCATTATATTCCCCACACGTGCAGCTCCTCTCCCCGATGGAAGTTCTGCCACACTTCCACAGCTCCTTCCTCCAGCAATTCACAGCAGCATCCTTTCCTTTGCCCATCTATTGTAACCCCGTCAGCAGATTTTAAGTGCACCACATTTTTCCTCATGCTCTGTTAACACCCTTGCTTTAGCAGGCCTCTACATCTTTTTTCACCTCCATACAAGCAGTATGTGTTTGCCATCTAATTGACAAGGGATGGTCCAGTCCCTGGGACATGTTTGACCAACTAGGACATGCCAAGTAACACCTGGCACTTCTAAATCATCAGCAGTCCACCAGAATTCCCCCCCCAGGCTGGGTTAAAGACCTACTCTGAGCCACAGCGCTGTGATCGGGTCTGGCCTGGTAAGGAGATGGATTGCTTGACTTCCTGACTTCCACTCTGTTTAGGTTGGAAAAGAACTTTAAGATCATCAAGTCCAGCTGCAAACCTAACACTGACAAGTCCCCCTCTAAACCATGTCCCTCAATGCCACAGGTACACAGAGATGCAGCCCTCTCACACAGATGAAACTGTTCCAGTAGATCCTGCTCTACTTTCTTTACCCTCCACACCCAAGAGGTGGTGGTGAGGCAGCAGACAAATGATTTAGAGTTAGACCCCAGAGGGCTCCCTTGACTAAATCATAGACAGTCATTCTTTGTAAAGCAAAGTCCACTGCTACCCATAAAAGGGGCAGCAAAAGCTCTTAACCGCACAGCACTGGCTGAAGCTGCTGCGGATCTGCCTGACAAATGCAGCTCTCCAAAGAGCAAAGAGTCAGACCTACTCATGATATTCAAATGCAAGTTATCCCATCCTCGTCTCTGCAAAGGAACAGGACAGACTCCACGCACTTTGTTTATCAAGCAGATTTACTAGGCTAATGTAGTGAAACCTTTGTGTCCAGGTTTTACTACAGCTAAAACACTGTTGGGTGAATTGTGTCCAGGTTTTACTACAGCTAAAACACTGTTGGGTGAATATGGGCTTCTGTATTGGATTTCAGGACCAACACTTCTATACAGAGTTTTCATTCATTGATTTCAGATGCCCGTGCTGAGATTTCCAGGCCTGAATGTTTAGAAGCACTGAATTTTAGTAACTATGTGCTATTTTCAATAAAATCTATCCCAAACATACCTGAAGCTTCAGTGCCAAGTTGAAAACTTCTAATTAATACAAAGTGTTTTAAACATGTGTGCTTTCCTGTCAGTACTGCCTCACTTCCAATACAAGCCTCCAATTGTTCTAAGTTTTACAGATACCAGGCAAATGCTGAAAAATCCTGTGAACATTTCACTAAAGCTGTACATTTTAATTAAATAAAATGTGATTGCCAGCCTATTAAAGTTTTTTTTTTTTTTAAAGAAACAAATAAGAATTATTTGAGCCTCAAAATTTCAGGCACAGGTCTTGAACTTATCATCATCTATTTTAAGAGTTTGTTCTTTGTGCCTATGGCATACTTCATTTTGACATGTCCATCATTTTTCAAATGGATGTGTGCTGCTATCCAAAATCCATTACTTGTGCTATGAATTGAATAACGCTCTATTATTTACTTCTGGCATAGTGTAATCAGACACATGCATCTTTTTTGGCTTTGTTACTGGCTTTCACTTTCCAATGAAGGAGCCTGAATACATTAACTCAACGTTTTAATGAATTGGTAACAGTAATGGGCGCTTAGAGTATAGATTGCTTTTGTAAAGTGCTACTGTACTGAGAAGTGCCTTGAAGTGTTGTCCAACGTTTACCAAGCAGTTAAGAAAGCATGATGAATTTTGGACTAGTTTTATTAGGCAGTTATTGATAGCTATATAATGAATGATCAGTATGCAAGGAAAAGCATTCGATTGCTTCTTTCAAACCATTCTTGACACGTAGCGTAGACAAAATAAACAACCTCCTTTCAGTGACTGCTTAAATCACAGAATAAATCCCTACCAGCACTCAATGAAGGTTCTTTTTTTCACCTCTTAAAGTAATTATTGTTCAAGCATATTATAAAATACTGGGTACTGTTCACTCAAATGTCAAAGACTCAAAATTATTCTGCACATATTGTAACATCTCTTCCTTTTTTTTCTTTTCATCTGTGTGCAGCACATTGTAGCAAGACAAAACCTACACAAACATACTCCCTTTGTACAAAGAATGCAGAGGTTCAAGCTGCAATGAAATTAATCTACACTTTTGTTTCTACCAATGGTAATCCTCCATCCCATGTTTCCACACTGTTCAAAGCCAAAGTAAAACCATGTCTGAAACTGAAATTTAATTAAAAGCTAGAAAGTGATTTTAATCTCAACAAATTCAGAAAAAAAAAAAAAGAAAAGAAGAAAAATAAGCCTATGGTATCTGACTACCTGCTCTCACCCCAATAGCTGCTGTCACCAACTAGAAAATTATTAATCACAGATTTATTCAAATTCATATTTTGAACAACATCTAAGCATGCTTGTGAAATGCATCACCAAGAAGCCATCTGTGCGTTTTCAATGATACCATTTATATTTCATAAAACCAAGCAGCTGTTTTGCTGTGATTTTTCTGAGCCTTTAAAATTGGCTTTCAAGACCCCAAAGCCGTCGAGGTTATAGAACATAAACCACAAAGCATCTATTTCTAAGTGTGCCTGGAAGGCTGATGATGAGAAAAACTTACAAGATGCAGAGAGAAATTCTTAGTGTTTGCAATCTCGATTAGAATGAGAAGTAATTGTCAGGATTATTTTGACCCTCCAGCCTAACTGCCCAAATTCTCTTCTTTTATTAGACAAGGTTTGAGACTAAAGGTGGGAATGCAAACCCAAACTCCTGATAAAGAAAGCAATCAGACAATGTGTTAAAAATAATTATTGTGTCTAATTCCACAAGAATGAAAAGCTGAAGTTAATGCTGAGCCTGTGTAATATGGGTAAATAATTGGAAGAAGGAGCATTTTATCAGCAGAGTAATGCACTTCTAAGCACAGATGAGTTGCATTTACTGAAGAGCAGCTAATATTTATGTTGGAGGCAGAAAGTGAGTGAGTCACTGCTCTTTAGCTGAGAATTTGTTCACTGCTTCTGCCTGAACCAAAATAGTTGTGTTGATTAAAATGGTAACGCTTACCTCAGTGCAGGCAAGTATAACACACACTAAATTAAAGACTGTATTCTGTGGTTAGCTGCTTTTTACCTAAATGTGATATATTCCCCTTTTTTGTAGAAAAGAAACTCTCTAATATCTTTGTTGTTGTTGCTTCACAGGACACCATAGGGATACAGCTTTAAGAGATTAGATATAGGTAGGAAGATTAGGAGGAATAAAGAGGAATTGTATCTTCCGGTAAAACCACAAAGTCACAGAATAACTCCAGTTGGAAGAGAGCTGGAACATCTCTAGCCTAAACTCTTGCTCAAAGCAGGATCAACACTGAGTTCAGAACAGGTTTCTCAAGGTTTTGTCCGGTCATGGCTTGAAAGCCTCCAAGGATGGAATCACTGTGACCTCTCTATGCAGCCTCTTGCAGAGTTTATCCACCTTTACAGGCCAAATGACCCTGCCCCAACCATATTGGTCTCCTCTCCTAAACTTTCTCCAGCTCACTGACACATGGCAGTCCCCACTTTGGGTGAAGTACTCCAGATGGGGCCTAAGGCGTGGTATTTCCAACCGCTTTCTCCATCATGTGGTCAAAAATGTCTTCTGGCTACTGATTCTACAGCAAAAGTTGCATTGACTTGAGTGAGGGAAAATTTCACTCTGGCTTTTTATCATTTTGGGTCTAATTCTAGCTGGATTAGACTGTTCCAGGTGTATCTGGAGGTTTTGCCCTTCCCGAAAAAAGGCTGGGGCAGAGCCAGCACTGCTGAAAATAGGCAAGCAAGTTGGAGCTCCCCAGGGCATGGCTCAGGGAACTTTGCCACCAGTTCCAACACTCTCATTGCAATCACGTTTTGGCAAGGTATATGACTAACCCTGAAGTGAGACAATGCTCAGCTGAAAATTTTTTAGAAGTACTTTGTCATTTCATTGGTCTCATACAATGCCTAGAATGGGAGCAACACCCAGGGGCTTTACAATCACACTTAAACAATCAGGTTTATTATCTGCTTGTCTTAATTAAATGCCTCTATTTTTCCGCCAGAGGAAGAAAGTTTTTTTACATTAAACAATTTAGTTTGAAGTAAATGGGCCTCTAAAAGATATATCGTTTACTCTGATTTGATTTACTCTGCACAGAAGATTCCTGGTCATGACTATTAATGGGACTTAGCCCAATCAGATACGTTTCATTTGTGTCCTACTTCAAATCTTTAGTTTCTCCCATATGTCAAAAATGTTGGGGCTGCTGAATGATAAAGTCTTGTTGCTATGGCAATTAGTTCCATTACCTAGGTGACAGTGCTGGCATAATGTCACCACTAAAGCGATATAAATCCTGAAATATTTTTAGCGTCTGTTGCAGATGAACCACAGTAAAACCACCGCTTATCAATGAGCCAAAATACCCACAGGTGATGGGTAGAAGGAAGGTGCAGCCTAACCACTGTGCTACCTGGAGAAGTGCAGGTAGACACCAGACTGGACAAGTGGACCTCCTGCATTCAGCAACAATACGAGAGAATGACAAGGAATAACAAAGAAAACCTCATAGAGAATAATAGTAATAATAATAATAACAATAATATTTAAAAAAAAGAGCAAAAACTTCCTTGTTTGGGCAACTGCTGAATGAACTACACCTCTCCTCCCATCACATTGCCCTCTCCTAATTCACCAGGGTAATATGAAGGCAAGTGCTGTAGCTGCATGAATTTGCATATTTTAAGCCCTTGTGTTGTTTATTATACAATATTTAGTCACACTTTGAAACCTCAGTCAGGGTTAAAGTCTCATTGTATCAGGAACTGTACAAATAAAAGCAGTGCTCGATAGCCTCTGCCCTCACAGGGCTGACAGGCTTGCGGAAGGGATCAGGTGATGGTGAGGCAAAAAGCAGCTACTGCCATTTTCCTGGTTATCTACAATTTATGAAACCTTTTATCTTCTAGTCTCTAGTCACACTGATTCATACAGCCCACAGTACAAATGAAGCCCACAGGTAGCAAATTTGGCAGTGATTAAAAGGACAATGATGGTAGCATCTGTTATGTTTTGGGTTTTTTCTCCTCCCTCAGCTTTGCTTCAGGTTTCTGGGGCATGCTGAAGTGTGCTGGTATTGGCTGCGCAGTCAGCATCCAATTGCACCTGCTTTGACCAGGAAATCTGCATAAAATGTGACAGGATTTTTCTCCTACTTCTCTCTCAGGTTAAAAGTCCATATTTTGGAAACCTGCCAGGAAATCAGTAGTTAGGGGCACACCCACGGCCACATTAAAACGGATGAAGGACTTCATCAATCTTTAAGCATTCAGACAGAACAACAAAAATGTTATTTGCACTATCCTATACACAAGGTTCTTCTTCCCCCTGCCAGGATAGCGTGCAAGCAACTAAATACACCTGAGCAAAGAATAGGCACCAAATAACAACAAGAAGTACTCTTGTCCCTTTTGCTGATGAAGAGCTGCTCCCAAAACGAATAAATTATTAGTTTATTTATTATTTAGAATTATGAGGCTATGCTTAGAGCAAGTAGTCCTTGATCCATAAATCATTGGCACACCATTAATTATCTACACTCACCGCTTGCTGACTTGGTTACTCATACAAATCACACGGCACCCTGAGCCGTAAATGATAGTTGCTAAACATTGCATTTGTCCCTTTTGTGTCACTTTCCCCACCTGCTCCTCCATTGGACTTTGTCAGGAACACTGCATCCCACTTGCACATCAGCAGTCTCTCTTTGTTTATCCTTTCTCTTCAAGTATTCATTAGTACAAATCGCATTTGCAGCAAACTTCTGAAGTTGCCTGGTTCAAGACGTAGCTCATGGTCTCCATGCTCTCTGCCTGACCAGCTGCCATTGAGAAGCTGAAAAAACCCGTAGCAATAATGCCATTGTGGAAAGAAAAAAAAGGGAAAGAGCTTCTCTGATGAAGATGCAGACTGACTTCACAGCTTTAGGGACCATACTGCCTGGACTCCAAATTGTCAACAAACCACCAGAGGAGTCCTACATGTGGGCACGCTTCTGACATGGTCAAAGGTCACATCAGTAATTTCTCTCTCACAGGGATTAATGTTTCATATTGGTCCTCTGCTGCGAGATTCAAGTAAATTAACACTGATGCTGTGCCCTTTACTTGCTGGTCTCTGGACTTCATTAGGGCTGGAGAAGAACATTGTTTACTACTGAAGCCACAGCAAACATCTCTTTTACAAACCTGCCCACGCATTACTTCTTGCATTTGATCCCCACACTGACACTCTGCTCTCTGAACATCCATTTCCCTCTTATCTTTTTTTACCCTGACAATGAACACAGATGACAGCATCAGAAGCCCACATGGCTGTGGATCCAGGTCTGCAGTTTTGCAGCACAGTTCGAGAGGTGAGAGAGGTCACTCACAAGGCCAACCCTCTGCATATGTTGGAAGCTTACAGAGTTTTGGTTTTCTATGAACTACTGAGGAATAAAACAGGGATTGTCATTCACAGCTGAGAAAGGGGGAATATTAAAGTTCACTTATGAACAGTCACAGTACCCAGCTGGAGCTTTAGCAAACCTAATCTACCTGCTCAGTGGACTATTTTCTTACAGACACCTTCCAAATGCCCTACTTCTTGCATTTTGGGCACACTAGGGTTTACACAGGAAGGGACAGAGTTCTTATTCTTGTGCCCCAAGATGTGTGCACTGTATCTTTCAATTCATTCTGTGCAAAATCCCTGTTTTGGACTTATGACAACCTTCACCAGATTGCATACTTGCAGACAGAGCCAAATGCCCAAGCTGGAGTTTTATACAGTACGTAGAGAAGGACTTTTGCTTCCTTATCTCAAGATCTTTCTTCTCTTCCAAGGAAGCATCTTTGGCCTGGGTGCTTTATGATGACACTCAGTTCCAAGAGCGCAACCCTGAGACAAATACTGAGTGACTGCACGCATGACAAATAAAGTGAAGGTCTCAACAGGTGATAACAAAATAAAAAAAAATAACACAGAAACACCCAGTAGGAACTACTCAGCCAAGAATAAAGGATGATGCACTTCCAGGACACCCCAAATGACAACCTTTGTCCCTATTCCAGTGCTTGATCCCGAGAGAGCTGAGCAGCCTTCTCTGCCAGCATCTCCAGTCAAACAAGCGCACGTGTGCTCTGTGAATCAGAAGCTGTCAGAAGAAAATGCTCAGACTACACCTAAGGATCATTTAACAAATGAATAACACTCAGCTACCTAAGGTGGAACCCACAGGAGCATGTTATGTTGTGCAGCAGTTTACTTTATGAGCTGAAAATTACAACTGATAATACTGTCTAGCTCCTGTCATGAGAAAGACATTGAAATTGCTGACCTTCCACAGAAGATAATCTCAATTCATTCAAAACAGTAACACGCCATAAAAAACAGTGTGCACCAGTGATGTCTGTGTTACAGAAATACGTATAACCGGTTCTGTACACTGTAATTTATACATAATAGCCATAATGCACCATCTATACAAAAATTCAGCCCGAATGTGCGAAAGTGGGAATGAAGATATTGCCCTGTACTGGGGTAAAGACATTTCTCAGTACAAAGCTTTAAAAACGTTACTCACTTGCTTTCAGCAGTATTAAGATGAGGCAATCTTTCAGCTTGTCCTTAGAGACATCTTAATTCAAGCTCTGCAGTTATCATATTAGCCCAGGTACCAGCTATCAAGAGAGTTTTGGGCTATGATATTATAGGCTTGCTTTGTTTATTTTAAACCTGTCTTAACGTTGGAGGGAGACCCTGGGAAATGTGGTGGTATAAATTTTTTATGAGCTGCTTCTGATGTTCAAAGATGCCCAGTTAACTAATTCCTACTTCCTTTAATGAGAGAGTCTCAAAAACGGGGATAGTGCAAACAGTATGTCATCTAGCATCAATGGGGAGAAAATGTAAATTGTTTGCAATACCAACAGAAATGTCTTTAAACCCACACTTCAGGTAACCCCTGGTAACCAGGATCACTGTCGGCTGTATCAGGGTCCAAGGTTCTTCAGAAAACTGGAGCTTGGGCTTTCCAGGGCATGCACATACATACACATTACCCTAAAAAGCACATGCCTGCCAATAACACTTACATTTTCAGCTATTCCTGTTTTATTTCTTACTTGGTCGAGGGAAAAAGATTTTTCTTTAGTTAATAGTCCGGCACATCAGTTTATGACAAGCAGCTAGCAATGCACAGATGTCTTATGTAGGATACAAACTAAATCTCACATAAATCTCATTTTCCCCTAGAGAGTTAAGATTAAATATTTCTGTTGGTAATTATCCAATTCAAAGGAAGTGGTCAGCTTCACAATGATCAAATTTTTGGTCTGTGCAAGCTGCTTTCCTAAGGACTGAGCTCCACTGTCAGTGGTGGCAGGTGTTCCAGATATCCAGGGTTTAACTTAGTGCTGCTTGCTCCAGAGGGGACCCAGAGGCCTTGTTCTTTCTTGGAAACTGCGTCTTTTTGGGGTTTTGTTTACAAAAATAGCTTGCTTCAGCTCGGCAGAATAAACCAGAATGGGATATAATAGGAAAAATCCTTTTCCCTCCTCCTCCCTATGTTGCTGCCCAGCAATGTGCTGGTAGAAGGAGGACTACTTTTAAAGGGAAGGAAAGGACTTCTTTGCTTGGTTAAGGAGAAAAATAACAACTGGCTCCCCCTCCCTCTTTTTCGTCCTCTCTTTTTCCATTTATAACCCTCCTGCATAGTACAAATTGTTGTATATTTGCTCGTGCTTCTCCACTGCCCCATACTTGCGCCAATTATAAAGTGGTGGAAAATAAGAAACTGCTTTTTCTTTTCAAGCCATAATCTTCCACAAATCTCAACTATTCCTGCTACAAAGCTGTTCCTTGGTTTCCAAGCACTTCACTCAATACCATCTGCACACACCCAAGGACAAAAATGTCCCTTTTTTTCCTCAAAAGTGGCCTTGTATAGCTCTCAAGTTGCTGAGAGAGTTTGACTACACAGGAGATTAGTTTCCTTGCTGTGGAATATTCTATTGTGACATATTATTCCTATATTTTTAGAAAATAGACAAGCAAGAGGCAATGTATGGTTTACCAACTATGCTTAAAGACAATGAAATGTTCAATGTATTAATACATATCTCTAGAAGTGAGCACTGCTGTGCACTGATCCTCTCATCTATACCACCTGCAAGGGTCTTTAATAACCTAAGACCCAACCTCAGCCACAGATGATTTTTTAAAAAAAATATTTCTGACAACATTCTGCCTCACTCATACCAACATCCTTTCACAGCACAAGCAGCCTAAGCAACTTTAAGTACAGCCGCTGAATTTTGCTTTGGGCGTACTGAATTTTCACGAAACACTGTTCGAGAACACCAGGAGTGGCAGAAAGACAAAAGGGACTCAAGGACGTGGTGGTTCTGGAGAGGTTCTTCAAGCTCTGCGCGTAGCTCTGGGCTTCCTGCACGCGCACAACGCACGCACAGAAAGGCTTGACCTTCTCCTGGGGAAAAAGGCACCTCTTCTGCTTGTGTTACAAAACAGAAAGGGGAGTCCCAAACACAATTTGGGTTTGCTCTTAAAGGAGGAGTAACACTTGGGTTTGGCTCACCAGTGTCCAGGAAGGCTGTGCTGCTGAGCAGCTGGAGGACCCCCCTAACAGAAAAGCTTAAAATCTGTGGAAGGAAACTGAGACCAGGAAGAGGATAGCGATGTCTGGAATATAAACAGCATGAAGGAAAACAAAACAAAACAAATGTCATCTGAAAAGACAGCTCTATTATTTTAATATTAAATTTTAATATTATTAATATTTTAATATTTATTATTATTGTGTTCACCCTCACTTTGAGGAGCGGAAAATTAGTAGCCAGAGCTCGTGAATGTGCGTCAGTAAAATCAGAATATTGGTGGCACTCCAAGTCCAAATGTTTTAGCTCCCTTTTTTTTGCTCAGTGCAAATATTTTCAATGGACATCTTTGAGCATTCATTTTCCTCTCTTCTGCCAATCTGGGATACTTAAAAATAAAGTATAAAAGAAGAAGAAGCAACTGTGGTTGAGAGGGTGTGGGTAGGTTTTGCTGGAATAACTGAGCCTTGCTCATCAACTGATGCTCAAACATCAGAACACTTGATGGCATATCAACACATTAAAAACACCTTGACAGTGGTTCTTTTGTTACAGTATGGGTCCACAACGTTTCTTCCCTCTCCAGAAATACCCTGCTTAAGCTGTCTGACTGATCTTTAAGCACTTATAAAGGAAAAAGCTCTGCTAATGCAATTTCACTGTCATTGTTTTCAGAGCTATTGAACTGTAAACCCTGTGTGTGAGGCAACTGATGTGTGAACACCTCATCGGGCAACCTCTCTTTAAGGAAAATATTTCAGGAGGTAAATTTAGTTAAAATGCATATAATTAGAACATCAAATGGCAAGTTATTTCAAGGAGCACAAGAGATGCCTGATACAATACTGGTATATGGCAAACTTCTTTTCTGTGTTTTGTCTTCACATATGTAAAAACCTATACAGATATGTTGACAATATTGTATGTATTTCATGCAAAATTTGAATTTCTCTTTAATTATACTCTGAATTACTCAGCTCCCTGTGCATAAGATTAAAAAAAAAGGAAACTTAGCCCTGAATATGAAGGTTTTTTGCATAATTGTGAAGTCCACAAGAATTACTGTTACATTTATATAACTTGGATCCACTATGATTTTTGAATGTAATTGAAATCATTCCTTTTTCACTTGTAATGTCAATACTTTGCTGTTCTGCACACGAAGTTATGAATTATCACAAAGTTCTGAAATCCACTCAGTACACATTTTCAGCAACATAAATTGGTTTTCCTTGTCATTTATTTTTATTTCAGTTAGTCTATAAAAACCAACATGCTTGATAGTAAAGAGGAAGATGGATAAAACAGTTGATTCACCACACTTGCCACTAGCATAGTGGAAATTACAGAAAAAACTTTACATCAGCATTCTTTGATGTATTAGTTGATCATCAGTATTCAATTATTTTAAAGAGGATTTGTGAATTGTATGCTGGTAGTAGTGACTCAGATGACAAAATAGTAAAAAAAATGGCTTCAGAGAGCATAAAATTAAAAGAGAAAAAGAGAATATAGTCTGAGCTAAGGGCTGCAAAAAGTCCTGCACACAGAACATCTGGATTAGTCAGTGACACGACTTGCTTTAGATCATTTGGTTATCTAGATATATGACAGCATTCAGTCTTGAGTAAATGTTCTAGAATTTACAAACACATTCAATAAGAAAGAAAGCATCCTGAGAAAGTGATCATTCAGAACACTGTCAATATTAACAGAGACAGCACTGGGCTGGTTGTCAGCCACGAAGTCTTTACCAGTTAATGTGAAACCAGAGAGATTTGTCTTCTTCCACCCAAACCCTGTCTGCAGTGATGTACTGATAACCTTCAGCTGCACCTTACCTCAGACATACTGTGCTCTCCAAATCACTTCTCAGTTTCCCTATGCTGGCCAAATAGCACACAAGGAACACAACAAAACCAGTCTGGAATGTCCTGTGCTTCCCAGACCCGTTCAATTTATCTCCTTTGCCAGATTTTCTGCTTCATAAATCCCTGCTCCCCCCTGCCAAATGCTGGTGAATTTCCTACAAACTCTGTACCTTTAACAAATTAAGCAAGTTGTCATGAGATCTGTTATCACCACTATTCACAGAAAAGAGGGGTTTGTGGAAACTCTAGGAAGGATATACAAACTAGTAACATTCAGAAGAGGAAGATGCATAAGGAAAAGATACAACATACAACAATGCTACTCAGGGGACTTCATTCACAGGATGCTGGTTCCTTTTGTATTTAGCAGCTCTGTGAAAGTCTCCAGTTTTCCTGGAGCACTCCTGTGGCTGTTCAAATTCTATAACATCAAGGGGAGGAAGGCTGCTACAAACTTAATTTCTTATAAAAATGCAGAAATGTTTAAAAGAGGGCCGTAATCCTACTTTTTCTCACACATTTTTCTTTACCATAAATGCTTTGTAAAGCAGAATAATAAAATGATGCAAAGAAGGAAACAATAAAGAATGCTTGTCTTGTTTGGGGTTTTAAGATCTGTACTTAAAGGGGGAAAGGGTTGGTGGCATTCTTCTTGGGCATCTGGACGTGGGTGGTCTTGGTGTTACTTTGTTCGTTAGTTTCAAATATCCCAAAAACCTGTAGAAGTCATGAGTAAAAAAACCCAACAGACATTAACTAATCAAAATTTTCAAATCAGGTAGCAAGTGTTAATCTAAGACAAACTATAATATGTTAAAATTGCTGTTAAAAATTTGGAATTAGCAGATATAACAGCTCGGCAAGGTTCTAAGGCTACACTGGATAATAAAGGGCGAGTGGGGACAAAAACCAGCAGTGAACAGGAAAGTTATGAATGACAGAAGGAGGAAAAAAATAAAGAAAAACAATGCCAAACAAAACACTAAAGTAACACCTCTCTTTTTCATCTATTCGTTAGCTGGAAAAAAGAACTGGGTTATACCACTGTACTGGTGACCCCTCCACTACTTTGTGGGCAGTCAGAACAAGATGGGACTGGGAAGAATCTCCCAGGTTGCTGAGATCAAGGTTATATCATTGCAGGCACCACGTCATGCAAACACTTGAATGAATCCATCAGTATTCTCACAGAGACTTCAGCTTTTTTTCCCTTTTACTAATCCAGCTGCAGTTTGTCCCACAGGGTTTGAGACAGAACTTTCCTTAAATAAGTGTTCTTTCTCCCACTTGTGCTGCTCCTCAGGTCTTGCTTTGCTGTGTGAAACAGGGAAAGCATTTTTACTCTCCTACTAAAGGTTCTCCATTCCTACAAGCCCTTCTTATCTTTTCCATCATGAATGCGTTTTTAATGAACACTCCAAACGAGCTTCACACGATACTCCAGATACTGCGGGTTGGAAACGCTTCTCCTGGCAAGTCTTCCAGCCACATTTGTCTTTGTGGCACTTGCTCAGCGTTATGAGTGCATGACAATCCCGTGGCCACCCAAAGGACTCATAACTGATGTGCCTGATCTGCGTTCCAGGCACCACAGACGCATATTTAACTTGATCACTGAACGAACTGCAGAGCAGGAGGCTCCTTCTCTCCTCCAGCAAGGTATCACGGTCTGATGACTGACAGCAGAACAATACCCTGCACAAGCAGCTTCCAAGTGAAGTTACTAATTAGTGCAGATGTTATGAAGGTAAGAAGCCATCAGAAATTGGCAGGAATAACTTTGTCGTCAAGTTATTCAATCCCTGAGCGACAAAATGATTTGTAGATGACTGTGCTGGGTTCTCTGCCTTTCCTTCTCGCACTCTAACACTATGAACAGGAGGGGGACTTGGGATATTTTCCCTCTCAACTGTTTTTCTTTCTGGTCTCCTGTCATCTTCTAGCAAGGATGGGAGTAAGAGGTTTGGATGTCACCTCTGTTCAAACATTGTGAAATGCAGCAGAAATGGAGCTGTTAATGACAGAGATAGAGCACAGCACAGAGCAAGGAGACGTGAAAACACAGCTCAGCTGGAAGTCTGGAGATATCTCGAGGAGACAAGTCATCAAGAGTGGAGCAGAACCTTATCCTAACCTCATGCTCTTAATAAAGCCCAGTGACACGGCACAAGGCATTTTCAAGTCCTAATCTTTCAGTTTGGCTTGGCTGGGGGTGAAAATCAATGTGTGAGTACACTGTCACTGTGGCAAAGGCAGACTATACAGAAGACAACAGAGCAGCCACAGACCAATGTCACAAAACTTTCTAAATGAGAAACTCCCCTGAACTGGGTGAAAATAATTCAGGAAAATGTGGAGGCAAACACAGGAAAGTGTTCTCCAAATGGTGTCTTCTCATGCCTGGAATTCAAGGATCTCCTATGCAGGCCACTGTTCCTGCTTCAAAATGAGCTGCAGATATCTCTAAGACAACCATCATCCCTTTAGATGTGAGCATCGTGCTTGCCATTAAACTCTGTTGCCAAAACTTCTGAGCTGACTGATGAGCACAGCTACGCTGGCACTGTGCACACACTGACGCGAGAGAGCAGCTCATGGGCAGGGAAGAAAATGTTATAATCCTGAGCAACAGGTTATTCAGGAGAATGATGAGCCAAAGGACAGAGTCATGAACAACTGTTACCGTGATTGAAAGGGAGAAATAAACTGTTGGTGATACCAATATTCCAAAAGTACTACTTAAAAAACCACCCAGTTTTTCCCCAATGTGAAACTAAAGGGACACACCAGGCAATACTCTGTTCATACAATTATGCAATATGCATAGTGAGGGATGCTTACATCCACAGCACCCCTCCTAGGGTCAGCTTCCTCCAACACACTTGCACAACTTCACTGCTGTCACACTCTCATTAACCCCGAATGGCCATTTCTGCTCTCTCGGTGGCTGTGATTAATTAGTCTGCTTTGAAAAGCAAGCTGCTCTGTGCCAGAAAACTCTGAAATTGTGCATTAAACACACAGGGACACAGCTGGGCCTCCAGTCTTCAGCTGGATCAGGACTTTTCAAAGGCTCTGACAGCTATTTTGCCACACCTGTGTGACAATGTGAGTCTGTGTGCCAGCACAGACCTGCCCATTGCCATTGCCACTGCACAACCGCTGTTTCTTTCTCTAAAGGGAAAGGGCTTCCACCATTATGCTACAGCTCATCCAACTGCACAGACTCTGGAAATAAACATAGGCATCAACATCAGCAGCCTGATTTTTAGACCAGTGTTAAAAATGTACAGCTCTAAGAGTTACTATACAGAAAAGGCGACATTCTTTCTTGGTGCCTAGCACCTAAGTATCTAAATATGGATTTTTTTTTTTAATTAATTACCTGTCAAAACCATATAGATTTGCAATATTATTCCTCCAGCTACATTCTAAGAGATCTCTTTCCTGTCTTTTAAATGCAGATCTAGGCTCAGGTACATATGTTGATCCCTAAAGAGCCATTTCTGTATCAGATGATTCATTTTCTGCATATGATAAGGTACAATAAAAGCAGTCACCAATAAACCACACCCCCTCAAAATTTGCCTTGTGTAATTGCTACATTTAAGAGCTTTGCACGTGAAAAGCTGCTGGTACCTTTTTTCCCCCACAGGTGCAGCCTCTGTTCCTCTGCAGGTGCATGTAAAGATTAGCAAAACACTGCTTGGTTTAGGTTTGCTTGGATTCAAATACTGTGGAGGAACCCGTCTTCCTGTACTAATTGATGGTGTGGGACTTTCAACAGAGGAAGAACAAAACCTTCTGTGGTCTGTGTATAGAAGGCACCAAAAAAAATAAGCTGGCAACGAGCTTAACTGGAGGCTGAGGGTAAACTACAAATGAGTGGAAAATCCAGCACTGCCCATATTGGTTATTTTTGTCACTATTGGGATTTTTGCCGCGACTGTAATCTCTTACAAATAAAGCCATTTACCAGCAACACATCAAAAAGGCATTATCAGAAAAATCAGCCAGATAGACTACTTCAGCTAGAGCAGTGCATGCAACGCTGCCCCTCTTAAAGGCTCAGATTTATGAGGCAGAAACGTTGCTCCAGGCGGTTTGCAAGAATAGGTACAGGAGGCGGAGATTCCAGGGAGGAGGGTGTTGTGTTGTGGTTAAGGGTTATAAAGCTGCATTTACACTGTGCTCCTCAATAGCTATAAAATTAACTTAGATATTTCAAGAAAGGACAAGCACAAAACCGTCAGCGCTGCAGAGACAAGGGGGAAAAAAACCTCCTTTTTTTTTTTTATCCTTCCTTCAGTAAGATTCCTGTCAAAATGGAAAACGGGGGATTTATGTAGATGTATCTGAAACAAAGTTAAAGTTTCATCTGCAGAAAGTTCAATTTAGAAGCAGACTGTGAGAGAGGGGGAGAGGACAAGGCGTAGGAAATTTAACATGCTTCCCAGGCACATGCTGTGACAGTATGATTCTCACCTCCTAAAGCCCGTGAATCAAAGGTATTGAAGATTCAAGCATTTTTCTCCTGGCAGTGGGTGGCCTCATCCCAAAATCCAGCTGCCTTTCTGTATGAGACAGCTGAAATCTTCTTCACATAGACACTAGATTTATGTTATTATGCAGATCATATCAAACATATATGCTCTGTTGAGTTTTCTCACAGTATAATTGTCTCCTTCTCCAAGCTAAGCACATGTCTCACGACAAAAGATCCAAATAGGTCTTTAGGCATACCCCAAAAAATCAACAAAGCTATTAGATGATTATAAATAGCCATTTTCTCTTTCTTTTCACTCTTACTCACTGACTTTCATCTACTTCAGACTTTTTCAGTGCTGACCTGGAGCTCAGCTCTTTTCAGAAGCAGAAGTGAAGGGCTAAGCTGAAGAGATCTCACACTGAGTACCTACTTGATTATTTGACAGTCAGGGCCACAGAGTGACCACACAAGCTGCTAACATGTCTGGGAGCAGGAGTCCATGCAGTCAGCCACCTTGTCCTCAACACTGACCAAAACAAGCCCCTTTAGGCAAAAATCCTCACAGGCAGTTACACAAGAGCACAGAGGTAAAAACCTCTCCATTTAAGCCAGGGGGTCCCATGCTAAAATGTTTATATCCCTGTCCTCGATGCTTACAGAATAACAGAACTGCTGTGTACCATCCTAATGTCCCCTCATTTTCTACTCTTCCTCCACAGTGAAGAGTCCCAATTATACATACAAGAGGCTTTCCACAACACTAAATATTCTAGTTTTTTTTCCTTGGAAGACCCTCAATTTCTGTTGCAACCCTTCCTCACTGGCTGTTTTTTCCTAGCCCAGATGTGAGCACCAGCTGTGCCTTTACTGCTCAAGATCTTGTCATTTCCATCAAAAGGAGAGTTTTTACACCAAAAACCTGGTGCACCAGGATTTGGTTTTTCAAATAAGTTTTTTATCATTCACTTAATAGCACAAAAGAATCAGTGCACGCTTTCCCAGTGCTCATATCCACCTCTCAATGCAGCAGTTCTGCAGCAATTTAGAGGAAATAGCTTATTACTTAGTGATAGCTGGTATTAGCCATGCTGGCTTTTATACCATGTTAATCTAAAATGGGCATGTGAGAGTGTGGTATCTCCATCTGCAACTATACGCATGTGATTTAAAGCAGGGTATCCAAATAAGAATTTCGGGGGCTAATTGTAGATACTCACTTTCTAAAATGGCAGCATTAAAAAGCTGCCACTTCATTTTATAGTTAGCACCAGGCTTTTCAGCAACTCTCCAAGTGCAACTTAGCAGTAGTCTTTCAAAGATCTTCATCTTTGAATGAGCCCAGCACCTAAATATCCCAATTTAGACACCAGGGTATGTGCGTGTGGTATACTCATCTGGGCATCTAGTCCTTGGAAAGAGCAGCTGGAAGCCATAAGAGTTTCATTTAAATGCTGAAGTACGATCTGAGCTCTTCTGAAAGTCAGATATTTAGGGGTAAAATCTATAAGCATTCAGGTCAGTAAGAATTATCATCTCTGTTGGGAAGGACACATTTGTTTTACTAGATAAAGCAGCAATCATTTAGCTATTTTTCTCACAGCAAGAAATCCCATGTTTCAAGAATTTATGAGAGTGTGGCCAAATCCTGTGTGTTTTATCTTCCCTCTCTATTTGGTGTATGAAGGAAACAGGTAAGGTTTGTAATAAGACAGGGAACTAGCTGAAAAGATGCTGTCAAGATTGCAGGTTTCAAATAAAACAGATATTCTGAAAGGCTCTACTAATTCAGCAAGAATAACTGAAGTCTGAAGACTAAAAATATCAGCCTAAGGAAGACCCTATATAAAGTCTGTGCTATTCTGCTAAACAGTTTCTACTCCCCTGATGCTATTAGGGTGGTACTTTGAGCGTTGCTACGAAGATCTGAAGTGTGTTGAGCAGTTTGCTTAGTTAGGGAAACTTATTTGACGTCTGTGAATGTGCCATTTATATATTGCATACGAAGCAAGAAAATACTGATTTATTGGTGTAGCTGGTTCCTGGGTAGAATAGATTTATATATTCAGTTTATCTACTACCTTGTGGGAGGGCAGAGCTTGTGCAATTGAAGAAAAGTAGTATTTGCTCCTTAGTGGTTTTGGAAAAAAGCTTCCATTTTTTTATAATCTCTCCAAACAAGAGAGAATTCCCTGCTGAAAATGTCTCATCACACATTTTCTAGCAAAAAGCTTTAATCATACCAAGCATGAGGCTGACCACGCTCTGCCCATGCGTAATACCTGCCAGTCTCATCTTTGCCAAGAACCTGTCTATCCTATTAGGCAACACAGTTTTACTTCAGGCTGGTGCATAATCCTCGAGGAACAAAGCTGCCAACGCTTACCATTTTATGCAGTTTCATATGCTATTTACTGTTTCCTCTCAAGGCCACAAGCCTGAGAATATTACACGCCCACCCACACATACAAACACATCTTTCCTTTTAATTGCATTCCTGGCCTGGAGATTACGGATCGTCCTGGAACTGCAAACTACGTGCATCCCAAAATACCAAAACCAACCCGAGACGCGTGCAATCTTTGGATCTTTTCTGCTTAGGATTTTTGGAGCTGGGGGGGAGATACTTCTGATTTGGGAATGTTCCTGGTAGGCCAAGTTTACCCCCTTGCAGCTTATGCAACAGCTCTGACTCACTTGCTGCAACCCATCTGCCAGGATGCATCCTGCTCCTGGCACAGCGGCGGCTCCGTTGCTGCACGTGGAGGGGCTGCAGGTGCATCCAGCCTCTTGTTACCCGAGGATTACGTGGCTGGGAAAGAAAAATGCATCACAGAGGCCGCAAAATCACCCTGCAAGTGGTGTGCACCCACCAAGGGTGAGGAGGATCCAGAAGCTGCCTAGGAAGGACCAAGCCCTCACGAAGACGGATCATGGGAAGCCTTTCTGTGGGGGTGAATGCTGAAACATCAACACTGTTTCCTTAACATATTTACAGGCAGCATCAGCCCGGGTGACTTGAGAGCTCCAAAGCTGGAAACACAGCCCACTAAAACCATTTGTGATGATGGGCCAGATGCAGTGGGGATGTCATTACAGCCAATGTCTTGGCTTGCTTCAACGCCATTTATGTCCTAGCCCAGTAAAATTTGCCTTTATTTTGCATTTATTGAAAAGTGATTTAGAAGACTTGCTTTCACACCATTTTTTTTTTTGTCAGCAGAACATATTTTGGGGCCTTGGTCGGTTTTGTTCTTTTTGTCATTTTTATTAAAGCCAGAGACTTAAAAAGCTCAGTAATTTCAATGAGAAGACAAATGTTAACTACTTCAATAAATACAAACCATGAAAGAAGTAAAATTATTAAACTTTCTTCCCTCTTGGAAGCCAGAGATAATTTCATATCTGTGGGAGGTGCTGACTGTCCAACTGTTTGCTTAAATATGTTATTTAAAGTATTCTTAAAAATACTGTTACCTCATAACATTGAGCATCCCCATTAACCTAACCACTAAAATGATTTTCATAATGAATGCAGGGCCTTCATTCTCACTTGATTCACGACAAAAAGGAAAATAGAAAGCAGACAGAAAATCATGAATAGTTGTGTAGTGTTTCTATGATGCCGAGTATGAATGGCCAAAAAGGCCAAGCTAATCATTTCTATACTTGTACCATTTTGGGTGATCCTACTTAGTTACTGTGAAAATCAAAGATTCTTCATTTCTTGATCACCCCTGGAAAATGAACAAGTACCAGCAGCCTCACTGTACAGTTATCAGCCCTCAAGTTCTAAGCTGAGAGAGAAAAAAAAAAGCCCAAAATATAATAAAGAAGGTAGGAATACATCTGCCTTTGTAAACAAAATCACACTGATGAATAAATGGCATCCATGCTAATACTGCCAGAGGCAAAACTGTGACCTGAGAAAAAACATCAATCTCTCTGTGTTGCTCTAGCCTCATTGGGATTGCTGTCTTTATTAATATCCAGATTTTTTCCCATACATCAGTTGCTACTACTGCTTCATACTTTCTCCCCTGCAAGGTCAAAATGTAGCTCATGGAGTCTTACTAATAAAAATAAAATAAAAAAAAAAAAGAAAAGAAAGATTTGTTTCCAGTCAGCTCAAAGTCACCATGAAAGACAGACTGATCTGCACAGAGAGCAGCCTAGAAAAGAGCTTCAAACTGTAGGAGCAGGGATGCTAATAGAACCACACTGAAAGGTCAATACAGTTCTGAAATTAAATTAATGAAAGAGAAAGAATCTGGTCTATGCCTTCTTAGATGTTCATGTCCATGTGAGGAGCACAACTATAACTCAGCAAGCTCCTGTGCCACGTGGCACATCCTGGCCTGGGGTGCTGCTGCTGGAGGGGTGCAGGTACCCCAGTCCTGCATGCTTTGAGGACCCTGTCTATCCCCTCATCACCCTGGTAATTCAGCCTCCCCCACATTTATCTGGCAAGCAATTCAGCACTGCCACCTATGAAACGCTGGAGAGGACAATGATCCACCACGGATCACACCACGGGAGCTCTCCCAGAGCAGCCCACTCCCATGGGATGGTCTGGAGCAGGGCTACAGGCTGAGCAAAGCTTGGGGTGACCAAAGCTTATCCTCTGCCCAAAGCAGGCAGGACAGTCCCAGCCCTCCTGTGCGCCTGGGAAACAGGGATCCCTCCAGCTCCACAAAAAGGGAGCAACCTGCCCCTCCTCCCCACTGTGAGCCGCGTGGCTGCAGGAACCATGATGGAACAGCCACCCTTGCGTGCCAGTGCAGGCCCTGGTAGCAGCATTGCACGACATTCACAGGGCACATCAGACACCTGCTGACCTGCTTCAGCCCAGCTGCCCTTCAGCAGGCACAGCCAACCCCTCTGGCCACGGCAAAAATGCCTCCAAGGGAAGGGGCATGGACAAATGACTGCTGGAAGATGAATTGCAGCAGCTCACTCATCCAGGTGATTTCAGCAAGTGCTAAAAGAAGATAATCTCTCTGCTGTTTATCTCTCTGCTGCTTTGTTCGTGGTTTGTTTCCAGGCACAAAGCAGCCAAATTAGGTCACAGCCACGGCGCTGTATAAGAGCTTGTTGTTACCAAAGCTGTTCAAGTAACACCAATCTGACTCACAGGTGTTGTGATAAGCAAGGTCTTATCCCTTGTATTCATAACACTAACTTTTGAGCGTAAATTTGCCTGAGATGCAAAGTGGATTCCAAAACCCATCAGGTCCAACCATTTCAGTCAAAGTCATCACCTAAGATTGCCTCAAAACCTTATAGAAAATGACTAGATTTAGGATTTTAACAAGGTCCAGGAAGGATGAGTTTTGATTGCTTTCAGATGTGACAGCAAAATCTGAATACTCATAGCTGTTTGTAAATTTGGGCAAGAACTATAAATCTCTCTCTCATTTGTCAGTTCAGTTAAGTTCCAGTTCTGCTGCTCTATTCAAACGCTTGGCAGGATTATGCTTCTGTGTTTTATTTCTTAATCTGACCATTATGGTAACTAATTTATTTCTATGTAATTTAATTATCTTTAGCTGTTCTGCATCCTTGGTGCACTCTGACTACTCCATCTCCAGCTATTTAATTTTCACTCTTCTCCTGTGTTTGAATGATTGCTCTTTACATAGATTGCTGGCATTGGAAATGTTGCTTAACTTGTAACATCTGCCGGCAGAGACATTATTTTATTTCAATACCTCATCTGGCCAAGGGGATGGACCACAGAACTTTGATCTTTGGCCCTTAGGGTTTGCATTCAGAAGCCTTTATTTTCTTTCTGATGTTAACAAAGTTGCTCTGCTCTTTCCCTCCCTTGGTTCCTGCTCCTGTTCCACCATCAGACATTATTTGCAAAACAGAGAGTTTCCTTGATCCTTGCAAGTCTGCCTTTAATTCTTTTATTTCTATTTTAAAATCCTGCCAGGCCACTGTTGGGAGATTCAACTTGAGGAAGAACCTACTTCCTCCCATTTTTGGTGCCACTGATCTTAGCACAAGTTTCACAGCTGACCTCTGTGGAATGCAGATTTCACCTCCACCTACAACATAAATGTATTCCATCTTCAAAGTCCCCACAGGGGCCCAGCAGCAGCTTTGGCTTCTCTCAGGGCAGCCTTTCCTCGGAGCTGCCTCCAGCTGCTGGGTGCTCCCCTGGCACATACATCCCTTTTCCCAATGAACAGCAACTGCAGGGTACAGGCATCATTTCTCTTGTTTAGCATTCTCCCTGTATCACCTTTCTCACAGCTGTTCTGCCACTGCAATATTTGTAAAAGTATAATAACCTGAAATGTGGCATTTGGATAACAGAGGCATTTCACATGAACTTGTCTTCAATTTAGCCATGCATATTTGTGTCTCAGAGGAAAGCAGCATTCCTCACACCTTCCTTTTCAACATTTTTCTAAATTAACAAGTCTCGAAATAGAATAGCAGCAGATAAATTTACTTATTAGACAACAGCTGCCAAAATTTGCCACTAACAGGTGTATGCAAGATGTATTTCTCTACAGTAAAG